>OV121058.1:2465625-3082031 GCA_921293045.1 Aplocera efformata | reverse complement strand
TGTATGTGATTCCAGGAAAAGTTTTCCGGCGTTGACATCAGAGTGACCGTCAAGGGTGGTGGACATGTTGCACAAGTCTACGCCATCAGACAAGCCATCTCAAAGGCCCTTATTGCTTTCTACCAGAAATGTAAGTACTTTTTTCATACCTATGTTGCTACAATTAAATAATGCTTAAGGGTTTTGAATCGGCTTTCATTCATAGTGTGGACCTATACCGTTGTGCTGTTGTATCTTGGATACTCTGAAGCTGCAAGCATTTCTAATGCAAAAGCTTTTGACCAAATATATATATTTTGAACCTAAGTATTGTAGCCAAATGTACTAGGTTCTTTGCTTTGCAAGCAGGGTCACTACCAATTAAGCGGATTGATATTTCAACTATACCATAAAAGTGTTTAATGGTCTAGTGGTTTGCACATTGGTATCCCATTTCAATGATTGCTGGTTCAAATCTCTACAGCCTATGAGTTTGTGCGAGAAATATTTCATTTGACTTCTATCGGCTACTTATCCCTTTCTTCCAAAACTGTCTCGTCTCATATGAGTCAGTTATTTCAGGGAAGGGAGATAAATGGTGACATTTACCAAACGGCAGCTGTCTCAATACATTGCTTGTTTGAAGTGTACACAACATTTTAACTGTTATGAATCATCATATATGTATTATTTGGATGAAACCAAAGGGCCAAAGGGTCTGCTATTGAAGGAAACTGTAATTATGAAGTGATTGTTTGATAATCCCAATCAAAGAAAGCCAATTTTTTATTTCAAATCTCATTCATTTGATTCTTACGATATTGTAATAGCTTTCTTACGTTTTGCCAAAAAAAAAAAAAAAAAATTAAAATCACTTGCTTGTCCTGGGTAGGATTGAACCCACAACTACTACTAACCAGTCAACTTCTAATATCCATCATAGTGTGGAATTCCACAAGTCTCTTAGACACAAAGGCAATAGAAAGCTACTTTGTCTTTTCTTTAGGAAAATAACATTGATTGATATTATTAGCGGGCAGTTACTGTGCCATATTCCATCACAGGCCAAACATCCCAAATACTGACTGAATGCTCTCTCCCACAGATGTAGACGAAGCCTCCAAGAAGGAGATCAAAGACATCCTCGTCCAGTACGATAGGAGTTTGCTGGTGGCCGATCCCCGTCGCTGCGAGCCTAAGAAGTTCGGCGGCCCGGGCGCCCGCGCCAGATACCAGAAATCCTACCGTTAATACTATATACTCTGCGCGCTTTGGTATTGCATTGTTGTGTGTAATGACAGTGCGATAGCATTGGGTGAATAAAAAC
This sequence comes from Aplocera efformata, assembly GCA_921293045.1. NCBI lineage: Eukaryota > Metazoa > Arthropoda > Insecta > Lepidoptera > Geometridae > Aplocera > Aplocera efformata. The sequence goes on along the minus strand of OV121058.1, from coordinate 3,080,725 downwards.
GTAAAAAGTACTGATATAGTTGTATTTATTCTATTATTCATTGATGGTTATGTAGTCCCGTCTACTTTTCAAATAATGCGTGTGACGCGCTTGATTCTCTGTTTGAAAATGTCTGTAAGGATATGAAAGGCAGATCATTTAAAAAGAGAGGTACCTACCCAAAAACTGGTCAAGAATTTGTTGACAAACCTAAACAATGATTGGGTGGTAATATGACTATTGATTGATTTTTCCCCATATTTCCTCTCGGAAACATGAAGATAGAACTTGGTGAAACCAAAACTGCTATATAGGAAAGTATCTCAGTGGCTCATCATGAAATTCGTCTTGTCTATATCGTGACTCGGTGTGGGTGATGCGACTAAATTCTTAATATTAACGGGTTGGATAATATTTTATGGGCGCAAGATCAAGATCTCAAAACTGAAAACAAAATTAAGACTTGTTACATCTACCAATCCGGATTGGGCTCCCGTGGTAGGTGAAAGTAGGCTTGAGTAGGCTTGTGGAAACGTAGACTGCTATGGGTGAATGGAATGGAAAGAAAACAACGCATATGTGTTTCACTTATTTATTAATCTTATCATAAATGCAGCATTTGAATTTATTTTGTGTTATGCAACGAATATTTAACAGGAATAGGTATATAATTGTTTTAGTTTAAAATAAGACTAAAATAAATTGTTATTGATTGTTAATTCGAGCCTCTGATGGAACTATTTAATATATTGAATGAGATTATTCTAAACTCTAAACTTAAAATTAATTGGTCACACATATTAATACAGTTAGTGCATAATGTCTTTTAGTTAGATAGGTTCAAATAAAACTTATTACAGATCTATTATGAGATTACTTATCTAAAAGTGCGCGCGCTAGAGCGTAAGTACTTTGAACTACCTATATTTTTGTTTATTTATTTATTAAACACAAAAAGCTATAAAGAAGTCAGATCAAGTTTATATAACTGATGGTGGTGAAATTAGTCTTGGTTCTCGAGCGAGGCTGTCAAAACACAGGTGAATGGCGGTAAATTTTTATCTAGATGGTGGTAGTCAGTTAGGCAATTCTCTACCACTACGCTATATGTTATATATTAAAACACAATAGAAATATATACTGAAACAGTATTTGCTCACACTTTTAGATGAGATATGTAGGGCACATATTGTTTTTTGCGCATTATGTCCCAATGTTTCGCACCATGATCAGCTCGTAAGTAGGTACTTAATTACTCATCCAGAGCGCATTTCACGAAAGTTTGATAACTTACGTGATTTCGTGATGAGGCACTTGTTTCTACGCAAATCTTATCTTTTCGTTTACGTGAAACTTACTACATGTTCTAGATTTAGAAAAATGGCAAACTGACATAATACTAACTAGATGTACCGGGGAAACATCTACTGAACGGGAACCCACCCGGGTTGTGCAGTCATTACAAAATCAGATCAAGCGGAAAAAATTTTTTCCAAACAAAAAATCTTCTTAATAAATTGATAAATGACGGAGATCTGAGGCAACAAACATAAAAAAATACAACCGAATTGAAAAGCTTTGGAAGTCTGTTGAAAATAGTACGGTAATATATTGAAAGTACAACTAGTTTTGCCGCCCTTTTTATTTGTGAAGATCAAGCGATGGCGATTTGCCGTGACGTAGCAAAAGCGTACCCATTGCCCAACCGTAGCTTCAGTTCCCAGTGCCAATTTAATCCTAATTTTTATCCTCATATATTAATTCGCCCCGCTCGCTTCCTCGTGGACATCCAGAAACTTCGCGCCCATGCGTTTGAGCGCGATGACTGCTGCGACTGCTTTGGCCCAGCGCTTTTTGATGACGTATCGCTTCAGTTTGGTCTTGGTGACGTGGAGTTCGGTGCACAGCGCTGATTGGATCAGCCACGGGTGCTTGAAGGTGTCAGCCGCCGCAAGACGTTGGCTATGGGTGGGAAATCAAGGCTTTTTAACTTGTCAGAACTTATCTCTGCTTTTAAGAAGTTCATTTTACGAAATAGTAAAAAACCCAATTTCATGCGGTTACCGCATGAAATACGGTCTATGAGCTATGATGCCACAGACAGACACACAGATGCACACTACAAACTTATAACATCCCTCTTTTTCGTCGGGGTTAAAATCTATAGTACGGTTAGGACATTTTATTGATATACAGGCTAACTAGCTAATTACTCATGTAAGGTACCTAAGAGGATAAAAGTATTGCAAGAAACAACTTATTTGCGAGTGTTGAATGAATAAACCCAAGTTCGAATATTCAAGTCATAGAACAAGAATTATTGTTTGTTATGAAATAACGGTTTTAAGCTAGTTACCAGTAATTCTACATCAGTAAATTCTAGAAGGCAAATGTCCGACTGCACTAAAGTTTGACAACGACTTAATGTCAATTTTTTATGTCAGTCACATTTATGGAGGCATAGTATGTCATTTAGGCAGGCCGTCAGAGGGAATTAATTAATTGAAGGAAGTGTAAGTACTATGTAAGTTTTAATATTTCTTAGGGTAAATCTGTGTTGGATTAGCGTAAAAACAAACAACAAATTTAATGAAGCCTTATATTGTAACAACATTTTGTTTTATAACAATAAATTAAATTAATTAATCTACATAAATGTAAGGAACAAAAATGTTATGTAAGCATCTTTGATTATACAAATATATTTTCATAAAAATTGCAAAATTCAATATACTTACAGAGTTTAGTAACTTATTATATTGTCATTATGCGTGAAGTATGCAACTTCAGTCTTTATTGCCGAACGGAAAACCCAAATTTTGAAGACTAGAACATTAAAATCTACTACCAAAATTTTAATCTCAAAATGTTACTTTGGTAACATTGTCATGGCACAAGTCCCTGTACTTCCCCAATCTTATGATTATCACACAAAACATTTTACTATTACCTACCTACTTATAATAATTACACCTTAAATATGAAAGAAAGAAATATGTGAACAACAGGAGTAGAAGTCGGCTCTTGTTACATCAACTGGAAATATTAAGTCATTTTTGTGCTTCGTCCATTCGTTTCCGCTGCATCTTCTCGTCTGAAGTTTGCCTTTGGAAGAACGCGTGTAAACTCGACATCGAGTTTTGGGCAAGTTGACTCACTGGAGAAAACTCTAAGGATATAGACTGATGTCGTCCACCGTTCGATGTACCTCCCGCTGTCCTCTCCCCTTCTTGATCGCTGTCCCCCCATTTCTCAAGAAGGTGGAGTAGGAGGTCTTTCGTTCTGTGAGCGTTGGTATCATCGCCTCTTCTGTAAGGCATCTGTCTACCGTTTTCAGTGCCGTTCACCAGTTTGTCTATCTTCTCCCGTCTCTTATCGAACTCACTGAAAAAGGTGTTGCGTTTTTCAACGGGTTGATCTGGAACGTCTCGACTTTGATTCGTCACTCGTTTGGATCTGAAGGAAGCCGATTTTGCCCAGGGCATGTTGCTCGTCATGGGTCTGTCTGGCTCTCTGTCTGATAGAAATGATGACGTTATTTTGTGTGTCGATTTTGATGTGAATATTCTCTTGCCATTACTCGAAGCGTCTCCATTTGTGATCGATCTTGTTATTTTTGTTTCCTTTTTACATCCGTTTGTTAGCTTTTCCTCTTTCGATTCCTTCGTCTCCGTGATATTCTTGTCCAGTTCCTTCACGCTGTTGTTGTTTGTCAAATCTGTATTCATAGTGGATAGCATAAAGAGGTGATCCGATAACTTTTTTATTTCCTCAGCCAAGTTTTTCCGGACATACACATCGTGTCTCTTATGCAAGAAGCAGCTGCTGTCCGAAGCTCTCCTTTCTACTGGGTGTGATCTTGGTGCTAACATAGTTTCTTTTAAAGGCCGTGGTTCTAGATCTTCGTCTGAGAAGACTATGTCGGGAGAACTGCTTAGAGAGCTTCTAGGAGATGGAGAGCAACCGCCGATGGAAGATCTTTCGCAGTTTCCGTTCATTAATGAGGTTATCTCATGTGCTTCGTTATCGAAGACGTAGGGGGAGTTTGGATGTTCGCTCCACCTTTCGACGAACAGTCGAAGGTTGTCTTTGGCGACATCTAGCTCGTGTTTAGGCGACGGCAGAGGTGGTGGTGCCGGTTCTTTCTTGGGCGGAGACCTTCGCTGAAGCCAGCGGTGTCGGAGGCACTCTGTAGCGCTCGGCCGTGACCTGCGACAAAGACCCTCGTTATTATCACCCCAACACCTTCCAGGATAGGAGTCGAAGGGAATACTATGAACGTTGTTGACTCTAATGATTTCTACGATATGATAGAGGTTTCGGATATGTTCAAAATACAAATTATGAGAACAACTACTGATAGCTTGGTACGCTACGAGTTCATGTTAGTTACAATCTACTGGTCCGTGCAATTGTTAGTCACTGGGTTCGAACAGTGTTGGATAACAATAACGTAGGGTCTTCATCGACAGGTATATATCAATGAGGAACGAATGGCATGCTTCACTCGGTAAACAAATAAACACACGATACTTTGGATTGAATCACTTTTGCATCTTAATAATTATTACTTTGAAGTCCAAAGGATTCCGTACTATTCCGTACTCCAAAGTAAAAATTATTAAGATTAATATTGTCAAAGGTTTGAAGGGTTTACAAAACTTACTCTTTGTCATTCACGAGGAGTTTCCTGATGAAGTCCTTAGCGTCTTCTGAGATTTCATTGAAGGCTTCGTCGTCGAAGTCGTACTTGGCCACTGTGACGTTGGCCATTGTCTCTATATCTGTCTCACCCATGAACGGTGATAGGCCTGATAATCTGGAAATAGTCAAAAATACAATTAAGATAATTTTAGCTTTAAGTGGTCGAACCTCAGCAGTGGCTGTACTGAGAGTTGAGGTTAAAGTAAAACGATCCCCAAGCCAGTGGCTTTTATGGGCGTTCTACAAGGATTCATACTTGGACCCTTCCTATTTGTGATTTACAGAAATGGTATTCCCTGTATTGTGAGGGATGATTATGAGATTGTATTGTTTACAGCTAGGCACCTCACTTTTGTTTATATTAAAACGACAACAACACGTTATTGACGATTTAAACAATGCTTAACAGAATGTAAACGAAAGGTGTAATGTTTTTGCGTAACAAGTGAAAAAAAAACTATTCATGTCATAATTAAGAATGAACTGAATCTCTTGAGAAAACCACAATATTTAAGGTATTACTTTAATTAGGTAGTAAGCTTCGGTCGGGTCCACATATTGATAAATTATCGAAATGACTAAGTTGCACAAATAGCACACACCGCCAAAATCCAAACGTTGCAGATCTATCTAAAAGATCCTAATCCAGATATTCCGTGGCACTACCATCAGTCTAAACTTAGGGTCAAAAGGTCAAGTATCCAGAGTATATCATACTTACAGCACATAGCATATAACTCCGACAGACCACATGTCCGTGCCATATCCGATCTGGTCAAAGTTGACCACTTCTGGTGCAACGAACTCTGGTGTGCCAAACAGTACTTGCAGCTTCTTCTCCGGGTCATAGAACCGGGCCAGGCCGAAGTCAATGATCTTTATCCTGTTGCCGGATTTCGTGAGGCACAGGATGTTTTCTGGCTGTAGAGACAATGATCATGGTTAATATCATGGTCTCTCATTCGGGGGGTTATTTTTTTTATAAGAGTGCTTGGGGACCATGTTGCTCGCGTCCGCAGGTCCCCTTTAGCAGTAGAACTTGTGCCAAGTTCGTCCGGAGATATTTGCGTCCACACCTGGTAATCCGTCACCAAGCAGTGATTGCTGCTGTGTTACGGTGGGTGACGGTAAAATAACAGGCACTTCAGGCGTAACATTCCCTTGTCAGGGTGACGGGCGTAACGCGATGCGACTTAGGACTTTTCATACTTTAATACGAGAAAGACCCAATATATACTTTGTCGTCATGGGCGGCGGCCCGTCCAGTTTTACTCGCATAAAAAATATTTATCGTTTTATTTTTTTTTATCGTTTATATATCGTAACAATATAAAAACATTAAAAATTCACAATATACATAGATAAAACAATTGTGTTAGACAATCATTAAAACTCCCGCGCATGCTATTTCCGCCATTTTGATTTATGAGTTGGAATTGGACCAAGAAGTGTCTTGTTTAGTTTTCATTTGTTTGTGAGAAGGTCAGAATTATTAATTTTGCTATTGACTGCCAGTGGTAGTTAACCAATTTTAATTAAATATAAATTATAAGAATTTAGAATTTCAATTAATTTAACTATCCAGGGATGTAAGTCCTCCATTGATTACCAACATAGAACACCATTCTACGCCCGGACTTCTTGATTGCTAATTGGATCGAGTTCATTAATATAGTGGGATTTTGCGTAAAACTTAGTTTTCTTAAAAACTCAGTTTTACGCAAAATTCCATTCTTATTTTATCGGCATCGCGGATATCTCAATTTGTGACGATGCGAAAACTTAATAAAAACGGTAAATGTCATTTTTTGCAAACACCATCTAGAGCATAGCCTAAATAACATATTGTAACATTGAACAGTTATTTGGAGAAATCACCCAAACGTGTGGCTTTTGTTTACAAAATATCAAAATGTTAAAACAAAGCGGTATACGAGTTACGCAGACGTATCTACGTACATGTAAGAAACTGCCATGTCATAATTGTTTTTTGAAAATAACCTTAATTCTCTAGTGTGGCAAAAGCTTTCTATAAATGTATTTTTTACATAGAAAAACCCACCTCTGTCATCCATGAATCTTTACTGCGAAAAGCAGTTTTCCAGTCGCAACTTGAAGATGGGTGCTTTCTGCATAGCTCGATCCAATTATCGATGGTTAATACGATTTGTTCTGGTTGTTGGATTGTGGATATTTTTTTTTGTTTACTGAATGAAGGTGTTGGCCTAATAACTCATTAGAAAACAATTGCAGCGATAAGTGTCTGATCCACATAGGAACCAAAAAAAATAGGGAAAATTTTTTCATTAAAGCTCTGCTTTCTCGATGAAAAAGGCTTGAATTTATGTATGCTTAATCATTCGCGTTTTAACTCACAATGGCACGTTATCAATGTATTATGCACTTAAAATGTGTGCCAAATGGACCATTAATTTACAATCCATAACAGTTTTTCTTTATACAATATGTGATAAGGCATGCCTGCCTATATATGGTGCAAATGGTGCATATCAAACTAAATGCATTGTGGTTTTACCTTCATGTCCAGGTGGAGGATGTTCTGCCTGTGGACGAATTCGATGCCCTCGCAAATCTGCCGCATGAAAACAGTGCATGCCCTCTCGGTCAGCACGAAGTCTTCGTCGATAACGCGCTCAAACAATTCGCCACCCGTGATCCTGAAATATTAATGATTTACATTGACTGATAAAAAACAAATGAACCAACTTTGTTTTCTTTTTTTTTTTGGTTCCGCGCGGCTTGTGCATTTGCCAGAGTCATGTTTTTATGAACCGACTTCCATACTTTTTTTTATTTACGTCCTTCGTAAAATATGGAAATGAAGCCTTCGCCTTTGTAGGTATTTCAATTAAAAAATAATTTTATAAATCGGTCTACAGTTGGTGAAGAAATAGCGTAACAAACATACAAAAACAAAAGAAACATACAAACGAATTAACAAGTTCCTCCTTATTATTGAAGTCGTTTAAAAATGTATAAATTATTAAGGTTTGTTAGATAGTCATATCTTGTAGTTATTATATTACAAGTGGAAACATCTTTTGCAGATTTTATCTTACACTCGTTCCCCGCGTGGAGTTTAATAATGTAAATATTTGCGTGGAACCCTATTTTTTTTCTAAAATTAATAAATATCCTAGCAATTTTTATAACATCAGCTATCAGCCAGTGAAATTCCCGTCAAAATCAGTAAAGCCGTTTCTGAGATAAGCCGGAAACAGACAGACAAAAACGAACAAAATTGTGTTTGTTTTTAATATCGTATACAATTTGAAATGCATTAAATAAGCTGATAATTTTATTTAGTAAAATGCATATTTTGACATTACAAAAAGACACTTCAATTTTATTTATTTGTATATATACTACTACATGAGACCATTGATTTTAGAGATTAAAGATAATTTGAATTCTAAATTAGCTTACGGAACATGGAATTTCATTGGGACAGCACACAACCAATGAAAATAATTAATTAATGCAGCTGAATAAAACTTTATTCCTATTAGATTACTGTACTTTCTGAGAAAACGATTAAATTCAATTACATTTAATGGCTAAGTTAATTCGTACCGGCTTATTATTCAAACGGCTCTACCGATTAGCAAAACCGCCAACTTTAGTTTCTAGTAATTTTTTCCAAAACCAAAACAGAACTTAATTGATTGGCGACAAAAACACGTTACCAACCATTTATAAACGATCCCAGAAAATTCAATATATTTCTGTCAAGATTTTTATGACGTGACGATGTTTTTCAGAGCAGCCAACAAATTAGTTGCTCTTAAAAACACATCTAGGAAGAGCGGAACAATTCTTTTTTATTGAAACTTTAATAAATATTCGCGCTAGTAGTCCACCTGGCATTAAGTGGTTTCTGCCACTCATAAACAGCAAACGATCGCGTTGCGTCCGTCACTCTGAGATAGGGATGAAACGTCTGGTGCGGAACAAAGCAATGCGATTTTTGTCTTGAACCTTGTGGTACTCACGTTTTTAATGGATGACACCGAGGACTTTTTACCCTAATAAAAATTCTTTGGATTGTATTAGAACAAATCCACACTTGTAGACTTTAATGTTAGCTGTGCAGCAAAGACGGAAGATGTAATTTAAAAATTTTACTATTCTTATAGCAACTAAAGATTTTTGCTGAAATCCATATATTTCTGATGTTGCAGCCCGTTTTTTTAAGAAAAAGCGACGAAAGACACAAATTGGTTATTTCAAGGTACTTGATAAAACATGCCTAAGTATTTATATTGGTGCAACGAACTTATTAAGTAAATGGTGCCTAAAAATATAATTTTAAAAGTGCGCGAATAATATGCAATAAGGAAGCGCTGCCAAAAAGTTGCCAGTCAAAATAATTTGCTTCGATTCGACACATGGGGGCGGCTGTTGGCGCCAAAATAAACTAACTAGATGCGTGTGCGACGGAACGACGGGCGGGAACTCGCAAGGTCGTCTCGGACTGTTTGAGTGAATCAAAGAGTCGATCAATTCGATCACAAAAGGAAGGACGAAGACGAAAAAAAATTCTCGAATTATTTTATGTCGAATTCAGTCTTAATTATCGAGAGTAGGCCGGTGTCCCTGCAGTGGGAACATCAGAGGCTGGTACGATATGCATTCAAGCTACCTATCTAAAATCATGCATTATATTTTTCATTACGATCAACTGAACCAAGAATTTGCGAACTTATGGCTCGCTGCCACTAACGCGTACCATTATTTTGTTGGACAAATATTTGAACGAGTTTAATTTGGCCACTTTAATGAGAGATAATAAATTAATTAACAAAATTATGGGTATTTTTAGCCCGATCTCGTATGTTACAATTTTATGTGACTCAAGTTACGGACGTGCAGACGGCTCATCTGTTAATAAGTGGTTACTGCCGCCCATAAACAACAAAAATATGACTCAGGTCTGAAAGTCTGAAAAGACCAAGACGCATCGCCTTGCATCCGTCACTCTGAGGCGGGGATGGTAAGCCTCAAGTGCTGTAATTTCACCGGCACCCACATCTATCCACCGGAAATATCAGCGCGAGTGCACCACTGCTTGGTGGAGTACCAGATAGCGGCAGTACTTCTCCGGATGTATAAGTTCTACATAAGTTCTACTACTTTCACACCACCTAGTGGACATGTGTAGGGATTCTAAGGGTATTCACCTACGGACGCGAGCAACATCCTATTCTTTTAGTTAGTATCATTATCGAAAAAGAAAGAAAATAATAACGTACTAGAGAAAGCTTTACATTTATGTCCTCACGTTACATGAAACTATGGCTGGCTTAAATTGAATTTAATGTCTCATTTCACATGGGGCCCAGAATAGAATCTCGACTGTTGGAATGATTATAGAAGGATTAACTTTACTAGCTGTAATTGTAAGCCGCGTTCGTGGGAAGACAATGGCAGTAAATAACTCACCATATTTTACGTCTACGTTCCAATGATTCTATAACGAACGTGACGAAAAGTGTTCTATTGACCCAGCCTAACTCTTCGCGGGAAATGGCGTGGACTTATGTATATACTTCATGCGTCCCGCGGTTTTCCGGGATCAAAAGCCTATGCGTTAATCCAGGATATAAGTTAATTCATCCAAATCCGTTGAGCTGTTTGAGCGTGTTGGAGTAACAAACATATACACACGTACATACAAACTTTCGCCTTGATAATAAAATTAAATGTAAGTATGTATTTATGGTGATTCAAATAAGAAGAGTAGCGAGTAAACAAAAAAATTGTTACCTTAGTAACAATGTCCTAGTTCGTTTCTAGTAAATGAAAATATCTAACATACCAATCTATATCATCAACAAAGAAATGTCTGCCTTGACCTATTTCTATTCCAAAACGTACACCCGACCATGAAAATAATGTGAGCACAAACATTTTAGGTAAATAGTACATTCATTATATTGCAGTCAAAATGAACCTTGATTCACACTATGATTTTTGTTTGTTTACTTACGGTAGAAAAACGTCATGTTTTCGTTAAAATTTAAATTTAGAATGTTTGAATGAATCCTCCGCGTCAACAAGTCAGTCCTGCCCTGTTCCAGTGACGTCATCGGGCAAATTTCGTATTTTTAAATAAATATTTACATGTGCATTGGAAAAGTTTTGTAGTTATTTTAGCTGGATTCCATTTACGAAGGCAGGTGTGTCAATAGATATTGGGAAGCAAGTGTTTTCTTTGTACGAGTAAAACATACATAAGTCTTATGTATGTTTTACTCGTACAATAAACGCAACAAACTCTAGTTTTTGAAACGTACATTACTAAACTTTTTGGGTCACACGAGACAAATAAAATAAGAAGTCGCTATAATATTGGCATGAAAAATATTGGTGATTATTTTTACCAATAAAACATTAACTGTGTTGTAACTATAAGCATCTGATGGCATTTTAACAACATGTTGAGCAAACATATGCGCATTCGGGCCCAGACGGTGATCGATCTTTGCAATGACGTCATCTGAAAATGTTCTACAGCTATATATTTCAGTGTAGATGCAACAGATTATTACTATTACATATATTGTTAATAACTAGCTGTGCCCGCGGTGTTACCCGCGGTTTTGCAGGATCAAAATTAGCCAGGATATAAGCTATCCTGGTACCAAATTTCATCCAAATGTTTTGAGCCGTTGGAGCGTGAAGGAGTAACAAACATACCTACATACGCACAAACTTTCGCCTTCATTATAATTGTGTGATACCATTTATACGATTTACTTACTTATATTGTATCTACCATTTCGAGCTTAAATTAACAAAACAACAAAAACAAACAACGTTCACACACTCATACCTCTGCACTAGGATTCCCTGTGTCGCAGATGGCATGGACAAACACAGAAACACAAGACAAACACCCAAGACCCGAGAACAAACTTCATGCTCACCACACAAAGTGTGCCCCGGCCGGGAATCGAACCCGGGACCCCTCGCTTCGAAGGCAGGGCTACTACCAACTAAGCCACGGAGCCGTCGAGATTAATAATTAGGTTTCGGTGATTATCGGTAAGATACAGAAAATCCCTATCACAGTTCTGTCTAGTTAAACGTTTTTATGTAAAGTTATCTTCCAGCCAGATTTTAAATTTTAAATAGCATTTCTTTTTTTATGATTGAATGTCGAAATCATAGACAACGGAACGGCATTATCCGATGATAATCTTCGCATTCGTCGCCGAACAAAGATGGCGTCGTGGCGCCGAGCCAACTATGCGCCGTAATATCTGACGCTTAGCCTGACGCCACTGATTTTATTTAGCAGACGTTAACCGTCGCCATTTACGGGGCCACTTGACTTTGATTCGCCTTATTATTAGGCGCTTAAACGTCATAAGTGGATACAGAGAGCTTATTTAGTCCTTTGACGGTTTGTTATTCTTCCTGATGGGCTCTTGAGAATCAATTAAAAGTCGTGATATCGAGTTTAATTAATAGTCTATCGCTGAATCACAGCTTAAATAATGTTATGTCCAATTGCGTGGTACCATAATGGTTGTCCATTTATAAACGTTTTTTTTATGTACACAATCGCTTTCTTTGACTGAAAATGCAAGAATGCCATAAAATTTTTTACATATCTGGCCGTTAGTCACGGTAAAGCCAAAGCGAGATAAGAAAATCGAGTTTATGTTTGCCTAACTGTACATATTCGTATTACTTTCCAAATGATAGGAAAGTAACTTGTGACTCATCAGTTTGACTTGACTTTCACTTTTTTTGACATGTCGCTGATCTTATTTAGACTACCCACATAGACGTTATTAACGGCACATTAGCAAGTTTTACGTTATCGCGGTTTTCATTGTTACTGGAAAAAACCCCTTTGTAAGTTTCTCATAAATAATCTGAATTATACACAATATTTCTATTACTAGGTTTGGTACAGGTAACGAAGATAGTAATAGTAATATTATGAGAACTGGTTCTACGTACTTTGTTTAAATTATTTTAAGGGGCACCTACGATTAAACAGTTACTAACATGATCATGACGAATACGTTGTATTTGAATCTACGTCACCAAAATGCTTTTCTGTACTCGTAAGTGCTTATTTATGAAATGAATGAAATCTAAAATCGTCACATGATTGTGTTCTGGATCTGGACGTCATTTCACCACAATCACGATGTAAAAGTGAAAACTTTATTATTAATGCCTGCAAGACGTGTAACACCTGTCCACGTTCCCTGTCAACGACCTAATTATTATAATATCCACAACACCTGGATTAATCTATTTTTAAACTCCCGAAATACGCCGGAAGATACCTGCCGGGGCGCGAGTGAGGGAACTCATTAAGCACGATGACAGCTACGAAATTGACAATGACACAGATTACGGAGGGAAACCGCAAATCGAGATTTGTCATCTCTACAAAGGCTGCAGAAATGAGGTTGCATTCATTCTGACTGCTACGTGAGAAAGAAAGTAAATGCCACAACATTTTAGGTCTGCGAATGCTAAACAACATAAGTGTGCTAATTGTGTGCTAAAAATGTTTCATTAACATGATTGATGGATCGGAGAGAATTCCAGAGCCATCCTTAACCGATCAGGGAGTGAAATAATCCAGATTTCGGTGATTCATTTTATAATCATATGAATAGTACCGATTTACAAGTTCTATTAATTACAACACCTACAATATGAGTAATGAATTAGATGCTGAAATAAACATCGTTCGGTTTGAGTTTTAAATAAACTCAAATGACGGAAATATTTTTAACATTTGTCTCTTGGCTGAATGTGTGAGCACTGTCTTTGCCGCGTGATATTGCGCGTTTTCTCGTCTATGAGCTATCTTTGAAATTGAAACAAAGGTCAAAGATGATAATCTATTGAGCAAAATAGCTATGTAGGTAGCTACCTACTCAGATTTGCTATATAGCAAGTGCGCATCGTAGCTACGCGACATTGCGTTGCGTGAATCATTTTCCTGTTTTATATGCAATGAGCATTTATTTCGGTTCGTAAAAGGAATTGTTCCTTTTCCACAAAAAATAAAGATGTTGGCGGTCCGTTATGGGTTTGTTTATCAATTAAAAAGTACAGTTCTGGAGTTAATGTATTGTTTGTGAAGATTTGAACATTTTTGTAAAGTGACTGACTTGTTGAATAAACATTATGAACTTGAATTTATAATCCAAGCCAGATAAATGTGCTGAGTCATGACTAAAATTTTTCCATCTATAGGTAACTATAGTTATGGATTGGAATGACTAATTCTTTCCATACTTCGTTTGGAATTATATAAATTCAGAAGCGCTTTAATGACTGCTCTATCATTAGATCATTACCCCATGACCTGTGGAATTGTTACTACGTTCTATAGTTAGCCGTTCAAGCGTATATCTGGGTGTTTCTTACCCATAGATTTGATACTTTCTCAATGAATGCATTAAATTAAAATACTTTAAAATACCTACTTTACTGTCCGGTTTATGAGTATCAGGCAGTGTTCTTCAATCGATGTAAAATAGCTTAAACTCGTGAAAACATTTGCACTAAACTAAGCGAGAAAAAAGAGAAAAAACTTCAGTGGTAGTTATATTAAATCTTTTATGATTTATTGTAATTGATTTTCGGACTAAGCATTTTATTGATTTCACTTTGGACAGATGAATGTTTTATGACGTGCCATAAATAATATTAATTCATCTATGTTCCCGAACATTAATCCTGTTTTATGGAGATGGAGGTTAGAAATTACCTGGAGGCATTTAAAATATGGCCGAGTTGTCCATTAAATAACTTTTGAAATAAGGCTGAAGCAGCTGAAAATTTGCCTATACAAAGTCCCTTTTTCCCAAGTTTTGTAATTGACTGTATCTTGTTGATTAACTTGATGTACGCAGATAACCTTGATAATTTTACCCGAGCTTTTGGTGAGAACAGATGACTTTGGACCGGCATAAAACTAGAAAACTATTTTTTTTATTTAAGTTTGGAACCCTAAATATAAAAAAATTATAGGTACTCACAGTTCCAGCACGACGCACATGTACTTCCCCCACTCGTACGCGTCGTATAGCTGGATCAGTCTGGGGTGTCGAAGTCTCCTCATGACGTCCACCTCTCTCTCCACATTCCGTCTCTCGTCTCTTCTGCTCACCGAGACGAGCTTGGCGGCTAACTCTAGCCCTGTGCTCTTCTCCCGGCACAGGTAAACCGTGCCGAATTTCCCCCTGCGAAACAATAGTACAGTCACCTGACTGGTCTCGTTTCAGTTGGTAGTAGCTCTGCCTTCTGCGATGTAGGTGAGTTCGATTCCTATCTAGTATTCCTATTCATTATTCATTGACGGCTCCGTGGCTTAGTTGGTAGTAGCCGTGCCTTCGAAGCGAGGCGTCCCGGGATCGATTCCCGGTCGGGGGATACTTTGTGTGGTGAGCATGAAAGTTTGTCAATAAATGTTTTTTCTGAACTGCTGTGATGTGATGAATAAATTAAGAACAGTTATTCTTGTCCATCCAAGGTTGTCTGTAAGAGATCGCTTTGAAGCGATAAGACCGCCCATTGTTTCACATTACTTGTGTAGTATTTTTTATGATTTCTGTTATTTTGTTTATGTGAGCAATTAAGTGTTATCTATCTATCTACTAGCTGACTCAACACATGTTTTCTTGTCTTGATCCCCAATTTGACAATCGGCTATCAAACGATGTAGTGGCAAAAATCCCATAGAAAAATGGACGTAGTTATGCAAACAGCAACCAAACCACAATATGTTACTTTCGAGATAAATAAGTTTAAAGAATAAACTTGAGTAGACCACAATATTGGTTAGTTCTCGTGTGACACACACTGATTTGCTAAGAGTCGTTAGATGGCCGAGATCTTTTTTGAGCATATAGAAAACATGCTTAGGAACCTCCCTAACCTAACTCCATTTCGACCAAACTGTGGGTAGGTCCGTGTTTGCATAACGTCCAAATGTGGTTCGCGATTTTCCCAATTTCTGAGTTTTCACGTAAATCTCACATTTATTTTTATACACATTAAAAAAATACCCAAATAGGTACAGCCGTTCTGAATTGATGCGCTTATACATTCGGCAATTGACTTTTAATTATATAGATTTTAAAAATGCCTTACTATATTCACATTTTAGCAAATTACTACATCATAATAATCGCAAACCAGATCCTAATTTATTTTATAACCATCATTACCTTGTTTATCGGCAGTAACGAGTTTTATCGCTATCTTCGATACCGATGTGTCTAAATTAGATTGTAAATTATTTACAGCTTGGTTCTCTAAATACACGTAAATCTTCAGGCAATACAAGTGGTAATCTGGTAAGTGGTACAAAGCTTAGTTGGTAGCTTTTGAACTGAAGATCGCAGTTTCAATTCCTACTCAGCAAAAGCATTTATGTTACGAACATAGATGTTTTTTTCTGGGTGTAAATCTATACTTATAAAATTGTAACGGATCCAATTCTGTACATTGAATATATATATAATATATTATATATTTTTTTAATTCGATGACATATGACATCTACTAATCCGGATTGGGCTCCCGTGGTAGATCAAAGCCCATTCACTCGCAATTATCGAGAGTAGGTCGGTTTCGGTGGGAACGTTAGAGGCTGATACGGAAGAGCAAACTAAGATTTAGTTCTTGATTAATTATAACGTGGCGCATGCATCTGTGACACAGAAAATCCTAATGCGTATGAATGTGAAATCGTCATTTTAAATTATATATCCGAAAAATAGCCTCTCCTTACTGATAGTTTAGGGTTTTTGTAATTAATCCACGTTATCGGCTAAGCGGGCACTATCAGTATGTTGAAATACTTCATTGTTGATGGCAGTTGGTGCAATCACTGACTCACCTGCCGATTTCCGATAGCATTTCATAGTTGTCGTTGACGTCTGTGTTTCTTTTGATAGTGACATCGCGGACTGGGAATGGCGGCTCGATTTCTGGAAGGAAAAGGAACTTAATACACACTTTTTTCTTATGTGATTAAGTGTCGGAACGAGGTGAGGGCCCACCTGGTAAGTGGCGACCCCCGCCTAAGACAACAGTAATGCGACTCAATATAAGATTTGGATCTTACACTGAGTCGCATTCATCCTGCTGCGTCCAGCACCCGAGACGGGGATGATACGTCTCATGCGATGTGATTTCACCGGCACCCACACCCTTCCACCGGAACACAGTAATGGGAGCACTATTGCTTGGCGGCAGATTCCAGGTGTGGTGGCAGTACCTATCCGGACGAACTTGGCACAAGTTCTACTACTACTTTTGGTTGCTCCTTTAGCACTACCCAGGGGATACGTGTAGGGAATCAAAGGGTACACACCTACGGACGCGAGCAACTTACTGAAGTTTGTTGTACTTTAAAACAAAAAAGACGTCAATGTGTTGCAAGACCAAATTATTTTCAGGAACCACTTTATATAGACACAGAGACATAACAATCTTCTGGTGCCGTAATATATATCGAGTGCAGACAAAGATCGATTTAAGACATGTGAATAACGAAGACGGCGCCCCGTTAGTGCATTCAACCCGTTACAGTCGTCCCTATTTGTTAAGGTTAATCCAAAATAAACCTATTGTGATTTAAACCACTTCTTAAAGCACGATGGTGATGGGATAAAAGGAATTATTTATCACACTTATTATATAAAAGCGAAAGTTTGTACGTATGTGTGTATGTTTGTTAGCCCTTCACACTCAAACGGCTCACCGGATTTCCGGAAAAACGCGGGCTCAAATTTTTGTCAAAATTTAGTCTTATATTAAAAACTAGCTCAGTTAAAAACTGAATAATATAAATATTCAATAATACAAGACTAAATTTTGACTGCCTGTGACGAAATTGTGGATTTAAAAATATTTTTAGATTGACAGATATTTCCTGTCTTCATTCGAAATTTGACATATGATTTTTGAGTGTAGGTATATAATGTATATTTCTTTGGCATTTTTAGCTTGAGAGTTGTTGTTAGATTTGCCCTAATTGTGAGAGTGACACAGGCTTTATTAAAATTATAAAAAATATAAGTCATTTAAATTTTTATAATTTTAATATATGTGTGGTATAAAAATGGCGTACAAAGATATATATCCGAAACTAATATATTAAAATGTAATTTGAAAATTTTCACGCAGTCGAGATTTTTTTCTCAATAATTTCTTGTTAATATATTACGTATCATTTTTAATATATATGATAAAAAGGTACCTGTAACCTTGAGTGTGTAATCATATTATATTATGAATGGAACAATAAAATATCTTAATCTTTTCTATTTTAAGTGCATTCTTTTAAATTCGATAAGAAAGCATTTTGTACCAATTCAATAGGTACCTACATTATTAAACTGTTTTTTTCACTTAAAATAATTACTAAATTAGTATTTTAAGTGAATTATACATTTTTTATACTACAAAAGTACATCACCCCAAGCGAAGTATTCTCATACTTCGGTTGGGGTGTTACAACCCGTTGCACCTGTCACCCGTGACGGAGGTGTTTCTTTCTTCTTTTTTAAGTAATCTACAATCCAAAGTCCCGTCAAAATCGTTCCAGACGTTTAGGACAGAAAGGCAGAGACACAAAAAAATATTTTTTTTTATTTGTACCTTATATATACTTTCAAATGCATTAAAAAACTATAATTTTGACATTACGAACAGACATTTCAATTTTATTTATTTGTATAGATTTATAATACCTATCCATAAAACACCTAATACTAAATGTGAATAATTCTTTGCCCCTGCTGTGTCCCTGAATGCGACCCTGTATAAGCGAATGGCGTGATGTGACGCCACCAATCCTCACGAACAGACTATCATTTCCAACAATTCATAATACTATTATGGAGAAAACTATAAATTCTGAGTATCCTTTCAACGGCGGATACAATTCTTCAACCGATGAATGGCAAGATGGCAGATTCATTATATTCATATTCAATATTCATGTATAAATAGAAAATGTATTTATTGTTTGAGATACCTATCTAAATATAAATGCGAGTATGTATAGATATATCTATGAATGAACGGACGGACAGACGGCCAGAGTTGTGACCTTGTTAGATAATAGGGTTTATTGACTAGGAATATTCACGTGAACAGAAACTTAAAATGCTCTCTAATTCTGAACACATTATGTTCAGAATTAGAGAGCATTTTAAGTTTCTGTTCACGTGTTATGTTATGTTTTGTTATGTGTTATGTCTGTGTTATGTTCTGTACTAATATTATAAAGAGGATACGTTTGTCTGTTTGGATGTGGGGGTAGTCTCTGAAGTTTCTGATACGATTCCAATCATTCTTACACTACTAAGAAGCTGCGCTCTATCTGAATGCTATATTTAAATTAGGTAGATTTTTTGTCTATACAAATATATCAAATTATTTATTTTTACATTTGACAGTACTTATATATGGAAATTACAACAAAAAAAAAATTCTGTCTGTTTGTTCCGACTAATAACCGAAACAGCTGGAACGATTGTGACGGGACTGGCAAACCCCTAAAGTAGTAGGTGTACCCCTTAAAGGTGAGAATTAAGGGGGTATTGAAGACGGTTTTTTCGATTTTTAAATGAGTCGCTTGTAACTATGTACAGCTCTTGGAATGTCTGGCTAGTTGGTATCCGCTATTATCATCACGTCAGATTCTTGGCGACAAAAGTCGTCGTGACACGTGCTGGTATTGTTTTAGATATTGCACCCGGGAAGTGGTTTGTCGGACGGACGGTTGAATTATGTGATCTCATCACGATTCACTGAATCCTTGGTGGTATCTGTCCAAAGATATATTTACCATTAGATAATTTATTATAAACGCAAATGAGAAGGAAAATAGAATTATTAAAAGACGTGACAAATGATAAGAGCATTTGTCATGTCTTTCATACACACCCAGCACAGAACAAACATTTATGTTCGTCGCATAAATGCCTGTCCTAGAATGGGGATCGAACCCAGATAAGAAATTGAACATGAGATCGGGAGAATACGGCCCAGACCAAAAAAATTTAATAAGTTAAAATATCTAAATTAATTGTATTAAATTTTATAGCCTATCCAGCCATTACTCGAATTTATTGCTTGTTTAATTGTCTCGTGCAATTAAACATTATTGTACGATAAAAACACACCATTACCATGTATTAAGGCACCGTTAACTCTCAATTACTCATGCGAAACAAGCTTTTTTTTGTGTAAAAAAAATATATTGCTATGCATTTTTACAAGAAATACAGCAAAACCTATATATACACAAAATTCCATCCAAATCGTTAGAGACGTTTCCGAAATCCGGAAAATAAATTTATATATACATATCAATTTATTTCGACTCCAACTGCTTGTTTAAATATACCTATAACATTTATCTTTACTTCCATATCCGTAATGGCTTCAAATAAATAAATAAAAACGTACGTTTAAGTTACGTAAAAGTACTTGTATCTTTCCATATACCATTATAATGTAAAAATTAAACAAAGGCATCTTGATCTTATAATTGTTAGTTTCCAAATACTAGTGCAAGTAACCCAAAACTTATTTTAAAGCATTGATAAAAAATCTGTCTAGGTTTTGAATTGTAGATTTAAGTTCTAACATGAAAAGAGAATTCAAAATATTGCGAATTTGAGCGAGACGAGTGAATTTTAGTCATTCAGGAATGACAGCGCCTTAAATTCGTGTGATAATATTCTAATTTAAGCTTAATTGGAGTTCGATGACTCTTCCTATTCGTACAAGAACTAGTTCTTATAGTATAGCATGACAATTAGTTAACGGTTGCTTATTAAATTGACTTAAGTACCTATAAAATCCTACTGAGCTCGTTTAAAAATTGTCGATTAGTTACTTACTAGACCAATTAATAAATCGAACATTATAACAAGTTGTAGATTCCATTATAATTACTCATTTTGACAGAATGCAGTTTATCTTAATATAGGCAAAATTATGGGAAGCATTCCGCCAAATTACAAAAACTTTAATGTTAGCTCTTTGGAAATACTATGTAATTTAGTTATTCAGGTTGATTGTGGCAACATTGGCTAGTCAATGATTACGTAAATGACAAATAAAAAATCAAACGAAATTACTATTATGATCTCGCTTTAGAACTGTCATCGTAGCTGCGACGACATTCGTCTGAGTCGAAAATAAAGTCAAATTCCACGCCTGTGCCAAACTTTGCGAGTATTTGTTTATTTTGTAAGTTGACTGGAAGAGGCCTACGAGCAAGGATTAAAAGGCCTCGAGTCAATGAACTCAAAGGTCGTTTTAAAAATGGAATGCAAATGACGCATCGGTTAAAATGTTCGAGAATTTTGTCTCATTTTTATATTGCCCCGCCTTTCATTTCCTATCCACGTCCCTGTATTATATTATAATGTATTTCAAACACATAAAAAGACCTACTTATAGCGAGACTAACGAACAGCAATTGATTTTTATACATATATTTATAAATGTCAGTTCGGACATAGACATGGAAAATAATTATTGTACTCATTTATTAATCATCGAACCAATCAAGTTGAATCAATTAAAAATGAATAAAAAATATTACTGTGTACGCTAATCGATAATACATATAACAATTTACACAATAATTATATTGTTACTATTGGATTGCCGAATATATTCACTATTCATACATATCATATGAGTCCACCTATTACCAGTCAAGTTGCACATTTTTTTTGTAAAAGAAATATAACTATACAAATAAACTTAAACAGCAAAACTATCTAAACACAAAATTTCATCCAAATCTTTAGACGCGTTTCAGAGATGCGCAAAGTAAAAAAAATAAATATACAAGTGTAGCGTTCCCGAACGAAAGCACAAATGTCGCTCGGGAACGCACGCTGTCATTAAAAAGGCGGGTAACGACAGAGGGTGTTTTTATGTCTGTTGACCAGAGAGCCGAGGAATTAACGGGTGGTTGGTCCCTCTTTTCTCCATGCTAGACTATCTGTTGGATTAACTGTGTTCCCAATATCTAACGTTACGTTATTGTGTTGTGTTGTGCGTTTATATCGAATAAAAGTAACAACTTATGGACAGAACCTTCGGTGTACAAAGGTATACCTGGTTCCCCAAACAAGAATCGCTCGTTTAAAGTAATACACTTAAAGATATACACCCGTCATAAAGAGCAAATTATATGAGCATGCTAAAGTCAACTAAAGGTCAACTCATTACTCCAACGCAGTCAACTGGATGTATAAGGACCAGGTTTTTAGTACCTAAACAGGTATCAAACATTGCAATGCGCTACGCACCGCACAAACGCCAAACTTAGTAATAAGAACAGATTTATCTCCACATGTTCATTCGGGGTTATGGTAATGTACTGATGAACATCAAACGCTTGAACAGACCTTCATTAATTATAGCTAAGAACTATCTCGACCACATCAGCTTTCAAGCAGAAAAAACCGCATCAAAATCGGTCCATTCGTTTGGGAGCTAAGGTGACACAGACAACCACATAGATACAAATACACACGACATTCATAACCACCATCTTTTTCGTCGTGGGGTAAAAAGTGAGAGTTTTTTTAAGATTTCTTATTTTTGGCCTTTTGTGTGATTAATGCCATACAAATTCTGCCAATGTCCGAGTTTGCAAGTTTTTATGCATTAGGGTTAATTATAACAAAATATGGCCAGTTTATTTAGAAGTAACAATTTTTAAGATTTCATAGGAGTTTGAAATTTTAGACTTTGATTCCGTCTGTCAAGAAGCAAAGCCAAAAGCCTTATTCATATCTCGTTTGACACACCTGTTTCATCTCTCGTCCCACCAAATTATGAATTCATCAGCCAAACATCAGACACTGACAGAATTTGTGTGGCTAACTAAAGTGATATCTCGTTTGTGGCAAAACTGTGGCAGCCTCACCATTAATAAAAAGAACAAGTATTTAATTACTGACTGATCAGAGCGCAGCACGTTTTACGGTACTAAAGCATTATCACTGGCGAAGTGAATTATCCGCTTAACGCGCCTGTATAAATAACTTTTGACATTATTTCTATGAGAGCAATGTGGAGAATGTTTTGACAGTGACAATGCGGTTAGCTCATTCTGTCAGACATGAAATAAGTTTTAAATCTAAGTTGTATTATTATTCCTTACCTCCAACAGGATCCGTTTCGTCAACGTGGATCATATCTGGCGATCTGTAAAAAACGATAATTGTTAAGTACAGGCTCAACAATAATTTGAGTTGAAAGAATGGGTTGGGAACTTAACGAGCAAAACTAGCTAAAGCATAAAACTGACTGTAATTTGACATGTTTGTGTGCTACATGCACACATATACGTCAAATTACAGCTAGTTCTGAAGCTCTTACTGAACTTGACACGTTATATGTGTGTAAAACACACTAGTAAACATTCGTGACCAAACGGTACTTGAGATCTAAAGGAATAAATGAGTTTGAGTTTAGCTTATCAAGTTGGTCATGTACTTATTTACAAGATTCCCATTGTTTTCATACACTTAGGTATACTACTTAGTTAGGTACTAAAATCTTAATTTTTTAGTCTGTAGCATTGAGAAGTGTCGGCCGAGTGATACGTGCCCTGACCTTCGTTTCGGAGATCGCTGGTTCGTCCCTGACCAGGTATGCACAATTCTTTTTGCATCAAATTCATATTCACAATAAAACACTATAATAGGTGAAGAAATTATTTAATAGAAAACCTACATAC
Source organism: Aplocera efformata (assembly GCA_921293045.1). Lineage (NCBI taxonomy): Eukaryota > Metazoa > Arthropoda > Insecta > Lepidoptera > Geometridae > Aplocera > Aplocera efformata. The sequence continues at coordinate 3,057,246 of OV121058.1, read as the reverse complement.
TTTTAAAAGCAAGAAATCGATTAAAGTTACTAGGAAATCAAGGAACTGATTGAACTCCTATGGTAGATTTACCCTCCCATTTATTCTTAGTAGACAACAGTTGAGAGTTTTTTTATTCAGAAAAACATATTATAACTAAACGTCCAAAAAAATACATTTAGCCATACTTTTGATTTTCTAATACATGGTACTCGAAGAACGTATATCTAATTTAAAATCCAGCAGTGCTAATGCGTAAACTTTTGCATTAAAACAACGATCAAAATGCAACATGTCCTCGAGAAATAGGTCAGCTCATCAAAACACTGCCCTTGGCCCGTTCTGACGCCTCAACCGTTTCCAGTGTTTACGGCTATTTTATGATCTCTTTGATCTCGATTTACTATGATACTATTGTGTTAGTTCCACCATAGGTAACCTCTTTGGTTGACAAGAACATCCAGACAGGTCTGGTTCGAAGAATCTCTTCTGTTAACTACGGGGCCAGTTTTCATCTAAACGTCCCGATTAGCTGAGATCCGGACAAAAATGGCGGCCTTGGATTCACTGCTTTTAATAGTTTTTGAGCCGGTTTACAGCCTCCAGCACCCACCAAAAGCCCGCGTAAACTTGTCGAGGCTATTTACGGCCAACAATTACAGTCCAGTCAAAAAACAGATATACTTGATACCAACTTAGTGTTGAAATTAAAATGACCATAAATCGGTATATCTCGATGCTCTAGAATTAGCTAGAAAGTTCGTATCTCTCTTTGTTTCGTCTCAATACGTAACCTTGGTGTCGGTTTTAAAGCTGCTTGAAAACCTCGGGCGATATTGACTGATGCAGTCGACCAATATCTCAACGTGCATTTTAAAGCTCGGATATGTACTAAATGTTAAACTAAAATTAATATATCTATTATATACAGAAGGAAAAGTTTGCAAGCAATTAAATCGAAGGTAAAAATTAATTAACTTTCGAGCCCAAGGTAGAATTGTACCTATTTATTATAGATTGCATTAGATACAATATTAATAATATTAATTCATACAGAGCGCTTGTGATCTATCATCACATTGAAGTTCATATAATCGTGACGTGACAATTTGATCTCTACCTCGGTATGAATAAAAATTAATTTCAATTGAAGTGAATTGCCATGTGGCTCGTTCAAGGTGAAATTCTTTCGCTTTATATTGATACATGTATGGCGAAATACTTGAATAATACTTACCGACGGTTACACATTGTATGTATTGTAGGTGTCGTTAACAAATTCGCAAAGTAGTCTCTAGGTCACAACATATTTAATTGTGGTGAAAGTCAATATAGGTATACGAGTAAATACTTGTATCCAAGCAAATGTTGAGTTGGAAGCCATTTTGTGGTGTTCATTACTGTTCGAGGTATGGTAGTCAAAAACAATTAACTGTATACTGTTGTATGTTTTGTTGATTTAAAGTTGTTATTAACCTTTGTGCTTCGCTGTTATACATCGTGACTAATAAAGAATTTTACGCTTTAATTATTTAGTAAAGTTATACATGGCTAAAATACTAAATGCGTTTGGTGGCTGTTATTTCCTGGACAAACACTGCAATGGGTTCTACTAAAACTTTGAGAGATGAACAATACTTTATGTCGCCATCACGGCAGTATAGTAATATCTTAAAATTATCGTACACAACATTAATAATAATTGACTAACAATCATCATATTTGTTGTTACAAAGGATTGTATTCTAAATTAACTAAACTCACATAGCACGTTTCTTCTTTTTTAAGACCGGCACCGGAGACATTTTGAACTAACAATTCACATATCAACGTCTTCTAACTGGCACAATTCGAAGCAATCAGCTAAAATCAGACCATTGCACTTATGAATTCCAACACATCAGAAAAGTAGGAACGTAATTGAGAACGCACTAGAACAAAATTGATTTCCATGAATTATGCGTAAATTGGAACGCGACGGTCTTCTTTCCAAGATACCAGGCAGCTTGTTGTGCAGTTTTGTCTAAAAGTGTTTGAATTTGGAACTATGTTTACGCGTTAAATTGTTCCTATTTCGAACTAAATAAATAACACAGAACATGTCATATTGTAGGTTTTTTTGTTTCAGAATTTTATTATTTAATTAAATTTAATAAATAATTATAGTAGATTGTAGTTTTTTATTAAATAGTTATAACCGCGATACCAAATGACGCACTGAGGCATCAAGGAAGTGACAATAGACTGAAGCGATTCGGCTTTATTCCCGATTGATCGACGAGACAAAGTTGGCACGTGGTTGGCACCGAAGATGCTACGTCAATCTTTGGAGCCCTACGTCACGGTTGCTACCTATGAGATAGCTCTTATGCAAATAATTTGTAACCTATTGTTTATAGTGTTCGTCCGGTGTACGTTAATTCCATGACGTAAAGACAGGATGAATATTCAATACGTACATGAGTACTACATCATAATACTAACTGAACGAACAAAACAAAAATTTGTGTTGATACTAAATTGGATTTCATGAATGCCAAATAAAAATAATACAAGTAAATCCAGGCTAGAGTACCCCAGCCTGGATTTACTAAGGATTATATTAATGCCCTAAAATAATCATACAATTATCTTACAGTAACAATCCCAGACAGTACCAGTTAACTATAAAACTAAGGTAAGTAGATTAACTAGAATTTAATGAGATTAATTGAAGAAGGCTGCACCTCAACTTTTATAATAAAAAGTGGGCACTCTGGTATCCATGAATCACCAAAGAGACCCCTCGCTTTTTCTTTTTAAAATTAAAAAGTCAAAATGCCTTAAACCTGCTTGATAGAGAATGTTTATATACGAGTTCAACGGCCGGAATACGCTTTTCAAACTCGTTCTCTCGATAAACTCACATGTTACACATGCATGTACCTATTAAGGTGAGTATATCTGAAGTTATATTGTTGACACTTCGACAATGGCCGTCCAGTCATGGCCTGTTCCATATTAGTTGCGTGTGTGGAATAATAAGAGGTTCGAGGTGGTGAGACAATCGTAGAATTTTTATTTCTTCGGAAACATGTCTTGGTACGAGTTGCGCATTTGTGATAAGCACTAGTAAAGCAACTACTAAACGTATTATTGTCCAAAAAATCAAACTAAAAAATTTATTTTAATTATTTATTGCACACAAAAAAAAAAAACTTAAATTTATGTACAAAAGGATAACTTAAAGCTAAAAGCTTTTTCTACCAGTTACCCTTTTATGGTAGAAAAAGGTGGTTGGCGTGCTAAAAAAAAGAAAATAATAATCCTATATATAATAAACTAAAGCTATTTAAAATTTGATCTTTAATATAATAATAATAATATTAGATACATATATAATACTTATGGATAGAAATGAATAAACTTAAAAGAAATATGCAATATAAGAAAAACAAGGGTATTAATTAACAATGATATTAGATTTAAAATAATGTCTCTTGAAAGATGTTTTAGTCTGAGCCATTTTAATATTAAGTGGAAGAGCATTCCACAGACTAACTGCTACCACTTCAAAAGAGTTTCCACGGAAGGATGTGGAATGCTTAGGTGTTGACAAATATAGCGTATTTGTAGACCTTAAGTTACGATCGTGGGTGTCCGAGAGGTAGGTGAATTTAGTTTTAAGATATTTTGGAGAATTTGGGTCATTGAGAATTGAATAAAGTATACAAAGGATTCTTAGATTCCTCCTTTCCCTGATACGAAGCCACTTCAACTTCTGACGATACTCAGAAACATGATCATATTTTCTGAGGCCATAGATAAATCTAATGCCACAGTTGAGCAGCCTGTCCAGCTTGTTTAAATGCTCTGCCGAGAGATCGAGATATGCTACATCAGCATAATCAATTATAGGCAAAAGAAGAGCTGTCACAAGAGATATTTTAGTTTTCAACGGAAGGAAGTTTTTGAAACGTATAATTGAATGAAGGCTAGCAAAAAATTTTCGGGAGACCTCTTTGATTTGCGCATTCCAGTTCAAGTTCGAATCAATTAGTAAGCCTAGGTCCTTAACGACAGGCGAGAAAGGGATAAGAATACCGTTAAAGTTCAATGATGGGCAGTTAAGAGCATTAATTTTAGCTAGCTGACGAGAATTACCTATAATAATGGCCTGGCATTTACTTGGATTAACTTGGATCCCGAAACTAGCAGACCAGGACTGAAGTTGTAACAGGTCATTATTAAGAGTACTGATCGAGTCATCCAACCAATCGGGAGCCGCAGAATGGTAAAGTTGAAGGTCGTCAGCATAGAAATGTATTTATATGAAAAAAAAATTTAAATAGATTTTTTTTTTCCGCTTTCTTTAGTTTGTTTTTTGTTCCTTGTAATGTTACCAACATATTATTTAAAGTACATGAGCGTTGAAATGAAATTAATGTAGTTACGAAATTGAGAAAAATATGAAAACGCTTATCGTGAAAATTTTATCATTACCCTTACATTTGCTGAGATTAAAATGCAAAATTAAACGTGCATTAAAATAAGTGTTTTCAGAAACAAAATATTATTTTCTCTTAATAACTGAACAATCATTATAAAACGTTGTAATTACTTTCGAAGTACTAGACTGCTCCTAGAACGCAAAGGACGACGCAGGACTAAAGGACTATTTCAATCAGTACCTGAACATACCACGGTATACCTGGACTCTTCACCGATCCGAAGCAATCACATCACTGTACGGTTCATTACTCCATGACTCACGTGTCCGGAATCCCATACATTCCAACACTTCACAATGTATGGCACGCTTGACCTGGGATCTACCAGCCTAGACATAATACGCTCGAGTCGCAACAGACACGCATGAACTTTAGGGTTTTAAGGTTAAGAACAAAGCAAACAATAGTATTAGTATTTTTTTTTAATTCGAAATATTTCGGGAATTTCATGTTTTTGGCATGCTAATACAAATATAAAAAGGTTCAGGTTTTTTATTAATTATTCAGTGCAGGGCAACCCTTACTATGTTTTTTTATATATTCATAGAGGAGTTACTTATTTTGACGTGAATATGTCTTTAAATCTGTTTCCATACTGGGAAGCAATTAAGATAATTGATGACTGATATGAAATGATAAAAACATCGGGGGATACAGTTTGTTGCTGCAGCTACATATCTATCATTTTCATCTAAAATTTAATTACAGCACTGGAAAGCTAAAGGATCAAAATTTTATGTAACGTACACGTATTCACGTAAAACACTCGGCCGTGATCGGATAAAACATCGCTTAGTATGCCCTAACGTAAAAACTATCTCAACACGAAAATAAAATTTAATAATTCAGACAAAATTTTGATTAGTTATATTTTTTATGTTTAAACACTCATACTAGGATTCCCTATGTGTCAGATAGTTAGACAAACACAGAAACACAAGACAAACACCCAAGACCCGAGGACAACTTAATGCTAACCACACAAAGAATCAAATCCGGGACCCTCGCTTCGAATGCAGGGCTACTACCTACTAAGCCATGGAGCATTAAATTATACTTACTTTAAGTAAGTATAATATAACTTTAAGTTAAATATACTTATCATATTAAAAAACCACTTAGTATAGTAACCACAAACGCACTTCCCAGTTAACGATTTGATAAAACTAATTGACTTGATATCGCTCTGGTTTACGACACGAAATATCTTGTTATAACACTCAAGACGGGATATTAATAAATTATAATATATAAATGCTTATTTATAATATAAAACAGATCATTCCTTGGAAAAGAAAGCAAACATTCCAACAGGCATTACTCGCATGAAGGTTTTTTTAAACGTTATAAAAATGTTCCCACCTGATGTTAAGCGGTTAAGTGGCCCATAACAGTAATAAGACTTAGGTCCTCCCCGACCGAGGTATGTGTAGTCAAGTCGCACCCCGTTGCGCCCGTCGTCCGAGACGGGGATGTTACATTCGTGATTTCACCGGTACCCACGCCCTTCCACTGGAACAGCAATGTGAGTGCACCACTACTTGGCGGCAGATTACCAGGTGCGGAGCCAGTACTTCGCCGGGTGAACTATGCTTAAGTTCTTCTGCTCCTTTTTGCTCGGTTAGCACTACCCAGGGTGTACGTGTAGGGATTCAAAGGGACCCCTCGCTTCGAAGGCAGAGCTACTATCAACTAAGCCACGGAGCCGTACATGATATGGTTATTAGCATTAGAATATAAAAAAAGTTCAGTTTTTCCTAATATTTCCCCAGTGTCTTAATTTTGGGATAATCATTTGATTTTGATATGAAAATATTTGATTCCACATATTGACCACAATCGATGAGACGTAGATACTCGTACATCAGTTTGAGAATATGGTCTGACGATTGCGATTTCATGTGTAGATGCCACAAACCGAAATCTTTCGCTACGCTAGCAATAAATTATGGAGTTTTGGTTAAGGATTACAAGATATTAGTCTCAAAAAACCCATCAAAACCTTTAAAACATAATGATTTCGATCAAAAGGCGGTTTAAAGTTTGGTGCGAATGACACGTATTTTGGCAAAGCTACAATTTCCGAAAATATAACAGTTCGCGTGTTATGTCAAAGTCAGTTGGGGTTACCTACGGTGAAAGTAAAAGTAGGTGATTAAAAATCCCTTGACATCTACTACTTTTAACAGGTTTCAAAAAATAGAGAGGTTTTTAATTAAGTCCAGGCATATTAGTCAAGTTAGGGCAAGAATCTCGGAGTTAGAGTTAGTTGGTTATAAACTTGTATAAACCTTCATTTTGGTACCTTAAAACTTGTCTCAAAACTTACTTATCGTCCGCGTCTACAGATATTCCAAGGTTAAAAAAATGTTTTATTGCAAAGATCTCGTTTCCTATGGGTTTGATGTGATTTGTATTTTTATAAATATTGTAGAAGATTAAATTCTCTACAAGTTTTGTTTAATCATTTTTTTTTTATATCTTGTTTTTTTGTCCAGCCCTTTCCCATTGAATATGGCGAATTCGTTCCCAACATGTCAATAATATTACAGATGTATATATGTCTTGCTGACCTTGTATATCTGAGGTACACATAGCAAGATTACTATGTTCATCGAGTTTTTAAACAAAATCTGTTTTTTAATATAACTAACGAACCGCCCTGGCTTCGCACAGTTAGCAGAGTAGTGTCTTATCAGAAACTATCCGTGCGAAGCCGGGGTGAGTTGCTAGTACTACACATACCTTTCTAACTTTATCTATTCCTGAAAACTGCATTATTTATTATTGTAAGGAAGGATTATGAATAGGGGGAAAATAATTGCCTATGTGTCTATCAAAAAATGGCCACTAGTATTTTTAATGAAAAATTATTTTAGAGTTAACTACAACTCATAATCTCATATACTCACACTGTTAATTTCATATCTTAATATATAAATTAGGTGTCACGATATTTGTCCGCGATGGACTCCTAAACTATTAAACCGATTTTAATCAAATTTGTACACCGTGTGCAGTTTGATCCAACTTGAAAGATAGGATAGCTCACATCTCTATTTATGATCGCAATATTATTTTATTGCAAATTATAATATCATATGACAAAAACGTTAGCCACAGCAACGCGTGGCCGGGTCAGCTAGTAATTTTATAAATGTTTCCCCACTTACTACAGACGTCATATTCGATTATCTAACAGATTTTTCTCATAACTTTCACGGCGTGGTGTCGCGGTTCATCTGAATTTATAATACAGAATCATAATTATATTGCTGCAATATAATTTATTCATAAATTTAACTTTATCTTTTTCCTCAACACTTTTCTCATTTCATCATGTATCGGAGCTTTTCAAATAAATGTTAGCTTCTTATGTAACACTCAACTCATGCATAAATAACATAAATAAATGGACATTTCCATAGCGCCATCCAGCCCCAAACTCACCACTATGAATATTAGCTTGTACAATGGAACTAGATAACTGATGTAATACTTATTTAGTATACTTTGCTTTTTTGCATATTAATACCCAGACACAGAACAAATATCTATGTTCGTCATACAAATGCTTGTCCTGGAATTGAATCCAAGACCTACAGGGCAAAAGGCTGAGCTACTAACAACTAAATTGTGAAGCCAGTCTTGGATTAAACGTAGATAAGTATTAATATTTTGACAGATTGTACGGAAAAAAACCCAAGGCCTGAGAAAGAACCTCATGCACAACACACAAGTTGTGCCCCGGGCGGGAACCTGTGTCCCCTCGCTTCAAAGACAGACTACCAACTAAGCTATTGCCGTCATCACATACCATGTCTCTGTTTCGTACTCCTATTTAAGAAGTGTTTAGTTATACAATTTGTTATCGTCATTAACACACATCGTCATTAAGTTCGCCCAGAGAAGTACTGCCTCCACACTTTCACACCTGGTCAGCCGCCAAACAGTAATGCTCGCATTGCTGTATTCCGGTGGAAGGGTGTGGGTGCCGGTGAAATTACAGGCACATGAGACGTAAAATCCCCGTCTCGGGTGACGGGCGCAGCGGGGTGCGACTTGGGTCTTCTCATACTTCAGTCAGGGAGGACCTAAGTTGCATTGCTGTTGTTATGGGCGGAGGTAACTACTTAACATCAGATGGGCCTCCAGCTCGTCCTGTCACATATGTTACATAAAAAAAAACACTGGATTAATTTAATGTACTGTTAACGTAACAAATAATATGATACTAGAAGTCTCAATTAGTAATCCTCAACCTACTTTGAGGATTTGTATGACGAGGTTAAATGAAGACGATCTGTTTACAGCGATCGCAAAGAAATCTGCTGAGTTACCGAAGATCTTGAGAATTATATGGTAGGTTGCTTAGCATCAAACGATTCGCAACACGGAAACAGCTATTGCCGAATTTATCACTCGCGTGATTTAGTAATACAAATATGTCTGAATAAGTGTACCTACATACTGAAATCAATCATTTTCTTTGTAAACGCAAATGGTGTGAAGCATACACTAGCAGTATATGATAGTTGTTAACTTCTTACCTACTATAATTATAGGTATAACGAGATTTCAGCATTTTGGATAAGTCTATTTCAGGGACGTAGCTTCTATCGACAGCAGGGAATGGGGTTTGTAGAACATGCCATAACACTTTTTTGGTTCTAGGCACGTCAATCTCCTTGCGATGTTTTCTTTCGGTCTTGTATACGAGGTGAGGCACTTTTCGTACAGACTTTTCAATCGACAGTTATTGCAAACGTCTCGAATTTTTGTTCAAATATCAATTGACAAACATTGGTCCACATTTTAGACTAAAATCAGAACCAACATGGACACTAAACAGTGGGTGAGACAGGCGGTTCGGGTATAGACGCCAGAAGGTTCAAATCAAAATGTTTTACGTTTGAAAAATGTATAATACTACGTCTTTAAAACATCGTGAGGAAACCGACATGTCTTGGACCCAAAAATTTGAAGACAGCTACTACCAACTAAGCTCCGGGGCTTAGTTGGTAGCAGCCTGCCTTCCCAGCGAGGGGTCCCGGTTTCGATTTCCAGCCCGGGCACACTTTGTGTGGTGAGCATGAAGTTTGTTCTCGGGTCTTGGATGTTTGTCTGTTTCTTTGTTTGTCCATGCCATCTGCGACACAGGGAATCCTAGTGCAGAGGTATGAGTGTGTAAACGTTTATAGGTACCATCTAATCCAGATTGGCCTCCAGATTGGTAAAGCACTGTCACTTGTCGAGAATCTACAAGCTGTCCCAGCAATTGGAACTAGCAGGTACAGTAATACAGTTAAACGGGCTATTATTTTACAGTCTGTCTGTACAGTCTGTTTCCACATGAGTGATTTATTTTTAACTAGACATATCGCGTATCAGCGAAATGGACACCGCCGCGGCTGATCAACAGATGCTCTTTAAAAATGCTCACGTCGGTCATGACTCGACTATTTATGGCTTACTGAGTTACTGACCTAAGTTTTACAAGATCATTTGATATCAGACAGGTACTTCAACCTCTAAGAGGAGGTACTATACTACGTTCATCATCAGCCTATACATGTCCACTGCTGGACATAGGCGTCACTCAGTAAGCGCCACTGAGCCCGATCTTCGGCTCTCCTTAACCACTATACTACGTTACCACACTCATACCTCTGCACTAGGATTCCCTGTGTCGCGGATGGCATGGACAAACACAGAAACACAAGACAAACATCCAAGACCTGAGAACAAACTTCATGCTCACCACACAAAGTGTGCCCCGGCCGGGACTCGAACCCGGGACCCCTCGCTTCGAAGGCAGGGCTACTACCAACTAAGCCACGGAGCCGTTAAACTATGAAAGAGAACAAATTATTATATTTTCTTATCAATATCACCCATTTATATCCTAGGATGCACCAGCACTAATGTTTAGATGTATATTTTCAGTCATTCACCACACTGCGTCACTTGTCGCCGAGTTGGTAGAGGTCTTGCCCTTTTAGAGGTTGTTTATAAATCATCAGTTTTTTTGCGCTATTTTCTTATACATAAAATAATCATATACATTTCACACAGCACCATCTAGCCCCAAACTAATCATAGCTATGGGAAATAGAAATCTGATAGAATATCTATATAGAACTCCGGCTTTCCAGGATTTTTCCCTTTCGAGATTCGTGTGTCAAGTACTGTTATAAGCAAGATTAAAATGTAACTAATATCCATCCTACTGGAGCTAATTTACACAAAACTTTTAATGAATTATGCATCTAAACTTTCCTCATGAATCGTCGATTGGTAAAAACCGCATAAAAAGCTGTTCAGTAGTTTTTGAGTTTATTGTGTACAGACAGACAGACGCGGCAAGGGTATTTTGTTTTAGATTATGTGCCATTTTATGATTCTTAAGTAACACTACGATGCCCAAACCAGGAGTCAATACTTTTTAGTTCTTGCAACTCTCTGTTAGAATCGAACTTGCAACCAGACTCAGGGTAATTGCACAAACCACTACGCCATCCCCCAGGGTCATCATCAATCTATGTCTTATTCACAGAGATCATTAAATAAAGGAATAGAATGTCTATACCTCTCAATGTTTGCCAAAAGCAGTCATTGTCTTGTTTTGTTAGGTATAACAATAATTTGTTTATAAATGTTTAGGATTTGGTTTTGATTGTAATACCAACATCGTAGAGCGCATGATGTATGATGTATGAGCGCATATGAAAAGTTTAGCAATTCCTTCAGTCAGGTTTTGGATGGGTTGTTAGTTGGCTAGTCCAGTCAGTATTTGGAAAAACAACTGTGTAATTACAGGCACTTGAGACGTTACATCCCCGTCTCGGGTGATGGGCGCAGTTAGGGTGGTTGGGCCTTTTCATACTTTGTGAGGACCTAAGTGGTAATGCTGTTATCATGGCCATCAACAGGTAACCATTTATTAACAGGTACCAATAACATCAGGTGGGCCTTCAGATTGTCCTGTTACTTTAGTCGGATAAAAAACTAGACAAATTGTAAAAGCATGTTGTATAAATGCTTTTAGAAATAAATGTAATAAAATAAAGGAGATGATTCCGACGATAGTCGTCTAAATGGATTTTAAATCGATCATAATTAAAATTCCACGGCATTTTATTATGGTTTTGTATTCAACATCGGCAGTCGATTGTAGATTGCTTGGATCGTCGATTGTCGATGGGAGATTTTGGGGGACCATGTCAACAAGGTGAATATACCCAGAATCCCTGCACGTGGGACACGCAGTAGCAGTAAGCCAAGAGAATTCTAGAAGAAATATTTTATTTTTACCTAAGAAAAATAATGACGCGATTAATACCTTTGTTACTGTGGGACCTATCGGCTTGATTAACGTTAACGTTTTAAAGACACTAAATGCTTTGTTTCAAAGCCATCCTAATCAATGGCCAATTCTCGGAAGTCAATCATTACCTAAACCTACTGATAAGTTATACAATAGGTACATTATAATAACACCGTTATCTAAAAGTAATTAATTAATAAATAATTAAAAATAGTTTAACATGAAGTAACATATTTTAACAGTTGAACTACTAATTCCATATAAAATAAATGTTGGTTTGTAAATAAATGTAAACAGCAAATGTGCAACTGTACAATTTAGGGAGACTTGAAACTTCTATATTACAAGCAAGAAGGTCGGACTTTACTTTTGAAAAGGCCTTCGATATTTCGTCCGTGTGTTGCGAAAGTTTAACCTAGTAACTGGCGGATGCGCTTGCGGGCACGTGAACTAAAAACTTTACGACTCCAAAACATATTTTTCGCAATAAAAACAACCCATACTCACGTGTTGTAACACCTTTACATCACATAAACAGCATCCAAATGATAATGATGACTGAACTGATGACTGAAACGATGACTGAATCACTTTAACTCACTAAACACTGGCACAAAATAGTCCGTTTCGTAACACTGGCCGCAAAAATGCAAAACAAAAGAAAACAAATAATTCTAAATTTGAATTTCGATGCGTCAGGCTTGCGCGGTGCGAGTGCTGGTTCGCGACTGAGGAGCGCGCGCGCCGTACGTTTCTAATTTTATATCGTGCCAGTAACACGAGATAAAGCCGGTCTTTATGGAGTTTCGTTTATTTTGTTTTTCGAAAGGAGAATCAGGTCCTTTAAACTTTGGGTCTACGAGTGCTTTTGGGTTACTCTGCCATACAAAAGAGTTCAACGCGCTCACACATTTCGAACGACAGCACTTCAGCTGCAACAGGATTGAAATGCAAGGATTTTCATGTATTTTCTTTTTATTGTTCGAATTAAATAAAAATATGATTTTCTGTATTTATGTCCTAACAGCCACTATGAATGGCTTAATTCAGTTTCAGTTCACAAATACAAATAGTAATTATTTAGGACAAATAACTAGATTGCTTATATTTTTACAGGTAGCTATCTAAAGGCCTTTTCATACTATAAAAAAAAAAACACTGTGCTATATCTAAAGCTTTCGTATAAAGATGTTTCTGGAAAAAAAATCTGTATTCATTAGGTTGCCAAACGTCACTATCTTTTGTTGTGTTGCTCAAGTACGACTTGCCCTTGGCCGAAATAATTTTGATTACCTTTTGAAAAGTCACTGTTCTTCATAATTCTAGATTAAAAAGTACCGTCCCAAGGTAAAATCAAGGAGGTATTTATAAGTGTACGTAAAATTGTAAAATGTAAAGCCTTTGTTTGTGAAAAATACCATTATTTTATGTAAATACTTCAAAACGAACACATACAACCTGAAATATATGTTATTAACTTCTAGAGCATGGTCCACGTAAATTATGTGCACTCACACAATTTTCCTTCATTCACCATCGGACTAGAGTCTGTGACGCGCGTCAAATAAAATACAGACACGTAATTTTTTTTACCGTTTTCGGAGATTTGAAACTTCCTTGTTTAACCTCGGATTGACATCATACCGAGTTCTTTGAAGCATGAAATAACTCTGTTCATTTTTTTACACAAATGATTGTCCTGGGTGGGATTCGAACCCACCGCGTAGAAGGCAGAGCTACAACCAACTGAACTTTGAGGCCAAATATGAACAAGATAGATGCCTAGTTTTTCAATAATAGAATCGCTGCATTGGCGCTAATTATACGCGTCATTGAGCCCAGATTTTGGAAATAATTGGGCTCAGTGAGGCGTAGAGTTGGAGGCGTGTGTCTACCAGGAAGCAGTAGACGAATGAGCGCTGATGATGAAACTCAGCCATATTAGACAATTATTTGAATTTCTATTCATTTTAAACTAGCAACCCGCCAAGGCTTACCCGTGCGAAGTCGGGGCGGGTTGATTATGTACACTATGTCTCATCAATACTTTTCGCAGCGTACGTAAAACAATGACTTATAGGCAATATTTTGATTTACAACAATGTAACCCAAGGTGGGTACAACAATGTATTGTTGTAAATTGTAAGTTACATTGTTGTAAAGTAATCAAGGAATCTGTATTTAACGTCTAAGGATTATGCTCGCGAAACGAATGTAATCCATCCATTAGGAGTTTCTTTTGAAAAAGTGCAGAACTTAGTATTAAGAAACCATGTTCTTGTAGGTATTATTTAATTTATTTATTTAAAAAAGGGACGTTTCCAACTATTTTAGAATTCAACGAAAGTAAAGTATATTGATTTTGACTTTGACATGCGCCAGTTACTTCACATATACCCACACTTCCATAGGAAAACAGTAACGCGAGTGCACCACTGCTTGGCGAACTTGGCACGAGTTCTGCTGCTAGCTTCCTTCTTTGGATTGCTCCTTTGGCACCAACCGGACCCATACATGTAGGGAGCATAACTTACAAGGTACTCACTCACTTACCGCCGCGAACATGGACCGCTAAAGATACAATAAGTAAAAATGAAACATATCATACGTTTATAAAACTGCGTTAACATGGAATTTAGGATAAGAAAAAAAATAGTCATAGAGGTGAGGTCATTGAGGATTCTATAAAACCATGAAGTCGTCCCCTTTATGCCTATTTTTTTACGACAGACGTAAAAGCAAGAGTTAATTAAATAATAATTTGTAAAATAAACTCGGAAGACAATAATTGACTGTTTTAAAAAATCGAAAAGAACGACAGTAATACTTTCATGCCATATTTCTCGCTCTAAGGGTTAAATGGTACACCCTACCATTTAAAAAATAAATATCCAAATCGGTCTTTAGTTCGACAAATATATTTTGGCAGCCTGAAGTTAGCTGATGGTGTCCAAAAATTACTGCTTGACTTTCTAGAGATATCGTTATACATGCCTATAAGATTTTTTTTTCTTTTCCAACATTCTCATCTATAGAATCCGAACCTTACAACTGAATGCAAATGTTCCTCTCCGTAATTCAAGTTTGTGTGTCACATGCGTTAGTCACTCGACCTTCAAACAAGAGATCTTACGAATTAATTGAACGAAATAAATAAGATTGTATTTTACATTGCATTGGTACTATTTAGGAATTTTAATGGTTTACTCATCAGATACATAACCGAGTGGAACTTTTGGTTTATCATGTGCGTTTTATGTGTCAGGTTGAGCCCATGATGTTAAGTGGTTACTGCCACACATGAATATCAGTAAAATGACTCCGGTTTTCCTCTACCGCATGAGAAAACTCAAGTCTCATCGCTTACTGTAAACGTACAAATAAAATAAAACCAAGGAATATATAGCAAGGAAATAATAGCAAGGAACAATTTTTTTTTCAACTACGTGGGTATTTGTAGTTTTAACCGGCGATTTATGACTTATCTTTAGCTATATACTATAAAATTTACAGATTATTAAAATCTTGCCTAGCCAGCAACTTCCTATTTACCTATCGCTATAAACACCCACTGGCAGTGTCAGAACCAATTGATTACAAAGACGCAGTTATGGTGTTGTCATGGAGACCATTTCAAAACAAAAATGTCCATTTTATCGATGGTTCGGCGCCTGTGATGTTATTGATGTGATACGATAAACTAATATTTTTTATTGAAGACTCCTCAACTTGTTAGTGAACCTACCTGAAATCAACGGTAATACTGTTTTGTGCCTATATCTAACTTATCACGAGGTTAGGTGTATTTAGTGCACATGAATCTATCGTTCAACATTGATCAGAATTTCCAGCTCTAAAGCCTAAGAAGAATCTAAAAACTACCAGAGATAGCCGTAAAGTACAACATGGATTTGAAAATAATGGACAAACTGCGGATCTTGAAGATCGATACGGAATTGCGCCCGCAAATCAAAATGAAGCCCATGAGTCGGTACTACTTTGTGACATCTACGAATCCAATGGAGCAGTTCTTCGTATTTTCATCAACGGCTGCCTGGCTCATCAGAAAAGCTGGCAAAGACTTCGAACAGCCAAATGAAGAGGATGACCCTAACTCAATTATAGCTTCCATCATCGACGTCTTGCGAGAAAAAGACATAGCAGTGGACTTCTCTTCACATAAACTCAAACAAGGATTCGGAGACCAGGTGTGCTATATTCTTAACGTCCTAGCTGACGAAGCTTTGAAGAAAGAAAACTTTGAATGGCAGAAGCCTATAGTAGAAATACCAGATACTGAAGAAACAACTGATGACGTTGACCAGGTTGAAGACGAAACTGAGATAATTCTCGACAAAGTGGAAGAAGAAATGGCTATTTACTCGGATGAGTCTGAAGGCGAATATGCAGTGGAAACTGAACCTAGTAATTTAGCAAACAAGGTTCATGACTGGGAGGCCTGGAAACTGGAGTTGGAACGTGTCGCTCCAGCATTGAGATTGAAGATATCAGCCGATGGAAGAGATTGGAGGGCACGGCACTCGCAAATGAAAACTTATAGAGACGAATTGTTTGATAGGTACAAAACGACCGGATCTCAGTTAAACAAACTTCACAGTAGCATAACCTCAGTTCTCGATAAGATAGCAGCTAGAGAGAATATTTTGAACGAACAATTTGGCCCTCTTGTTCAAGAGTACGGTTCATTTTTGGATGAGTTAAATAAAGTAACAAATGAGTATAAGGATGTGAGTGTTGGAGTCACCGAACGCCAAGAAACTCTGAACGAGTTAACAGCAAAACTGGACAGCATAAAACAGAGAACAGAGTCGAAGGGTTCTTCCATGAACGACAACTCTCCTCTGGTCACAGCTAAAAAGGCAGTGGTGACTCTGAAAAAAGATATTCAGGACCTAGACTTCCAGATAATAGTGCTCATGTGGTTGATTACTACAAAAGAGAATCCAAATAGTAATAATTTGCTCACTAATCCGGAAGCCAGAATGATTGGTACCGAAGCTTACTAAAATGTGGATATGTTTAAACAATTAGAAATGTGAGGTGACAATAGCCGTAGTTTGTCATTAGCCAGATGGGTTCAGTATAGTACCTACGTGCTTTGTCATATCAGTTTCATTCAACTGTCACTGTCAGTGGCTGCACCCTCGCTGAGTTGCTCATTCGTCGACACCTGAGCGTTCATGTGGTTCATCGCAATGCGATGGCTAGTTCACATAAGCAATCAAATAAATCTAAGACATAGGCTCTGTTCACTGCTGAACATAAGTCAGGTTAAAGTACAGTGTTACGAAAGGATAAACCCAAAGTAGCAGTAGAACTTGCCAAGTTCGACCAGAGAAGTGCTGCCACCACATCTGGTTATCCACCGCCAAGCAATGGCGCACTCGCAGTACTGTGCTACGGTCGAAGGGTGTGGCGCTACGCGATACGACTTGGGTTTTCTCATGAGAGGACCGGAAACGGCCTCTCTCAGTAAGCGTCGAAACCGATCTTCGATTTTTTAATAAAATTTTAACTAGCTACTTTCTGCAAGCCATCGCACAGTTAAACTAGGTATACTGTTTAATAAAAAGTAAAATAAATAAAACCAAAATAACTTGCGCGTATTTATTTTAATAATAATCATCTATAAATTGATTCACTTAGGTAAAACATACAACAGTAATTATTTGGTGGGTTAAGAAATACAAAAATAAAAATAGCTTAATATTTAAATATACATACATCTAGTTTCTTAAATTAATCTTCATAATTAAATAAAAAATGTAATTAAAACAATGACAACAAAATAGTATAAATCTCACATAAATTCACAATAATCCCACAATCTTTGGTAATAACATGAAAAATATTCTAAGGTGTGTAAAAATCATCTAATTCTCAAGCAGGTTCAAACCGGATCAAGTTAATTTCTTTCTACGGATTTGGACGTTTAAAAGGATTTGGACTCGTAAAAAAGCAGTCGTATTTTTTTTTATTTGTGATTTTATTGTATGCTTCGTACTAGGGTTTTCTTTGCTCTTTGCAAGAAACTAAAAAGTAAATTTTTCATATAGCATTTTCATAAGCTATAAAATGAGCATAGTTTATTTATTTATTTAATAAGGTCTCCCAACACACTTTGTACTCTAGAAGCTGTATAACTATATCCTTTGATTCTTGATCATTTTCTTGTAATAATATTTAATAACTTTTTTTGAGTGACGAACAAACATCTTTGTATAATACTTTACAAAAATGCTTATCCGAGTAGGAATCGACCTACTGCGCATAGGCAGAGCTAGGTACTATGAAATGAGCTGTAAGACCAGTCAATTCCAATGAAATTTGATAATTTAAAGCGTTCGTACCCTAATCAAGTCCAGAACATAATTATATCGCATTATAAATAAAGAAAAAAATAATTTCAGGCTACTGGACTTCTTTCTTTATACCTATTTTTAGATAATGTTAGTGCATTATAACTGTTACAGCCGCCTAAGGTAGTATGAACAGTTCAGCCAGTTTCAAGATTCAACTAACAGATTGATAGACTAGGAGATAACAAATTTGATTTTTATTATTATACTTATTACTATAAAATAAAATGTTCCTTATAATTATTGATCAAAAACAATGCTGCTTTACTAACATATCTAGATATTTAAACTGGCTGTCGATACAAAAGTACAAAGGTTAATGTACGCGATTAATAAGTTAAACGTTAATATTATTAATATTAAATAAACAGTAACGTCACAGCCTTATTACACTTATTTCTGTATTGTTTTACGAAAACTGGGGCAATTGCAATTTGTTTGATATCGTTATTCAACCTTAATGGATTGTGCACACCATAACACCTAATTAATTACAAGCTTAGCTTTAATTTAGAAGAGCCTCGACCAAGAGGTTCTCGCTAGGCGACTCGGGAAATACAAATGGCTGTACTCCTAGACATACAGGAAATACACATGGCTGGGGTAGGGTTTAGTTAACAACGGGGGATGCACAATATACCCCTATGCGGGATGTCAGTGCAGGCCTAGTCACCCCCACCCAGAATTAGAATTAGATTTGACTCCTAGGCATGCATCGTCAGGAGGTTCCTCTCTACAGCCCTCCACCGACCTCTTGGGTCCCACTTCGAGGTCAGTGGCGCATCGTTTATGTACTTTTTTACAACATTATTTATTCTGTTTTATTTTTAAATCACATTTAACATGTTTATCACTTTGTAATGGAATGTGCCCGGGCCAGGTCGTTGAAGGACTTTTAATATCCTAAAAACAGTTTTAGGATATTAAAAGTGAGCTGGCTTGATGTAGACCTATTTCAGAGTGTGCTAGCTGCAGACTTTCGATGCAGCTATCATGCTCTATAGGTCTACATTAAAGCTAGTTATATATATAGAACATAAATGGAGTGACAAACGGGACTGACATAGTCTTATGAAAGACCAAAGTCCTAAAAAAATAAGAATACAAAAAAAAAAATTGATATTAATGATATCGAATAACGCTTACAAAATTCATAAACCTGCTGAAACCATTTAGACCAAAAACTGGCGAATTAAGTGTAAAAAGTAGACCAAAAACTGATTATATAAAATGACAAAAAAATAAAAAAATACGATATCTACCTCCAAGATCAATGTAAAAGATATAAAACGACTCCGAGTATTTAAACAGAGACTCAATGCAAAGATGGCGGACAATGGCTAGTGCTGGAAAATGCAAAAGTTAGTGACAAAATATTGCTACCGCCTACAGCTGAAAATATTGAAAATGGGACTACTTTTGACAAAATATTGTATAAAACATAATAGAAAATTGGACCATGATTGTAAAAACACATACTGTGACCTGGCGGTTTACGGTGTCTAATACTTTTAAAATAGGTACTATAATTAGGCACTTAATTAATTTAGGCCATAGCTATAACCTACCATCCGTAGTCTCAAATATTGAAGCCAATCAAATGTCCCTGCCCTGAAATATACCTTACCTTAAATGTAATATAGTTTCGAGTATACAAGTTTGAAAGTCAACACATATACTCAAATCTCAGACTTTTGGTGGTCGTTGAAATCCAGTGCTACGACATGTCATTGACCTCAAACTAGTGAGTTTTTGAAACGGGAGTACAGTAGATTCCACTGCCGAGACATTGGTATATAGAAAAACCAAGTTTCGCACGCAGAAGTAATTCTGTACAGTCATTTAATCATCCTTGTCATGTCTAAGAACCAAGTTTCGTACAAAACTGTATACTCATTCATCATCCTTAGCCTGGTTTAGTATGAAGTTCTTGGAATGTGGGAATGAGTCCGTTTTGGCGTCCTCGAAAGTTACGTTGTACTTACGCTTGAGATCGTCCATAAACTCTTGCTTTAGAAGGGCAAGGCATCTGGAAATAAATAAATCACACTTATGTTATAAAGGCGAAAGGTGTGTGTGTGTGTGTGTTGTGTGTAATTAATCACACACAACACGTTTACTTATTTACGGTACTCACATGCGATAATGAGGGTCCGCGCGGAATGCGGAGATGTCCCGCGAAGGCGCATGAGGCGTGTGGACGACGAAAGCCGCGGGCAAAACCACTGCGCGGTAGCCTTGTGCGCGGAGTGCCACGCTATGGGAAACCTGGAAGATGTAAATTGTATTTAAATATTGATCATACTAATTAACGTGCAAGTTTGTGAGGATGTATGGATGTTTGTTACTCTTTCACGCAAAAACTGGATCATTTTAATGAAACTTTTCAATAATATAGCTCATACATCAGAATAACACAAATGCTATAATTCATATACTAAAATTTGTTCTCGGGTCTTGGTTGTTGGCCTTGTGTTTCTGTGTTTGTCTATGCCATCTGCGACACAGGGAATCCTAGTGCAGAGGTATGAGTGTATAAACGTTTATTAATAATTCATAAAGATATTGCGTAATTTGGCCAACATATAACTATAAGTGTTAAGTATGTTGGAAAATTCATACAAATCCGTTGAGCCGTTTGAGCGTGAAGGAGAAACAAACATACATACACACAACTTTTGCCTTTATAATATAATATTAATATTAAAGGACATTTCACAGCGCCACCTAGCTTAAACTAAGCATAACTTGTACTATGGGCACCAGATTACTGATACATAATGTAGTATAGCATAGCACTGTACCTTATTCCATCCGAATCCGGAGAATCTCGTATCGTATTTAGGTACCGTCCGGTGCACTACGAGATACGGTTCAAAGTCTGGCTCCCATTCGACCTGAAAGTATTCAAAACCGCTTTTTAATACAAAATATATCCCTATTTCCGTGAAAGTATTCAAAACCGCTTTTTAGTACAAAATAAATCTCTATTTCTCTGGATCATGCCATACTTGACGACTTAACCGTTTCGATTCATATTTTCTAATATTAAGAAGGTACTGACGGAAAAAAATTAAGAAAATTTCGCAGAAAATACCCGGAATACTTTTTACATTTTTGTAGATTTTTCAAAAACTGATCGACTGATTGATGAAACTGATTGATAAAATTTAAATTGGACCAACTAAGAAGCCCTTTAAAACAAAAATGAACAAAAAAGATGTCCAGAGGATAAACAAATTTCGTTATATCGTTTTTTTTTCTATTTTACCGCAGTACTGTCATTTATCAACGTATTTGGAATTATTTTTCTATTCGAATGGATATGCTTTCAGATGGGTCCCATAGAAATTTCATCAAAATCGGTTCAATAATTTTGTTGTTAAATCTAAATAACTGGAAAAGATTATGTCATCGACGTAAACGATGCGTGTTTTGTTTTCCTGTGACTTTTTTCTTCGCTCATTATTGACAGATTAGGAAATCTCTTTTAAAAAAAAATGCTAGTTTGTATAAGGGTGAGAAGTAAGGGATGAAAGAAATAAACTCGGTTTCTTTTTCAAGTTTTAAATCAGTTGGTTATTTTATGTTAGCAATCAGGTATATTTAATCGGTATATAAATAATTTCTATTCTATTCTATTCCAAAAAATAATTTCTATTAAAAAAACAACGTTAACACACTCATACCTCTGCACTAGGATTCCCTGTGTCGCAGATGGCATGGAAAAACACAGAAACACAAGACAAACACCCAAGACCCGAGAACAAACTTCATGCTCACCACACAAAGTGTGCCCCGGCCGGGAATCGAACCCGGGACCCCTCGCTTCGAAGGCAGGGCTACTACCAACTAAGCCACGGAGCTCTCAAAAGCTATTCTATAATAATTTCTATTATATTCTATTATATTTTCTATTCTATACTATTCTAAATGTTCAAATCACCTCATACGGTTGTTGCGCGGAGCGCCACCTGGTGTAGTTGGTGGGGCGGTGGCCGCGGGGCCACTCGCGCGCTCGGAACGGCGCCACGTCCCCCGCGGCGTGGATGGTCGCCAGCCGCGACACTAGCGCCGCTTTGCTGCGCGGCGGGGACGCGCGGTAACGCTGCGTCTCGAACGCCGCCACCACCAGACACTGGAACAAAATTTTGGCGCTAACATTTTGGGGCTGACTAATTCTATGGGCTGACGTTTTTAGTATTTATGCAAAAAATGTTAATTGCCTGAAATAAAGATTATTATTATTATTATTTGGGGAGTCCAGTTGCTCGCGTCCGTAGGTGTGTACCCTTTGATTCCCTACATGTACCCTCGGTCGTGTAGGAAATCAAGGGTAGGGGTCGTAGTCGCGCCGCCTGCATTGTAAGTCGTGGGTTGCATTCCCACCAGGACGAACGCAATGCGCAGAGGTCGGCCACCGGAGGGGTTTAGTTAGGGTAAAAGTCCCACATAACTCGGTTGCCTTGGGGGACAACCGAGTTATGTGGAACTTTTACCCTTCCGGATGTATCTGTCGCAGACAACATTAGACAATAATAAAAAAAAAGATGGCGCTGTGCAAAATGTCCAT
The DNA here is from genome assembly GCA_921293045.1 of Aplocera efformata. Lineage (NCBI taxonomy): Eukaryota > Metazoa > Arthropoda > Insecta > Lepidoptera > Geometridae > Aplocera > Aplocera efformata. Next base: position 3,034,497 of record OV121058.1, on the reverse strand, counting down.
GATTATTTATTACCTTCTTCTGTGGATAAGGGTTGACGAGTTTGATGGCGTTCCTCAGGTGGTCGTAGAGACCCGTCATGGGCACGAAATCCACGTCCATCAGGAACACGTACGGAGTGTTCACATTCTCTAACGCCACGTTACGCAAGTAGTTCACCGGGTAATGCACCTGGAATACAAACATAGATAGATAGATAACACTTTATTGATCACCAAACATATTTTTTTTTTATTAAAAATGCGGCCTTATCGCTAAAAGCGATCTCTTCCAGACAACCTTCGGATGGACCAGACGAAGAGAAAAATAGAAGGGGCATGTTGGTGTGCATAGAATTGAATTTAAAACTATGTTTTTAAACACTTATCGAAAAAAATAAAAATTGTTAAACAATAAATTATTAAAATGCGGCCTTATCGCTAAAAGCGATCTCTTCCAGGCAACCTTTGGATGGACCAGACGAAGAGAAAAATAGAAGGGGCTTGTTAGTGTGCATAGAAAAGAATATAAAACTAAGTTTTTAAACGCATATCGAAGCGACAAATAATGAAACCGGTTTAGAATTGCTCTAGACGGCTCCGTGGCTTAGTTTGTAGTAGCCCTACCTTCGAAGCGTTCCGGCGTTCGATTCCCGGCCGGGGGACACTTTTTGTGTTGAGCATGAATTTTTGAATTTTTTCCTTGAGTGTTGGGTGCTAGTCTTGTGTTTCTGTGTTTGTCCATGCCATCTGCGACACAGATAATCCTAGTGCAGATGAAGTATGATTCAGTCCTAATATGAATGTGTAAACGTATTTTTTTTTTTGGAAGCTGTTATGTTGGTTGGTCTGTTTTATTAGCTGTATACTGTAGTTTGTTCCTGCGATCCTGTTCTAGGATAAGAAGTAGGATACGACGAATGCTCCAGGGTTCATGTAGTCAAGTGGGCACTTACAATTTTGTAACTTAATTAATTTTAAATTTTAATTTTGATCTTGTTAACTATTCAACTGTAATTTTTTTTCTATTAATTATAAATCTATTTTAGTGAATATCTTTGTTAACCTTGTGCTATTTGATTGTTCATCTTTTTTTGTTATTGTTTTTTACTATACTGTCTAATCAAAAATTCTATTACTTAATGGAGGAAACTTCGCTGGTCTATGTATTTTTTTAATGTATCATTAATAATAATTAATTATGTATTGTTTGTTTCCCAAATAAAGCAAAATAAATAAAATTAATAAATTACCGCGTCATGTTTGAAAACGAGATGGTATCCGACGTTTTGTCTCGTACTCAAAGTGTCGGACCAGTCGCGTATGAAGGTTTCCAGTTTCGTCACCTCGCAGTCCGATAGGTAGATGGCGGCGCTGAGAGGTCCTGGAGGGTAGATTAGATCGCTATTAGGAACTAGCTTATTTTTTAATTAGTCACCATCAGTAATCGGAGTAGGTAGATTGATTTGGGGTCAACGATCTCAAATATGTTAATATGGACATGTAAAAAATAGCAATCAAAAGAACCATTTCGTTAGTCGAGAAATAAATAAAAATCTATAAAAAACGTCTTACTATCGGTTTTATCCTCTTTTGAATGAAATAAATCCTATCACTAAATTAAGTCAATCTCACAAAAACCGGAAGTATGTGACAAAAATCCGGAAAAAAGGCAAAATCAATCTACCTACTCCGATCACTGGTCATCATGATTTACCAGTAAAACGACTTAAAAATTGAATTAACCAACTTCAGCTACATAGACTACAGTGTTGACAAATTTATAAAAGATCCCAATATTGATTTCATTGTATGACATTTTGACTTTATTTTTCGTGTTAATAATTATATAGATACTATTTCATTCTATTCTTGACATGTATACCATTTTGACAATAATTGTGCTTCATTTAATAGTTAATTTAATTGAAACAGTTGATTATTATTACATCGTGTATTATGACTAATGTTGCATGCTGCAAAGCGGACTTTGTAGGACCTGTAATCTTTTATTATAAACTAAATGTACTCATTAACGGAATAAATTAACTTAAATAAATTAACTTAAATCTGAATTTCAAAATCTGAATCAATAGTTTCATCCCCTATTTTTAGGGGTGAAATTTTTCCATCAAATTTCTATCTACCTCTGAGATACAGCATGTATCTCTGCGGTAGACATAAATTGATGATCCAATAGGACCATCCAAATCGGTTCACAATTGGAGAAGATCATCATCATCAGCCTATACACGTCCACTGCTGTACACAGGCCTCTCCTAGTAAGCGCCACTGACCCCAATCTTCGGTTCTCCTTATCCACTTCTTACCAGCCACCTTCAGATTGTAGAAGATAATAACAATAATAATAAAGTTTTTATTGCATTTCCCAAAAGTACATCATCTTAACTATAATAAAATCTCCTTTTAAGTATAAAATATACTTGTCATAAATTTCGCTCTTGCTTAGGACTATTTAACAATTTTCTGTATGGGTAATAAATAAAAACATTTTAAATATACTAGGTAAGTCTGCCTTATAATTTGAGACAAACATTAAATATGTAACAAACATACATCTGAATTGAGACCCCCTTTTTTAGTAGTCGGTTAAACAACATAATGATCATTACCTCACCTTCCCAATACTTGACGAGCCGCTCCAGGAACTGGAGACGGTCCATGGACAGTTGCACCACTAGGGTCACGTCGAAATTATCCGTGTCATCGTAACTGTAGTCCATGTAGTACAAATGTGTACGCAGCTTGACCCGTTGCGCCGCGCGGAAACTTATGCACAAGTCTGAGTAGTTCATCTGTGGGGAAAGTTGGTTAATTAAAATACATATTCGTTGACATATTTCACACAGCGCCATCTAGCCTCAAACAATGCATAGATTGTATTTTTTTTTTCGTTAAAGAGTTACAGAATGGCTAACCATCAGGTGGGCACTCAGCTCGTTCCGTCACTATTACACATTAAAAAAAAAAGTGGGCCTATGTCTCTGCAGTGGGAACATTAGAGGCTGGTACGGTAAACTACAACACAATCATTGTGTTGTAGTTTACCGTAGTAAACTACAACACAATGATTAACCTTCTACATATTTGGCGGAAGAAACACAGAAACAAAACATATGTTTGTTCCACCTACACGCTCAAACGACTCAACGGATTTGGATGAAATTTAGCACCAGGATAGCTTATATCCTGGATGAACACACATACTTTTGATTTCAGAAAACTGTTCTGTAAACTTACCTTGTAAGTTACTGGCCCGTTGTAATCGCACCTGTGCAATTTTTCCCTCAACAAATTGCCGTCGAAATTCACGTACGATTGACGGATATTTCTGAAGAACTCTGCGTCTCGTATCCTGATGTTATATTTCACTGGCGAATTCCAGTGGATTATCTGTAATGGAAAAACATACAAGAATAATTATGTTGTAATGGGGGATGTTCAAAACATACAAGAATAATTATGTTGTAATGGGGGATGTTCAAAACGGTAAATGAAATTATCGTAAGGAAACCGGCATGTCTTAGAACCAAAAATTCGACGACATGTGACATCTACCAATCCGGACTGGGCTCCCGTGGTAGATCAGAGCCCATTCACTCTGAATTATCGAGAGTAGGCCGGTGACCCTGCTGTGGGAACATTAGAGGTTGGTACGGAATGACAACTGAACATCAGGTGGGCCGTCAGTTTGTTCCGTCACTTTATTTAGTCACTTCACTTATTATTAGGGTTCCATGGTATATGAAAGCAGACTATGTCGGTGTCTGGCACTAGGACCATGAGGCTGTGACGCCCACAACTTCTGTAACAAACGTAACTCGTTCTCGTCACCTAGGCTAGCAAAAAATGCAATTAAGTAAGTACCTTAACATTTTCTGTATCCTCCCCATAGCAATTCTTAGCCAATGTCTTCGTAGACATCTGTACATTATACTGGCAACTTATATTATACACCAAATTGGGGTTTTTCTTGATCAGAGCGTTGATCACATCTTGATCAGCCAGAGTAGTTTGTTTCAATCTAACTATATTGTCTATGACAGCGTCGTGCCATAGAGTGGACCAGTCGATGTCCTTGCGGATTTTCTTTAGGTCTAGAAGCATTACCCCTGTGTTGTACCCACGGCCAAGGGCGGGCCAGCGTTTCGCTTGATCGTCGTAGTACCAGTTGCTTTCGTTTTCCACTATACCTATTAGCTGGAAGGTATTAAATAATAATCTATACTAATATAATAAAGCTGAAGAGTTTGTTTGAACGCGGTAATCTCTGGAACTATCAATCGAATTTGAAAAATCCTTTTTGTATAAGCTAGCCGCTATTTAAAATAGGGGCGACCGATAGTGGTCTGTGCAGAGGATGCATGCTGGAGGAGGAAACGGTGGAGCATGTAATCATACATTGCACAGCCACCAAAGAAATCAGAGTAAAAACGGGCTTACAATGACTGATAGGTTCTGATTCACCAGAGGAAACGCTGAAACAGTGCTGCCAACAACAACCCAGAGTCCTTCTCCGTTATATTAAGGAGTTGGAATGGCTGGGGTAGGGTTTAGTTAACAAAGGGGGACAATGCACAATACACCCCTATGCGGGACGTCAGTGCAGGCCTAGTCACCCCCACCCAGAATTAGAATTAGAATTAGAAGCTAGCTGCATTCATTATGAGTTATATTGCTTTTAATAACTTACAAACCTGATGGTTAGTCATGTTTCTGTATATAGCCCACAGTTCAGCTATATCACAAAGGAATGTCAAGTCAGAATCCAGTACTATGACTCGATTCAGTGTTGTGGGCAGTATGTCCGGGAACATCAGCTTGACCAGAGCATATATTCCGGAGTAATGGCTGTTCGGTATCCATCGGACATGAGAGAGTTTATTCTCAGCATTGTAGCACGAGTATTTTACTGGAAATATGAATATTGACACGGTAATCATTTTCAAATTTCTTATAATAACTGATTTATAAATCGGAAAAGAATGACTTAAATTCAAAGTCAAATCATCTTCATTTAAAAAAGCTACATAATACACTTATACAATGGGCGAAGAAAAAATATTAGGAAAGCAAAATACGCAATTTTGTTCATTTGAATGATATATTATAATAGTTCCAGTTATGTTGATCTATTGTATAAACTAAATAATTGAACAGGTTATAATAAAAAAAAATGAGACCAATCTAAAAAAAATGTTTTAAAAAAGACTTTTAGAAATTGGTTGATAAATGTTGTAAGTTAGAGGTAACAAAAAAAAAGTTTAACCATTTTGAAAACCTCCTCTATGGAAGTAATTTGAAAAAAATATTTCAAGACTTTCTCACCGTCTGGTAAATCCCATGTGTCAAACAGCTTGATAATTGTATGCTGCGATGCAGAATCAACGACAAAATGGAAGTGCAACGGGTTCTGTCGGTGCCGCAGCAATGACTTCAGCATGGGGGTGATCTGACGTGTACATTTGCCCATGCACACCAGTGCTATGTGTATAGTTTCACAAAGTGTGCCCACTGAATCTGGAATCTAAAAATTTGGTAACTTATATTATAAAGGTGAACTTATTTATGTACAATATGTGTGCATTTTTGTTACTCCTTCACGCTCGAATTTGGATGAAATTTGGTAACAGGATATCTTATTCCTGGACCAACAATGGGGTAAGGTTAGCTATTGGGGGACAATGCACAATACACCCCTATGTGGGACGTCAGTGCAAGTCTTGTCACCCTCATCAAGAATACAAATGTAAAATTTGTTTTCAGCTCTTAGTTGTTTGTCTCATGTCTCTGTGTCTATTCATATAAAAACTAGCCAGCTTGGATTCATACCACTGATTGTATTTATATAATTATTATTTCTAAGGATAATGTCATAATAGAATTTTGTATTAACACTCATGGTCTTATTACAAAACATGGACTAAATTTAGACTAGGTTTAAACCATCAATATTACATGGATATTTGGTGGTTTAATTTAAACCTCATACTAAAGTTAGTCCACATACTGTAATGAGACCATTAGTGTGTGAAAATTTAGGTCAGTCACTATCTCTAATTCTGGGTGAAAGTAACCAAGCCTGCACTGATCTCCCACATAGGGATGTTTTGTGAGCTAATGCTTATTTTTAAAACTAAGAAGTAGGTAAGTCAGACATATAGTGTATGACCATAGGTATATGTAGGTTGAGTGATAGGATCTCCTTAGCCTTCGGAAATGGACCCGTAAAAATAATAATAATAATAATTTATTTAGACCAATAAGTACACCGTATACACATTTATAATAGATGATTTTTTTACATAAACGGCCTGTGTTGCTGTGTGATGATGGCGCTTAAAAGATACTTACAACAGGCACTTGGTAAGTAGTTGCAGAGTCAACAGACATCTGTCTCATGACTGTTTGTGATATCCGCAGCTGAGTCCTGTATGCCTTGTTCTGTGTCTCCAGCAGATTAATCCTGGATATCAGCCACCAGTAGTACACCACAGATAATGCCACCCATATCCCGAGAGGCACCCCTAACCAGGGTCGCAGGGACAGAAAGGATAGTATGCTTCTAGACCTCATTGTACGAATTACGGTACTTGTTTGTTTCTGCTCATTTTTGTATGGAACATGTTCTGGCAGGTTAGACAGTATTTTTGTGGTGTTCAAGGATACTGTCCGCATTAATTTAGGCGGTAAACCAATCGCTCAAAAACACTCTGATGGTGCATTATTGAGTTGAGAAACAATCAAAACATCTACACAAATTCCCTTACAAATTTGTACTGATTATGTTAAAAACGAGTTTCACATCAGTTAGATAATAGTATTTTTAGATAAAATTGAGGTAAGCAATGGTAAGGTAAGCACTATTTTATTAATTACACTTAGATACATACTGGTTTGGGTTTATTTACTTTTTTTTTTACTGTAGTTAGTTCTATTAGTCCACAGACCAACTAGATACACAGACTATATAGTACATTGGACTAAATACAATTCTAGTTAAATTAATTATTATTGCTTGTAATGTGTAATCTGTGTCTAAATAAATTTGTCTTCATTTGAAAAAAAAATTCTAGTTAAATAATTTACCTAAATTCTTCCTTATCTTAATTTACGCCACATCGGAATGACGCATGTATGAAACAAACTGATAGAACTTTGATTTTGTGATTTTGACCAATGTGGTGATCCGGTAAAATCAATCGTGCCATCACTCAGTTTTTGCACAGCCGTTTTGTCATCGGGCGATTGTCAGCTGTACAAACTGAACGCACTCACCGTCACAAGCACAGCAACAAAAAGTGACATTAAATAATAACATCAAAGTCATGCAATATGTCACATTACCAGGGCTTCATGGCTGCCCGAAATTAATATAATACATTGTTAGAAAAGTAGCAAATTAATATTTTTGCAGCACACCTACTTGTTCTTTGAATCACAGAGAGTTACAGACAAAGATATTATACATACTTTTTGAATTTTTCTCTACTCCGGTTTCATAAATAGGTGCGTCTGTAGGTACTTATATGTATCTATGTCTCTATTTAGATATCCTGCCCATCTGCCTCTATAACTTAAACAAGTAGATAAATAAGTTAAGGGAGAAAAATAACGAAATGGCTAATAGATAAACGTTTATTGAAATAAAAACTTTTATAAATTGATTGATACACCTGTCTAAGTGTTAGATTAATTCATCTATGTAGATAAAAAAGTAAAAGTATAGGTACTTAGCCATTATAAAATCACTATATTTATATATAATACATATACTAATATTGTCATGCTACATACAATAACAATGTTCATCGGATGCTTGGTTACCTATGTCGAAAAAAAAATAGGTAAAAGAAAGTACCATTTTACAGTTGTCTATCTAGGTAGCTAAACAACTGTACTTACCTACTACTTACCAACAAAATAGGTATTCAATTTTAATGGTGGGATACTTCGACAGTTATGAACTAAGAAATGATATACATAATTCACACTACTAGGTATATGGCGGGAACAGAGCTGCCAACAACCCAGAGTTCTCCGGTACTTTAAGGAGTTAAGCTGGCTGGTACGGTTTAGTCAACAACAGGGAATGCACAAAACACCCCAAACACGCGGGACGTCAGTGCAGACCTAGTCACCCCCACTCATAATTAGAATTAGATGGTACAAATACAGATACTTAAACCTACAAAAACTTAAAACTATCACTTAATAAATTGTAAAAAAAAATATAACTTTGCTTAGATTGAATAAGCAAAGGATTGATAAAATTTTGGCCCTTCTAGTAGGATCAAAGACTACCCACTATGATTAAGAACTACACAACTACACAAAACAAAAAAGTAACAAAACTTTGACTCGGCTCCGAAAGACTAATCAATAATTCGCAATGATATATTATTTTTAATATCGTTGATTTAGCAAAATTTTGTGAAAGCATGCTCGACGCCGACTATCAATATTCGAATTTTCCGAGCTTACATTGGATGGCGATACATTTGACAATTGATTATTTTCTGAGATGATTTCTTTCGGATACCCGTGGGTTAAACTATTATAATTAGTTGATTTCCGTCTCCCCTGCCCAATTTCTCCCCTGTGCTGGCTGCGTGGGAGTCGGCTCGGGCTCTCCGTAAGGATACCCCGGGTCATTGTCCACTACCCTTACTGGGTCCGTGGGTTCTGGACTGTCTTCAATGTCCTTCTTGTAAGGAATGCTTTCGTCATCGGAGTTGATCTTCATCGACTCATCCGGATCGATCGGTCGGGACCTATAATGAAAAACAGATAACAAATCAAAAAGACTTTCAATGGACTCTTAGCATTGCTTTCCAACCCCAACTCTATATGATACAACAGATCAGATGCAGACATTCATTCCTAAGGTTCAACCAAAGGAGTACGTACCTACCTGAGAATTTCGCGTGAATAAATTACATAAATGAATGGAAGTTTTTATCTTCCTGTTTTTGGCTTCACACTACTTATGCATTCGCCATTGTTTAGAATTATGGGAGATATTTTTAGCCATGTTTTAGTGGAACTTGGTTCCCTATGGTGGAACCCTTTCCAGGCTCATTAGCTCTGAATGCTAAGGGACTTTTATGTTTAAAATCTTCATGACTTCTAGCTTCAACTAGGTATTTGCTAATTTTGGCGATTTTTGCCACAAAGCTTATTATTATTTGTTTACTAATATTTTAATATTTACAGAATTTAGACTACATGAAACAGTATACTAGATAATTATTTAATTAATTTAATTTCTGTTAGCCATAAAAACCATCATAACGGCAAAAAGCACAGTCCGCACCGAAAAAATCGGGTCGCGGGTTTAACTATCATAAAATAATTCTTAGTTACCTACTATTAATGATCTATGTTATGTAGTTGATTCTAAAGCATGTATACGTTTGCTTTAGAATTTTTTTTAACAGAAGCGGTGAAGATGTTTCCTCATAGGTACGTTTTTTGTTATCAGAATTTCGCTTCATTTTTAGGTCATGGTCACGGGCGTACTCAGGAGCGGTGTTAGGGCAGGACGTAGTTGGGTGACCTCCCATGGGCGCCTGGAATCGACTGATGACGAAAGAGATGTCAATCGAGATTGACAAACAGCAAACCATAGGTATTTTTTTAGAATATGTGTAACTGACATTGTGTTTTACAGAACAGTTTTATTGTTTTGTTTACTCTCTTGTTTCTTTTTCTAATATTTTTTTTTTCAAATGTTTTATAGGTATAGTACAGAGGAGGTGTCACAGAAATCTCGCCCAGGGCGCCGGTGATGCTTTAACCGGCACTGGCCACTCTATAGGTTCTTATGCAAATATTAGCAGAGCCCTAATTAGTAAGGAGGTTACTGGCATGAAGGCCAAACTAGCAAGCTTTAGTGCAGTAGTTGTCAAGGTCTGAGCTCTTGATGGATCCAATAGGCGCGATGACAAAAGACTAAAACAGAACTCTTCTAAAACTAAATTATTATAAAACAGCATAATATAATAAGTATCCCATAATTTATAATAAAGTTCCTAAATGCTAATGAAATTCCAATATCAGTATATTTAAGACTAATTTTAAAAGAATGTTAATTGACAAATGTTAATTTAAGATATTTTTTTTTTGATAAATTGTCTCTTTTTCTGACTTGTATAATGAATTTAAATGACTTAATTCATTGTTTTTAAAACCATTGTTTTGGCGTGTCTCTGTTCTTATTTTGCACAGCGGACTCGGTAAAATATGTTGTGACAAACTAAAATGCATGTTACCTTGCATGCTATGTAATTTACATATATATAATGCAAATAAAATATATTTAATAAGATATAAGTCTTTATCTTAGATTGCATTGCAGGGACACCAGCCTACTCACAATAATTTACAATAGAACGAATGGGCTTGATCTACCACGGGAGTCCAATCCGGATTGATATATTTCTCATATCTTCGAACTTTGGATCTAAGATTTGGTTTCCTCACGAGTTCCCTTCACCATATCAGAATTGGTATTGCGTACATAAATTTGCACTTCTTCTTCTATCGAGTCGATGTTTCATGCATTATATTGTTTTAGACCAGTAGTTTGCAACATCTATGGCGTCCTTTGTGCAAACCATAAGGTCCTCCATCGTGCAGATGTAAGGGCAGGATGGGATTTATTACTTATCACCAATTACTTATTACTTATCACCAATTACTTATTACTTATTATCAATTTGCACTTATCACCAGGTAAGATTGTGATCAAACGCTATCATTGATTCATAAAAATTGTTTCTCACTTGATAGTCATGAATTCGCTATCATCCTTCTCCTCCTGTTTCCTTCGCAGCAAGATGCGCCATCCGACGCATATGAGGACGATCACGATTGGCACCATGATGGCGCTGATGATGCCCCATGTCGCTCCGAGGGTTCGCGATGAATACTCCTGCTTCCCTGTTGGAGTTCAAATTAAAATTAAACAAATGAACTCATACTTCTGCATACTCCTTTATAATCTGTATTTATATTGTTTAATAGCTGTGCCCCGTGACTTCGTGCGCGTGGAAAACATTTATTTGCACGGAACCCTAATTGTTTTTTTTTTCTGAAATAAAAGTATCCTAAGTTACTCCTTATAAAATCACCTATCTGCCCGTGAAAGTCCTTTGAAAGATCAAGTTATTTGGACCTAATACTGTTGTAATGTCCATAATTTCCAAACTACAAAACCGATAACCTTGAAATATTTACGGGACAATCTTTAAAGTATATCCTTTCTAACGAAAAAATTCGTTGAATGAATTCGTTTTTAATTCGTTAATGAATTACATTGAAGAACACCTTTTGACTTTCATCCAAAGTATATTTCATAATTCAGGATAAAAAGTATCCTACGTCCTATTGTATATCAAAGTATGACCTCAAATCATGCCAAGTTTCATTTGAATTCATTCAGTACTTCGGTCGCGATGTGTGGCCAACCCTGAGGGTTGTGTTGTCTGTAATTTCTGAATTACGTAACCGATGACCTTGAAATATTTACAGGACAATGTCTAAAGTGCTTCCTTTTTAACAAAAAAAGAATAACTAGAATCGGGCGACGCGTTAATGAATTACAATAAAAAAACATATTTTGACTTTTTCGCCTCTCCCACGGGAACCGTGCTGAAATTCGGGATAAAAAGTATCTTATGTGTTACCTCGGAGTATGACCTCAAATCGTGCCAAGTTTATCTATCTATCTACTATTCGCTGTGTCATGGTTAGTAAAGAAATGTCACAAAGGGCATACATTAAAGCCTTGGATTAAATAGGCATACCTACATACGTTATAGGCTTAGTCTATATACGTATATATCTATACAAAAAAATAAAATTGATATATCTGTTTGTAATGTCAAAGTAACAGCTTTTTAATAAATGCATATGAAAGTATATATGTAAATAAAAATTGTGTGTTTGTTGCGGCTAATCTCCGAAACGGAACTTTCACTGACAGATAGCTGATGTTATAAGAAGTAACTTAGGCGTTAGTAGTAAGCGAAGTATTCCACGCGGGCGAAGTGACGGGGAACAGCTAGTAGTATATATTAAATATTTCTTTTAATTTATTGGTACGGGAAGTTAGTTGGTTTGATATGTGATATTACTAGAGAGTATACCCGTAAAAGTGATCCTTGTAGGATTTCCCGGTAATTATCGGTGGTATAAGTTAAAAATGGAAAATGTTAGCAATTTTTCGTTGGAAAACAATGGCGGCGATCAGCTCACCACATGTCATTTCTACGGTCCCACGATAGTTTTATGCCACAAGGTGAAAATTGGCCCGTTGTGGCTCTGCTTAACGCTTCGGGAAAAAGTCGTGAGTGGGTATATTAAAAATATACATTGTGCTCAATTTTCTCCAATAATTCTAGCCAGAAGCTGGTAGCGTCAAATGTGTGTCATTATATCGCAATTTATCTACATAAAATGCCGTTATCAGCCGTTACTTATCCATACAACGCGACTTATCTCTAGAACAAATAAAAAAATTGATACACTTACCTGTTGTGACCCCAATACTAATGTACACAAGATAAGAAAGCAAGTATTAACACTTAGCCAGAAAATAAAACACATCACATACCAGAGAAAATTTCTATTCCACAAAATAGTGGTAGCTTACAGAAGTACTTGCTTTCTTATTCATAAACCCGATCATTTTGGAAGTTATTTTACCCACGGAACAGAAATTTCCTCCACTTGTGACGAGAAACTGGTGTTCACATTATAATTTATTTTTAATAAACTCTATATCAATAACATTAACATAAACATTCAACAACGGGAAAAATCACTGGACAATACTGTTCGATTTCATAACACAAACATAATAAAGTGCAAAATCTATTCTATTCGTGAATCTTATACCTAGGAAAATGTTCAATACAGATACTTGGTACTTAATGAATTTACTATTTGTCATTGAAATGGGCAGTGAGAAACTCTAACCCTATCCTATTTTAATCTCGAAGGTGGGAACATAAAAAAGATAGATACTACTCAATTAAACCATAGTAGATTTACTACTGAAAGTGGGCATTTCCGCTACTGGTGGATCTATAAGAGTCTCAACAGACTTCCCTCTTACAGGAGGCATTGTAAATGTCTTTATTTCATCAGCGGGCGCACTCTTAGGACCTTCTGGTAAGCCAGGGTTGTTGTAAGTACTCCTAGGACTTATGTCAGAAGTGGGACTCAAAGGTGGTGAATAGATTTCAGAGTACGTTGGAGAATAAGCAGAGGGTATGGGGCTGTATTGGGATTCGTATCTGTTTCCGTAAGGATCTTCTGATCCATCTTTGGTGGAGTAGCCAGAGTCACTGGCCAAAGCGTGGCGGCCTGTTTGACGTGGTTTGCTAACATATTCAATGTCCTTTGCTGGACGAGTTAAGGTGGATTCTGAATCTGATGGGGAAGTGATAGAAAGGAGATCTTCCTCGGATAGATCCCATAATTTTTCAGCGAATTCTACTTCAGGGGCGTTAGGTAAAGGTTCGTTAGTCCTGTATGTTTTGTCATAAGCGCGTCGCTTCTTCAGACTAGATTTATCAGACTTTCCTGAATCGCTTTTGCTTGAATCTGTATATCCTATACCTGAGCTGTCACCATCTTGCGGTTCAGAAGGAACGGGCGGAGCGGCTCTCCCTATCATCGCAGACCTAGTCATGGGAGTCTCTTCAGTAGGAGTATCAGGCAATTTAGGTTTTATATCAGAATCGCTTTGCAAAGTTGAGGATTTCATAGTGTCCGTGATATTTCCCATTGATTGTGATCTAAGATTTAGTCTAGATGCGGATTTTGATCGAGGAATGTCTGCAAAACGGAAGCCCTCTTTGCCCTCTGACTTGGGCTTGTACCAGCACCAGAACCAAAGCAGGCAAATGAGGAGTCCGATGGGTATAATAACTGCCAATATGATGCCCCAAGTCAAGAACAGTGCTCGTTGAGAGTATTCTTGGTTACCTGAATTACAAAAATTGTGGTTATACTTTTGCACAAAATATATGGATATACTGGTATACCTCTGCTATGGCCGTTTTGCTAAACTGCTTAACTGAAGTTGATGTTAATTGTTGAGTTAAAAATGAATTGAGAAGCAGGCCTTCACGTTGAAAGTATTTTTAATACATGTCTGTATATTTATCATTATTGCGGAAAAACAAAACTCAAATAAACAAATGAACAGCTGTTTTCAAAAATAGAAATAACACGCCTAGGAATAACATTTTAATTTAAAATTCGAAAATCATTTGAAAATCATTTTAAATCATTTGAATTTAGAATTAACTAGGATAGCTTAAAGTGGTTTAGGCCCAATAAAATTAAGCTTACTAAGAATATTTAATTTGGCAGTATCCTATATAATGAAGACTAATATTAATGAAGACTATAAATGAAGAATAAAATTAAAATCAGTGGCAGTGGACAACCAATAAAAGGAAGTTCATTCACACTGATGGATACCGGCAATTAGATATTAGGTATCGTAGGTAAGTACTTTCAAAATATTAGAATGAAAACATTGTGAGCTAAAGAAAGGGGCAGTGAAAGAAATAAGTAACACTTACGTAGACATTCTGTGTATCCATAATCAGGAAGATTCCATCGACCGTTGTCCTCACACACTCGTCGTTTGTCACCGATCAGAATGAAGTCCTGGTTGCACTCGAAATTGACCTAGGACACAAGAATGCTCATAAATGATTCATTCAACTGTTCACTCATGACTCATGATGAGGAAAATGTATAGTAAAATAAGTAGGTTATTCAATGTAATACTCAGTTGTAAAATATTATAGTATGGCAGGAATAGAATTACTTACACGTAGACTATTATTATTTTTCCCGAAATTAATATCCTAGGTAGTGATAATCACTTTTCCCCCAAATAATAATTACAACATTCAATAGAAAAACACATAATTGATGATGAATTTTGTAATTATACCAATTTATAATTACTTATAGTTTCTAAACATATAATTGGAGTAGCGAATAATTCTTACCCTAGTGCCAGGAGTAAAGAAGAAATTACTCTTTCTTCCAAAACGAGGAGTCTCCAAAATACCGCAGCTGACTACTCGTCTAGCATTCTGTTCTTTGATGTTGGTCTGGAATTACAAAAAAGATAAATATTGCTTAAAAAACAAAATATACAACCCTTTTCATCAAAGAGTGAAAATAAGAGTCATAAATATCATAGGAGTTTTATAATCGTTCATATTTAATTCCCGAAATGATACCAGCTTATGTTGGTTATAATTTTCGAACTTAAACGATAGAAATTCAAATCGCTACACATGTAGTGATTTAAATCCGAAATAAAGAGAAGAAACTAAATAAAAGCGAATTAGATTTTAAAAAAACATAGTATCACCTAAGAACTGAGTCGTGTTAGACAATTAAAAGAAAAATCTACTGTTGAAATGATGATGGAGTGGAATGCTTAATCCTTCAGCGTCTAAACAAACACTGGCTTACCAAGTTACTTTAAAGAAGGCAACTCCAGGTAACCTTGGCTGATGCAAAGAAATCAAAAGAACAATGGTTTGTCATGACAAGACACATCTAAGGAGACACGCGACCAATTACTATAATTGTGGGAAAATTCGAATATTTTATGGGGTTAATAAAATGCATTCATGTAGGTTTTTCAACTTGAAACCTGACTCGATTATAAACAACTGCAGCGTAGGAACGGGCGTTGGGTTAGGTCATATGCATCTAACAGACCGTGACGAAGGTTGGATATAACGTATCTTACTAAACTTAGTATTAGAATAAGAAAAGAAAAACGTTTATTTTATCTCAATTATCTATGGTGTTCACACTAGTCTAGCCTGTATCGTGAAAACCAGCATACGATTTATAAAAATGTATATACGTTACACTTCATTATTATTTGCTGTTTTATTACAAGTAATGTATTATAAAAACACAACATCTAAGAATTAACAAAGTATGTTCTTGTAAGTGACTTTACCAAGTATTTCTTTAAGCATTAGCAAAGTATTTTGACTTTGACTTAATATATTATATATATATATATATATATGTTAAAATTTCTAGAAAATGCAAACAAATATGTACCAGTATGTAACCACAATATACATGATAACTGTTTGTATCAGATTCAGACAAGTCTATTCAAATGTAAATCATGGGAAAATCTAGTAATTGAGAAATTAATTACACAATTACTTGTTTACTAAACAGATAAATGATTCATACGTTGCTAATTACGATGACTCAGACACCTCAGCACAATACGACGTCGCCACATCGTCTAGAACCTAATAAAATTAACTCTAGATGATGGTTTTGTCGCATTTGCAGTTGCAATAGTTGTTGTTGAGCATTCAATTGTTTCTTTTTATAACATTTGAAGAGATTTTAAAAATAAGATGGTCAATTTTGATGAAGTAATGAGTTCCCAAGAAGAAGTAAGAGAGGCACAGGGGTGCTCTCGTATTGCTGTGGGTGGGGTAAAAAATAAAGTAATACAATGGGCGCCCTTATCTCTTCCATGCAATCTTTGGATGGACCAGAAAAAATAGGCCTAAAGACTACGACTGTTTTCGTTTTGCCTTAGTGCAAATATAGCAGCAAATACTTACAATAGAAGCAAGATAGTTCTTCGTAAATTCCGCCATATCTCGATTGAGTGTCATCCCGTAGTCGTATCGACACTGGTAGGAATCCTGGCAAATCTCTATAGCTCGGGCCACGTCGTGAGATCGGTTCGCTGGTAAGAAATCCACCGGTTCTCGTATAAAGTTCGGAACGAATGCGTTGTCGTTGTAGTATGATGCCGTTCGGCCATATTCTCGAGTGAATAATGCCACTCCTATGTCCTTTTGCTCTCGATCAGTTAATTGCCCTAGAAACGTTACGTTAGATTTAACATTTTAAGGCTTCAGATATTCGTTTATTGCTTTAAATTTAATCTACAATAAATGAAAATGTTGAAATGAGGCCATTTTCTGCCGGTGACAGCAGCAACACGCCACTTATAAATTATCCAATAAAAACACAGCATTGCACCTCCCATTTCACACAGCGATATAAAGATGGAATGATGTCTCAAGCAAGTAGGTATCTATTATTTCATCGGTTTACCGGAAGCGGTGCTTAGTTGATCTTTACAGATCGTCTAAGTTAAGTAACTTTCGGCCCGGTCAGAAGTTGGATGGTTGGATGTGCGAGGCCTTCGGGTGGCTTGGAAACTTCGACACCAGAGTTGGCAACTTACTCACACGAAAGAAGAAGAACCGGTAATCATACTCTATATAGAAATACAGCAATAGCGAGTATGTAATGTGGTTCTAACTTTCTTAGCAAAACGAATATGGAATATGATTCTGGTTTCTTCTTCAATGATTATTTTCCATTTTTGTGATATTTCTAAAATACTTACAATATTGCGCAAATTCTCTATGTGCCGCTTGGAAGTTGTTCAAATCCACAGTCGCTCTCGTTCCATCAGGCCGAGTGAAATCATCATTCACGTCCAACGACCAATTACCAAATAGACCTCGAGTTAGATTCTGAATGTGACAAATGAAAAAGAAGTAAAAAATTACTGCGTCTGTCTAAAGTATAAGATTAGTAATTATTGCCTCCAGTAAATATAAATAGAAGGCATGAATTAACTACTTACAAAGATCAAATTGAACGGGTTTACAGAAAAAATAATACAAATCTAAAAGATTTGAATACAAATAAAACTCTTAATACATTCGCACTAAGTTTAAGCATTTCGTATTTTTTCAAATTAATATGTTAACATTAAATTTCTGATATCTTCTTCTTAGAACAAACAAGAAATAAGCAGTTACTTTAGATAAGAGGTCACAAACTTGACATTAGTGGTGAAATCCTAATCACCGTATACCCACGGGAAAGGGAACTACGAGGGTAAAATCGAGGGGTGCAGCTATATAAATTGTATTTATATGGATAAAAATTGGATAAAATATACGATTATGATCTGACCATATGATTCCAGGGGAGATAAACTCTGGCTGTCATGAAGCCCTTATTTTCAACGATTTCCACTCCGGCGCCTGAAGAGAACATAACCACTATTTCCGATTGGTTGAGGATATACATGGGCTGGTAAACTGTCACACCTGTTGAAAAGAATGATTAGATTCAAGCAAAAGTAGAAAATAGTGTAGATAGCGTAATTCGACTGGCGTTGTCGCTCAGTTAGTAGTAACTGCCTTCTGCGCTTTAAGGTCGTGGGTTTGATTCCACTCAGGACTAACATTAGTGTGACAAACATAAATGCTTGTTCGGTGTATGTGTGTTTAATATTTATGAAGTGCATGTATTTACGAAAAAGTGCTACGTAAGTATTATTACATTATCAGTTATCAATGTGACAATGTGTGAAATATCCAAGAATATTTATTTATAGCTGTTCTTTTTAATGCGATATGTTATTGCAAAATGTACAATTTCAACCTACAATCTTAAAGGTATCCAAACGAAAGTAGAGAGTGGTGTTTGTTAGCTTGTTAAAGATGTAATGATGGAGTTAAACGAATTTGATAGAGATGTGAATAAGAATCAAACCTGGGAAATATTGAACTCTGAGAGCAGACCGGTCGAAATAAACCCTCTTGTTGTCAGCAAAAACATCAAGCCTATATCTCCATTGCGATTCTGAAGGGCGAAGACGAACCTAAAAAACATTAATTTTAGTGTTACCATTTCTCTAATCACAATAACCTTAATTCTCCAATCAAAAAATATATATATTACCTCAATAGGAACAGAGTTATTAGAAGCTGCTACGATTGAAGTGAGATGAGTGGCGTTCACAGGGCCATAAACGTTTCTAGGCACTTGCTCGAATCTGCCTTGCACATCTAATTTGAGCTGTGGATGATCTACTCTGACTAAGACGTATTCACCTGAAATAAACATTATAGAAATATAAAAATTGTTATTTGCAACGACAAACAGTAAATCCAATCACTTTAGAAAGAAATATTAAATTATCAACTGATAAACACACTATAAAAAAAAATAACAGAATTATTAAAGAATATGTCGAGCAAAAAAACGACGAACTCAGCAGTTACGAGTAGGTATTTCTGTTGGTTCCCAAATATATATATAAAAAAAAAAAAACAATTTGCTAAAGAAATATATCAGACAAGACTCATTATAATTGAAAGGCGTGTTTGTAAATGCAATCAATATCATTCATATCTTCGGTAATATTTTTAAGAGAGGTATTATTTGTACCTTTGCCGTTAAATGTGTATTGAAGATCGTCGAAAGTGACAATGTGTGGGTCCCCAAAGATACCAGCTACTCCTGGAGACTGGTAGGCCACACAGTCTTGGGATGGACGCCGCTCGAACCTGTTTTAATACGTTAATCAAATTAGAAGATGACCATTTCATTGAAGATTCTTTAACCAATAAAAACAGTAGGAACTCTATAAACTAATATTCACTTTTACTTTGAACTAATATTTAAATAATTTAAACTACAGAGACAGTAATCTATCACACTATTGGCATGCCATAAAGACGAGTAAACTAAGTATCTAGTAACCACCGTAAGTGAAAGAAGTGTTTGTCAATCTTGAGATAAAAAAAAACCTTTACACACGCATACCTCTGCACTAGGATTCCCTGTTTCTTAGGTGGTATGAATGAGCACAGAAACAAGAGAAACACCTAAGACCCGAAAACATTTTTTACGCTTATCACACAAATTTTTTCCGTCCGGGATTCGAACGTTCAAACGAAACGATTCGAAGATTCGAGAAGAAGATTACATACGAAACTATTAATAATGCACTTTCGGTACATAATGGAGACGATGCTACATGCAGAAGTATACAACTGTGACGCAGATAGGAACTCCCTTCTCCACGACATAACTGTGAAAATGAATGAATAGTTTTACCTGAAGGTTTCACATCCAACAGCCTGTTCTTCCTGCCACATGCAGCACTGGTAGAACGGAATCATATCGTGGAACCAATGGGAGAGAGAGGGTACCTGGGAAGCAAGTTTCGTAATAATCTTATGAAGAGCTCTGATAATAAAGATTTCAGATCAGATAGGTAAGAACGATGTAAGACGTTTTATGCTTCAATGACGTTTCAAAGCTGATGAAGCACTAATTATGATCTTAGACACCATAACATGTCATTATGACAAGTGGTATTTGATTAGTAAAAAAATTATAATTAAAATCAAAAGAAAATAAGAAAACTATACCTTGTTAGCCTCATTATAAGGTGTGAATCCGAAGTCATGGGACCTCGAAGGCCTTGAGCCCCACATTTGGTCGTATGACATCATGAGGAATCCATTCTTATCATAGCAGCATTGTTGACCAGATCCTTCCGAGCTAGGACGAAAAAACATTTAAAAAATGTAAGGTTGAATTTTTTTAACTTTTGTTATTTACATAATAATAACTACTTAGACCTTATGAGTATCTGTGAGAAACTAGAGCTTGTTATATGGTTACCTAATTAGTTAGAAAGACTTAATAAGTATGATCGCTTCATAACACATGAACTACACAAATCACCAGTATACAGTCAGATCAATTTATCAGGTTACATGATGAAGGAATAGACATACCTAGGGGCACCGCTCCTCACACAATGCACACCTCCCCAATGGTATCTACAAGTTGGATTGGTATCCTTGTCACAAGCTAGGTCTGGCATGAATCTTCCCTTATCCAGTAGCGCGTGCTCCAGTGTGCACGGACAAACCCAAACTTGGGAGGCGAAATTCTTGAGGAAACGGTCAGTACGTAGCCAGTTGTTGCACATCGATTGGGGCCAGCGTTGGCCGTGAAGCCTCTCCCATTGTGGGGCGAAGTACCAGCCAAGAGGAATGGGCCGAGACCAGAGTACCCTGCGGAAATTGTAATCGTAATGTAATAAAACTGCCATACTGCAGGTTGTTACAGATTTTGGAAAAATCATAATAGGTCAAAATACTTACGGAGATATCGAGACACCCTTGAAAACTTCTGGGGTAGTCAAGTTGATCTGGAGAAAACCAAACTGCATGTCATTGTGCATAATATTCTCCCTATTCCTGAAGTTCTGAGGATTAATCACATACTCTCCAGTGTTGGCTACTCCTGTTTCTATCATATCAATAAACTCTAGCTGAGGCCTGATAGTGACTTCTTTGTAGCCCCAAACACTGATCTGCAGTTGTACATTGAGGTTAGTGGTCAAGTTGAAACGATCCCAAGTGATTCGGACTTCGGGAGGGTAACGCTCATGAACTGAATTTTCCGGGAAGAAAATCCTTTCAGTGGCTGTTGCTGGAGTCTCTGTGAAATAATTACATGAGTCGTCAAGTCAGCCCTGTTCCAGGTACCCAAATTTTAATGTTGTATTTGAGATTTATCATAGGTTTCATTTTCATTTCTTAGAATCACAATAAATGCATGACTAACAATAACATAGATGAATGAGTTGCTGGTTAAAAATTACTTTAGATACTTTTTACTTACCAACAAAGAACTTCCCCTTCCACTTGTAAGGCTCATTATTGATAGAAATCTCAAATCTAGCGTATCCATTATGCCAAAACCTTGGCTGAACACAGATGGCTCTGTTCACATCCACCACCGCGCCTATGACAGACTCTGTGTCGAAGCGGCATGTGATTCTGTCGTCAGGGTTAAAGCAGGGACCGGTTATGTTGACAATCGTGCCTCCAAGCATGTTGCCGCTCTCGGGGGCAAACATTAAGGGAAGATTTGCGCCGTCTGTTGGATAGACGTTAAAAGTTATGAAATTGAAGAGTATACCTATTTTATCCTAAGAACAATGTTTAACTTAGACACAAGTATTTCTATCTTACCATTTTGAGAATATGGTGGTTTTATCACGTAACTCAATACACTTAAAAACCAGCTTAAATACGATAAACTTACCAATATCTTTATTACAAGTGCCCATAAGAATTTTTTCATCAATCCTGAAGATATGTCTTCCTGGGAAGCCGTTTGCCCATCCTCTGCCGGTCAGATCTCGGAGCACAGACGCTTGGGAGTAAGGTTTGTATTCGTAGGATTGAGTTCCGTTGCCAGCGTTAAAACCAATCTAAGTAGGTGGATCAATTTTATGTTGGTTAATACATGGTTTTTATGTGTCTGAAGTTACGTAACGAGATTATTCCCCACCTGATGTTAGGTTAGTAAGCTTGGGGATTCAAGTGGGGACAACATCACATTTATGGTCGAGAGATTCTACATAGGAAGGAATAATTACAACATTTTTAACCTCATCTGTTATATGTTAACGATGGCTTCGGTCATAGCAATTTCTACTTACATAAGCTGGAACACCTCCTTCGCCGGTGGTGGTATCACCACCAGCCTCGGTGTGAGAACTCCAGTTGATTTCTAAGTAGTTGAAGATCGCGTAGGTAAAGACTTCATCCGTTGCCAGAACCATTTGAAATGTGTTGGTCTGAAAGAGATAGAATAGATATAATCACCAATCTTAGTAATAAGAACGCGTGATCTAGTATAGATATTATATTATTTAATTTTACTTTATATAATAAAATAATAAAATTTACTTTATATTGTTCTTTAAATCAGGAGTTGTATATAGTTAAGCACTGGTTAATTACATTTCATTTAAGTTCATTTAACGTAAATTCCTTTTGTATATCTAGCACTACGCTGAATTTCTTTAAGTTTTACGCGGGTGCAACTGCGTGGCACAACTAGTATACTCACCATATACAAAGAGTTGTCAATACCACCAGCGAAAGACATGTTCTTCCAAGTAATAGTGACTGCATGCTTCGGGAAGAATGTCTCGGATCCAATGACACCCTCGCGGATGTCCCACGTCACTCTTTCGCGCATCTCCACGCCAAGTTGGTCGGTACGAGTCTGGAAAAGTTAAATTATTATTACTGAATATAACATAGACAGGCATACCATCATTACCAGCCCTCTAAGTCTAACGTATGCTCAAACTTGTGATGATATTATCTGTCAAAAATAATATTGTGTTATGGCCATGAGTCGAACAAAACACTGAAATCTCCAAGTTTCAAAAGTTTATGACAACGTACATGTAAATTATATAGTTTTGCGGACTCCAAAGGAAGTGGTTAAGCAAGCAGCAGTTAGAATTCATTGTGAGTACAAAAATTAATTAACGAAAACAAAATTATCCACTTACTTGCAAATCCCTGTCCATTCTAAAGTAGATTCCTGGTCTCCTCTGATCGGGATCCTCAGGCCGCTGGTTTCCGATCCTGCACTTGCTGAAGAAGATGCCGATGAAAGAGGGATCGTGGACATTGGGCCAGTCCCTGACAGGAAAGGAGAGCGGGTACGTATAGTGGTCTGGCGGATCGCTGAAGTAGATGTAGCCGTTCATAGAAAGCTGTTGAGAGATTACCATTATTTACAGAATGCAAAGGCAAAGAAGCAGATATCCATCAAGTCCGGATGAAAAGATGATTATGATGAGAAAACTAGGTCTTTTGGAGTCAATCATAACTCTCTAATTATATTGTAAAAAAACTTTTTTATTTGAATAAGTGACGAAACGAGCTGACGGCCCACCTGTTGGTAAGTGGCGACCCCCGCCCATAACAACAGTAATGCGACTCAGTATAAGATTTGGATCTTACACTGAGTTGCATTTATCCTGCTGCGTCCATCACCCGAGAAAGGGGTGATACGTCTCATCAGCATGTGATTTCGCCGGCACGCAACCCTTCCACCGGAACACAGTAACGCGAGCACTACTGCTTGGCGGCAGATTCCAGGTGGCAGTACCTCTCCGGACGAACTTGGCACTAATTCTAATGCTACTTTAGGTAGCTCCTTTAGCACCACCCAAGGTACGTGTAGGGAAGATTGTCAAAACTTACTCGAGTATAGTTAAATCTGAACCCAAAGAACGGTAACTGAAAGTTGAAGTTCTTATGGATCTGAGGCGAGGATGTGTGGATATCCCGTTGGTAGTCCCCGATGTTCTCGTTGCCCCCCTGGTCGTAGAACCAGTACATGAAGTTGCCGCGGATCTGCTGAAGCCTCTGCGTTGTGATGACGTAGGGCTGTCCATTGTTCTGGTACGTGGTCGATGGAAGCACTCTGCCGTCGATATGAGCTGTAGATATTTTATACAGTAAGGCTTTATCTAATGTATTTTGTTGATAGAAGGAACGGTTGGCCCATCTAAGGCATAACTGATGATATAGCTACATTGTAACGACAGATACCTTTTCTGTTTTTTTTATGTGTCAAAATTGATGGGACGAGCTAAAGGCCCACCTGATGTTCAGTGGTTACCTCATTTAGTAAACAGCTGTTCTTTTGACATTACAAATAGACACTTTAATTATTATATATTTATTTGTATTGATAATTTCTGTAGCTACTCGTATCATCTTATTCCGTTCAGTTGTTTGGGCGTGATTCGAACACAAACAAAATGGATATTCAACATAAATAAGTGATTTCTTAACAACGATGGATAGTGTGGTATATCGGTATCAGCAAACCCTCGATAAGCTATCGCATCGGGCAGGTTGATTCGGTGATGTCACCCACCTTGCATCGCCTCTTTGTTTTATTTGTGCTGTTTTTTATACTGAGCGCAACTGGATCTTTTTATCTTTAAAATAATCTCCTTTATGTTTGTCTGCTGAAAAGTTACTGCTAGTCTGTTATATTAACATCTTTATTATTAACATGAACAAAATCATCAATATTTCCTTTGTAATAATAAAAGTTCCAAGTTAAACATACTTAGTACTATAATAACTATGTACAAACTTATAAAGTACTAGCTGACCGGGCCACGCGTTGCTGTGGCAACGTTTTTGTCATACGATATTATAATTAGCAATAAATTAAAATTGCGACTATAATTTGAGATTTAAACTATCCTATCTCTCAAGTTGGATCGAACTGCACATGGTGTGCAAATTTTATTATAATCAGTTAAGTGGTTTAGGAGTCCATTGAGGACAAACATTGTGACACGAGATTTATATATATATTAAGATTATCATACGGGGAAATAGAGTCTTGCTTTTGAGTTTTTAATTCCGAACACAAAGTGAGTTTTAATATTGTTGCGGTGTGACAAACGAATATTTATTATCATATTTTTTTATGCGCCTAGTATCTATGACGTGATGATTTAACAACCCGCAGAATAGAGTACCTAAGTAGAATGAGAGGACACGACACAAGCATAAGCAAATTGATTCTTCGAATGTTATATTAATAGATTATGGTTAGATATTAATAATAACAATAAAAATAACTCTAAACTCGGTCCAGGTTTGAGATTTCAAACATGCGCCACATCTTAGTATGACCCAAAAACTACATCCTCCGGTAAACAACGATGAAATCATCTTTACAATTCATTAGCTCTCAAAATTACGAAATAACTGTGTTTGTGTTGATTAAACAAGCTTTATCTTTTATATTTTTGGTATGAGCCAATTAATTATAAAACAAAGAGAGAGAGGGAGGGAGAATGAGAGAGATACCACAATTATCGATGCTGATAGGCATGCTAGGTAAGTTAAAGTGGTAGCCGGCTGGTAATATAACACTGAATAGGAAAGGCGAGTTCTCGAATGGAGACATAAACTAATGTAGCGTGCGTTACCGAACTCACGGGCATGTATTCATCTATTTATTTATTCTTCACGATAAGTCATGTACAAAAGAAGGAATAACACAGTACAGTTAATTCTATTTTCTGCCATTCTTACAGAATTAATGTAGAATCTTACATGTAATTGGCAAACTAACAAAACACATAACTAGTGACAACTAAAAAACATTGTCAACAGCTCGAACATAATTAACAGTTGGAGTTTTAGTGGGTATAACTGTCTTGCGACTGCATTTCTCCAAGAATAAAAAAAAACAAGGGCTGGTAGAAACGGTACAATATCCTGTTAGCTGTCTGATGAGTAACATAATCAGCATCAGCCTATCAGTATAATATTGTATATATCATTGAAATACTTGGTGATTTATTTTTTAGTTCCTAGTTTGCTTTAATTTTTCGTATTTTAATTATTTATTGATTAATATGTTGACATATTTATTTATAAAGGTGCAGCCCTTATCTGTAATGATAGTACTGATAAATGTAAATTGGTAAATATCGTTATATGAGTTTCATATTCTAAGGAACGCGCGAAGTGAAAATAGAATAGAAAATATTAGATGATGAGTAACTAGTAAAGATAAGCAAAGATATGGTATAAACTACCTGTTTTATTAATGAAACGAACGTTTTATAGGTAAATAATGATTCACACTGACTCATCTGCTGTATGTTGCGACACAACATAGCTAAACTATACGTCATACTGAAACAGAAATCTTGAGGCTGGGTCTTGAACTGGGTTGAACGATAAGTAAGGAATTATTGCCCTTTCCTGGTTAAATATTATGTTCTAGGGTATTCTAGTGATAATAAATACATAATATCTTGATGAAGGGGATAAACGTAGCAGATAGAGTTACAGTCGAAAAACCATATGAAATTCTTTATCTAACAACTTGCAAGGATAGAGGATGAGGATAGAGGATGAGAATAGAGGATGAGGATAGAGGATATTGCTTAATTATGACAAGTTAATAGCTCTGTGTATGTATGTGTCTTTGAAGTGCCGTAATTGGAAATGACTGCTACTTTCATACTGTAGTGAAAAATCAATAGTGATTCATTACCATTGATAGTGCTATCTATAACAATTTCACAATTACGAAGAAATGCCACTTCAACCAGTATAATCAAGCCTTCAAGCCCTAATAAATGTGGGTATTATAGAAAAATGTCAGTAGATAAAAGCATGGTGAAAACTCATTATTTCTCATAGTAATGGTAAAAGTTCACTTGTCAAAACAGAATACAATGTACAAAATATTACAATGATATATTTATACCTACACCTAAAAATCAATGTATTCTATTCGTTAGGGCATCGCTTCGATTCAGTAATTGAAATTTTGTACAAATTTTGTGAAACGCGTTCAGTTGTTTCACCTGATTTATTCGTTATGATTGGTAGGTAGATTATGGACAACCAATCACAACGTGGGGATTATCACGCGAAAATAGTCCAATGAAACAAACGAACACGGCCCCGAAGAACAAAAAAAGTTGCGTGAGTGTTTTTCAAGTACCGTGGCATCTCGCAAAATATATATATTTTTAATACTTTTAAGATTTTGTCCGCAAGCCCACCTAAGCGACGATGCGGTTAACGATGTAAGATTAACATGGTTTCCTATGAAAACCATCACTAATGGATTAGTTACGTGTGTTTATCTATACAAATTAAGAAAATTGTCTGTTTGTAATGTCAAAATAACAGCTGTTTACTAATGGCATTTGAAAGTATGGTAAAACACCGGGTTTTTTTCCGAATTGACTGGACCGATATTAACGGAATTCACTGGCAGTTAGTTGATTATTTAAGGATTAAGGAGTATTTTAGGCTACTTTTATTATAGAAAATGGATCGCGAATTATTACTTAAACAAATGAACTATCCTTTCAAAGAAGGCTCTCAGTTATAATATTTTTTTACATGAAATCAATTTAGGTATTAAACAAAACCTAAACCTATCAGCGCGTTAAAAATGAGTAAGTAATTGAGAACTGACCGCCACTTAATTCAACACCCATTATCGCCTATTTGAATGCCCGTAAAAGCCTGTATTACTAGGATTTGTCTATGTAATCAGGGTAAAACTGAGATCAGGGGCGGCCCGGAGCAGTCGCTCCAGGCGCCAAATCCTAGGGGGCGCAAACAGGAGAGGCGCCATAATTGGATCTCGCTCCATTCCAAAATTTAAGAACTCCTTCTGAATAGTCTAATAACATTTTCATGAGGGTGTAAAGAATGTGGATCTACTCACCATATTCATTGTTTGTGGTCATCGTAGTGGTAACAGACGGAAGCATCAACTGCCTCTCACTCTCACCATTGTTCGAGTTGAATTCTGCCTCCTCAAGATTAACCAGTGCTTCTCCAACCAATCCATCATTAAGTTGATATTTTCCACTTTTCACTTCTACGTCCGGTAATACCTTTATTGACGATCCATTATCCACTATTTCTCCTTGCACGTCAATCACTTCCGCTTGAGGTTCTATCACATTTTCAGTAATGTTTTCAACTGTTTCTTGTGCACATACACTTAAAGCTAAAAGTACAAATACGGCTAACCTTTTGACACCCATGTTAATATCTGTCACTTTTGTAGTCTCATCTCATTTTTTTTAACGACAGGTGCGTTACTTTTGTGTTGGCCGACTGAAGTGCGGTATTGTGTGCTCGCTGATATGGCTTTATCAGTGTGATATGATAAGATAGCAAATAGGAGCGTTGGGTGTGCCAAATTCTTTGTCCTAATCGCAGCCCTACTTTAGGGCCTTGCGTCAAAATGATTGTTTTAGTGGCAATACGCGTCCAAAGCTTATTGCTTAACGATTTTAAATGACTTAAGACATGTGTCCTGACCGTTTTATTTAGTTTTGGTTCACGTTTTGCTTACATAACCTATTATGATAACCTGTAAAGCGTCAACTGCGATTTTGCTTTTAAATTTTGTTACCAGGAATTGATATTGCTAGCAGTCTAACCTTAGTCTGATATGTTGTGCAACTCAATAACTCTTAATTAAATATTCATTAGTATTTCACAGTACCATCAAGCTAAGCGTAGTTGATAGCTATGATAGCTATGGCACAGATATAATAATGCTATACTAGTACATTTATGCTGATAAAATACTTGCACAGCACTTTTTTAACCCCCAAGGGTGTTATAAGTTTGTTGTTGTGTATGTGTTAGTTTTCTCTTTGAAAGCTAACGTAGTTCTTAGCTACGATATATAGAGATTTATTCAGGAGTTGGATGGTCATCAATCCCATGTCAGGAGCTTTTACATTTGCAAAACATGATCTTGTTAAACAATACATCAATACATTTTGTAGCGCATACAAAAATTACAAGTGCCACATCATATTGATAGAGTAGGTATATGAGTTACGGAACATTGTATTACGAAGCGCTAAATGGTTGCAAGTTAACTGGCCTCAAAGCTCAAATCTCATTTTTAACTTTGCTTTCTGTTCCGTGTCTGGGTGTATAGTTTAACAAGATCATATTACGAAAATTTAATTACTAAACCAAGCTGAACTATACCTAGTGCCAGTTAGCTTGGCAATAGAAGTCATTCACCGCCCTTTACCACGATGTCGCAAAATGCAATAATTGTATCGTTAATTCTGTCGCCTACCATACAAGCATATCGCACTACCACAATCTTAGAGTCCATATTGCTCGCGTCTGTAGGCAAGCAACTTCAGATTACTTACACGTGTAAAGGAACAACCCAAACTCTACCCTACTCTCGATAATTGAGAGTGAATGGACTCTGATCTACCACGGGAGCCCAATCCGGATTGGTGGTTGTCACATGTCGTCGAATTTTTGGTCCTAAGACATGCCGGTTTCCTCACGATGTTTTCCGTCACCGTTTTAAGAACGTGGACTTACACACATAATTTTTTTCAAGTGACTATGCCCTTGGGCCACCACGCTCTCTATATATTGTATGTATCTAATTGTTATATCTATTGTGTTGTGTGTTTACATACTGGTAATTCCCACGTTTAGTTGTGTCATTTTCTTTCACCTGCGGTTGCGTTTCCTTTCCACCAAAGTCAAAGTCAAACTCATTTATTCCTTTAGATCTCAAGTATCATTTGGACACGTCAAATTTTACACATACCTACATGTACACATATTAATGAGTATATAACGTGTCACAGGAACTCCCCAGGCACATTACATGCACACACATGTCAAATTACAGTCAGTTTTCATGTTTTAGATAGTCTTATTTGTTAAGTGCTTTTTCCTTTTTTGTTTACAGATGCAAAAAAAAAGACTGGCGTCGCAGCTCAGTTAGCAGCTCTGTTGTCTTTCGTACTTTAGCTAATATTTTTCATGGTGTTAAATAAAATATTATTGAATAGGTATCAAAATAACTCAATTATGTTCAATTTTCTTTCTTTAACTAATTACTTTTGACTGTATTAAGAAAATATAGAAGTCTCTTTTTTAAATAAAGCGGGCGACCGAGCTTCGCCTGCTTTTTTACATTTTTAAAGAGCAAAACCCTATCTTAATACTAAATTTCATCCAAATCGTTAGAGCCATATCCGAGATGCGCAAAAAATATTTAAAACCTCATTCGATTCTCCATAGAGCAGCAATAAACCCGTACAATGAAGAGTTCCTTTCACGATGATGACCCCTTTTCCAACGTCAGCGCTTGAATCAATAATATTAATGAATCAATTGAAAAATATTAATGAATAACAGAATATTTTGTGTTCAAGATAATGCTCGTGTTAGTCTTATCACGGGTTATCACTTATTTTTCTTCGTAAATTGATAGCAACTCAATTCACTTGACTACTTTGCGTTTACTGTGAATGTGAAAACTATGACTAACTCCTGATGTTTTTCAGGTAGTTCCGGTAAGGAAATGATGACGTGACAAACATTGTGTGACATGCCTGTGTGACATGGATGTGTTTTATCATTCATGGACATTTCACAAAGTGTCATCTAGCCCCCAAACTAAGCGTAGTATAGAATACTGATAGAATCATACGGTTAGGGTTTAAACAGGCGTAAGTATCATATAGCTAAAACAACTGACAGTAATTTGACATTTCTGTGTTCATGTTATGTGCCTAAGGAGCTCATGTGACACGTTATACGCTCACGAATATGTTTACTTGTGTGTGTAAAATTTAACATGTCCAAATTATACTTGAGATTAAGAATGAAATTAATTTGATACTAACATTATAAATACAAAAATTTATCTGTATTTTGCTATGTTAGTTACTCCTGCACGCCTAAATGGCTTTTGTAAGAAAGTGACGGGATGAGCTAAACGCCCATCTGATGTTAAGCGGTTACCTCCACCCATAACAAGCAATACGACTTAGGTCCTCCTCGACCGAAGTAAGAGAAGACGCATTCCGTTGCGCCCGTCACCCTAGACGGAGAAGTTACGTCTCAAAAACAGGATAAGTTTGATGCTAACTTGCTCATGCATAAAATGCTATTTACTAATACCTAGTGTTGTAACTATAGATTAATAGCTGCTCCCCGCGATGTTACCCGCGGCTGTTAATCAAGAACATAATCTATCCCAGTACCAATTTACATCCATGTCCGTAGAGCCGTTTGAGCATGGAGTAACAAACATACACTACAAACTTTCGCTTTTATAATATTAGATAGTGTGATTGTGTAACCAATAGTAGTAGTACTATCACTATTGGTAATAATATATAAGTAAACAATAGTACCACTATTGTTTATGTCAAAATAATAATTACAAGTAACTCTCGAATTCAGTTTAGTTGTAATTAGGATTGGACTGACTTAATATCAATATTTCTTTCTGGCAACACTTAAAACGACATAAAAACTCATTCCAAATTCGATTCTAAAAGGGTTTTGTCCAGCGTTACACATTTAAATATCTATCACACCTTTGTTCACTTTGCGATGGAGAATCCTAGTGAAAGGCATGCGCCTGATGAAACGGTGTGCAAAACTTCCATTCGAAACATGAATATGTGATAAATACAAGGCGCTTCAATTTGACATAATTTGTTGTAAAATAATATCTACACAGTTGGCTGAATAAAGAATCGAAAAAAACGGCTACAATACTTACACCCTTTATTTTTCGCCCATAACCATAACAATATAAAAAAAACATCTAAATCGGTATAGAACGGGCGAACGCAAAATATGTAATTTCGTTCACTTGAATGTCATTTTTTTCTGTTATTTTGTATTAGTAGTTTATATCTAAACTACTAAATTTTTCTCAACTATTTTCCCATATTCGAACTGTTAATAAATAGGCTACTTCAATTCAATACCTACCTACTTTAGTTTTAGATGGATACATTAAAATAGAGCATAAAGTACAAAAGCAACATGTAAATTATGTAGGTACAAATATAAAAGCAACATGTAGATATGTGACAACGCCTTGTAACTTATTAGATACAGTACATTACAAGCCGTTGTCTTGTAACTTACATTAGAATCTAGATACAGTACATTAGAACGTTCAGTGGGTTTATTCCCAGAATGTAATATCTTTAATGAAGGTAAATTTTTGTGTTACAAAATAGGTGTTAGGTGTCTTGAAATAGGTGTTAGGTATGATATTATATTTATTCGTTTTCTGTATTTTATCTACATTAAAACATGCCTAAGATTTCGGGTTAGTATGAGTAGCTTTTTTATGCGCTAAAAGTGATGAACGATTGATCTGACGATCTGAGGGCCCGCTTAATCCTGAGTGGTCACCCGTGGTCATGCTTCAAGTCTGTAACTTCACCAGCTCCCACACCCGTCCACCGAAACACAGTAACGCTAGTGCACCGCTGCTTGGCGGCGGATTGCCCGGAGTGGTGGCAGTACTTCTCCAGACAAACTTGGGACGATCTCTACTCCGACTTCGAGATGCTCCTCTTGCACAACCCAGGGGATACGTGTAGCTTACTTTGAGAGTATTTACCCGTGGACACGAGCAACTGGACCCCCTAAGAAGCTATAGAGGATATAACTATCTCAATATACAACGCAAAATGAAAATAATACTTGTGTAACACGTACTCAATATCATACGACGGGTTATCTTCTACACTAAAAAAAACTTGTAGGCAAGCACATTGATTAAAATTCATCATACAATCAATTTAAAAAAATCCTTGTTTAATTGACGAGTGCATTAACCTGGTCAGAACAAGGCAATAGCAATGTTGCCAGCAGTAGACGTGTGTATTCGTGTTGGTTCCAATAAAGTGACCAGTTTTATTAACAGACTTCAAACTACTCCACAAGTTTTATTAACAGGTCAATAAATTGAGGTTGAAACTATTGACGTCTGTTAATAATTTTTTTATATCAGTTACTTGTTTAGTAATATAACAGCTATACAGCAGCTAAATTATTTTATTTTATACACACAATACGTTTTGATTTTTTTGGTCTGATATGTATAAATTTAATTGTAATTCACAAGTAAGGTAAACTTGACAATACCCATTTACAGCAGCATCTACTATTTATTAATATATTATAATTTAATTTTTAATTTTAAACGTTTACATTCTAAATGAACTACCAGTGTAACTGTTCTGTTCTGTTTTTAATGTCCACTATATATGGCTTATGCTTGTAAATTGTGATGTGAACAATTTATACTTTTGATTTAAAATAGACTTAGCCAAGTCTACTCTAAGGTTTCTACAGTTTCAATAAATGAGTATGAGTATGAGTATGAGTAATTTAAGTCGTTAAGACACGTGTTCCTGTAATTATTCGGATATTAAACAAGTTCATTTTACGTAAAATATAAAAACCTCCGACTTGGTGTAATGAGATGATGATCTTCAAACGCCAGATATTAATAAATGATAGCTGAGAACAATCTTGATGACGTCAGCTTTTAAACAGAAAAAACAGAATTACAATCCGTTCGTTTTGGAACTACCCTCTTTCTGCATCAAGGGTGTTAAATATTTATTACCTACTTTACTACACAGATAAATACATTGCCGATCCAAACTTCATTTTACGATCCTTTGTGAACAGGAACCTTGAACAACATAATTTATCTTTCATTGAAATGAATTAAATAATATAAATAGAGCAGACATTGTTTTTTATTTGAATTTGAATGATAACGATAATACTTGTCTTCACTCTTATACTGTCTAATATATATCTATACAAATAAATAAAATTGAAATGTCTCTTTGTGATGTCAATATAACAGCTTTCTACTAAATGCACATATAACAAATATACAATTTTGAATTATTTTGTATGCCTGTTTGTTCCATCTAATCTCCGAAACGGTTGGACCGATTTTGATCGGACTTTCACTGACAGGTAGCTGATGTTAAGAGTAACTAATGCTACTTTTATTTTAGAAATAGAAATAGGGATGCGGGCAGTCGCGGGGAACAGCTATTATAGTACAGCGTGTTATTCTGGGAATATGTCAGTTTTAAGGTCAATTGTGATTATTTTATTAAGTGGCTGCTTGATATTTTCAGAGTAGAATTAGGTAATTGTGATTTTGCAGATCTGTTAATGCTATACAAATATTTTATTTAAATTTGGCCAAACCTACAGAAAAGCTGCTGGTTATATCAAAATTCAAGTGCGAGAGCAATACCAATACCTAACTCAAATACAAAAGAAGCAAACCCAAGTATTTGCTCAGAATATAGTCTTGTACTTATATAACATTGTAAACAAGAACTAACAAGTGCCCTATTGTGGACTGTGTGCAAAACAAAGGCGCACGGCTCTAATTGATATATATCTAGATAGCGCGCAGAGATTATTGTGTTGCACGACATCCATTACTGTTTTCTGTTGGACATATTCAGCTTGAAACTGAAGTAAACAACCAGATAGCTAGATCGATACTGATTAATTTAATATTTCTACCTACCCACATTCAGTAGCTCTCACATACAAATTCTACATATAGTACAGAAAACTATATGTAGTAACTGACAAAAAAAGTTAGAGATCAAATGAAAAAAAAAAAAAATAGTACTTTAACAATCAAACTTAATTTAATTTAATTTAATCTATCAATCAGTTTAAATTAATTCTTAAAATTAGTTTGAAATCATACGAGCATGTGACGTAACAGCTACATCTCGGGTGACATGTTGTTATGAACGGAGGTAACCACTTAACATCAGGCGGGCCTTCAGCTTGTCCTGTAACTTCCGCTACATAAAAAAAGTTTTGTCTGCTATGAGCCCTCCGGGGCGGTTTGGTGTATATTAATTGTATATTCTTGTGTTTTAAAAGTATTAATTGTTGAAGGTTCATTGGAAAGGGAGCATGGAAATCTTGTCTTTATTATACGTAGTGGTAAGGTACCCACTTACTTAGCTACTTAAGACAATAAAGCATGCAATTGTGGTGTTTGCGTTCATTGGAAGTGCGTTCAGATACTGATGACTGAAATAAGAAACTACCATAACCTCAAAAACTTCGAGATCATTCCTTACCACAGAAGTTTGAGGATAAACACATTTTGATAATAATACTTGTTGTTGATAAGTTTTTATTGGATATGAACTGCATCGAGCCTGAAGATTTTTTGAGATATTTACCGCCTAACGTGCGGGATTATTTTGTTTAAAATTTTTGACAAACTACGACTTTCTATACCAATTCCATTTCAAATCTATTCCCACTTCAGTGGAATTGGGTTTGGGTTTAGCTCTAATTACTACATTAGGAAGTATATGGAACGCTATTTAACATCGATTCGATTGGGGGATTGGTTCAAGATTTGGTTGAACTTAACGGCACATAGGGTTCGATTTTTATATCAGTGCAATGCCCAAACACAAGAATAGATATTTGTAGATCAATATAGTGTGATCTACAAATGTCTATTCTACTATTTAATCTAAATATCTATTCTTGTCTTCAATCTCGTGTAGTATGATGTTTGTAGGAATTAAACGTTTGGAGATTCAATTACTTTTATTTTAAATAATATTTGTAGCAGTAGAATTTGTGGTACGTTCGTGTGTAAAAGTACTGCCACCACATCTGATAATCTGCCGCCAACCAGTAGCGCAATTGTGTTGTATCCGGTGGAATATTGTGAGTGTGTGAATCCGGTGAATTACAGGTATATAAGGCGTAACATTCCCGTCTCTGTGTGACTGGCGCAACGCAAAGCAATTTGCGTCTTCTCATACCTCAGTAGGAGACTTGAGTCGTATTTCTGTTGCTGAGTAACCATTTAACATCAGGTCGCCAATTGGTTAAGTCACCTCAATCGATTTAAAAAAATACTGTTTCTAATCGGCTTGTCACCATGTAGCGCTATCGAAATTAATCAGACGAAAATATTGATGATCGCACACTATCATTCAATTTGTAACATTGAATGTTGTTTAACTTCGTATCGCTTTCGAACACTGCATACGGCTAATTAACGATAACAAAACACCGGTTGTTATAAATTGCATACGAGTTGCAGCTCTGGTTGTGAACGCGCGCTCTACAGCAGAGACATAGCGATTTCTTTTTAAATTTTGAAATTAGAATCATGCCTTGCGGAGGTTGCGGTGATAGTGAGTATTCAACCTTTTTCATTTAATTATTTCCATGAATAATCAAATTATGAAATTTCAGTGTTTTTTTCTATATTCTTTTCTTAGCTTTTATATTATTATATAATATAACTTTGTATTTAGATGCAAATTTTGGTCTTAGTTATTTTTTGTATTTGAAAATGTTGCAATATCTCGATCAATCATTTAATTATAAATAATTCTGTTGAACAATAACCAGAACTTTAATTACCTACGCCGTCATGTAAACGGACTTTCAATCTATTATTATATATTTATTTGATGTTTCGAGAATTTTACCTAAAGTGTTTGCAGATAAATACGAATGTATGTATGGCTAATTAATTATCCTGTTTGGATTATACGTAGACGCCTTATTTTATTGAGAAACATAATAAAATTATTAACATTATTAGAACCGCTTATATATACTTTGAAGTGCATTTAGTGATAATATTATTATTTTGACATTACTAATAGACACTTCAATTTTACTTAATTGAAGAATTGAATTGAATTTGGATTAATTTTTATCATTTTTTTTCTCGTGATTTTTTTTCCGAGGTTTTAATTATTCTGCTATTCGGCGCAGAGACGAACCCAAAAAAAATCAAATATAATATAATTTATAACATGATTAGTGCTTAATATTTAACGATTCCATGTCCTTGTTAGCAGTAATCTTGCCTACGAAGCGAAAGGTTCTGGGTTCGAATACTAGCTGAGAAAAACTATTTGATGATTAATTATAGAACTTGAGTACCAATATACTTTCAATGTGCACACAGGAACATTTTGGACCTATTCTACGTCAAACATATAGGTCGTTGAATAGACGTCCAGCCAAGCTGTGCTACAGGTCTTTTAAACATTTAACCCTTCCATTTAGTCACAAATGGGATTGTGGCAAAAACAAAAGTATAAGTTAGATTTAAAAATAACCTGCAATTTAAACCCACGTACAATAATTTTTTGAAGTACCTACCCGCCTTTTTTTATCGAAATCGTCCTAAATGAACTAACAAAAAATTGCATCCAAGAAATTTTATTTGTGTCATAAATATCCTTTTCTGTCGTGGCCCAAGTCCGCATCTCGAGATTATAGGATCTGTAACTCTTTAATATAATAATTGCTTGTATTTGCTCACAGGTTGCAAGTGCAGCACGAGCCAGTGCTGTTCCACTTGTAAGTGTGATGCCTCTTGCTCTTGCTCCTGCAAGAAGACCACCACTGACTCCGGGGAGAAGACCAAAAAGTAATAGCAAAAGTCGGAAGTTCGTCGCTCTGAAGATGTCCATCGCATAATCTGTTTACCATTTTGAAATCAAACCATTGGTTCTGATTTAAGTTATTGTAAAATTTTTAAAGAATTTTGAGTCATGATTTTCCGAAATCTATTATGTACATTTTCTTCCACGCTCTTACCATGCTCTTAAATAAACTGCCCAATTTTTTTTATTAAGAACTACTTTTCCAATACTGCTCCAAACGCTACCCGATTTTCCGGTCACTTTTTAATACGATATAACATGGTAGATTAGTTTATGATAGTGTTTTATGATACTACTACCATAAAACACAATCTTAAACTAAACCTTTGTTTATTTAATAAAATTGATTTTTACCTAACATTTTTTTGGTTAGGTAAAGATGAATATGGGTAAGACAATTTGGAAAACTTCGGAGCAAAAACATTCTGTTACGAGATTTGTAATTATGCTCATCATATCGTCGGCGCTATCTATTAATTATTGATTATTATTAATCTTAATAATTACATAAAAACACAGGTAAATCGTTAAAATCTATAAATTTCCATGTTATCAATCTATTTTCATAAAGTACCGAGGTTACTGTGTCCTCTAAAGTGTTTGCCGATCAATATGGTGATAAATTAAAAAAGAAGCTTATTGTCTTTGACCGAGTCCTATAAAAGTCAATGACATCATCGTGGACTGTGTAAACAATTATCAATTAATCTTATCTCTTCTCGAATAATTGTTACATTACTCTTGGTTACAATAAATACTTGAAACCACTTATCATTGTTTTTTATTTTACTTACCTTTACTTTATCAAGGCTCATACGATACACCAATGATTTTTTTTCACTTGAATAATCTATGTGCGCGTTACCACGTCCAGAAAAGCAGACGGAGAACATATTGAGTTAATCGGCATGTCCAAGTACAAACATCTGCCATTCCGGATTGGGCTCCCGTGGTACATCAATGTCTATTCACTCTCACTTATCGAGAGTAGGCCCGTGTCCCTGCTGTAAGAGCATTAGAGGCTGATACGGTCAAGGTCAGTCAAGAGCATTTCAATGGCCTTGTACTTGTACCTTAATCCATATCAAAAGGTATAATATAATGTTGTTATTTCCATAAAGTGTGTCTTAATTTCATTAGACATACATTACACAAATAAACAATTTTACGCTTTTCTTTCTGATGAGTTGGGCATAGACTCAATAGGCTACTTTTGACCTTAATCTATACTAATATTATAAAGCTGCAGTGTTTGTTTGTTTAAACGCGCTAATCTCTGAAACTACTGGTCCGATTTGAATGATTATTTCAGTGTTGAGTACTCCATTTATCGAGGAAGGCTATGTTTTTTTTTTCAAAATTAGGGATCCGTAATAAAATTGCTATTTTGTAACACAAGGTGTAAAATCGAAAACCTATTTTTGCGTGCGCTGTTTCCACGGAAACGAGAAAAACGCGGGTGAAACCGCGGAACACAGCTAGTAGTGTATATATGTATATACCTGTGTCGAGGAAACTTAGACGCGAGAAGTGTGAATTCATAGCTCCCCAATGATTTTCCACGAATTACTTAGCTAATATTTTCCTGCTGTAAAATAAATGCCTTAGTAATGTGACAGCCAGGAAAACGTGATAAATTAATGAATTAATATATTTTCTAGGAAATCGAAAAAAGTGTAATTAAACTAGAAACGTGAACGAGTATATTTGAATTTTTTTAGTTATGAATTCATTTTTCTTTATTATTCATCTAGGCAAAATTGAAAATGAAAAATTTCTCATCATGCGTCGAACAGGGCACCTGGTTCCTGGAAAACTCTTGGTAACTCGCATGGTAGCTCTGCGCGACTTGGTGTGGGCACAGATATAATACTATACTAGTAGTATGGGCATAATTGACTTGATATTTTTTTTTTTTTTTTTAATGTAATTGAGTGACGGAACGAGCTGAGGGCCCACCTGATGGTAAGTGGTGACCCTCGCCCATGACAACAGTAATGCGTGCGACTCAGTATGAGATCCAAATCTTTACTGAGTCGCATTCATCCTGCTGCGTCCTTCACCCGAGATGGAGATGATACGTCTCATGCGCAAGTGATTTCACCGGCAGCCACACCCTTCCACCGGAACACAGTAATGCAACCACTACTGCTTGGCGGTAGATTCCAGATGTGGTGGCAGTACCTCTCCGGACGAACTTGGCACAAGTTCTACTGCTACTTTAAATGTTATTGGCATGACTTGGCCTATTTCCAAACTAACAATGCTCGAAGTCGGCTGCCTTCTCTATTTACCTAATTGATACATGATTCTGAAACAAAACATTAACAATTTATTTTATGACATTGTTTTTATATTTATAAAATATTTATTTTATAGAATGACATTTGGCAAGGCAAACGTCATTCTATAAAATGATATTATAAAGACAAAAAAAAACTTTTTTTTTTTTAAATCTTATAAATAACATTCTCAAATAAGATAAAAAAAATGTTAGTATGCCGCTTGATCTCTTAAAGTCCCTTATTTCTAAGCAAGATATGGCATTGGCGATAAATTTTAGGACATGAGTAACATTTTATCGTTGCGTGGGCGTAATTATTACTTTGAGAATATGACAATAGTTATCTACTAACAATCATATTCCACCAACAGATTGTTGGAGATAAATTACCATAAAAAAATATTTATTTTAAAAATATATCTTTAATCACTCATACCCCTGCACTGTTTCCCTGCGTTTGCAGCAGGTGGTATTGACAAACACCCGAGACCCGAGAACAAACTTTACGTTCATCATCACATAAAATCCGTCCCGGCCGGGAATCAAACCCGGGGCCTCTCACTTTGAAAGCAAGGCTGCTATCTAAGCTACGAAGCAGTCAAAAAGGTCCATACATTTTTTGATAGATCAAAAAATCTATCAACTGGCAATCTATGGCCAGTGTACTGTTACTGGAAATCTATGGCCAGTGTACTGTTACTGGATTATAGGTTTAGGCTGTAAGATAACTATAAACTTACTATCAATATGAATGGAATGACAGTCACAACCAGGTATGCAGTCAGGGTCCCATAATGATTCTGCATTCAAATCTGCAACGAGAATAATTCATAAATTATTATAAAACTACTACTTATTTAGCAACAGTTTGCATATTCCTAATATGACACACACTAAATTACACCACAGAAATATAAAAGGAAAATAATGGAAAATTTACCTGGTCTACACAATATTTTCATTTTCTTGAATTGGTAGAAGCGCTGATCAAAGTCGCTATCAACAAGAAACATTTATTGAAGTTTTCAAAATAATTTAAAGACGTGATGTCATATCGACAGCGTTCTGTCTTCTGACTGTTGTAAACATGATGAAGTCTTTTTCATTGAAGGAATCGACAAATATGTCCAAAAAACTTGACATTGCAGACAAATGATGCGAAACGAACGGTAAGCAACAAAATTAACTATGATTTAGTTAAAAATCTCTACTTTTACCAATGTCTCCTCTGGTTCGTCGGTTAGTTTGTTTTCAATATTGTTAAATTATAATATTATGTTATATTATACTCATTGTAAATTAATACTTAGAATTTAAAGATCGTAAGAGTCTTAAATATTTTATTGTTGTAATTGAACCTAGAATCTAGACTTGTAACATTTCTGTTTTCCGTAAACTACCATAGTAGTTTAATGTAACAGCTAGCCTATGGTTCAAGCCTACTTTGAAGCCTAGCCTTTGACTTAACCTGTTTTATTTGTCAGAACGGAGCAAAGCGCGTTATTGAAATATTGTCTTTTTCTTTGCTAGAGTTTTCAAGCCATGCAAAGTCCTCTGACATGGCTGAGTGACTTGCATAGCCGGGACCGACGTGCCCTTCGAAGCGCGGAAGCGCTCAGTTAAAAATACCACTAAATGATCACCCATCCAACTTCTGGCTGATCCGAAAATTGCTTACCTTACAACAGAACGAGCGAAATAATGTTCGACGAATGAAATAATGTCAAAATTATATGAAATAATAAACCTATTATCATTATTCTACCGATAACAATATAAGATCTACAACCTTTTATGATCAGCGAACCACAACGTGAAGTGAATTTGTAAAAAAACTCCAAGGCTTCTTCTTGCAGCCGTTTTTTCAGAGAATTTTCAGTACATAAACTCTGGAATCTAGAGCTAGATCACAGTGTTTTACTACACATTCAATCATCACTACAGATTATTCAGTGAATAGTATTGTAGATATCCAAAATGCCTGCTCCTTGTGAACCCTGCAAAGGTAAGAGAAACTTCAATAACTGGCCTCACTCAGTTCGGTTAGGAGCTCTGCCTTCTGAGTTGTAGGTCGCGGGTGCGATTCCCACCCAGCACAATCAGTTGTGTTTCGAATATATCTATGTTTATCTGTCTGGGTATTATTAATATGTATTTACAAAAATTAATAGGTACTATAATATATATTCTACTAGCTGCGCCCCGCTATTGGCCATCCTACGGGAATACTTCACTTATTCGGGATGAAAGGTAGCCTATGTATCTAATAATTTGATGAAGGTAGCTCAAAAATTTCATCCATATCCGCCGTTGGGGCGTAACGAGTAACTAACATACACACCGACAAACTTTCGCATTAATAATATTAGTATGTTCAGCAATCTGGTTCAGATAGCAAAAAGTAAAAACGCCATAAATATTTATAATATTTATTCAAAAGGTATCCTATTCAAATTTTTACGAACTAATTGCACCTGGAAGTTGACCGTAATATATTTGACGCATGTTTTGGATTTTTGAGTTAGTCACTTGTTAGCAAACCGGTTGATATTATGATGATGATTTTATTCTGTAAGTGTTCTGAACGTGTTTTAAGGGATAATTGTGAACTGATCGTGTTTTCTCTCCTCAGATTCGTGCAAAGACGCCGCCTGCAAGGATGACTGCAGCACTAGCTGTGACACTAGCTGCACAACTGACTGCAACTCCAGCAAGGGTAAATAACTTTGTATGGTGCCATCTCCTGGTCCCAGGACCCGCACCCTCGGCCCGTTCTCAAATAATATATGATACTAGCGGATACCAACAACAAACTCGATCTTGGATTCTTTATTACAGATGGATGTTGCTGAGAACATGCTTGCAGGAAACATCAATCAATGGATGAAATAATTAATCTCTGTAATATCTCTATAAAAATGTAGTAATAAAATATATTGGTCTCAAAAATAATACCCTTGTATTTATTTTAAATGTATCACCTTATCATCTTAAAAAAAAAGGGTTCTCATTTCGGCTGTATTCGATTTACTTCCCAACTGTGTACCGAGCCAACTTTGTATCGATTTAAATGATTACTTTTATATTCGATAGCACTCCGAGGTAGTCCCATAGAAATTCCGACATAAGACCAAAAAATAAAGCATGAAAATATAAAAGTCGGTGTATTTATACACGTATAGGTACTGCCCAGCTGAAAAAGGCATCCGCGGCCATGTTGTCAACACCGATACCAGATGGCGCTGCTTTGACCTACGATGGTAGGACGTCAAAAATTGAATGTCAATGTCAAATCTCGCTTTAAACATTTTTTAAAATCTTCTCCTTCACCACGGAGGCCATAAATAAAATAAGAAGAAGAAGTAAATCTTCTCCGAAATAAACTGGCTATTTTTTGTTGTAATTAATCCAAATGCATAAAAAACTTGCGAAAGTACATTAACTCGAACATTGGCAGAATTTGCGTGGCTTAAGATACAAAAGGCCAAAAAGAAGGAGATCCACATCCACATCCAAATCCCCATTTAAGACAAATAGAAGAATAGAAATAATTAGTACCAATATTTGGCAGAGTCCACAAAGTAAGCAAAGGTTAAAGTAATAACAACAGGAATGAAAATAATTTAAGAACACTACGAGATAGCCGCACACACGACGAGACAAAAACGAAATGAATTTTGTTCATGGAGTGCATACGCTTTTTCCAACAATTCCACTTTGAACGTC
Source organism: Aplocera efformata (assembly GCA_921293045.1). Lineage (NCBI taxonomy): Eukaryota > Metazoa > Arthropoda > Insecta > Lepidoptera > Geometridae > Aplocera > Aplocera efformata. The sequence continues at coordinate 2,990,926 of OV121058.1, read as the reverse complement.
TTTAAAACGAAATATGTCTTTCTCTAAAACTTTTGCGAATAATCCATTTTTCATTTTCAAAATAACAATTATTTTATGCATGCGAGATCAGTTTGCTTATTCCCGCAGTTTTCTTGGAAGTATGTTCAGTTGCTCGCGTCCGTAAGTAAATACCCTCAGAATCTCTGGTGCTAAAGAAGCAACAAAAAGTAGCAGTAGAAATTGTGCAAAGTTCGCCAGGAAAAGTACTGCCTCCGCACCTGGTAATCTGCTGCTAAGCATTGGTGCACTCGCATTGCTGTGTCCCGATGGAATAGTGTGGGAGTCAGTGAAATCACATGCGTATGAGACGTATCATCTCCGTCTCGGGCGATGGACGCAGCAGGATAAATGCAACTAATAACTCAATGCATAAATGCAAATGTTATACTGAGTCGCATTACTGTTGTCATGGACGGGGGGGTCACCACTTACCACCATTCGATCTACATGATCGCCTCGTCCGCGACTCAATAGAAAAATAATGAAAAATGAGTTATGAATTTATTATATATTATGACTTTTGGATTTTTTCAAAAATAATTATTCTTTCTGAATAAATTCTGAAACTAATTTAACTATTATATTAAATGCTGCTGCAAAATACTTAATGAATCACTTTTGGTACTTTTGGTAGAATGATATCGAACCAATCTTAACAACAGTGAAATAGTTTTTAAGTACTCTTCCCCCAAAATTTCGTCAGAATCTTCCAAAATCCGACATTAGCGCAGATTAGGTCAAGATCTTCACTTTTTTGGAGAACCCAAGTATATAGTTCCCCAAAAATACAATTCAGGGTTTAATTTCATGTTTATGAACGTAATATAAAATTTTAATAAAAAGACGAATCATCTTTCTATTAAAATCAATGAAACTCTATATCATAGGATACATAGTTTTTGATATCCACAGAATGGGAATCTCAATTCAATAGTTTGGTAAAATCAAATTAACTGGATAAAATATCGAAGTAATTTTGCTTTCTTGTGACTTTTTTCTTCGCCCATTGTAAGAAGACATTTACGATTTCTTTTTAAAAAGGTGGGTTATACCCCCTAAGGGCGAGAAATAAGGGCATATATTTCTCGCCCTTAGGGGGAGAAATACGGGCGAGAAATAAGGGCATGAAATTATAGTCATAGCCATAGTACAGTCATAGTCATAGTTTTTAGTCACAGTTAGATTTTTTGTAATCAGTCAATTACCTTACAAAATTTAATTTGTACGCGTACTTATTGAGTGACTATACGACAAACGTGATGGAAATACATCAAATTTGAGAAAAAAAAAAAGATTAAAGTTTTGTCATGTTTTTATAATACTGGTCATATAATACAGTAGAAGAGAACAATAGTTATAAGAAAGACGGTAAAGAAGGCGATAGGGAAGCAGTTCTCCAGGATCCTGGTGAGAGAGTAGCGGCGAGAGCGTTGCGGGTGGTTGCGGTCCATCGTGAGGAATCAGCAGCAGCCACCTGGACAGACGATAATAAGCATAAATAAGATAAGCACACTATTTATTGTTTATGAAATTCTTTAACGAAAAGACAAGAGTGCCTCAACACAAACACCCAAGAACCGAGAGTGAATTCAAGCACATTGCTCAAAGTTTACCCTGACCAAGCCAATTCGCGACCCGTCGCTTTGACGGTGGAAGTACTTGTAGTACTCCGCCTTGACTAAGGAAGCGTTATACTGGAACTAAGTGAGCAGTGAAATATACTGATGACTTTATTTGTTCTTGAACTTAATAAAATCCTTACCTTTTGAAGAACAATCGTTGCAACCCTTATCTTTGCACGAGCAATTGTCTGTGCAGGATCCGTCCTGGCAGGAATCTAAAATCATACGATCACACTATTAATTTGTCGCCGATGAATCTAAAGAAAAAAATATCATAAAAAGAACATATATTCCACTCATTACTTTTATTTGGCAAAAAAGATTAACTAAAATAATGTTTGAATGCACTTGCATTCAAACATTATTTTAGTTAATCTTTAACACAAAAAATAAAGATTAAAGACAGATAAATCTGGAAGTGACCATACTGCACTCTACCCGAATAAAACTCCTTGGGAAAAAGGCAAGATAATGAAAAAGAATGAAAAATAACAAAGACAAAGCTTGAAAAGTCTTATGACAACTTTATTGAGGACTGAATTTTAATATCTCTCTTTGTATTTGACTATTTAAATGTCAAACTCAAACTCATTTATTCTTTTAGATCTGAAGTACCATTTTACACGTCAAATTTTACACACTCATGTAAACATATTCGTGAGCATAATGTGCCACAGGATCACCTGATGTTAAATGTCTGTGCAGCCAAATTTGACAATTTTCACAAGTCTTATATAGCTGGCTGGCTTTTAAAACCAGGTTTTTGACAGTCTGTGTTCCGTGGTATCTGTCACTTGGTCTTTTGTAGTACTAAGATATCTTACCTTTGCAGGGTTCACAAGGAGAAGGCATGGCTGATTGCTGATCAGTGATTGAATCTGACTGTACTCCAGTTGAAATTGAACGACGTTTTATACCGCAAAGTACTGATAAAAACTATTCTAAGTAGAGCAAGGCTAATGAAAAATATATCTATTGTATCAATCGAATAATGTTATTGGTTTAAATAAAAAAGCTTTTTGATGGGTTTTTTATACTACTTAAGTGACGGAACGAGTTGAAGGCACACCTGATGTTAAGCATTACCTCCATCAATAACAACAGAAATACGACTTAGGGCCTCCCCGACCCAAGTATGAGAAGACTCTAGTCGCAGCTCGTTGGGCCCGTCACCCAAGACGGAGATGTTAAGTCACTGCACCTGTGATATTACCAGCTCCCTCATTCTTCCATCAGAACACAGCAATACGAGTGCATCACTGCTTGGCGGCAGATTACCACGTGTAGAACCTAATAAAAACATAAGGCTGATTTTTTTATCTACGGAGAATAGATTGCAAAACAGAACTATCTTAAGTAATATTATCCTCCTACTTAATGTTATTACTGCAATAAAATTATATAATACATTACATTATAAATAATAAACAATATATTATATTATATTGTTTATTTTGTGAACATTTTAACCGGCTGCATATTCGAAAAATATAGAAAAACCTTGCGAACAATAGGATTCCCTTAACACTATAACGGGCTGAACTGCCGGCATATTTCACGATTCCTTGGAAAATATGGAAGCAACGCGTACTGCAGTAATCTTAGTATGGCAGGCACTTTCCTATTTCCTGCTATCAACGTATTTTTTCCAATCCAGAAGTCAATTGTAGTGTTTCCGTTCTGCTCGAATAAGCTTCAAACTTCTTTCAACTTACTTCCTGTCTTTTTGTCAATCAACCTTGTCTCTTCATTGGACTCGATATTTAAGATTAAAATTAATTTTACTGATTGCATTCTCATCCGGATATTGAAGTTGCAATCATGGCTACAATTACACAAACTTTGAGTGAGTATTTTTAATAAATATCATTAGTTTCGTGCGCATAGAAAATAAATGTCTTACGAATTACTTATAAATATTTGATTGACGATTATTTGTTTAAGTTGATTTCATAGCAAAAAATGGAGTGTCTGTGTCTCAATATGAATTTATTTATTAAATAAAATTACGTATTGGACTTTTAAATTTCACTTATCAACTTCTTTCAATTTCTTTTTACTCTCAATCTTCGTGCAAAATCCGTTTCAGTGGTTTCTATCACCTGGATTTCTAGTTATACACCAGCCTCGAAGCAATCATTTCACAGACTAATCATTTTGAAACTAAACTATTTGTATTATAGAAGTTAATACGAACTCTATCACTTTTTCCAGAAACCCTCACTTTCACTGCTAGAGCTCCACAAATAACCCAGAAGCAGGAGCCCAAACCTGAGTCTCCCACATTCTGCCCTCCAGGCTGCTCATGCCAGAACCTCAAACCAGTCTGCCCGCCAGGGTGTCCTTGTAAGATCAGATCCTCGAAAACTGCCAAACTGGTATTTAATGCCGTAGGAATCATTGTTGCAATGTTGGCAACGTACTTCATCATCAGCACAGACTCAAAGTTATATTTGGTCTTCTGGGTGGTCTATTCTGTGCTGAGAAGAATGATGAGGTCTGAAAAGTACAGTTTTATAAAAACGAAGACTGATTAAGATTTTTGGGACCACCCCTTTTCTTATACCTCATTATTCTAAATAACTTATTATTTCATGTATAACTATTTATTGGATTATCAAATAAAAGTATCTTTTTGGGATCATATTTGTTTCTTATTTAAATGTTCACGAATAATATATTTATCTTCTCAAGAATTCGCGATAAAGAGCCAACTTTGGCTATCCTCTATAAGATAAATCTATAGAGAATATTATTTTATACCTAATGATTAAATTAAAAAATATCATAGAATATCTCAAATATACCAGCCAGTGATTTACCCAAGTGAGTAAAAAGCGGCAAAACAATATGTCTGCAAGTAATACCCATAACAATTTTACGATTATTTTACCAGAAAATATCAAAGTTACTGCCAAATCTTCCTCAGATCACGATGATTGCAGGTCAAACACCCCGTGGCGAGACTAATTGCTATAAAAAACTTAGTTTTACCTACATAGTCAAGTAGGTATACTTATAAACTATCACATAGTAATATTCTGACTTCGTGACTTAGTGCTTAGGTTTTGGTTACTAGGTTTCAACAGAATTGCGCAACTATGGATAGACTCAAATTGGTGTCTTGATAATAGGAACTTTAACAATTCTATTGTCTGATTAAATATTACCATTGTAGGTGAAAATGTACTTATACCTACCTAGGTGGAATGCAAGTAAGGAATAAGTTGAAAGTTGGAAGTTTGTTAGAATTCCTAGTGTTTTATTATTATTACTTGAATATGAAGACCCAAGAGCTGAGAACGTATTGCGTTAGTTATTCTGAGGCATGTAAATCTCGACTCATGGGACTGGTTTTCACCGTCATCGTCAATTTGACTGGCTAAGCTCAGAAAGAGATCTGCCTCTGCGCTGTAGGTCATGGATTTGTTTTCCATGTTAGGCAAATATTTTTGTGACGAATATAGATGTTTGTTATGTGTCTGGCCATTGATATGAGTATATCCAAAAGTTCCCAAAAGATGTGAACTTAATTGACAAGTCCCTGATTAAAAAATCGTAAGATTCATCCCCTGTTTCTCATCCTTAGAGGTAGAATTTTTCATGAAATTTCTATGGGATTCCCTATCAATTACAAAAGTGGATCAAGTAACGTACACGCAAAGAACAACATACAGCCAAATCAATAACCTCTACCTTTTTGGATTGCAAAAAGCCTTACAACAATCAACATTTTTATTTCTGCAATAAATACCACAGACAAGGAGCGATGTCAGGTCAATGACAGCGACTCTTGAAGCTGCGCCCACGGTATCTGTCATGCAATAACAGAATAGATGATGGAAACCATACTATTCGTAAGCTAAATAGCTTAGATTAATTAAATATAGATATAACTAGACTATTTCTGTATGCATGTAATGTGCCTAAGGAGCTCCTGTGACACGTTACATGCTCACCAATATGTTTATTTATGTGTTTTAAATTTGACGTGTCTACTTACTTATATCTACCTACTTTAAGTAAATTAAGTTACTTATATCTACTTTAAGTAAATTAATTATAGTACACGATACTTTAAGTAACTTATCTATAGAACCGTTTATTCGATAATTAAACTTACGGAACAATTTATTATTTTCACATTATCTACTTATTCTAAAGGGGAAAAAATCAGTAGGGATTGCTATCAAACTTTAGTCCCTAAAATACCTATTTAATTTCGTAACAACAGTGTTTACTGCCAAAAAAGTCCTGACCTATCTACACAGTATACAAGTACATCCAAGTCCTTGAGTTTGTTCAAGGGCAGAGTTACTTGAATCGATGTGGTTCATGCGCAATAGGACCCTAGTTCCACGAACTCACCACTCTCTAACCAAGTAACAACAGCAGGATCGTCGGCGGGTGCCCACCGTAAGTAATCAATTAGTCTCTTTAACGTACTAATTATTTGATTATGACCTTTGCTTTACAAATGAGCGAGAACCGTAAAAAAATTCATTATATGTCAGAAGATAAATTAATTAAACTTCTTAAATATTTTTATTAAGTACATTTCTCTAATCACGTAGATGGGTTGTCGCCTTTAATTAGTCACTTCAGCTTACTATTATAGGATAACGAGACATTTGCTTGACGAAAAAACTACATAATACAAAATAATTTCAACTTTGTAAACATATTATTTAACATTTAACATCACCAAGGTCGCGGGTAGACGGTGGATGGAGGTGGCTCAGGACCGTCTAACCTGGAAAGCTATGGGGGAGGCCTATGTCCAACAGTGGACGTCTGTCGGCTGAAATGATGATGATGATGATGAAACATTTTATTCAGTTAAAGTTTCAAGTAAATACTAATAAAACAGATATTACTATGAAGAAACGTGATAAATCTACATTAGATGATTGTTTCAGCATTATCATCAGTATATTTGAATACACGGCTAAACATAGATATACCCGCAAGCACCAAAGATCGCCATCTTCAATTCTCCGCATCACTTTCTGTCACCCATCTGAACTCCAGCTGTAACTGGCCGGGGGGTGTTCCACGCTACGGTTGACTACTGAATTTCTATACGAGAACTCTACCCCAATCTATCGGCTCCTCAGTTTATGTAGCTACTACTACAACCGTAATCATGGATGATTTGGTTTTGCTAGTATGTTTAATGACGAAAGTATGACAGTTCATCTGTCACTTTTGTCTATAGCAACAGCTTTATAACTTAGGTCCATTGTATGTAATGGAAAGACCTATATAACAATCGAGGTTCGCTCAGCGCTTCGAAACATGACTCTTGGTAGGAAGAAAATATATGGTAGCAACCAGCAAAAATTATATTGATGATCATGGTTATTTGCTGTTATTAACTCTCACAGAACAAATAATTATAAAACAAATATGTATGCCATACAAATTATCAAAAGCAGTTCTTTTTCGTGCGAGAATTGAACCCGTGACAATCTCAATCCTATCGTGGCGTAAAAGTAAACATCACATTCGAACCCCATCGAAACGGAACAGTACCATGTGCTAATTAACGCAATCGATGATGCATCTTGCACATGCGCGATGACCGCCCTAGTTTCTAGACCAACGTTCTATCTCCCACGCCCGTAAAAGCCTTGGCGATAAATCACGGATTCATTATCATCCAGCATCCAATACCCATCTTGAGATCTGCAAATAATGTAAATCTACAATGTCGTTGGAGCCCAAAAGAAGTAACTGTTTCGTTTGCAAGTATTGTGTCAAACCGCTCACACCAGCTGAGACTGCGTATCGTGTGTATCAGTAAGTTCATCTCATTTTACCCTCTTCCTAAGACTTTCCTTCTCACGTTATTCGATGGTTTCGGGGGTACTTTCTTAACCATATTTAGAAAGGGAGGTGGGGTTCTCCAGTACGCTTTTTGTGTATTTAGCGCGATCTCTCTACCAATTGTAAACGGATTTTGATGTTTTTTTTTTATTGGTTGCTAGTACAAAATAAAGAAATGTCCTCCGAAGTATTTGAATATTGATTTTGATAGACATTTACAGAGAATGGGAATAAACTTTAACAGTGATTTGTGTCTGGTACTATGGTTCAAAAGCGAACTGTGCCCGGTGGTAGCGCCCCTGACAAACTTGGAAGTATCCCCAAGGTTTGTGAGAAGAATGGTGTACTAATTTTAAATAAAGACCTCGTCAATAATATTAGTAAAAAATTAACACCTCGTCCAAACTCTTCTTGGGGGGCTTGTTGAAATAGAAATATTAATTTTTCTCTTTTACCACTCCGTCTTTGTTCTGGTGTAAAAGTTTGGGGGGGTCCAGTTGATCGCGTCTGTAAGTGGGCACTTTGAATCCCTACACGTACACTTGTGCATTCGCCTGGAGAAGTACTGCCGTCAAGCAGTGGTGCACTCGCATTGCTGTGTTCCGGTGTGTGTGGGTGCGCATGAGACGTAACATCAGTCTTTGTACGGAACGGTGTGCGACTTTTGTCTTCTCATACTTCGGTCGAGAAGAGTTGCATTGCTGTTGTTATGGGTGGAGGTTATCACTTAACATCAGGTAGGCCTCCTGCTCGTCCCGTTATATTTTGTTTCATTTAGCCACTTTTTTCTACTTAAGCTCTACTTAAGTAGAGCCACTTTTTTTCCTACCAAAATGTATATGCGTCATTGTTTTTTTATAAATCAATGATTTCGATACAATATGAAATGGAATTGTCATCGATATAAACCTTTAGGTGGGGCTGGCTGCCTGGCTGGTCTGGCCACAAGACCGGTTTGTTGTGAACCGTGTTTTTGTTTACGTCCCGCGATTATTTTATTGTAAGTACCTGGCGGTACAGCTATAAGTTACTCAACTATCTTATTGTAGAGCAGGAGGTAGTCTCTATTGCAGGTAAGAGATTCTATTGTCTCAACAATATCAGTGTTATTATACTTCTACTTATTATATTCTATTTTGGTATTTTGGTTCTATTACGCTCACTTCGTCTTATCATCTCAAGGGTAGCTGAAAATCAGTGTTTGTTCTCTGAGCAATATTCGTATCTGAGGTACGACCCGTTTGTTATACTGCAACACACATGTTATTTTTATATAAAAGATTGTACAATACTTTACTATATTGTTCTTACTAAGCATGTTGCTACCCTTTTTTCTTTAAACAGTGAATATACGTGTGTGATTGGAGAAACGATTAAAACATTTATCTACCTATACTAAATAAGTGTTTAGTTTTGTCGCAGAATAGATTCCATAAACCTATGTAACAAGTAACATTCAAGTAATAGGTGTGTGAATATGACTCCGCCCCTTTTTGTCAAAATAAAACACATTTGTTCGCTTACAAAATTAAAAAAAAAATTATTGAAAGTATGCTCCATCTGCAGCTACAACCTTCGCCCATCGTTCAGGTAGTTTTCGTATTCCTTGCTGGAAGAAGTCCTGGTCTTTTTGGAAGAACCCAGTCACCGGCTTTTTGAATCATTCCCATCATTTGTAAACGCTTTGCAACAGTTGAACGATCAACATTTAATGCTGCAGCTAATTCTGATTGAGTTTGGCAAGAATCTTCCGCCAATAATGCTTCCAATTCAGCATCTTCAAATTTTTTTGGTGGTTTTCCATGTTCTTTATCCTCAGTACTAAAATCGTTATTTTGAAATCGTCGAAACCATTCCTTGCAAGTTGTATTAGACGGAGCATGCTCACCATAAATCTCCACAAGCAAACGATAAGTTTCCGCTGCAGTTTTCTTCGCAATAAAATAATGTAATAACACTTCCCGCAAATGACGTTTATTTGGAATAAAAACCGACATTTTCGAAAAGGTGAAAACAATTGTTGCTTACACTTCAACCAAATATCATAAAATGCGTTAGATAGCTGACATTCAGTACTATCGAATACAAGTATGGTCATTTATTAGTACACGTAAACAATACTAAAAACGACATCTGTTGAGAAAGGGCGGAGTCATATTCACACACCCAATAACTAAATGTTAAAATTGTGTAAAATTGAACTCCTTAAACTTTGTGTATATTCGAAACTCTTTACTATTTCCGATTCGTTTAATACTTCAGAATTGCGGCGATATTGCTTTTCCAAGGTAATTAATCGTTTTGGTATATTAGGCATTTATCCCAGACATTTTATCTCACTTCATAATAAAATATTCGCCTAGGCGTAACAGCAAAGTTATTTCGTAAATGATGTTATATCTCAACCAGCTCCTAGACTAGAACGAGAGAGCCCACGTAGCTCAGTTATTGACCCGCGCGATGCTCTAGAAGCCACGACGCGCCAACCGCGCACGCTCGCCACGATCAATAGCTCCCCGTCTATTCTGAGCCTAGCCCACTCCAACCATGCCCGCGCCCTGTGAAGCTTGTAAGGGTAAGCATTTTAATTAATAAATTCTAACATTTTTCCTTCAGTATTATAAAACTGATAACAGAAAACATCGGTTTTCTTGTACCGTGTTTAAATTTCCGCAATGTCGTTCGGACTTTGAAAGGTGATTCGAACCTTTTTCGTGCAACCAAATCGTTTTCTGCTTCGACGTGAAATATTTTAACCACGCCTAGCGTCTTTTATTTTAAAAATGTTATTCCTTCGCTAATTTTTGATAAAATATCTCCATTTTGACTATCTTTTGTTTTTAGTAGAAGACTTAGGTACAATTTTTAGACGGGTAGTTTAGAATTTAATTGGTGTTATATATATCGTTTGTTTTTTCAAATTTTTTCATTCCTTGTTAATAAGAGGTTTTGTTTTTTAGTGAGCGCTATAACAAAAAGGAATTAGGAATTAGTTGACCTGTTGTAGAATTTTCTATCTTTTCTATTCTCTTTCTATTTCACCCATTTCAAGTTTCATTTCGCTACATAAATATTCCAAGATTTCATGACAAACATACAAAGATTTATCAAAATTGGTTCAGCAGTTTAGGTGTGAAAACATAACAGAGTTCCTTTCACATTTATAATAGGTACCCGTTTGGATCGTTAAAAATGTTCTCTTTTCAACGCGGTCATTCGCTGCGGATTACCAGGTGTGGAGGCAGAACTATTCAGGACGAACTTGGCACATGTTTGAGTCTGACTCTGAGGGTATTCATAAAGTTTTTTTTCGAAGGTCATCAGATCCAAATACATTGTTACAGAGACATGTTCTGGGCCCGGGGGGGCGGCGTGCGGCGATCGCTGCTCATGCGGCCCGAACTGCGCCTGTGGGCCTGGCAAGAAATGCGGGCAGAAGAAGCCAACCTCCGCAGGTGAGTCACGGTGTGGCTTCAAAGGGAGTGGTCCCGGCTTCGATTCCCGGCAGGCTTTGTGTGATGGGCATACAATTTGTTGGTGTTTGTCACGTGTTTTTGTATTTGTCCATGCCACCTGCAACACAGGAAATTGGTTGACACGACAAAATGTACAAGCAAAAGTATATCCGTGCGCAGAAAACGTGTCATAGAACAGAGGCACATTACTACAGTTGTAAAGTTACAGTCAGTTTTCATGATTTTGCTAGTCTTAACGTACAAACCTCTAAAGTATCCACAACACGGACAGAAGTCTATTAGAGGGATAAGTAGCTTATTTGGTAATACCACGACTTTGAAACGCCCCGGGGTCGATCCCCGCGGAATATTATATAAGCATGTTATTGTAGTTCTCGGATCTTAAGTTTTAGCTGTAAGATGGATAAAGTTGAATGTTTCTTGTTCACAGGGGAGGCAGGAGGCGACTAGCTAAATGGGGCGTTTAATCAACTCGTCACCGATTATTTCGACATTCCTATGATATTCTTTCTAAACCGTAGTTAAAAATCAAAATGTAGTTTTTAATTATTAAACTCAATGTTAATGTTGTGTGTCATGAAACTCCTAGTTTATAATTACTAAGCTATGGGTGTATTTTAGCTTATCTCTTAGAATAGTTTTTTTGTCTTTGCTTATGTCTACTATAAGGTATTTAGTCGTAATTTATCAATTCATGTTTGAAATATAAAGCTTTGGTCGTTATGGACGTTAGTACTCGTAATACTCATTAATTATTAAGTAATCTCTATGTGGGCACGCACACATGCATAATGATGTTCTTTAGGTAGATCTTAGTAAAATGATGTAAGCAACTTAAATTGTTTGTATTATTTCCAAGCAAAATCGTAACCCTAAATAAAGTGATGATTATAACTTTTACACACTTACACCATTTCACATTCCCTGTATCGCAGGTGGCATGGTCAAACACAGCAACACAAACACCCATGACCTGAGAACAAAGTTTACACTCACTACACAAAGTCTGGATGGGTATCGAACCCAGGACCCCACGCTTCGAAGGCAGGGCCATAGCTACGGACGCTTCTAATAGAAGAGAATAACTACATAATCAATCTTACAAATCAAAATTCACTAGAATTGTTTCTTGCGTAACATGTCAAGAGAAATTTCTATAGACAAATATCTACCCAAAACTATGTCTATAATTTTCAGTGTTTAATAAAGCTAATTTTATTTGCAAAGAGTGTGCTATTTCATCCCAACGCCACCTAGCTATACTAAGAAACAAAGAGAAAACATTATTTTGGTATGATCTTTTTTTATTTTATTTTTTTTTTCATTTGGATGGAATGACGGGATGAACTGGCGGCCCACCCCGTTACAAATGCTGTTAAATGGTTACAGCAGACCTACAAAACACTAGAAAACAACAGCTAAATCACTCCGGTCCTCCCCTAACGAAGTATGAGAACACTCAAGTCGCATCGCATTACGCCCGTCACTCTGATATAGATGTAACGTTTCATGTGCCTATAATTTAACCGGCATCAACTCTAGAACATGTGAGTGCACCACGAGCTGGCGGATTTCCAGGTGTGGTGGCAGTACTCCGCGGAAGAACTTAGCATCATTTCTGCTGCTTCTTTAGGTTGCTGCAAAAGGAACTGACGGTACCTTTTCACCTATGGACGCGATAATAGTATATCACTACATAGTATAAAACAAAGTCGCTATCTCCGTCCCTATATTCCTATGTATTCTTAAATCTTTAAAACTACGCAACGGATTTTGATGCGGTTTTTTTTAATAGATAGAGTGATTGAAGAGGAAGGTTTATATGTATAAAACACTAGCAAGTCACCCCGGTTTCGCACGGGTAGTTTCTGATACGACACTGATGCTTTACTAACCGTGCGAAGCCGGGGCGGGTCGCTAGTATATATATATATATATATATATATGAGTACCCAGTATATACTCTCAGGTCCCCATGATTACGAGTACCTAAATAATACATAATTCTCATCTTATGGTCGCTTGTAACCCATAATTAAAGCGATGATCGCAGCAGGATGAGTGCGAGCGTATGATAAATATCTTATACTGAGTCGCATTACTGTTGTCATGGGCGGGGGTTGTCACTTACCACCAGGTGGGCCCTCAGCTCGTTCCGTCACTTAATCACATAATTTATTATGTGATTAAGTGACGGAATGGGGTTTACCCCACTTTACCTAGAATGTACATGATATGATCTCTTGTATCATAATTAAAATCAAAACTAAAACTATAGTCCGTTTGGATATTAAAAACTGGATATGAAATACAAACACAATTACATAAGTAAACATATTTTTTATTTCATATTCGACAAAACGTATATGAATAAAGTTCAATGGAAGCAACATATGGGACTTGCTGGCTTACCTACTTACTTTCATTCATTATACGATATCTTATAACGCTTAGGAATTTTGCTTATTCTAATAACTGTTCTTAAGATAATATAATTAAGTTAATGGAGTAGCAAAACGGTTGCAGCAAAACAGATTTCAAAAACACAACAGAATTTATATTTTAACATTAACAAACGGGTCCTCTTCATCATAGAAATAACTTTAATGTTAGCGGCCATTTTGTACTTCACCGACACAAAATGGAGACTAGCTGCAGTTGTTGCCATTTAAAAATAACTATATCAATATTCAAATAAACGTCGTTGTATAATAATTGCATTAAAAACTAACAAAATAGCGATATTATACAGCTTGGCAAAAAAGAGTTGAATTTATTTTATTTCCAACCTCTGAAAACCGTGTATTCATGCACGCAATTAACACCCTCTGGTCAAAAATAGTTCCATTTGCAGATATTTTTGCCAAGCTGTATAAATCAAAGTAAAATTACAGCGCATCTGGTATAAAAAGCATCTAAACCTATGCAAACATCAAGAAATATAAGTAATGTAAAAAAGTGTATTCATATATAAATACATTTAAGTCTTAGTGAGTTATCTTCATTATATCAAAAGACTCTACTAAGTGTAACACGCATAATAAACTTTCTAACAGTGAACGTTTACACTCTAAGTGTAGTTTTAAGATACTTTTTTTGTAACAATACAACACAATAAATACTTCACTTTACAATATATCGATTATACTCGAACACGTCTTATAACTCTGAATAATATTCAACATCTTAGTTGTAACAAATGCACATTTCATTTCCACAGTTACATAAAACATCGTATCGAAATAGTAAAAATAATTATCATCATGGCAACTCTGAAATCAAACGTCAAAAAATAAATTGTTCTCTACACCAACCTTACAACTAACACTTGAACATTAATACGCGTTACTACAATCACAAAAACAATCACTTATTTTAATCACATATTGGTCTCTAAATACTTAGATTTATATATCAGTTATTCTCAATATATTTGACTTCATGCTTATGGTTAACCAAACATACTATTTTCCGAAAAATAATAGGTCTGACAAACTTATATAATTTTAGATATAAAAGTTGCTATAAAATAAACACGGTAAGCAACTTCAAAACCATATGCAACGTGTTGATTCAATCCGAAATTAAACTAATAAGCTTTTATTTAAAAACTGATCGACAATGCAAAAGTCTGTGTCCAAATCATTAGTTTTTCCAAATTGATTGGCTCGGTGATTGAGACTACCAAATCAGAACTTTAATCAAATGCCTGGTAGACTCTCCCATAAATCGAAGCTGATTTTCCATAAATCGTAAAAAACAAGTGTTTCTGTGTCAATAAGTACATGTATTACTATTTGTGTGGAGTCGAATGCACGAAATAAGTCCCACGTACATCGCAAATTAATGTTAACAAAACGTTTATTCACTCGTCCCTAAACAGGATGGCTCTACATATACAATCAAAGTTCCTAGCACAAATTTTATGCTAATCACAATGTTTCTCCGGTCGGGTATTAAATCCAGAATTTCTCCTTCGCAAGTGACAGCTGCTACAAACGTAGGCTGTATCAAACCATACGCGGAAGTACATAGAACCAGCTTGTTTTTCTTTAAAGCCGCGGGACTTTTTTCGAGTGCTTATGGCAACACATCTTCAATATTATTTCTGCTTTTTGGCAATATTAACGGTAGTCTATGGCACTGGCTCCTCATCAGTCCCTTCCTCGGAGTCATACACAGGAGCTCCGTTCTTCATTTGAATCACTGACCGCTTCCTGTGTCTCTGCTCTTTCTGATCTTTTTCAAGAAGTCTGTGGAAATAAAATAATAAATTTAAAATGTATCATCTTAACTTCGATAATACCTTTATATAACATAATCCAACTTTAACCTCAAAATGTAAAGTCTCAGTGTCTGTGATATCCCAGCCCCCGTAACCTTCAAACAGGAACATTGCACTGGAAATAGGGATACAAACAGATAGCGGTAACCCTGCTTTAAATTATGCAGTACCTAGTTATCTCGCATTATTTATCATTTTGCAGACTACACTAAGAAGACTTCGCAGATCTCTCCATCAGATCAGATGTCTCCCGTCAATCTGTTGTAATTCTTGGTCTATTTTAAGTTAACTGATACAACTAGCATGAGCAGTAAATATACCACGTCTGTCAGACTGACAAAGAGATACGGATAAGTACAGTGTTTTGGTTAAGCAGAAGTTCTATAAATAAACCCAGAATCTCTTTAGAATGCTTTTTGACAGAACGCTATACGCAACGTATATATGGATATTACAGAGGTTTTGACTCACCTAGCATTGAGCAGTGGGTGTAGCGCATTCTTCAGACTGGCGAAGAGATACGGGTACGCTTGCTCTTGACTGTGCAGTAGCTCTCTTGCTGCATCTATAGGGTCTCCCGCCGCTACGGAATCGTCGAGGGAACGCCGCGGCGTGATCGTCTTGTCTGGCTGACCACTTGGCTCTGAGATCGACCGCTCCAGATGAGGTTCCTCTTTGCTGTAATAAAAAGAATTCTGGTTAGGTAAGTATATTCTAATACGTGTAAGATAAATTATCTTAATACTATTATAAATGCGAAATTCGGATGGATGATCTCTCAGTGGTGAGAACGTCGATATTCAATTGAAAGGTTGCTAGTTTTCAGCAATGTAGGTATATATTGTATTATGTATCGTATTTTTGACTAACGCATTACAACTTTATCAAAACGGATAAGGAAAAACATCGTTAGAAAACTGGCATAAAACATGAGAAGTAACTCATAACATGGGAAAATGCCTTCACTCTCGCTCGAGAGTACTTGGTCGGTGTCCATGTAGTGGGACCATAATAGAGCTCGATGCAGACTTACCCATTATCCCCACTGTCGTCACTGGTGTCTGGGCTGGTGGGTGGGGACGGCTCCGCGTTTGAGGCTCTGAAGTCCGGCAATGCGCGAGCGCACGCGAACGCATGCAGTGCTCGCTCGCGAACGTAGATGAATGGTCGAATTATACGGACATCGTGTTCCCTGCACAACAGAAAAAAAATCGTTAACTCTTTACGAATTGTGAACCGATTTTATGTGTAAGAGTGCTCTTAGAATCCCTACACGTACACCTTAGGTGGTGTGGACGGAGCAACCAAAAGTAGCAGTAGAACTTGTGTCAAGTTCGTCCGGAGAGGTACTGCCCACACACCTGAAATCTGTCGAAAGAATAACAAGTCTTATTCTGAGTTGAATTGCTGTTGTTATGGCCGTGGGTAACCACTTACCACCAGGTGGGCCTTCAGCTCGTTCCGTTACTTATTACTGATAGTACGAGGTTACCGTAATAAACCTGGGCTCATGAGTTCAGGTTTTTTACGGTATCAAAATCAGTACCATGGTTTAAACCAGACATTCTTACATTTTCGATTATTTTGGTGGTTTAAACCTAGTACTCAAGTTAGTCTGCGTTTTTTAATTAAACTTTCTTTATTTTCTAGACCCACCTAACTCTGTAGTGTGCCTTCAAGCTGCCTATAGAGGCGGCGTGAAAGGTAGCGGCGACGAAGGCTCGCGCGGCATCGTCAAGGGTCTGCGCGATGCATGCGACGCCGTACCCCTGCGAACACATCGCGGTGTATGCCACACGACGCACGCCGTGGCATGCCCAGCGGTGGAGGGAGGATAGCTTCGAAACACTAGTACGTCCTGTAATAAAAAACAAGTGACGGATTTAAAAAATCTAAAAGATACGACTTCAAGACTTTCATCCCCTATTTATCGTCGGATACTGGTACATCCTGCCATTTAAATAAAGAAACATCGAAATCGGTGTAAAACGGGTGAACAAAAAAATCAGAGGCAAGCAAAATTTCGTCCACTTGGATGACATCTTTCCAGTTATTTAACAACTAACTATTGAACCGATTATGATAAAAACTTTGGGACCAATCTGAAAACATATCCTTTAAAATAAAAAAAGAATTTCCATATCGGTAGCTAAATGCCGGGAACTGAGATAAAAAACATGTGGCTTGTGTTGTGTACCCTCAGAGTCTGTAAAAGCACGTGTTCCCGGGAGAGTGCAAAAGGAAGTGGTTCGTTTTGCACTCCCCCACGAGTTCAACCGGAGAAGTACTGCCACCACAGAACTGTGAAATTACAGTTGGATGAGATGTTCCATCCCTGTCCAGAGTGATAGAGGCAACGCGACACCTGGGTCTTCTCACATCTCCGAATTAGAGTTGTATTACTGTTGTTGGTGGTAATTTCTTACACCAACAATAGTACATTTCTTACATGAGCCAGCTTTTCGTCACTTTGTGCATATAAAACTATACTTACTGTCAGTCTCATCATTTTCCAGCTTGTCCTGGTAGATGAACTTGACTCCAAGGTTCCTGCAGTATGCCATCAGGTGCAACGGGTCTACTTGAGACTTCGGTTCGTGGACATACAGCGCTCCTGGAATACAATGCGACATTGCGTATAGGCACCAAACTTTTTAGTCGGCGTGACATTAGAAATAGGAATATATGTATTTTTGAAATTGAAGTTTCCATTCATCCGAGAGGGTTGGAACAAGCATTCAATCATAGACATGACAGATTGGACTGAGCGTTCTGTATTCAGTTGCGCAGTGAATACAGAGATTTCTTCCGGACAAACCAAAGTGCTCCGTGATCTTATCAGCCAGCATTACACACATAACGAATAGCAAATTCTTTTATTCTGTTTTTGATAAGGGTCTGATTACAGTAAGAACCTATTCCACCATTTCAAATATCATAACTCACCAATACTGAAGTGCATCCCCTTGGACCTCGCATAGAACTGGTATTGGTGCATCGTGTGCAGCAGCGCTATGGAGTCCTGGCCTCCAGATAGACATACCAGCACCTTGTCACCAGGTCTGATCATGTTGAACTCGTGAACTGCCTGAAAGAAACGACATTAATTATATAACTTATATTCCACGAGAACATGATTAATATCATAACAAATATTGCTGCAAAAATTGGAAATCAAAGAAGTCTCTTAAATAAGGGTTTGAGAATAAATTAAGTGTATTTAATTGTATTTAAGGTCGTGGTTGAAATAGGTAGGTCGCGCCTATGTCCCCGAAGGAGCAGGCAGAACCATAAAATGGCTTTTTCACCTTGACACAATGGACGATTGAAAAGTTTCAAAATTATTGTAACAGTAGGTATTTTCCCAGACTATCAATACGCAAACCTTGCGAATTGCGGTTTGCCTTAGAAATACTAACCTCCACAGTAGCCTTCCAAATAGCTTTGGGCGGGCAGTGCCACTTGCCCTCATCATCGAAGGTGAAGTCAGTCAGAGAGGTGTCACTGCAAGCGCTGCTGTCATCCTGCTCTTCCCAGCAAAACGGCTTGAACTGGCATTCTGACTCACTGTGGACAACAGATCCTGGTGTTAGAAAAACTTCACACACATAAATGAATATCCTCATCACCATAGCCCATTGGAGAATATAGTACCCAGTTAATTCCATTGGGCTAGTCTTCGGCTCTTTGCATCCATTTTCTACCTGCCGTATCGTTGGTTCAGCTCAGGCGGGGAATCCCAACGCTACATTTCTACTTGCAGTTTGGAATAGAAAACGCGCGATGAGGAGCGAAAGAGTACGAATCAACCTCAGAATACTTCGGGCAACTTCGCGAGTAAAGTAGTGGGGATTATATGATGTTTATGGCACACAAGGGAACAATAACTACATTTACGCGTATATTTTTCATGACTCACATATACTCTATAATTTGAGGACTTTGTGTCTAATTTGTATATAGAATTTGAGCTTGAATAGAAATAGGAATGCAGTACATAACGTCAACTCAAAAATAAAATCAACAGTCAACTAACCTTCTTTAATAACATTAATAATACCCTCTACTTCTTGTAGAGATTTCCCGATTCTATCATCGATAGTAGATACCTAGAACTGAAAAGATAGAAGCAACAGCAAAGGGTACGCTTACTCATTCAGTAATCTCCTGTTCCTCCTCTCGTGCTAATTGACTTGAGTTCTTAGCCATTAGATCTGGACCTCGGAATAACATTACATGATTACTTGAATATTTCCGAGACTAATGGTCTACGAACCTTCTTTCATAAAATCGCTCCTCTTGCGAAGATCTCTCGGTTCCATATCCACTGGACCTGGAGCTTCGATCTGAGCAGCTGGAAGACGCATTGGAGGATCTGCTTGAGCGTTTCGAATCTACCGTTGTGCCTCTGTGGAGGATGATTCGCTTTAGCTTTGCAGTGATGGTTGGATGAGTATGATTGGAAGTTGTTTATGAAATTAATAGTATTGCTGATGATTTGTTGTTCTACGAGAGTGGAAACGTGACGGTTAAAGTTACTATATAAATTATTTTGATTAATGTACGCTGCCTTACAAGTTTAAACTAGATATAAATCAAAGCTCTAAGTTAATTTGTAATATCAAAATAATTAAATAATCTTGGACATTTCACATAGCACCATCTAGCCCCAAATGACGAAGCGTAGCATAACTGATCACAATTGGCATTGAATCAGTATTATTTTTTTTGGATTGTTTGCGTTGTGACATCTAGTTTTGTTTTAACTCAGGCGGTTTTCTAATGCATAAAGCTCAGATAATGTCGCGGACTGTCAAGATGAAAAATTGGAATTTCTGACTATGCGCACTATACATATAGACGAAAATATTTGAGAAACGGCCAAAACCCCATTCTGCATGGATAATTACCATTAGACACTTAACCCGCCAAAAATCTTAATGATGCATTTGGGGGAGTTCAATCGCCCTGTTAGTTTATCTCAGTTTGGAAATATAAGTATCTGCTTATTATTTTATTTTGTAAATATATTGCATCATAAGGTTACACAGGTATGCTATCAAAAAGGATTTCTCCCTAGTTTGGGTACCTGTTGTTATCCCCCGGTTTTTCATCCATTGAATGCCAATATTATGTTATATCTTTGCTAATTTGACATTTGTGGTGAAAAATAAATATTATTATTATTAATTTGCAATGTTATATTTATATTGATTCGATTTGGCCAGTCAGAAAAAGGTATATGTTTCTAACAGATAACATATCAGGAAATTTACAAGCTTAAGTGGAATAGGCAATACAAGAGATACGATGGAGCCATTATTACAGTTGCATGAATGAATGACAAGCCTGAAGAAAATACGATTACAAATGGTATAGCGATAGCGAAGCTATTACTTACCGTGACTGCTCTAAACTATGCGCTGTACTTCGAAATATGGAGGAAAAGAAACAGAAAGACTTACCTATTCAGTCTCTCATTGTCATCAGGTATTTGGAACACAACCCTGCCTTCCTCGTTCTTGTCGTATCTCTTCGTCTGCCGTGTCAAGTCTGCCGAGCAGACAGGTACCCCCTCGATGATGTCTGGCACTTCGCTCTTCTCGTATTTCTGGCAGACCCGGAGACGGGGCTTCCTCCCTTTGACTGGATCTGAGGAAGTTCGCCATTTTACTGAAATTGTTTGGAAATTGGTCTATTTTGTCAACTTTATTTTGACGTTGCTAAATATTTATTCGATGTATATAAAGATATCAATAACTTTTTAACAAAAGAAACATTTACAATTATGATGATAGCTATTGGTATAGTTTTTTGTTGCTTCAAGTCATGAGAGACCAAAGACATATATAAAAAAATATGTTACAATTATACATTCAGTTGTCGTTTTTGGGTGAAACGTTAGAAGAGTTCAAAAGTATGTAGACAATTTAAAAAGGAAGATTTAAACAATGGCTTTAATATGAAAAACAACATGAGCAGTAGCATACTCGTATTATGATGTACAAAGTAAACTTTATCCCTTGATTTTCAGTAGCCATTTGTTGAACTTATTAAACCTACTCCGTACGGAATTTTACTTACCGAAGTCCAAATATGAATCGGTCTCGGTGAATGTCATATTTATTCCGCTGTCTTGAGAACTAATAGAAGGATTCTGGCACCAAGTCTTCTTTATGCATTGTCTACAGTTCGCATCGGTGCAAATCGTCTCTTCATCGGACAGTTTGTTTGAGCTCAGAGATTTAGGCAGGTTTGGAGAGTTGGTTGACGTAGCCACTTGAATTATCGTGTCTGGTGTCGAAGTCTCACTGGAGTTGAAAGAAATACTGTTGGGTCCAGAAGCTTCGTGTGAAGGCGTGCATTGAGCAGACTTTGGAGAATTCGTTGATGGCGATCTTTTGTATAATCTCTCATCTTCATCATACTGCACTGGAAGAATCGGACTTGTTGGACACTTTCTCAAACCTTGTGGTGCCTTCAAATCTAACCCTAATTCAGGACCGGAACCTAGTCTGCGTCTTCCAGACTGCGGTGGTGAACTCTTCCTCGAACACGAATTGTAATCTGGAGAAATCATCTCATCCACTTGGTTGACCATCTCCCGGATCTCATCCTTGACCTCGGAAGCCATCGTTCTCGACATTCCCATCAAATACTCAGCGACGTCTACGACAGATACAGAATTCCTATCGCACTGACTAGAAATCGAGGTAATGCTCGCATTTGACTGTTCGACGGATTCGGAGTTCTCCAAAATATCGTCCACTTTCGATATCACTTCACGAATCTCTGATTTTATTTCGGTGGCTATTTCTTTTGTCATCTCTTTTACATACGCTTGAATGTCTTCAGAAGTATGAGAAGCAATTGAGGTTGTAGGGGACGTCCGTCCTATTTGGCTGCAGTCTGATATCGACGAGCTGCTTTGTGTACTGTAAGATTTTCCGGGTGAGATCATTATGTCATCCAGTGACAGTAAATCTGTTTGACTTCCACAATTACATAAATTGTTGACCTTATTATTTGGAATTCCTGGGCTTGTTTCTTTTAATCCGAGGTTCATTTTAGTTTGTGTACTTAGTGCTACAGGCGGACAATCAGAACCTAGACTGTAGCACCTTGATCTGACGAGCAGTGGCTTAGAATTGATTGGCATTAACCGTAATGGCGATACTGATTCACCTACTGCGAATTGTACTGGGTGTGACGTGACCGCATCTTCTTTGTGCGTCTCTTTGAGACTAGATTCTCTGGAGTAGAATTTCTGCTTCTGCTTAAGTCTAAATATTTGGCAATCATCTATGGCTGAGAGGCTAAAATGCCTCGCCGATGACCCTAAAATTGGCGAGGATGTAATGGAAGACCTGTTAAAATAGAGACTCTTTCTCGCCCCTGTGTACCCTGAAGGGTCAAATGGCACGATATGTTTGACATTGGCTGATTTTCCAAGTAACAAATCATGAGCTTCTTTCGGCAGCATGAACCATCTCAGATAATCAATCCGAGGGTTGAATGATACTTCAGGCTGTGCTGTTGAGCATTTCATAGCCAATTTCCTCGCTCTATTGAATAGATTTCTAGCAGTTTGCAGACACTCGGTGTATGTTTGAGGAAATATTCCTGGACCTGAAAAAAGTGATTCCTTAGCCACACCCTTGAAAATAATTTAACATAAGTTTTCAGGATTTCGTATACCTTACCAGAAACTCTCCTTTCAAGTGCCGTTACTTTTCCATCAGTAAACCTTAGTGAATGTAAAGACTTTCTATCTCTTAGTACAGAACAGGTATGGTGCTTCCATTGTCCCGTTTCTGGATTCACGATGTACTGCGGAAGAATTTTCCAGCCTTCGGTGGCAACCATCTTTAATGCTTCTAGCACGAAAGCTAGTTCACTCTCTGACATGAAGAATGGCAGGGATATTCTGCAGAATCCTGGCCTGAGGTGTTCATTGTGGATGGGTACTTCTGGTGCCTTCACGTTGCTGATTTTTCGAACCCGCGATATCTCCTTTTGCCTATAACCAATGCGAATATCACACGTATTAGTGCTCAACTATTAAACCTTCAAACAAATACCACATCCAAACCGGTGATAGAATAACTGCTCAAATTACAGATAACTTTATTTATGAAATAATCAGCAGATGGCCCGCCTGATTATATGAGCGATATGTTCTGCCCATGACAACAATATGACTAAGAACTTTTCCTAGGAAAGGCCAGAATGGTATTGCATCCCGTCAGAAACCCCCTGAGACATAACAATCAATGCCTCATACGCTTGTAATTCCAACGGCACTCATAACCTTCAAAACAGAACACAGTAATGCGAATTTAATACTGCTTGGCAGCACAAATGGAATGTTATATTGCGAAAGTGGAAATAAACAGCTAATTCTTATGTATAAAATAAAATATACTCAACTATTTTTTATAATAGTTCTGATCACGTTTTGATGAAATGGTTGAATGAATTGGTTCTACAATATTTGCACAATTGATTGGCATTCATCCCAGTTTTTGCTGATGAGAGCCAAAACAAGTAAATATATAAATGTAAAAGTTGGAGCAAAGATTTAAAATTCAATGGTAGTTATCTAATTATATATACTTATATTTATATACGGAATTCTTTTAATGCATCTATACTATATGCTTACTTCTTTTAGCAAAATTAAAAGATGTTAGACTTAATTTGTTAAAAAGAATATTATTATTGATAGAAGCGAAAATGGCAATCCAAAGTAGCAGTAGAGCTTGTGCCTAGTCCATTCGGAGTAGTACTAACACTATACTTGGTAAGCCGCTGCCAAGCAGGGGTGCACTCGCGTTGCTGTGTTCCGGGAGGGTGTGGGTGCCGGTGAAATTGCAGGCTCTTGGGGCCTTACATCGCCCCATCGCCCACTTGACCCCAATACATTAATCACTTAAAAAAATGGGAAAGTTAACCTGTCATGTGTTCGATTCCCATCCAAGACAAATATTTGTGTGACGAACATAGATATTTGTTGTGTCTATTGTTCATATCTATTGTATTACTAAATTGCCAAAAGTCTGTTAGTTTCATATAATTATGCCATTCTATTGTTATCGGCAGCAATTACCACGTGAGTCTGGTCCCGATAATACATAACCTCGAAAATAGTAACTGTATCTGACAACTGTAAACAGTCTAAAGCTTTGGTATCTTAGCGTCCGTACCAGTCTCTAATTTATTCTCGGCAAGCGAGAGTAAATTGACATTGACCTATCGTGGCAAGATTTACTGCTACTTTTGGTTCCTCCTTAAGCATCACCCAGGGGGTAACTACGTGATTCAAACGATGCTTACCTACGGACGCGAGTAACTGAACCCCCCCGTTCTGACGAAGTGATAAGAAAATATTTACACGATTATACTTACACTTCAACATCCAATAGCTTTTCATACTCCTTCAGCAGCTGATCATCAATCCCCAAGATATCAGATCCATAGTTCAGGTTACTGTTTAGCCCCCCGCGCGCCTGGATACCGAAGACGTCATTCAGGACAGCGCAGACGAAGTTATGATGAAGGAAGGTGCCGCGAGGGTGTTTCACCATGAGCGAGAATATGGGCAGCCTCCGGACAGTCGGAGACACATTACCAAGGAGTATCAGCTCGGGGATGTTCTTTATGTGCGACAGCACTTGTCTGGAATCAAACAATTGAAAATGAATAGCAGAAAGCTTGAACATAAGCAATATTGACATTCGCACATCATTGATAAGTGGGTTTGTCGTACAACTCGCTTTTGCCGATCCGTCCTGCCAACACGATAGCTGTAGAATGAGCTTCCTCCTGAGGTTTTTCCGCAGAGATATAGCATGGGTCTTCTTAAGAGAGGTTCCTTCAGGGTATGCAACGCATCTGCAGCCAAGGGGTTGCAAATGTCCATACGCGACAGTAACCGCTTAACATCAAGTGGGCCGTTTGCTTGATTGCCTAACTATAAAGAAAAACTGTCTATAAAGACTAACATGAGAAGCACCAATTAGGCCTTTCAAATTGGAACAGCTGGTGGTGCCAGCTCTGCCTTCTGCGCTGTAGATCGTGTCTACAGAATGAAATTAAGCAGGTAAACTTATACAGCACAACCTTATCTTATACAGCAAAACACAACATTTCATCCAATTCAGATAAAGATACGCGAAATAAATAAAAAAAATATCTGAGTCTTGGTGTTAAAACGTATTATATGGACGTATTACAAAAAAAAGTATTCTATCAGTTATCTAATTCCCATAATAAAAGCTGAAATTTGTAACCAGGATAGCTTATATCCTGGATTACCACATAGGCTACGTTTGATCCCGGATTTTTTTCGCCTAATCTAACCATGAGCTAACTCAACAAATTAATCAATAGATTTGACCATATAATGGTCATAGAAAAACGTATGACTACTTATTTCCATGCACATGTTTGAAACAAAAGGTTTATGCAAATGTTCATTATCAGCTAATGGCACGCAAGAGGTAGCTACGTAAGTCATGATAATAAAACCACTCATGTAAACAGAACAATAAACTATGCCAGTACGTCTGCCATTTGTTAATTTGTTTACCAATTTATACCTACTGTATAAGTACAGTTAAAAAACCGGCCAAGTGCGAGTCGGACTCACGCACCGGGGATATTATAATACTATAACCGAGACTTCCGCACGAACTAACGTAACGTAAACGTATAACTTGTAGGTTTTACGTGTAGTTTTTTTTACGTAAGTACGAGTTTACGGTTTTCGGATTTATTCCTATACCTATGCTGCATGACATTAATTCTTGCCAAAATTCATTGCACCAGGTCAAAGAGAAGTAGTCTATAGGTTTTCATTCCCTTGTGAGGGTCACAATATGCGGCATAAACGGAGCATAAAAGGCCATATCGTCTAATTGCGTTGACTTAGAACTTTGATTTTCTCACTACTCCTAGGGTTTGCTGACCTGAGTCTATTTGATATTAATTCCATCCTGATACCTCCCCACATAGAACCATGAGAAAAGACAGAGAATACAGACAGACGGATAACGAAGTAATCCTATAAGGGTTTACTTTAGAGATACAAAACCCAAAAATTGCTACTTTGTATTCATACAATGCCTCTGATATATAAAGAAAATAATCACCGATCACCTTTAACCACGTAAGCTACCGGAACTATTGCCACAGATTAAATAATATCGCTTATTGCCTGCTCAGCGTGACCAAAATAATGGAGGAAGCAACCTACGTCCTTACCGAGAGCATTGAACTCCACAACCAATGTTTTGTGGTTTCTTCTGATTAATTGACTAGATACCAAATGGCTTCAGATTGAATGGAAGCGAGGCGCCAATCGCTTTCTGCACAGATAATTTGAAATTTGCAGGCCAAGAGACGAAGATGAAGCGCTTCTAATATTTTACCTGAAATTCCTGAAAGTGTATTCAACATTCACGAACCCGTTAATTGAGTATCCTGTGCGTGTCACGTTATATGCTCACGAATATGTGTACATGCATCTGTAAAATTTGACGTGTCTAAATGATACTTGAGATCTAAAGGAATAAATGAGTTTGACTTTGACTTTGACAGGTAGCATCTCATGACAAACAATTTACTAAGTACAAGTAACATGTATCAATGACCAATGATATAAGAAAAATCCAATTTGAGGGTAATATTGATGCAGTGTTAAGTTCTGAATAATAAAGAATATTATGATGATCTGAAGAGGGAATAATATTCTAAACACCTCCGCTAATCTTCTAATAAATCAGTTTCTCAAAAACACACCTCAGAGCACTGTGTGAAAGTATATCTGTTATGAAAGAAAAAATCTTAAGTTACGAACTATAACTGAAATAATTGGCAGTCTATCTTAAAATGAATTTCCAGAAAGTAATGCCAAAAACCATCTATTATTTACAGATGTTGATGATTACGTTAGCATAAATTTACATAAAACAGTATTTGTGATTTAATTCTAAATAGACCAACGTGTCGTCTGTTTTCGTGAGCTCGTGCAGTATTCCCCCTTGGCACTGTTCCAAATGTAGATATGATTTGAGATGCTATTCACACTTTAGAACTTGTTTGAAAATCGACAGTTTGCACTGACCCAATTTCGAGAAGTTCATTCCATTTTGTCTTATAGGGTGTGTGAATATGACTCCGCCCTTTCTCAACAGATGTCGTTTTTAGTATTGTTTACGTGTACTAATAAATGACCATACTTGTATTCGATAGTACTGAATGTCAGCTATCTAACGCATTTTATGATATTTAGTTGAAGTGTAAGCAACAATTGTTTTCACCTTTTCGAAAATGTCGGTTTTTATTCCAAATAAACGTCATTTGCGGGAAGTGTTATTACATTATTTTATTGCGAAGAAAACTGCAGCGGAAACTTATCGTTTGCTTGTGGAGATTTATGGTGAGCATGCTCCGTCTAATACAACTTGCAAGGAATGGTTTCGACGATTTCAAAATAACGATTTTAGTACTGAGGATAAAGAACATGGAAAACCACCAAAAAAATTTGAAGATGCTGAATTGGAAGCATTATTGGCGGAAGATTCTTGCCAAACTCAATCAGAATTAGCTGCAGCATTAAATGTTGATCGTTCAACTGTTGCAAAGCGTTTACAAATGATGGGAATGATTCAAGAAGCCGGTGACTGGGTTCCACATGATTTAAAAGAAAGAGACATGGAACGTCGGAAAACCATTTGTGAAATGCTGCTTCAAAGACAGCAAAGAAAAGGATTTTTGCATCGGATAGTCACAGGAGACGAAAAATGGATACACTACGAAAATCCTAAACGCAAAAAAGCTTGGGTGAAACCAGGCGAACCAGGCCCATCACAGCCAAAAATAAATATTCACTGTGCCAAGGTCATGCTCTGTATTTGGTGGGATCAGAAAGGTATTGTATATTATGAGTTGCTCAAACCCTCTGAAACTATTAATGGAGAAGTTTACCGACGACAACTAATGCGTTTGAAGCGAGCCATAGAAGAAAAACGACCAGAATGGGTGAATAGACATAACAAATTAGTTCTTCAGCATGACAATGCCAAACCGCATACCGCAGAAGTCGTAAAAAGATATTTAGAGGGACAGGACTGGGAAGTGTTACCCCACCCGCCATATTCACCAGACATAGCTCCTTCGGATTACCACCTATTCCGGACGATGCAGACAGACCTTACTGGAGAAAAGTTTACTTCATGTGAAAGTATCAAAATTTGGATTGACAACTGGATAAGCTCAAAAGACCAGGACTTCTTCCAGCAAGGAATACGAAAACTACCTGAACGATGGGCGAAGGTTGTAGCTGCAGATGGAGCATACTTTCAATAATTTTTTTTTTAATTTTGTAAGCGAACAAATGTGTTTTATTTTGACAAAAAGGGGCGGAGTCATATTCACACACCTAATATATACTTGTCTATCGCTATATTATGGAGTACATAATGCAGTATACCTACTTTTACGGATCACTAAACCTAAGTACTGATTATTTTCGTCTGAATTTGGCAAAAATGACTTTAATGTCTATGATGAACACATTGTATAGACCAAACTATATTTTACATTACAATTGAAGTATTATCTTAGCTTACGTCATCAACATTAAAATATGATAAATGGCACAGAAACCGTACACTTTGTTTGCCTATCATCAATCAAGTCATTCCAAACCGATGACTTCCTAAACCTAAAGCCTGCGATTGCGTCACCGGTGAAATAAACCTCCCTGGTGCGAGGGTACCAGGGAGTCATTAATCTAAAGGATATGTGAAGCTCGCTTCGGATTATCCCAAATAAAGAAGATATGAATCTTAGGGAGGGACGTGAAAATGGAACATCTCATGGGTATTCACAGGGTAACACATAGTATTGGTGGTTGGAAGAAGTCTACACAAAGAGTTTTGCGTCTAGTGACAATATTGATAAACTACAAAACTTAATGGAAAATATTGTATAATATTATAAATATAATAGATATTTGTTGAAATGATCAGAAAATACGTTACAACATGCGCACTTTCAAATAATGTTAATATTTATGTCTATTTCAAAATGAAATTTTGCATCAACAAAGTATAAAGGTAAGGCAATTTATATTCATGAATGGTTCTAGACCCCAGCTGTGCCCAGATAACATTTGACTATTCTTGTCGTGTGAAATTTGGGTCGGGTCATTTCAACCTGCTGTCCTAGCACTGCAGAAAATTTCTCCAAAATATTACAGAGGGATAAATCAAGAAGGTGAGCGAAAGAGGAGGAAAAGAATGATTCATAATAGAAATTGTAATGTGGAAGATGGATATTTTGTCCCAGCAGTCACATTTGGGACTTCAAAATATTGCTACATTTGTACTAAATATTGGAGCCAATGTTCACTACGAATGTAGCATTAACACATATATTTATGTTTTGTGTTTAGTGATGTAAATATTTAATTGAATTCATTACTTACTCATAATGAAACGTGCGTGAAGCTCACGCTTTTATTACGGAAATGCGAATGTTTACATCCCAAATCTTTGTTAGGTTTCGTTGTTTACAATTGTTACAGAAATACCAACAGTTGCGTTTGTATTACAACTTGTTAACAAGAAACAAGAGTTCTGGTGATATTACTAAATTCCTTTTTGAATATGGAGATCAGTACTCAAAAACTGTGATCAGAGTTTCTATTTTTTTTATTGCTGTAGTCTATTTTACAGGGCTGTTAGTGTTATAATAGCTTCTCAGAGCTAAGTTAGTAACGTAGCCTTTGCGATGTAGGCCGTTAGTTCGATTCCCACCCAAAACAAACATTTGTGTGACGTATGTTTATTTCTATGTCATATGTAAGAATTCACACAGCGAATGTATATATACCTTCTACC
This sequence comes from Aplocera efformata, assembly GCA_921293045.1. Taxonomy (NCBI): domain Eukaryota; kingdom Metazoa; phylum Arthropoda; class Insecta; order Lepidoptera; family Geometridae; genus Aplocera; species Aplocera efformata. The sequence continues at coordinate 2,960,784 of OV121058.1, read as the reverse complement.
AGTAATCTGGTTTCCATAGTCCTGGCTATGCTATGTTTGGGGCTAGAACTTGTTAATCTAACTTGTCTATGATTATTGTTATTTCTTTTCTTTTTTTTTCGTCGCCATGTGTAATTTTAATATTTATTCGTCAAAGACGCAACCAACTCAATGAGTTATACCACTGTGACATAATAACCGCCGGTACTTTATTCAACAGAAAAATAAAACCGACGATGAATGTCATGCCATTACGAATTTACTGCGAGACCTATTACCGATCTTTTTGTGGTAATCTAAAATAGAATAAGGTGACACATATAGGAACATGCTATCTATTACGTGTAACTGGTTCGGTCATAAAACATTTATGTCACTTTCAAACGGGCGATAAACCCATTTCGGTTCCGAAAAATATGTACTTTACGCGAAATACGGAGAACTTATTCTTTTTATAATAAACTAGCTGTTCCTCGCGACTTCACCCGTGTGGACTTTATTTTTTTGCGCTTGGCTTATTATTATTCTAAAATAAAAATAGCTTATTTTAATCCTTATAACAGCTGTCAGCTGTCTGTGAAAGTCCAGTCAGAATCAGTCCAGCCGTTTCGGAGATTACCCGCAACAAACAGACAGTCGACATAAAGAAAAACAGACTCGCTTCGAAGGTAGGGCTACTACTAATCAAGCCACGGAACTCTGTTCAATTGCATACATAATCTTCTTTACAAATAGTTCTTTTTTGACAGAAACCGCTAATTTGGTTATAACATTACAAATAAAATCATAAAAGAATGTAATTTGTATGTAATTACTCAGTCATTATTTAATTCCTTGACACATTGACCTCTGAAATATTTAATCGAAACCAAAGGTTCTCTGATATTTGACGAACTCATCAATTATAAAGGCATTATTATAAAGGTGTGAAAAAAGTACGAGATAAACAAAATTTCACTTTTTTTACTATTCAAGTGACGGGACGAGCTTTTTTTTCTCTTTTCTTTGTTTGTAATTGTTCATATTTTTTTTTACCATACGATTGTGTTGTGTACTTGTTTTAGCTGTGTGAATAAATCATTTTTCATTTCATTTAATTTATTTGATGTTAAGTGGATACTGCGCACGTAACAACAGCACTATGGCTAGTCACGACGTAACCAACGTTGCATCCCGTTGCGCCTATCACCCGAGGCGGGGATATTACGCGTCATACCCCTGAGATACGAGTACGTTTGGGACTACTGCGTATAAAAAATAACATAGCCCGTAACTTTCGGGCTCTTTGATAGTATAATATGCGGTACATAAAAAGAGGCTAATTACTAAGAAATGACGTGATAACTTGCGATTATAAGCGACACAGTAACACTAATAAAATTATTTAGTGTATCTACACACGCAAAAATTCATACATACGTAAAAGTCGGCACTTTGAAGTAAAATAATAGGTTAGCCTAGGTTATAATTATCCTAAATCCCAGATACTATTTTTAAAACAACGTTAACACACTCATACCTCTGCACTATTCCCTGTGTCGCAGATGGCATGGACAAACACAGAAACACAAGGCAAACACCCAAGACTAGACTAGACAACGCAGGTCTACTATCAACTAAGCCACGGACCCGTCAAATGTCACCCATTTCATCGTCATTTGATCCGAGTCTGGATGACATGATAGTTACTCAAATATTTTAGTGCTATTTGAATAGCACCTGAGTATACAAGTGCGGTATGTCCCGGAATCGAATCCGGGTCACTGCAGCGTGCCCTCGAACGAAAATGGGTCACGCACACGCCACTACGTACAGAGAGTAAAAGAGCTTTCACACTAGACTTTGGATTGAAATGAAAAGTTAAATGACGTCACGCGTGTCTGTTGAAACGTAGCCAGCAGCAACGTCATTTTAAATTTCATGTCCGCACTACGGTGCACTTTGTTGTGGTCTAGCAGATACAGGTGTAAAAACAATGCTATTGTTTTCATCCTACATTTCAGATAATGATAGTACATGCTCTTTATATACTTTATAATGCATTGTACAGAGATATTTGCGTTGTATTGTGTCACTAGAAAATTGTAAATAGCAGTAGGTCATAATAAATCCAGATAGTTTACAAACTGAGACTTAACAATTGGAAAGAAGATTTTCAATTTCTTAAGCGACAAAGCAAGCGTGGTGGCCCAGGGGCATAGACGACGACTTTCAATCTGAAGATTGCTGGTTCAAACCCATACGTGCACCAATGAGTTTTTTCACTTGAAAAAAGTTGTTTTACCACGTTCTCAAAACGGTGACTCACGATGTTCGTGAGGAAACCGGCATGTCTTAGAACCAAAAATTCGACGACATGTGACATCTACCAATCTGGATTGGGCTCCTGTGGTAGATCAGAGCCCATTCACTCTCAATTATCGAGAGTAGGCCGGTGTCCCTGCAGTGGGAACATTAGAGGCTAGTACGGTTACCGGTACGGTAAGCGACAAATTCTTCTTTCGGTTTAACGGTTTTTTCTTTATATTCGTAAAGCAATATTTTCGCCAATTACAAACCGATATAAATGATTCTTTTCGATTTGATGATATGTGAAATATAATGGATATATCATCGGATTGTTGGATTATTCGTTTGGGTTTTAAATCAGTGTTTTATTCACTTAACAATATTGAATTGCAAGAACAATAATAAGGTTTTATTCTTGAAATAGATATGTTGATCCATGGTAGCTGTCACTACAACTAACAATAGTTGCAACTAAACTATTTTCAGTGTACAAGTAGCTTTACCTGTTTGACTAATATAGCCGTTGCTAAGTGTATAGAAAATGACAGTGTTCATCAACAGAATGTATTTGTTCGAATGATTTTGACATTTGTGTGTCTAGGTCCTATTTGTTCCTTATTGTCTGGCATTTATTAACTTTGTGGTTGTCAATTCAGCTGTTTGTTTTTTTTCTTTTTTCCAACGTTGGTTCCAAAGAAGTTTCATGAAGAAACTCCACCCCGAAGGTCGTAAAATGTGTAAATGAAACTATTGAAGTCGATTTTCAAATCAGTAATTTATATTCTGTCACCTATTTGGTCCACTGTATGTGAGGATCCAAGTCTCGCGTCTGTAGGGGAATACCCTCAGAATACCTACTCATGTGCCGTTGATGATATGAAAGGAGCAACCTAAAGTATCTGTAGAACTTGTATGTTATACTAGAATTTTCCCGCGGCTTCGCTTGCGTTGGTGTATATTTTTAAACAATACCCTATACCCTTTTCTGTATCCCTGACGTGTATGCAAAATTCCATGACGATCGGTTAAGTATTTAAGGCGTGAAAGCGTAAGAATCAAAGAAACTCACATTGGCATAAATAATATCAGTAACTAACTGCGCCCCGCGGTGTTACCCGCGGTTAGCCTACGGGAGCTTACACTTTACAGAGATAAAATGTAAGGTATGTGCTATTTCAGATGTAATCTATCTCTGTGCCAAATTTCATACAGGTCAGTTCAGCCGTTCTGGCGTGATTAAGTACCATCCGAAATTTCGCCTTTTTTCTAACTGATGTAGACCTTTTATATAATCTCTAGATGAACCATTATAATCCAATCAGTAGTCAACATTTAGTATTATCCTCGTTTGCTGTCAGAGGATCAACAACACAAAGCTAATTAGCTTTTTCTCCGGAGTTAATCCAAGGGAAATGAGTTGGAAGTTCAATCGATTGGATAACGTTTCTACGTAATTAATGTTCTGAAATTAGGGTCCATGTACAGCCGCCATTACTGAACCCGGGAAACTGAATTCACAGGTCACCTTGGAAGTCCCTCTGTGTATGTGTAAACTTATAGGTTGGTTTATAAGATCATATAAATTATCCGTTTTGACTTGATATTCTACCTAGCACTAGCTCTTGTTATGAAATTGTAATCTGATCTACCAAATGAACTTTAGAAATGAATGGTTATTAATTATCAGACCCCTTTACAGCCGCTTATTTTTGATAATGGAAATGTTTTCTTTTTTAGTTTCATATTTTCATAGTTAATAGTAGACAATTAGTAATGTCAACCGCAATATGTTTGGTGCGTATTTTTGTTTACCAAAAATACTATTTTATATAGAAAGTTACTTATTAGAAGCAAACCGAAATCCAACCAAAACTCCAGATTTCCCTCACAATTTTGAGATTTCCGATCAATCTTACTGGAGAGGAACGAAACAGTGAAGCGTTTGCAGAAAACACAAATACACAAAACAATAAAAACTGTGAGCAATATTTTACCAGAGACAAGTCTAGGTAAAACTGGGGGCGAACCGGTCAAGACATGTTTAGACGAGGCGCCGGCGCACGCGTCGCATAATTAACGTTTGTTTAGACTCAGAATTTCTAAAAACAGTGTAAATATTGAACGAGTCTTATTCTCAAGAATGTGCACTTATGCCATACTATTTGGTAGATATTATAAGCTCAGAAAAGTTTAGATTAAATATTATCACATTAATAATTACAAAAGGCGAAAGTTTGTGTGTATGTGTGTGTGTGTATGTTTGTTACTCCTACACGCTCAAACGGCTCATCGGATTTAGTACCAGGATAACTTTCTGGATTTAAACATAGTAGTATTGGATGAAAAGTAGCCGATGTTGTAATCCAGGATATAAGATATCCTAATACTTACGGTAAGTATTAGGATATCTTAAATCCTGGATTATATCCTGGATTGATGAAATTTGGTAAGTAACTTACCAAATTACATCATAATCCATTAACCGTTTGAGCGTAATGGAGTAACACACACACTAACAAATACATACATCAAATACACATACAAACAAACTTTCGCCTGTATAATAATAGTGTAATGTGCTTTCATAGCTTTAGTAAGAATGTATTTTTTGAAATATTACGCTTAATGTATTTTATTGAAACTTCATGTACATTGTGATTATAAATGCACAAAAGCTTTGTAAGATGCAAAATCCAAAAATCTCCATCTTCAATGTCAAAATCTTCACAGTCAGTATTAGTATCCTATATGTATAAGATATATAGGATATTATTTTGACTTGACCCTCCATGTTTCTTTAAATGTTTCAATAATAAGTAGTTTACAAAAAATGCAGCGTTTTGTCCATTGTTATAATGATGATTCATTGTACTAAAGGCATGTTTTAGTATCAAAGATAACACAATGACATTTGAACTTTTGCTTTTGCAAAACAGCTAGAATGTTCTGGAACTTTATCAATAAAATCATTGATGTTAGCATTACTTATCGGTAAATTATGGTCTTCATTCCATTTATTTACAAACATTTTATCATAGATTTATAGTTCAGAACTTTTTTTAAGCATTCAAAGAATGATTTTCCTTCCGTATGTGTAAAGTTTATATTTACGGAGCTATGAGAAGTATAGTAATTTTTTTTTATTATAACGAAAGCGGCGGAATGATCTGAAGGCTCACCTGATAAAGTGTTTACCTTCGCCCATAAAATAGTAATACGACTTAGGTATCCTCCCTGACTTAAGCATAGGACTCAAGTCACATCCCGTTGCGCCCATCACTCGACTCAGGTTGCAACGTCTCAACGCGCAAGAAAAAGAGTGCACCGTTTGGCGGCAGATTACTTGGCGAGATGGCAGTATTTTTCTGAACTGTTATTTCAGGACTCAAAGGGTATTTATCTACAGACGCGAGCAACATTTACCCCCCCAGAAATGTGTACTTTTATTAATACATATTAATACATATTGTATTATACTAACGGTGTTACCCGCGGTTAAAAAGTTAACAACGTCTGTCAAAAGTGACAGCAGTTGCCCGCGCTTTTGCAAATCACAAAAAACAATTTTTTTCGGGATTAAAAGTAGCCTATGTGTTAATCAAAGGTATGATAGAATATGTACTAATATATTTTGAAGATCAATCGTCAGATTATCTACTTATTGGAGTAGGAGTTTACGGATGAGCCTAGTTCCCTGGCTCACAAATAGTTCCTGGAGCGTCAGAACTATCAATATAATCAATTGTCTGAAATATTAAGATTACTTTTATCGCTTATTTTAAGGGATAAAAGCAATTTTACCCCGAACAGGAATTATTATACAAACTCACAAGTCAACTGGTAGTACCTGATAGCTAGTTGATCTGATACCTTCTGCGGTTATATTTATTCTGTGTCAATGCATTATGTTACGTATTTAAAAAAAAAACTGTACGAATATTATTTCGTATAGTAATGTGGTTATTTAAATATAGACCCATCTTAAAGATCTGAACCAGCGAGTCACGTAGACTGACTTATTTTCAGCAGAACACAGTTTTTCTACCTCTTCCCTAGTAAAGAAGAATTATTGAACTAAGAAATAAAACAAGATGTTCCCACCCAATAAAACCGATAAACAGTACATTCAATTACACACGACACAAGTCTAAGACTAGTTTCTAAAATAAACAAATGGATTAACACGCCAGTATAAATCTCTCAGCGATCGTAGAAACTTCGCATTTCGCTAAAATAAATACAGATGCCGTAAAGAAATTTATTTCAAAAATAAAATTAGTCATGCGCTATTCTAGTTATGCAATATTGATGCCGGAAGATGATGATAAACACTTCGAGGATATTTCAGTGAAAATTTTGAACGAAATTTATAGTACAATAGTAATATGTCATTTTAGCGGATTTATAGTAATCTTAATAGTTAAAAAAGTTATAAACAATTTTAATAATAGCAAAAAAAGCTTGTAAATTTTTGATATACTCGTATTCACCATTCGTGAAACCAGTCGTGGTGATTTTTTTAAAATTTGATAGGCACATTTATCCCATAGAAATTTCATGGAGAAGCTTTACCCTAAAAGTGAAAAAATGGAATGAAAGTATTGAGGATTATTCGTTATTAATTTCCGGCAGTATATAGTGCAATCCACGAGAACGTCCCTTCTTCCTAATCGCTTACTGTACAATTGTACAACATTCCGCTAGTGTTTTAGTTTTGTGGATACACACACTAATCGCCTATCTATACTACTATTGTATCGACAAAACTAAATCACTATCGGAATGTTGCACACATTGAATTAACACTGAATAAGCGATTAGAAGAAAGAGTAGGGCGCGTCTTCGTCGATGGATATACCTGTAATGTAACCTCTAATACTGTATAAAGAGAATTAAACGAATTGAATCAAATCGTCCTCAAAATGTCGGCTACACAAAGAATACCTACGTTGACATAACGTTTTTATTAATGGAAATCGTCGGCATTCAGTTACCGTTATTTTGAGATCTTGCTATTTGCATGTGAGTCTGTCTATACTTCGATAAACATCGATATTTTATGAAATTACATGCTTACAAACAAAAGAGCGTGGTGGCCAAGGATACAAACAACGACTTTCAATTTGAAGGTCGCTGGTTGAGATCCACACGTGCACTAATGACTTCTCCCTTGAAAAATATACAAATGTGCGCAATACCACGTTTTCCAAACAGTGACGGAAAACATCGTTAGAAAAACCGGCATGCCCCAGAACCAAAAATTCGAAGACATGCTACATCTTCCAATCCGGGTTGGGCTCCCATGGCAGATAAAAGCCCATTCACACTCTCGATTATCATGAGTAGGCCGGTGTCCCTGCAGTGGGAATATAAGAAGCTGATACGGAATCAAAATAAACCCTGGTCACCGAACTAAATTCGTAAAATTTTTCATCTAACGCTGTACACTAAATCTTCAAATTTTGTGCAGAAGTTGTGTCGTCTATTACCGACGACTTTTTATTTTTCGTTCTTCCTGGGGGACAATCCCAGCCAGCATTACCTTGAGTCAGCTAGAATAATGTTTTGACTTGATAAATATTCAAACAGTTGTTTACCTAGGCAAAATATTAGGTATACACGTCATATCGAGGTTATACCTACAAATTGTCGCCCACGAACAATGCTACGCCTAGGAATAGTCAATAAGTAGGTGAGTTTCTTTGTTCTTAACATCTGCTTCATAACATCAGTGGTATTATATATTTTTAGCGATATTATTCAACATTTTATACAGTGGCTTGAGTTGAGACTTTGGTCAGAGAAAACAGCACACACGGTAAATGACCACGAAGATCTAGATTTTAGGTATGAAATGAATTGATCTGATATGAAATGATTTAAAAAAAATGGTATGAAATGATCTGAAGGCCCACCATAATAAGTTGTTACCCCCGCCCACGACAACAGCAGAACTCTTGTATTCATCCTGCTGCGCCCATCACGAAATTACGAATTAAAGAAAAATACCGTATAGCATTAATACACAAACATTATTATTCATTAAATACCACAAAAAATGGTGATCTATTGAAATATATTTAATTCAGCAAGACACATTGCCGGCGATAATTTAAAAAAAACCCAACATAATGCATAATGACAGAATTTTAAGGCGCCGTATGTTGTAGTTTACAGAATTTTCCACGAAAATGCGACGGTTCAGTTATTTACGTTGTCGTTGGAACGAATTGCGTATTTTTCCTATACCTATTTATACCTAACTTAATATATAAACAAGTGAAATATTTAAAAAAAAAACGACTTCAGTACTTTCATATCTTATTTCTAGGCTTTGGGTGAACTTATCATTTAAAAAAAGTTAATTTAGTTAATAAAAAGTTAATATTTTGATTCCATCTTTTATCTCGGCCAAGGTAACTATAACCCACAATCTTGGTGATCAAACTCAGCTCAAATAAAACCATAAACTTGAATTGGCGTCCTATAGTCTAGGATATAGCTGAGCTGAACATGGCTATAAAACTGAATCACGACTTAAGATTCACACTCGACCGAGGATCAAATATTTTCAATAATCCAGGTCACTTCGTTTATGCACTCAACATGAATAAGAGTTTGAAAACTTCAGCATTTGCTTTATACTTCACGTTTGAAATGAAAATATTAAAGCTGGAAAAGGGTTAAGTCAGTTGGATGTATAATAACGTCAGGTATCTAGTGAAAATATCACTTAATCAGATAAAAAGGCAGTGAGTCAGATATAGAAGCTGAGCCAAAATCCAAAAAAGCCATGGAAAAATAATATAGACCCGGGAATCGAACCTAGGGTCCCTCGCTTCGAAGGCAGTGCATTATAAGATCTGTGGAAGTGCTAAGGAGCTGTCTATATAAAGGGAGCGAACCAAGCGACCCTCTAAACTTTCAGTTACCATTAATAAGTAGATAATGTAAGTTGTTTCTAAAATACTTCAATTTTGTTAATTTGTCACTCTGCTGTCAGCTTTTCAGCCTGGGGTACGAACAGGAAAATAATCCATATGGAAAAATTCTAAGCCTATCTTGATCTGAATAACGAAATTTTTATCATAACATAGAAAAAAGGCGTGTTAAATGCTAAAAATCCACACGTAGCATGATATACAAAAACATTTTCAAGTAGAATTTCTTAAAATACGATAAGCTCCTTTTGGAGAATTTGCCCTAATTCCGTCTTACGACCATGACACGCGTTGTGTTGTTTGCATTTGTACAAGACAAATGCCCTGATACCTTTCTGTTGAAAATGCAGACATTCATATGGAAAAAAAGAAAATGGAATCAATAGAATTGATAGGTATTCCATTGACTAATAAAATCTCTTAAAGGAAAAAGTTTAACCTTAACTTTTGTAAAGCTACTATACTTGTTCCCGGTATACCGATATTATATAGCTTAAATGGCTACACAGAACTATACATTCTTATTTCGTACAGGTGTTAGAGAACTAAAGATTTGGCAGAATCATCATTAGCAATACCCCATAGTAAAAACAAGTTCATAAAAGTTTAAAGGCGGGGTCAAATCTGTTGTGATCTTCCAAAAAGGATAATCTTTAATCCAAATTTTGCAATATGGTATTATATTTACGTTGGTTTGATTGTATTTTATCATGTATGGTAGAAATTTCTGGAGTCGCTTGCTGGGTCATAGTCATCAGTGAATGAAGACAGGCCGATGCTCCATAATGACATGTATAGTTTACCTCGAGTCTAGAAAACAGTAGGTAAATGTTTTGCTCCACATTTATCTCTGCATTGAATCAAACACGGGAGCGAAGGAAAATCACCAACGTCTATCAATGTTGTTTACATCTCAAATAGAGGGCGCTTTGACATCGATTTAACGACTCTGCAATGTAAACTTTGACGGTGCGGGGCAAATATTTGACTTTTGTGATCTGTGAAGATTTTAAGGTCGGATTTTATGTTTCATGTATGGAAATATCCAGTAATTATACTTTTATTGTGATATTCATATCTATTATATTCTATTCATTCAAATGACGATCAGGTAGAAATATTCACATTCGAAATTGTCTTTTTGAACATTTTATAAGTTTGTATTTATAATATAAAAAATCTTATATTTGAAGGATTTTAAGAGTAGATAAATGTAGCATACAACGACACTCGATAGCTAAAAATTACACTTTCTGAAATTCAGAGCTAACATCGAGAACTTAGAGTAGAACTTGTGCCAAGTTCGTCCGGAGAGGTATCTGGAATCTGCCGCCAAGCAGTAGTGGTCGGATTACTGTGTTCCGGTGGAAGGGTGTGGCTGCCGGTGAAATCACATGCGCATGAGACATATCATCCCCGTCTCGGGTAATGGACGCAACAGGATGATTGCGACTCAGTAAAGATTTGGATCTCATACTGAGTCGCACGCATTAGGGTTGTCATGGGCGAGGGTTACCACTTACCATCAGGTGGGCCCTCAGCTAGTACCATTCAGTCACATAAAAAAACTCAAGATGGTGATAAATAACATGATACTATAATATAATATTATATATTACCTGGCTATGTTGTCCTGACGATCAGCGATGTTCTGAAGGCCTACAGCATCCCGAAGTTGCATGGTCAGCGCCGCTCGTACCGCGTCTGTCGTCTTCATCTCTTCTATCCTTTCGCTTAATACCTGGTGATGAAAATCCTTCATTATCTCCAAGAACTAAGACTGGTCTTCGTCTTACTAATATTATTAATGCGAAAGTATGGATGGATGGATGTTTGTTACTCAATCCCGTCAGAACGGCTAATCGGATCTGGATGAAATTGGGACAGAGATCTGGAATAGTACATAGACTACTTTTTATCTCGGGATAATGTACGGTTCCTGTAGTATGGCCAACCGCGCAACTTTTACATAAAAAATAGGTTTGCCAATTGTAATAACCTAAGATATACATCAAATAAACTGCAAAAAAGTTCGTATTCTGATGAATAGATGCTTGTGTACAGCATTTCTGTTTTTATTATCTTGTTGTGAATGAACCAATACTTTGATTAGTTTATTTTCTGCTCCTGTTATTATAACGAGGAGGTACAAAGATATATCATCGCTCATCTTAAATCAGGGGGGTGGTAGGGTATTTTCATTTCCATCCACCCAACTATGCAAATGAGTAGGGGTTAAATTCCCGATCGATGCCGTAGGTATGCCGTAGGATCGATCGGGGTAGGTAGCAGGGTGGTTGGGATATGTGATTTTACACATAGATAATCATGGTTATGTGGTAAACAAATGTTTGTTCTGTGTCAATTCTATTATAATGTATTTACAAAAAAAGTACTATTTAAGTATTCTATCAGTTATCTAGTTCCAATAGCAGCAACTAAGCATAGCTTTTTCTATGCTTAGTTTGCGGCTAGATGGCGCTGTGTAAAATATTCATGAATATTTATTTATTATTGTCCATTCCATCTAGTTTCAAGTATTTGCAAGGACCACTACAATATCGTACAATATTTCAAAACAAAACATTTCCTGTGTTATTATTCAATTTTATTGATACTGCGCACCGTATCTGCAATTATTTGACCTAGATATATTATGTATTTACTTCCTCCAATTGGTGTGATAAATGAAGTGGAACGTTTTCATGACTTCATTGACCTTAATAAGTTCAGGGATTAATTCGTTTTTAAATACTTTGCTGTTGTTTTCAGTGATAAGGCCATTGTTCTGCTAATAAAAGGCTGCGAAAATCGTTTTATGACGATTAAAAATTAGTTTTATGTATTACTTTTTGGTAAAAATATTGTTTATGTTTTTATTTGAGGTGATGGGGTATCGCGTTCATCACCTTTAGTCAATTACAGGAAGTAAGTCGTGATATTCATATCTTAGTGACAAACGCAATGTGGTGTGAGGGTCTTGGTTAGTAATTTAGACTTTAGTCTTGTTTCTGTTGTGTCGAACAAGGACTTGATATTTTTATTTGAGTGTATTATGTGAAAGAGATATGTCTGGATTGTAGTCGTTGGAAATCCAAATCCCCTGCCTACCGCTACAGTAACCATGTATATCTATATATATATGTATGAAGAAAGGTGGTGGTGAAAATATCTCCTCACTCATTTTCAGGTTATATTCAAAAATCTTACCTCAATATCTTCACAGTAAAGCGCAGTATTTTTGAAGACATCCTTCTTCGCCACAGCAATACATGGACCCTGGACACCACCCACAAACTTCTCACAGTCGAAAAACAAAGCATCCTTCTTCACCATCAGTTCCTCAACTCCTGGAAAGGTCGGGTTCATGTCCACGGTGGCAGACGGTGCCACTAAAGTGTAGTCCCAAAAAGACCATGCTCCGTACTGATGCAGGAGTAGAGTGGTGGCCACATCATCTGCCAAGACCCCCGTGAGCTTTGAGGCTGCTGGGAAAAAGCCGATCATGCGCTTGCCGGTTCCAGTGTTCACTTGCAGTTGCACTTCCAGGTTGTTGAGGTCTATGAAGCCTTCTTTTGTTTCTGGGATTTTGATTATCTGAAAGGGAGAAGCACAGTTAGTTTTGTCCTATGGTTATGAGTTAGAATCAAGGTTAGCGCCTGCCTAGGTACTATATAAATATAGTATGACCTTTAACAGATTATTTGGAGAAGGGAACTCGTATCAAACTGTATGTTCCTACAAAGACCTTAGTCCTTCTCTCTAATAATAATAAGCGGGTGTTTGGGCTTCAACCCAGAAGGTGTTTGATTTTGGAGTTCAATCCAGATTATACATAATATATGTCCGAATTTATAGTTCTAGACATTCCGGTAGATATACGACATCTTGTTTTTGGAAGGTAGGTTGAAAATATTACCCATATACGTTTTAAACGAAATACGTGTGGCGCTACAGGTTTTTGACCTTTGGAATGAAAGTCTGCTTCCACCACTTTCATGATGTGATGCTAAACTGTAATTATCTTATGTCAATTTCGAATAGATAACCTTTTGTAGAATATACTTGCCTATTTTCCTCTATACTATACACATATATCGTGAATAACTAAAATAGTTTGTCAGCAATAGGTTATGAAGAAATGTGTTTACCTAGATTTAAGCTGTAGCAGCAGAAAAGTCTGGGGTCAAAACCCTATTGAAATTGTTGCGTGCTTGTTGTAATTATGCCTACACTACAAAGTATATACTACATTCGGAATTAGTGATATACGTAGTAAAATTGTTTTGAACATATAAAAATATTATTAAAATCACTTAAGTTCGCGTCCTACGATTACTTTACACGTGTCACATAAGTACATATCAAAAAAAGGTTGTATCAAACACAATGGGTACCTTTGACAAACAAAATAAAAACATCTCCAAACTATGACCTCATGAATGCCTAACAGGGCCCAGTTGTTTTGACTAAAAACTGCGCACAAATCGCCGTTCGTGCCCAGAATGGGACAATTATTCCCACTAGAGTGATCACGTCATTGGTGGGCAATTTGGCCCTTGGGTCGACTGTAACAAAACAAGGTCGCTTTTTAAGAGCCAATGTCACGACATTTACGTAGAAATGCGCGCGCAAATGTTTGTCATCAAGGGCCAAGAACTCTTTGGTGCAATGTTAGAACCTATTTGAAGGTGTGCCGAGTGAAGATGTAGCAAAACACATTTTTTTTTGTATTGTCATAGTATCATGTGAAATGATTGACATATCTTTGATTTTTAAATTGAATTCCATGAAATTATTTAATTAAACAATATGGTCCAGTTTTTAAGCTACTCTAAAACACAAAGGATCTTAATTTCGCCTGTATGTTTTGGCATAATTAGCGAAGGAATCGCGTATGATTTCTTCGTCAATTGCGAACCGATTTTGTTAATCCCTTTTTTAATTAATACGGTGTACCTCCGAGGTGGTTCCATATAAATTTTAATGAAGAAATTATTGATTTTTAAATCAGATAACGCTTTCCTACTACCAGTTTGGCGCGTGATCCATATACACGTAGAGTAGGAAATTAACCATTGAAAATGTTATCAATTTTTTATACAAAATAGTTTAGAGTTATTTTAAATGTCAATCCCTATACTATACAAAGGTGGTTCACATTTGTATTATTGTAAAGAACCATTAAAGGAATGTTCTATAAACACATCTCTCTGTATATTGATGGCATAATCAAGAACAAATAGTATTGAGAGAGTAAACTACAATTTCGAATGTCAGGTATACGATAGGGATATTCGTAGGCTGTAGAAATATATGCCGACGATGATCTTTTTGCCGTAGCTTGCCCATCTAGAATATAATATATTATTATCTGTGACCCTCACCCTCGAGTACGCTGAAAGGTCTGGCGTAATTAGGTTCCGAATGAGTAGGCGCGGCACGTGAAGGGTCTTTACTCATTAATTAAAATTAATGAGTAAAGGAGCGTCAATATTATTGAATGTGTACCTAATTAAAATAAAAATGCTAAATGCGTATTTTAAACTCATTAATTCAGGGGTTGTCGATCGTTTGACTTTTGGTATTGCAAAAGGACGTCAGATGACTGTTCCCGACGTATATAAATATTGTTTAAAAAAAATTGATCTTGATGATACCAATGAATACCATTTAATTTTTATTAAGATAGAAGTTAAACTAAAAGTTATATGACGATATCTCTGTGTCCAATTCCACAGACAGGAACTTCGCTTGCAGGTTACCAACGTGGCATGCTTTGGCAAACTGACGTTTTAAACAAACCGAGTCGACACCATTTCCAGTAAATATAAATAAACTGTTTATAAACACGTTTATGAGTTTATTACCAGTTGCGATCGTAATATATGAAAGTGTTGAAACTGAAAGGTGGAGGAAATGCCAAATTATTGTCGACATTATTACAAAAATATTCTAAAACGACCATAAATAAAATGAATATTGATATAAACAGGACGTGCTAATGTGACATTAGCATATTACAACAATATAATATGACATTTAAGAATAAAAATTTTGATCAGCCTCATCCTGAAATGGCGTCAAATTATTAAGATGACACGACTGCTATAATTTTTGTTGGCTTTTCTTGATATAGTCGGTATTAAAGTTAAATTAACATTAGTTTTTCTCCCTGTCTTTGCCGTTGTCTTATTACCGTGTTATTGGCAATAAGATTGGCAATCCCGTGAGTTGAGGTCTATCGCGTGATGTGTGCTTCCAAAAGAGGTGGACCCATATCAGTTACGTAGTTTCTAGAGTTGTGGAAATTCGTGGAACCATTTCGAGGGTCATCATCTCCGGATACTTTTCAAGGGGAACAGGAAGATTTTGTTACCGAATATTAATCAAATTAAAATAAGAATAAACTAAAGTTTGCAACGAGTAATTCAGGTTGTAATTTTAAGTGTCTTGTAAAATTTCTTTAAAATAGACACGTGACAATCAAAACAAATTTTCGCCAGCATTTGTTTTCAACATAAATAATATATAAAACCTGAAACCGTTCAAAACAAAATGCAAACGCATGCAAATGCGCACGGAATGCATTACCAAACGTAGAGCACAAGTGCTCACGTGTTGGTCGGCGTGTACATTGTACAATATCAATCAAGTACTACATGATAACCATGCACTCGATAAGCGAAGGAATATGCCGATCGCTAACCATGAAATATTAAATAAGCAACGTTCCCATCGAACGTTGCTTGTCTGGAGAAAATGTGATAATATTGGGTGTGTGAATATGACTCCGCCCTTTCTCAACAGATGTCGTTTTTAGTATTGTTTACGTGTACTAATAAATGACCATACTTGTATTCGATAGTACTGAATGTCAGCTATCTAACGCATTTTATGATATTTGGTTGAAGTGTAAGCAACAATTGTTTTCACCTTTTCGAAAATGTCGGTTTTTATTCCAAATAAACGTCATTTGCGGGAAGTGTTATTACATTATTTTATTGCGAAGAAAACTGCAGCGGAAACTTATCGTTTGCTTGTGGAGATTTATGGTGAGCATGCTCCGTCTAATACAACTTGCAAGGAATGGTTTCGACGATTTCAAAATAACGATTTTAGTACTGAGGATAAAGAACATGGAAAACCACCAAAAAAATTTGAAGATGCTGAATTGGAAGCATTATTGGCGGAAGATTCTTGCCAAACTCAATCAGAATTAGCTGCAGCATTAAATGTTGATCGTTCAACTGTTGCAAAGCGTTTACAAATGATGGGAATGATTCAAAAAGCCGGTGACTGGGTTCCACATGATTTAAAAGAAAGAGACATGGAACGTCGGAAAACCATTTGTGAAATGCTGCTTCAAAGACAGCAAAGAAAAGGATTTTTGCATCGGATAGTCACAGGAGACGAAAAATGGATACACTACGAAAATCCTAAACGCAAAAAAGCTTGGGTGAAACCAGGCGAACCAGGCCCATCACAGCCAAAAATAAATATTCACTGTGCCAAGGTCATGCTCTGTATTTGGTGGGATCAGAAAGGTATTGTATATTATGAGTTGCTCAAACCCTCTGAAACTATTAATGGAGAAGTTTACCGACGACAACTAATGCGTTTGAAGCGAGCCATAGAAGAAAAACGACCAGAATGGGTGAATAGACATAACAAATTAGTTCTTCAGCATGACAATGCCAAACCGCATACCGCAGAAGTCGTAAAAAGATATTTAGAGGGACAGGACTGGGAAGTATTACCCCACCCGCCATATTTACCAGACATCAATAGCTCCTTCGGATTACCACCTATTCCGGACGATGCAGACAGACCTTACTGGAGAAAAGTTTACTTCATGTGAAAGTATCAAAATTTGGATTGACAACTGGATAAGCTCAAAAGACCAGGACTTCTTCCAGCAAGGAATACGAAAACTACCTGAACGATGGGCGAAGGTTGTAGCTGCAGATGGAGCATACTTTCAATAATTTTTTTTTTAATTTTGTAAGCGAACAAATGTGTTTTATTTTGACAAAAAGGGGCGGAGTCATATTCACACACCTATTACTACAACTGAAAGCGTCGCCAAGGGTAGTAGATAAATCATCATTTATATAGTGGCAATAGTTTCTGAGTGAAATTCCTGTGACATACAGATAGACAGGATAAAACTTGAAGAACCCTCGATGCGCGAGTCCATATCATACTAGATGGTTTAGTTTAAAGTTTATGATAATCTTACCCCCCTAGCGCATTGAGGGGTTTCTTGTCTGTTTCTTCCCCTCGGGTTGGTCGGTTAGGGTTGGAACAGACGTAAACTTAACAAATAAGATAAGCTTAAACATGAAAACTGACTGTAATTTGACATATTGTATCTGTGTGCATGTAATGTGCCTGGGAGTTCCTGTGACACGTTATATGCTCACGAATATGTGTACATGCATGTGTAAAATTTGACGTGTCCAAATGATACTTGAGATCTAAAGGAATAAATGAATTTGACTTTGACTTTGACTTTGACATTGGCTGGCTACGCTCTTGACTTTAGAAAATAACGCAGTACTAACAAGGATTCCATGTGTTGATGGCGAAGACTGACAGATAAACTTTTCAAGCCCCGACGACCAAATAAAAGCTAACACAATGTCTACAATGCAGAATTAATAACAACCTATTAATCACTACATAGTATAAAACAAAGTCGCTTTCTCTGTCCCTATATCCCTATGTATGCTTAAATCTTTAAAACTACGCAACGGATTTTGATGCGGTTTTTTTTAATAAATAGAGTGATTCAAGAGAAAGGTTTATATGTATAGTACACTAGCAAGTCACCCCGGCTTCGCACGGGTAGTTTCTGATACGACACTGATGCTTTACTACCCGTGCGAAGCCGGGGCGGGTCGCTAGTACCAAATAAATTAGCAGCCCACTGAAACAAATTTAATAAATCCGCATTTAGTCACCCACCACACCATACGTACATACAATTATGCATACAAGATTTCTAGATCGAATACTAGATTAAATATGAAGCCAATTCTGTCTGTTAGGATTATTCGACCGCTGAGACGCGGCGCCTCCTTGTAACCAAGTGCAACGTTAGTTTAGGCATAATACCTACCATGAATCATTTCCTCACCCACCTAGCGTACGTTGTCTAGCTCCGCTGTATTTTTTCAGAATACGCCTGAAGACTTGACTTTCTGCCAACGATTCCATCACGTAATCTAGATAATATGAAATGAACTGCGCAATTGCCCTCAGAAAGGGTCATTGGAAATAGATATACATTACTTTGTCGTGGGAACACTTACGAATGAACAATGTTAAATGGTGATTTTACAGCCTTATGGCCAGAACGTCTGATTACTGTCAGTTTACTTCTAGTTTTACTTCTTGTTCTTGTTTATTCATGTTATACGAGTATTACCCTGACATGGTAGACGTGAGAATACAATGTCAGCAATGTATTCTGATACTAATCATTTAGTTTAAACAATGATACTCAAACGAATTCCTAGAAGAAAGAAATTCAATCAATCTCTTTCTCAAACTATTATGCGATGCGGTGAATTAGAAGAACTGGAATTGATTCTTGAATTTTGGAACTGGTAAACGGTTTAGATGCTGCAGACCAGAAAGAGCAGCGGCAGCGGTGACAAGGATTTTAAAGAATATCCATCAGTTCATAAATCTGTACGAAGTCATTTTTTCGGCTAGTCCACGCGAAACACTGTTTATGCAGTACGTCCCAAGGTCAGCGGTCGGGGCCAGACATTCCAAGAATCGCATATAAGTATGGTGTTAATAATGAGCTTGTTCTCGGCAATTCCGAGATACGAGTGCCAATGTTTTGTTATCATTCAATAACAGTGTTGTAGTAAAACGTGCCGTATCGGCTCGCGGGCAAGGTTACGTGGGGCGATAGCAAGTGACGTAAGAATTCGCTGATACCATTGGGTTTCAAGCTTTTTATTGGACAAAATGCGCTTCAAACATCCTATCCTTGAGTCCGTAGTCTTTAAATCACTAGACTGAGAATTTTTATATATAGCTAGCTAACATGACATGTTTTCACATGTTTTCCTGTCACAAATTGATAATCGGCTATGAAACGACATATTAGGAGAATGCCATAGAAAAATACTTTCAGCTTTTCCCGATTTTCAAGAATTCCCTTGAATTTTCCAAAGAAGTTATATCATACAAACTATTTCCTGATTTCTATCAGCCAAATCGGCCAAATCGGTTGAGCCGTTTTCGATTTCTAGCGAGACTAACGAACAGCACTTGATTTATAAATATATTGATAGATAGATAAATTGATTAATCTAATTCTAGTTTAAAACTTGAATTGCTTCTGACTTGTTAGTACTTAAGAGAAAACGATAGCGAGAAGACATATATTTACTCGTAAAATCACAATTATCAGCCATACCTATCGATACTTACTGCTGGCATGTATTCGTTGGCTGGCTGTAATCGCTGATCAGATTTCGATGTCATAAAATTATTTATCATGGCATAAATTTCAAAATAAAGATTCTAAAAGTCACCGACCTCTAATATTGACTTGTTTTGGTGAATATCGCTCGTCATGCATGGTCGTCATGGTTTTCGGAAGCAGCCTTCGGCCAGTTTGATACAGCGAAATATTAGACACACTATCAAACACGTTATTTAAATTTTCATCTACTATAATTATAACGCAAATACTTCAACTTTTTCCGAGTGCGGTGCGAAATATTCGCAACAAGGTTTTATATTAGACTAGCGACCCGCCCCAGCTTCGCACGGTTAATAAAGCATCAGTGTCGTATCAGAAACTACCCGTGCGAAGCCGGGGTGAGTTTCTAGTATTTTATACATATAAATCTTCCTCTTGAATCACTCTATCTATTAAAAAAACCGCATCAAAATCCGTTGCGTAGTATTAAAGACTAGCTGTGCCCGCGACTTCGTCCGCGTGGACTTAGATCTATCCCAGCCTAGTGGATAGAAATAAAATGAGATGCTTATTATGTCTGGTCGTTACTATTATATTAAAATTATGTTATGATTAAATCTC
Organism: Aplocera efformata; assembly: GCA_921293045.1. Lineage (NCBI taxonomy): Eukaryota > Metazoa > Arthropoda > Insecta > Lepidoptera > Geometridae > Aplocera > Aplocera efformata. The sequence continues at coordinate 2,940,504 of OV121058.1, read as the reverse complement.
AAAATACTTTATTTCCGTTGGATTCTTACCATATTACTTAGGTTTTGTTACCTGGGAAGATTAAAGACTTGATTGGATGATGAACTACGTAAGTGAAACTGCAACCATTGCAAATGTATATTTTACAATAATGCTTCTCTGTAAGAATTACTACAGAAGTCATCATCAGTAGAAGTACTACTGTACTATAGTCGTTTTTTCAGGATATTTCAGGAACGTGCGCATAAAAAATATTTGAATTGCTAAGGCGGACTGTGCAAAAAGCAACTCAATATAAGGACTACGTCTGATCACTGCGGAACATAGGCTCACCGGAGACTGAATGCGTTTAAAACTAAATGGACAGTTGATAGGAATGAGAGGAATTCTCTAAACTCTTGACTTTCAATTTGGTGCTGTAACATAATTTAGGAAGACATAAATTTATAAAAGAGCAATGGGCACTCCGACATTTAGTTTAATATATTGTGTGATGAGAGTCCAGATGCACTCTAGAAATTTAAACATTCGATGGGATAGATGGTAGGGTCTTATTGTTCCCGCCTGACCGCAGCTATAGGCAGAAACTTTTCGCTGTCAACTATGGTCTTATCCATGATTGACAGCGGGAGATCTTGGGTGGCAGCTCAGTCTTTCTGCAAGGAAGTAACCTCGCAGAAAGAAGCAGCCGCGAGGGTGAGGGAGGAAAAATCTCCTCACCCTGGTAGACGCAGAAGAGTGGGTCGGCGAAGGCAGGCGCATGAGCGCCGCCTTTCACCCTAACGGGAACCTCCTGGTGGTAGATCCGGGGAATCTGCCGTCCGACGGATGAGGTCCCCACAGGAGGATGGCGTGCTTCGTGTTTCGGGCACGCCACCACAGGGAGTTAGACATCGTGTTGGGGTCCCGATACGCGTAGACCAACGCTGCTGGGGCCGCTACCGTACCCGTACCCCAAGCGTGAAGGCGTAATGCAGGAACACCAAGGGGGTTTAATGTGTATTTCCCCAGTACTGCTATTTCTGAGTAGTGTTGGGGGTGAGTCACACATAACCTCACGCCTCCCCAAGGTATACGCAAAGTATTTACCCATTGACAAAAAAAATCGTCTTATTGTTCCACTACTCTGTTAATGATGTTGAATGGTGTTCAATGCCATTCCCTGGGACACTGCTCAATGTTGTATCAGTGTTGTTAGATCATCATACACAAAATACATAGGAGGTGTGTGGCCGCATGTTTAGTGTTCAATGCATTGGTATAACGTTGTCCCACAGACTCGAACATTAAGACATGCGTTAATTTCATCAACCTTAGTATCTCCATTTATAAACACCACATAAGAGCATGGTGATATCTATAGGCGGATCTAATATATCGCAGTGAGTTCGGTCCATCGCTTTAACTGTTTTACGGGTTGCCATTGTGCACTGATCCCATACTACTAAGCACAATCACGTAGAACCTTTGCTTTGTCGCTATTTCTAGAAATGTTGCAAACAGGTCTTCAAGTTCCAAGTTCCAGATTCAAAGACTTCCAAGTTTTTGTGATTTTAAACATTTTGTTGGCGGTTTTAGTTTCATGTAACTATGTGTACTGTTTTACCCAATTAGGAAACAGAGGGAGCAATTTTATTTCGGTTGCGTATTTGGGTCAAGACGGCTTTGGTGAGAAATAAGTCTCCCGTACCAATTTATTGGATCTAGTTGCTCGCGTCCGCAGGTGTGTATCCTTTGATTCCCTACACGTACCCTCTGGGTGGTGCTAGAGCAGCAACCAAAAAGTAACAGTAGAACTTGTGCCAAGTTCGTCCTGCGAGGTACTGCCACCACATCTGGAATCACACAAGCAGAAGTGCTTGCATTACATTTGCATGAGACGTATCATCCCCGTCTCGGGTGATGGTCGCAGCAGGATGAGTGCGACTCAGTCTAAGATCCAAATCTTATACTGAGTCGCATAACTGTTGTCATGGATGTGGGTCGCCACTTACCGCCAGGTGGGCCCTCAGCTCGATACGTAACTAACTCAGAAAAAAAAAGATAGCTAGCAAGCATCGATTTATGTTTCGTTATCATTGTTGAGCTGCATATTCTTTGACAGACTTCCGCTAATTTATAATGATACTTTTTCAATAAATGTGCTGCATCTGAATATCCAGATAATATCAGCAAAATCGATAACAAATGTCGGAAGGGTTATGTAAATACTTTCGCCCCTGATGATGATGATGATGATGTACCCTGAAGAAGATTTACCTATGCGGCCATTTTCGGCCGGATATAAGGCCATGGCGTTACTCCAGTGTAATGTAGGTCTCCATCAAGTAAATGACTCGTTTAACAGACAGCTTAACTAAAAAACTAAATAAATAAATAAATAATCAACTTTTCGCAGTTCAAAGAACAAAGAAAAACTGCCTTTAATTACTTATTCCTAACGTCTCCCAGTTATTATTTTGCAAAAATCTTTAATGTACAGACACGGCAAGTCTACAGTTTTATTATATGTATAGATTTAAGCATACATAGGGATATAGGGACAGACAAAGCGACTTTGTTTTATATTATGTAGTGATAAAAGCAGTTAAGATAATGATTATTCCTCACCTCAGCTCCACACTCCTTCCAGGGTATCAGCTGCCGTTCCGTCTCCCTGGAGGACACGAAGAGGACCACCTTCTGCGGCCGCAACGCCCGGAGGAATCTCTGTAATGTGACTCCCACCACAACCACATCGTCTTGACATGCGCCTACAGTGCTGCGGATGATGTCTTTCGATTCCGACCTGAAAATAATATACTTTGAAACACTAGCATTCCATAACACGTTATGAATATATTTTAGTGTGGGGGAGTCCACTCGCCTCCCTAGTTGGTACACGTATCCCCTGGGTGGTGCTAAAGGAGCAACAAATAGCAGTATAACTTTAGCAAAATTCGCACGAAGAAGTACTGTCCACACCTAGTAATCTGTCCCCAAGCAGTGGTGCACTCGCATTGCTGTTTTCTGGTGGAAGGGTGTGGGTACCGATGAAATTACATGTTCGTTACATTAAAATAACCCGGAAGGTAATAGTATTGGTTGGTAGTACTCGTCAACAATCGTGTCTATGAATAATGTTTTGGTTACCTGAAGATTTCGCTCTGCCCCGACGTGTGGGAGAGAGCCGTGCATCGCGTGGCATGTGTAGGTACAACGTCTCTCGCGACGTACTCCTCGATCCATTGGAGTGATCGCCCTGAGCCGTTATAGTCGCAGTATACAACTGAAACAAGGGAAAGAGATTTAAAAAAATTTAATAACAGTTTATGACAAATAAATAAATATTCACACAGCCCTGAATTAAGCATAGCTTGTACTGTGAGAACTAGATAACTGATAGCATATACTACAATTTTTTTTGGAAAAAAAGGTACACATAATCCTTAGTAACACCCAGACATAGAACTAATATGTATGTTCATCCCACAAATGCTTGTCCTGGGTGGGAATTGAACCCACGACCGCGCAGACACAGCTACCAACTAAGCCGCGAGGTCAATCAAATGGTTTTTAATTTGATTATTGATGGCTCCATAGCTTAGTTGATAGTAGCTCTGAATTCGAAACGAGGGTCCCGGTCGGGGACACTGTGTGGTGAGCATGAAGTTTGTTCTCGGGTCTTGGATATTTGTCTTGTGTTACTGTGTTTGTCCATGCCATCTGCGACACAGGGAATCCTAGTGTATGAGTTAACATTGTTGTTGTTTGTTTAAAATGTCATCCAAGAAAACGAAATAATACGAAATATTACTTTTTCTTCGCCCGTTGCATGCCGATTCTGATGTTTCTCATTTATAATGACAGGCTGTACCCCCTAAGCGAGGAATAAGGGATGAATGTATTTAAGTCGTTTTTTTCTATTTTTAAATAAGTCACTTGTTATTTATTTATAATTTTTTTTTTTTCTAGACTGCCACAACGATGACCGCCCTTGGGAGTAAAAGCCGCAACACATTAATAAAACAAACATCTGTTGACAACAATGGCACATTGTTTACCACAAGCGGCAAGTACCTAATTGAATAATATTAATGACATAAGCACGAGATTACAGATTAGTAAAACGTGACCCATTTATGATTTACATAGTATCTATTGCCTAAGTCCAAAGAGATATTATAGGTAATAGTGGAATAAACACATGTATTACATAATTTATGAAGAGACAATACTGAGCCAATCAAAAAAACATTGCTGCGTAATATTTTACGTACGTTTTGAAGAGAGCGTGGCGGCCCAGGGGCACAGACGCCGACTTTCAATCTGAAGGTCGCTGGTTCAAACCCACAGGTGCACCAATGAGTTTTTTCACTTGAAAAATTTATGTGCGCAATACCACGTTCTCGAAACGGTGACGGAAAACATCGTGAGGAAACCGGCATGTCTTAGAATCAAACATTCGACGACATGTGACATCTACCAATCCGGATTGGGCTCCCGTGGTAGATCAGAGCCTATTCACTCTCAATTATCGAGAGTAGGCCGGTGTCCCTGCAGTGAGAACATTAGAGGCAGGTACGGGATTTTACGTAGCATTATACATATTTTATTGCTCTATTGTTTCTACTGTTTTTATGGTTCCGGATCACTTCGTTGTCCGTCTGTCTGTCAAGATCCTTTTTCTCAGGAACGCAAAATGATATATCTAATACTCAGATCTGCAATCCTCGGGAGTATTGAAATCAAACTTATAAGTCAACGCAATCAAAAGATACGGCCGTTATGCTCCGTTTATGCCGCATAATTTGACTAGGGCAAGGGAATTAAAACCTATAGGGTACTTCCCGATGACCTAGAACCATGAAATTTGGCAAGAATAGCACAAGTGAAGGAATGAATCCGAATACCGTAAATTTGTAGACACATCACAAAAAAACATTCTTTATAACATCAACATATCAACGACTAGACTAGTTTCCCTGTCTTGAACTTGACAATCGGCTGTCAAACGAATGGTCAAATGTACATCAGTTTTTCCCGATTTCCGCCTTTTACGTGAATTTTCCAAAGAAATTAAACTATAAAAACCTTGACCTGACTACTAAAAACACATCGAAATAGAAATCAGCCAAATCGATCCAGCCGTTTCCGAATTTTAGCGAGACTAACGAACAGCAGTTGATTTATAGATTTTTCAAAGAATGGAAGATAAGAATAGTTGTAAATATCATAGCAACTGACGTGATAGTAACGTTTCTATTTTACGTTATTTCTAACACTTTAGATACATATTTGTTTTGTCGTTTTCCGATAAGCCTTTCAGATGTTAGAGAATAACTGATCCTTTTCAATATAATTAATAATTTCAATTATTAAAGTGCATATACTAATTAATACTCGACACGCCATCGAGTCACGTGTAGTGTCACACTTTACCCATAATACTGGAGCTACTCTGAGGCATCACTCAATCAGACAATCATATTATACAATTCATTAAAATAATTAGGTGCGAGAATTACGTCTTCTACATATATTGTATATTTATTTATTTTGGTATATCCTAGATCCTATTTTAAACAAAATTGCGTAATTCACTAAAAAAATTGCCAAAAAATATTATAGTTTAGTAATTATATAACTACTTATTCAGTATTTAGGTTTGACTAAATCAACCCAAAATTTACTCTAACACATTTGCGTTCAACGTGATAAGAACGAAAATAAATTTAATTACGAGTACTTTAAACAATATTGCAATTATTTCTACCACAAAATAATCATTTAATATACTTACGATGCATCATAGACCTTACTTATATTTATCCTAATACCTACACAATAAAATTATTACAGTTTATTACAAGCATTAAACAAAGAGCATGCGCGAACACGTGATTATAACATTTATAAAACGATTGTTTCATCACTATACTAGGGCTAGATATAAGTTACAGCTGTTAAATTATACTAAACGGCTTTTTATTATTAGATCCGTACGTAGTTTTACCCCGGATATCAATATATCAGGGGTTGCAGTTGCTCACGTCCCTTTAATTCTCTACACGTACCCCCTGGGTGGATAAATATATATATATTTGAAATCCGTTTAGCCGTTTGAGCGTGAAGGCCTAACGGACAATTGGGAAACGTTTAAGCTAAGATTTATAGCTGAAGTAAATGACATGCTAGCTATTTAAAGGCTTCTTTAATAATTGTAAGAGCTTTCGATAACGTTATACTCTAAATAGAGATTCTACTCTACTCTACTCTAGTTCTAAGGAACCGGGTAAATTGTATTGTTGTAAGTCAATCGTTTATATGTATCGCAGCATAATTCATGATAATTATATGAATTTATTCTAAGAATTTCATTATGATTTTATTGCTGTTTGCATAAATAGGATCGAATTATTATTTATTATACACATGTAGGTGTTTTAATAATAATTAAAATATTAAAATGGAGTAATTAAACTGATAAATAATTTAAGTATACATCTTCATTCTGAAAAATCCAATATGATTTCACCGATTTCTCTGATCAATGAATAATTCAAACAAATATTTGGTAGAATTCATGACACATCGAAAAAATAGTAAATGAATTAACAATAACCTTCAAATTTTCGAATAAACACTCACTCGCATAGGCGTTACAAAACAGGAAATGTATTATCAGATAGATTGGCAGACTTAAACCAAGTATTTTTTGCGAATCCAATGTCAATATTTGAGAATAACATTATTCATCGCGTTTGCGCTTATGCCTGAGTATTTACATATTTGTCAATAAAAAATTTAGAACTAGGAAAATCCATATGAAAATCTGTAAACAAGGAAACGTAACTTAAACAACCAATTTTTTTTGAGCATAACAATTTGTATGCATAGCAATATCTTTAAATTATTTGAAAGAATAACTGAAAGAATTGAGCATTATTAAATAAATACTCATGGATATGTCAAACAGCAATGCATAGGCATAAGACCTAGATTACGTACACTACATAGTACTTTTTTATACAACTAACATACGCTCAGACAGAACAAACATCATGTTCGACACACAAAAGCTTGTGTTGAACGGAAATCGAACCCAAAGTCTACAGCTCTTAAGGCAGATTAACTAGCAATAGAGATGTGACTCCAGTAAAAAAAATAAGTAAAACAAAAATTATGTTTTAAATGTTTTGACAGAATTGTATAACCGATGTATGTACATAATATTAGTTACATCGCATATACTATTCTCTATTTATTTTTCCTCTATGCTACCTTAATTGTGACAGCACCTTAATCAACAAACTCTCAATCAAAATCAAAATCAAACTCTTTATTGTTAACACCAGAAATTGTACAGCAATAACAAATAAGAAAAAAAACATTTAATTGGTGGCATAATGGTCAATTTGATAATTGACTTTGATTATTCTCTTTTATTTACTAGTATATTTTCAAAGTAAGGTATTTGAAGGATAAAGTTGCATTAATAATAAGGCTAAAATAGAAGATGAATATATCGCTCAAGGGCAAGTACAATGCAGTTAAATGTAGGTATATACTTATCGTGTTCATGTACCTACGGTTATATAATAACTAAAGCCAACATTTACACTCAATGTTTGTTTTTGTTGATAACGATTTAAGTCAAGATAAATAATGTTCAATAAATACGATTTGCGTAGATAATAAAGTTGCCATTTGTGAATAATATGTAAATATCAATTGCCGTGCGTTAGTCTCGAAAAGGCTCAACCGTTTATTTTTATATTGTTTTGTTCGCTTCAATGCTGGTTTGGTTTACGAAAGAAAGAATTCTAATTTTCTTAATTTTCTTTCAACTCAGAATGAGACTTGGATCTAAGACTGAGTTATATTCATCTGCTTCGAGACGGGTATATAACGGGCTTGTAGGTACTATGCTTAGTTTAAAGTTTACTATGCTTAGTGTCTGTGAATTACTTACATTATTATTTATGTTTTGTGATGTGATTGTTCTATTAATGGATTTATAACCAAGAATTTAATTAATTAATGACGAAAAATTTATTGAAAATTGATTGATAGAACTTTGCTCATTAAGTTTAGCAAATGTTATATCTAATATCTTTTTAATAAATATTTTCATTTCATTTTTATTAAATGTGGCAAAAGTTATTATATTTAAAAAATATTTAAACAGTGGCGATATTTACTGAGTAATGGCCTTCGTGGCGTAGTTTTTTTAGTTATAACGATTATGACATTTTTATTGCACAAAAAAACTATATGTAACGTAAACAAGATTATATTTCGATGTTGGAGACATACCACTGTCCGTACAATTACATTCGCGTATAAATTACAACATTCCATAACATAAACACGTGGCGGCGGCGTGGTAAACAAATTCGCGCGATGTGGACGAATATTAGTAGGGCTGTCAAAATTACTTTTTATGTCTGTCTTCGCGCGATGTGGACGAATATTATTGTAGTAGGGCTGTCAAAATTACTTTTTATATATGTCTTCGCGCTATGTGGACGAATATTAGTAGGGCTATCAAAATAACTTTTTATGGATGTCTTCGCGCGATGTGGACGAATATTAGTAGGGCTGTCAAAATTACTTTTTATGTCTGTCTTCGCGCGATGTGGACGAATATTAGTAGGGCTGTCAAAATTACTTTTTATATATGTCTTCGCGCGATGTGGACGAACATTAGTAGGGCTGGCAAAATTACTTTTTATGTATGTCTTCGCGCGATGTGGACGTATATTAGTAGGGCTGGCAAAATAACTTTTTATTTATGTCTTCGCGCGATTTGGACGAATATTAGTAGCGCTGTCAAAATAATCATTTTTTTTACAATGGGAGGAAATGTAATCTTGAGTATAGAATGTTTATATTGTAAGTCAAATTACACACAAACATGTCAAATTACAGTCAGTTATTAGTTATTTTTAGCTAAGATTATCTTACGGCATAATCTCAACAAATATTGTAAGACAAGCATAGACCTAGGTAATCGTAGTGTTTAAGAATTATTAATTAATCACTGTTTACAAACGTTTATAGGTTTTTTTACCCCGACGAAAAAAGGGGTGTTATAAGTTTGTGATCTTTGTATATGTGCATCTGTGTATATATGTATGTCTGTGGCACCATAGCTGCCAAACGAATAAACTGATTTTGATGCGGTTTTTTTTGTTTAAAAGCTGACGCTGTCGAGGTAATTCTTAGCTATAATTAATGAAGATCTGATCAGGCATTTGATGTTCATCAATACATTACCGATGCCCCGAGTCGGGAGTTTTTAAATTTTCGTAAAATGAACTTGTGTGATTGTTAGGCCAGCCCTATCGTGCGTATTGGATGTAATACGCACGATAGGATCATTATTATCATTATTGCGATACCACAGACTAAGCAACAGTCGCCACGGAACACTGAAATAGAGGCGACCTTGATCGCGCATCGCGAACCCGCCACTTGAACTGTTTCACTGCTTATATAATTTCAACGGTCGCTTACAGGTTTATTTCTTGTACAATATTATTATTTGCTGCTAGTTTTACAACGGGTGTAGTTAATTATATTTTTTTTATTTAATAATATTAATCTTGCCTCACGTTTGAACTTTACAACGAAATTAACATAGACAAAAGTCAATAGTAGACTTTAGTTTCAAATTATGATACGATAGCTAGTTTCACATTTGGGGGCGTATCTCGGTTACAATTAATTCAATTTCTTTCAATTTATGTTATCGTATTATAAAGAAAATAAATTATCAGAGAAAGCCTTACACTTTATTTAAGTAGAATCAATCTAATCGGGCGTAGAATAGCCTCAGATTATTTGTACTTAAGAAAATACTTAAGCAAATTTCGTGGGAAAGTGCGAATGCAAATAATTGCTCCTTTTTTATTGAGCGCATTTGCTGGTTTGTATAATCATAAATAAAACAATTGAGATCAGTTTGGCCACGGAAAATGAACAGCAAACCACTTCAAAACAGCAACACCAAAGAATTTAATTATTCAAGCAGTTTGCGGCTCAAAATAAATAAATCTATTTTATCGCATCCTCGCAACCTTGGTTCGCGAAAATGTGGCGGGAAAAAAACCGTGTTTAACTCTGGTTACTCTACGGTCGAATAGTTTTATAGATTCCAATTTTAAATTACGTTGACGTCAAAACGGTTGTCTATGAGAAACTGGATGTATTTGTATAGATAAGTCATATCTATTTGTCTGATGTAAGTGTCTTATCCACTCAGGTTATCTGTTCACAACGCATTTACCTACGAGGCAATGGATATAAAACATATACTAGTGAATAACAATGATAGTGCCAAAAATCATTTAATTTATAACACATTCATTACACTTTATTCGAAGAAGTGTTTTTACACTTTATTCGAAGAAGTGTCAGCTTTATTCGAAGAAGTGTTTTTACAAAAAAAAAAAAATAAACAACATAGTGCATGTTGCCTTTCATTTCGTAAAAACAAGTAAACTTTTTGTTGAAATTTTCAAGGCAGCCAACGGACATGGATTATCTGCTTGTTATTATTGTATAGTAATTTATTTTTCTTTTGTAAATTGTAAAAGTTGTCTTTGAACATATAATAATAATTATGAGACATATCAGTAATTAATTAAACCGTTATTGTACAGAAATATATCACTAGACTGAGGTCGCTGTTTTGAATAATCAATAAAAACATCAATGATATCACATGTCATTACTCATCATCATCTTCCTACCCTTTTCCCACACAAAGTGGGCTCGGCACAACATGTATTTTTCTTCCATTTCCCTCTATCAGACGTCATCTCAGTACTCACTCCTTTCTTACGCATATCATCTTTCACACAATCCATCCATCTTTTCTTTGGCCTACCTCGTGTCTTATATCCTTCCACATCCATATTTAAGACTTGTTTTGTTATATGCCATTCATCCCTCCGCATAATATGTCCATACTATTAGGAGTACAAATAAGATTCCGCCGTTTTATTGTAGATGGCGCGGCACGGAGTTTCGGTTAGCTTTCGCAGATGATAACCGGCTTAAAAAATAGTTTGGACATTCAAGAACAACATAACCTATTAATATCATTGATTTTATATTGGTAAAATATAATTTTTATATTAGGAGTACAAATAAGTTTCCGCCGCTTTTTAACACAAATTAAATATTTATTGTATTATAGAAGAACGGTAATATATAAATTTATTCAAAATATTGCCCATCACTTGCAACCACTTTTTCCCATCTCTCAGGCAGCATTCGAATCCCACGTCTGAAGAACTCCTTGTCTTTTGAGGTTATCCACGAATCAACCCAATTTTTGGTATCCTCATAAGATGTGAACCGCTGCGCCGTCAGAGCATGTGCTACGGACCGGAACAGGTGATAAACGGACGGTGCAATGTCTGGTGAATACGGCGGGTGGGGTAACACTTCCCAATCAAGTGTTTCCAAGTACTTTTTCACGGGAGCCGCAACATGTGGACGAGCATTGTCATGCAGAAGAATAATTTTTTCGTGTCTAGAATAGTATTGAGGGCGTTTTTCCTTCAGAGCTCGGCTCAATCTCATCAATTGTGTTCGATAGAGGGCTCCAGTAATTGTTTCGCTCGGATTAAGCAACTCATAATACACTACACCTAGCTGATCCCACCAAATACACAGCATAATTTTTTTTCCGTGAATATTCGGTTTTGCTGTTGATGTTGACGCGTGGCCAGGTAATCCCCATGATTTTCTTCTTTTTGGATTGTCATAATGTATCCACTTCTCATCACCAGTTATGATACGATGTAAAAAACCCTTTTTTTATGTCTAGCTAGCAGCATTTCACTTAAGCATAATCGGCGTTCAATATCTCTTATCTTTAATTCGTACGGAACCCAATTTCCTTGTTTATGAATCATTCCTAATGATTTTAAACGATGTGAGACTGCTTGCTGAGTGACTTCTAATGTTAGAGCAAGTTCTTTTTGTGTTTGAGATGAATCTTCCTCCAATAATTCCTCCAATTCTGCATCCTCGTAAATTTTTGGCCTTCCACTGCGATCTTTGTCTTCTACGTCGAAATCACCATTTTTAAACTTTTGAAACCACTCTCGACACGTTCTCTCACTCAAAGCAACCTCACCATATGCTTCTACGAGCAATCGATGCGCCTCAGCAGCAGATTTCTTTAAATTAAAGAAGTAAACTAATATTTCCCGCAAATGACGCTTACTTGGCTCAAATTTTGACATTTTCAACTTAAATACACTAACCTATTACTGCTTAACCTCTCCGTTACTGGAGATTAATAATAATTAATAATCACATGTCATTACTAAACGTTTAAAAATCTCCAACAAAAACAAACCAGTTTGATAAAGTCTTTGATCACCAAAATGTTATCGATAACCTCACGCGATGAAATTCAATAATGTGCCAAATATCAGACGCAATTCACGCCATTGTTTACACAATGCTTGTGTGTTTCGTAATCGATTAATTTAACTGTTGTTTTGTACAAGTGTATGATTCATCTGAAATTGTCACCATGATATTTTCCTCAGGCGATTAAGTACTTATGCTTGAGTTTAACACAGGCGTTTTTTCATGTAATATGTGCTGTCGATAAAATTGAGTCGGTTGTTTCATAACAATCAGCCCGCTATCTACACCGACCCTTTATATATATGGTAAGTCGTCCCAAAAAGCCCGCGTATAATCAAAGACCATGTTATTCAAAGCCCGCATAATCTTGTCAAGGTTATGACGTGTGTTGGCCCTCTTTACCTCGTCCTCTCGAGTAGTGACATCTGTTTGTATTGTACTCTACGTCCGTTTATTGCAAGTCCCATTAGCGTAACCTAGCAACACCGCCTACCGTGCCCTACAAAGAAGCGACGCTGCGCTGACGTTTTGTTGATATCGACGATACTTGCGTTGCGTAATACGAAAGGCCCATGACCGAGGAAGTACACAAAATTCATAATAAAAATAAACCAATATTTCACAAAATGCTGGAAGAAATATTATAATATACATAACAAGTATGATTTAACAACATTATAAATTTTATGTGACGTAAAGAGAGAAGGCCGGTTCAAAAATTTGAAAATAGAATTGAACGTTATGTGTTTTGCAAACCAGAGACAAACGAGTTGTCCGGGCGACCTTGAGGCGCGGAATTTATGCCAAACACGTGCTCGCCCATATTGCCATGCTATGGGCTTTGTCATGATATTTTAATGTTCTATCGATCAAAATAGGAAAACAGGACTTTAACGTACATCCCCGTTTTTTATGATTATTGAATTATAGAGGGTTTGTTCAAAGTTGGAACAAGTCTGTAATAATTTATAGATATACAAATAAGTAGTTATTTTCAAAAAATTACCCAGACTAGGGTTAGCCTGTACCGCAGGTATCCATAATAATCGAGAAACATGTGTTGCATGTTGCACATGTTTCTCGATTATTATGTAAACATGTAGATCGGTGGTAACAAAAAAAATATCAAATGAAACCTGAAACTGTACAGAAATGAAGTGGCAAATTATACTATTGAATAAAGGGCTGTGCTACAGATATTTGTGTGTGGGTCTGAGCATTCATACATTCATAATATATGAAATAATATATTCATACATTCATTCATTCATATGTGGGTGTAAATGTATGTGTAAATGTGTGTGCGTGTATATACGTGGGGAGTGCGTGTGTGAGAAATATTAAATAAATATTAAATTACAAGAACCAAAATGCGTTCCGTCTCTTCATGGTCCAGAGGAACCATTTCCTGGTCTTCACTTTAACTTCGTATAGAGAACGGGAATCGAGCTCACATTTAGAAAATACGCGTTTGTATATTAATGCAAATGATTTTAAAACGTACAAATAAAAATTATTTTGTTGTATCAGTATTTTGGATCTGTGGCATAAATCGAAATTTTATGAGAACTTTATTTGAAAATCAAAAATTAAGAACCAGCTGGCCTAAAAAGGCCACATAGAGAAATTGATTAGTTAGCAATTCCTTCTTAAATTGGCTAGAGTTTCAAGTGAATGGTATGCAATTCAATTCATTAGCGGGACCCTATTCTCGGCCTGATCTCGCATGTTACAATGAACGAATGAATGTTACAATAAATGAATGAATGTTACAATGAATGAAATGTCCATGAATATTTACTATTTACTCATTCAATTTCTTTCTTTTAGTATTATTATCGTGAACCCACAGAACTGGGTTCGATTCCCTGCCGCGACAACTTTGTGTAATGAACGTGACAATTGTTCTCGGGTCTTGGGTGTTTGTCTTGTGTTTCTGTTTGTCCGGGCACGGAATCCTAGTGCAGGGATATGAGTCTGTAAATGTGTATACGTTACTTTAATTGTTGATATTTGCAGCTAAAACATTTTAGTGGGACAAACATAGTCATTGAATTGATGTTGGAATGGAAAAATAATTAAAAACATTCATTAATTCCGATAAAATTATTTATACAGTTATTCTACACTACTACGTTTGTAGATTATGCTATTAGGTATGTAGATTAGGTATTAGAGTCAGAAATCTGAGAACCGCATTTGTTTACTAGTATTTGCAAGCAAGTAGACCAAGTACTGAAATGCACTGTGAAATATGATATTTCTTTTCAATTTGCGCGATTATTTTATAAAAAAATCTTACACTTCGTCATCATGCTCATTGTGGTCCAACGCTGGATATAGGCAGTACGAAACATCGTGAGCAACTCTCAGTGAATTAACCCAATCAAACCAGATTTCTGTCAGTGGCCATGTATTTTTTGAATAAGTGCTAAAATAGTTCAGTCTGAATTAGCGCGAACCAGCGAGCACAGAATAATGAGGCACGAGACACAGTGATGTAAGAAATTAAGTGATCTGTATGCCGCGCGCGCTGCCGTCAATAACACCAGGATGTAAGTATTCCACCTGCCTCCGGATTCCATATCGTCTAAACATTATATCAAATACTAGGGATTTTGCGCAGAAATAGTTACTTTAGCATGGATTTTTATTACTGACAAGAACTTATGAACTCACCTGTCACATAAACCATAAACGTTAGTCCATAAATATCATCTCTGGCCATAACAACTGCAATTCAACGATGGCCACACTGACGGAAGAGCCAAGTCGCAATGTTGACCTTGTCGATCTGAGATATTAATCTGATGATATGGAATGTAATACGTGAATATACCACTGTTTCACGATAGAATAATAGATGTGGTGGCAGTCTTTTCTCGGATGAACTTGGCATAAGTTCCACTGCTACGTTATCTTGTTTAAGTTTAACGGTGTACCGGTGTTCAGTCCTAGGAGAAAAAACCTTTATCTTAGTAATACTAGATCTCAAAGCCAGCGCGTGCTACTAGCTCGTCTTAAAGCATTATTGGACCTAAATAGCATTTTTGGCAGCTTGTCGGTCGTCATATAGGTCGAGTATTAACGGATAATGCCAAAAGCACATTTTACGAGGTTATGGTGCAAGAATATTTTAAAAGTTATATGTGTAATTAATACGTATAATTCCTAATGGTAGAGTCGCTGCAGACATTCTAAATGGCTTAGATGATCCTTCCGAACGAACATTCGTTGAGAAGGATCAGCAGGATGAATATGGATGAAAATATTATGATCACACACCCGGAACCAATGATCGGACCAGGCCATCATATCAATGTTGCTAAGGAGTATATCTACCTCGGCCAGATTCTGCGGATTAGGTAGACTTCAAGAAGAACACTACAACTATGAAAATAAAGCCACAAGAATTCTGTTGAACTGGGCTGCGTTGGGAAAATTACGACGAGTCTTTTTGTCACTTATGAATTAGAATTTTGCCTGAAAATGAATTTTTGGGTCAGTGCGTCCTACTCTGTCATGGCCGACGGTGCCGTGAGATTAAAGTTCGATCATCCGACATCTAGATGCCAAACCGTAGTTTCAATATACCGGAGTATACATATGCCGGACGACCAACCAGAACCGTGAGTAGTTGAGCGTAGTCTAGGGTGCTCCCCAACCAGGTAGAGTGATGACTTAGGGTTCAAAAATCGGGTTCAGTGTTCGCTTGCTGGGCGAGGCAAATATCCTGATGGAACCCTCCATCAGGATATTTGATATCAGGATATCAGGATATTTGATCAGCAACATCATCATAACCACCCGGTTATGATGATGCTTTTACTATTGGAATTTTCCAGTAGGTTACTCGATACGCACAACTATTATATCAGCAAGCGTGTCGCATCAGGTATGCGGAATTTTGTTACGCAGCGAATTCCTATAGAATCAATTTCATACCTCGCACTCGTATAATTTGTTTACAAAAACAATCTAAGAAAATAAATAAAGAAGAGTGTCGTCCTTATATTGAAAACCAAGCAACCAATGATGTCTACATATATAATATGTGGCTCTGTGGATTCGAATGGAGCCACATATTGGGGGATGTTACTCGCGTCCGTAGGTGAGTAGTGGTCCCTAGTGGTGCGACTAAGTGAATCCTAGTGCAGAGGTATGATTATGGAAACGAATGAAACCTCTTCATTCCCAAGCAGCTGCGAAAATATCTGACACAGCCGCACTTATGTCAAACGACATGACCTTTGTTATTCTTGCCCCTTCGGGAACATTTTCATCCTACGCATCCCAAACATTCACAAATACCCCCCTTTCTCCCTTTATTGATCCCCGGGAGTGGGTCGCTCACGTTCAGGGTCACTTTTGTTTTGTACCTCTCTCCTTCTATCGTGTAGCTTCGTCCTTGTCTAAAGTCCTTGGCAGCGAACCCGGAACCTTAAGGATCTCAAGGATACTACGCAGTTGCTTCACAGGATTCCATACTAACTGATATGTTGACTGTGGCTGAATTTGGGATTTGCTCTTACGTTATTTACTCGAGAATACTGCTGGTTGTATTTTTAGGAAATTATATCATTGTTAGCGTCCTTCGAAATAACTTTTTTAGTACCGACCTCAATTTATTTTACTGATATTTGTGTTATCCACTTTTCCGAACCCTTTTCACATTAGCATCAGCCAAAATTAGTAATTAATTATTCAATGGCGACTTGATGTGACATCCTAAATATCGTAACTTAATAATACTATAAATTCGACAGTGAGTTTATTTGATTGTTTGTTACGCTTTCGCGCCTAAACCACTAATCCGATTTTAAACATTCTTTCACCAATGGAAAGCTACATTATCAGCGAGTAACATAGGTGAGTAACATTTTATCTGCGTATTCCCACAAGAACTACGCGGGTGTAACCGCGGGGTGGCAGCTAGCGTTACTATAATATATTGGGTGTGTGAATATGACTCCGCCCTTTCTCAACAGATGTCGTTTTTAGTATTGTTTACGTGTACTAATAAATGACCATACTTGTATTCGATAGTACTGAATGTCAGCTATCTAACGCATTTTATGATATTTGGTTGAAGTGTAAGCAACAATTGTTTTCACCTTTTCGAAAATGTCGGTTTTTATTCCAAATAAACGTCATTTGCGGGAAGTGTTATTACATTATTTTATTGCGAAGAAAACTGCAGCGGAAACTTATCGTTTGCTTGTGGAGATTTATGGTGAGCATGCTCCGTCTAATACAACTTGCAAGGAATGGTTTCGACGATTTCAAAATAACGATTTTAGTACTGAGGATAAAGAACATGGAAAACCACCAAAAAAATTTGAAGATGCTGAATTGGAAGCATTATTGGCGGAAGATTCTTGCCAAACTCAATCAGAATTAGCTGCAGCATTAAATGTTGATCGTTCAACTGTTGCAAAGCGTTTACAAATGATGGGAATGATTCAAAAAGCCGGTTACTGGGTTCCACATGATTTAAAAGAAAGAGACATGGAACGTCGGAAAACCATTTGTGAAATGCTGCTTCAAAGACAGCAAAGAAAAGGATTTTTGCATCGGATAGTCACAGGAGACGAAAAATGGATACACTACGAAAATCCTAAACGCAAAAAAGCTTGGGTGAAACCAGGCGAACCAGGCCCATCACAGCCAAAAATAAATATTCACTGTGCCAAGGTCATGCTCTGTATTTGGTGGGATCAGAAAGGTATTGTATATTATGAGTTGCTCAAACCCTCTGAAACTATTAATGGAGAAGTTTACCGACGACAACTAATGCGTTTGAAGCGAGCCATAGAAGAAAAACGACCAGAATGGGTGAATAGACATAACAAATTAGTTCTTCAGCATGACAATGCCAAACCGCATACCGCAGAAGTCGTAAAAAGATATTTAGAGGGACAGGACTGGGAAGTGTTACCCCACCCGCCATATTCACCAGACATAGCTCCTTCGGATTACCACCTATTCCGGACGATGCAGACAGACCTTACTGGAGAAAAGTTTACTTCATGTGAAAGTATCAAAATTTGGATTGACAACTGGATAAGCTCAAAAGACCAGGACTTCCAGCAAGGAATACGAAAACTACCTGAACGATGGGCGAAGGTTGTAGCTGCAGATGGAGCATACTTTCAATAATTTTTTTTTTAATTTTGTAAGCGAACAAATGTGTTTTATTTTGTCAAAAAGGGGCGGAGTCATATTCACACACCTATTAAATAAATAAATATTGATATATTTCACAGCGCCATCTAGCCCCAAACTACACTCGTACTATAGGAACCAGGTTACTAAAATACTCTTTTGTGTAAATACTACCAGGCACAGAACAAACGTCTATATACGCCACACAAATGCTTCTCCTGAGTGGGAATCGAACTTATGACCTACAGCGCAGAAGGCAGAGCTACTTACTACCAATATAAGGTTAGTCTGAATTCTGCTCTTTGTGAACTTGATAAGGGATTTGGAAAATTCAAGCTTCATAATTATTTGTTGAAAATAATAGTTTTGTACAATGTATTTTTTTTTTTTTTTTTTTTATGTGAATGAGTGACGGAACGAGCTGACGGCCCACCTGATGGTAAGTGGTGACCCTCGCCCATGACAACAGTAATGCGTGCGACTCAGTATGAGAAACAAATCTTTACTGAGTCGCATTCATCCTGCTGCGTCCATCACCCGAGACGGGGATGATACGTCTCATGCGCATGTGATTTCACCGGCAGCCACACCCTTCCACCGGAACACAGTAATGGAACCACTACTGCTTGGCGGCAGATTCCAGATGTGGTGGCAGTACCTCTCCGGACGAACTTGGCACAAGTTCTACTGCTACTTTTGGTTACTCCTTTAGCACCACCCTTTAGGTACGTGTAGGGAATCTAAGGGTACACACCTACGGACGCGAGCAACTGGACCCCCTGTATATTCTATACAATAGTCGTAAACCTATCCATTTGGAAGCTTTCCGCGTGTTTGTTACCATTTGGAGAGATTCCAAGCGAAGACAGTTCCATTTTATGTCGTTACACGGACGATTTGCGTTCTTATAAACGATTCAAATTACACTAAAGACCGAAAGTAGTAAACTTATTGTTAATACCCAAAAACTACAATATAATAGTAACAAATACAACAATAAAATTATATATTAAGTATTTAGCTAAGATTAATTTTGCATCTTTTGATATTAGATTTTTAAATATCCTATGTATTATATTTATCAGCTGATTGTAGAAGAATTAGAATTATTCGAGTATTTGACTAGACGCAAACAAGACAAGACTACGCAATGGTAAGCAGGCATCTATTCTAAAAGATTGGACTAGCGTTCTAATTGTAATTCCTTGTTGACCGGCGAAATAATCTTCACCACATATAAATATATACCTATATATATATTTTTTTACCATAATTGGAACTACCAAACACATGTAACGGGGGTGGGCGTTGATGTCTGCGACACAGTTCTAATACTTCTGCAGGCATCATCGTTTTTCTTATAATAACATTTTGTAATCCATTGTTACTTTGTTCCTGAATAAAATAATATATATTTGATATTTGATTCGATAAATATCATCATAATTATGTAGAAAAGCGTGTTAGTAAATCGGTTTTGTACGTTTTTAAAAGATTAATTTTTCATTGGACTCAAATTTAATTTAATTTGTTTTTTTTTTTGCAATTTCCAATGAATAAATGGCTTTATTATTATTATTATTAATGAATAATATCTATTTATATTAAGATAGTGGTGTCTTCCAAAAGAACCAAAACGAATTCATTCTATTTGAGCACTAATGATAGCCTAATCTACGTTTACTACGTCTAAAGATATGGAGAGAAGTTTGCAAGTATGAAAAGTTATCGACACGTGTAATTGATAAGTGAAGTGAGTGGCCAGTGTTGCCACTTCTAAAAATAATAAACATAACCTCAAGTTATGTTACCAACTAGATGGTTCCGAGACAGACATCTTAACGCGCCCTCCGAAGCACGGAACCTTTAAATTAAAATACCACTAAACGGTCACCCATCCAACTACTGACCGGGCAAAGAGTTGCTTAACTTACCGATGATACTCTGATGATACTTAATGACATAACATAACATAACATGAAGTTATGTTTATCACTCTCAATCGCAGAGTATCATTACTATGATGCGGTAAGTTAAGCAACTCTTTGCCCGGTCAGTAGTTGGATGGGTGTTTGTATTTTAATTTAAAGGTTCGTGCTTCAGAGGGCGCGTTAAGATGTCGGTCTCTGTTAGTCTAGTTGGTAATCATTGAGAGCTCCGACACCATAGTTGGCCACATCCTCACACGAAAGCAAGAAGAAGACTTTGTTAAGAGTTGGTTTAAAAGTTACCCTTAGGTTTGTTAGGATTTATTCCAGAACTAGCTGTTCCGCACGACTTCGTCCGCATGGAATTTAACAGGTTTTGGCAACACAATTTATTTTTCGTTTTTCTAAAATAAAAATAGCCCAATTTACCTACTCCTTATAACATCAGCTTTCTGGCAGTGAAAGTCCCGTCAAAATCGGTCCAGCCGTTTCGGAGATTAGCCGGCACAAACAGTAAGAAAACTAAAAAAAATGTTTTTTTTTTTCGCTTGCTTTTAGTAAAATGCGGTTTTTGACATTACAAACCAACACTTCAACTTTATTTATTTGTATAGATTGTGATTGTAGACTTTCCCGCTGGCATGGCGGCGCCTGAGTAATTTTCCGCTTTCCCAATCAACTTGTGATTATATAGAACAATCGTGTCGTATCTGGCTTTTGATCAAGAGTAATCAAAACGTGATACTATTTCAGGAGATCATTGTACACTGCGTCATCTTACTAAAGAAGCTTTGATTCTGTGTATAATCTGTTGATATAGGAAGGGATAAGGTTTAGTTGGTAGTAGACCTGCCTTCGAAGGGGGTCCCGGGACACACTTTGTGTGGTGAGCATTAAGTTAATAAGTTTATGTTAACAAGAGACGGAACGAACTGGAGGCATTTTCCCCTTTTTTTCCCTTTGGGGGTCGCATTTATCCTGCTGCTTCCATCACCCGGGACGGCGATGATGCCTATCATAAAAGGTTTAAGCTGCTTCAAACAGATATTTTAAAGGATTGTTACAAAGAAATGAAGCACCTTGTGATTGCCGGCATTTTAAGTGAAAAAAGGGCCTATTTTACACAGAACATAAATCACAATTTAAAAAATCCAAAAAAATTATGGAAAAATTTAAAAACTTCTATCGTACCTAATAAAAAAGAGGGCATGGAACTCCCAGCACAATTCGACAACCCTGATCTAATTAACAACTTTTTTTTACAAGCGCCTGGGGTTGATTCTGTTTCTATCTCTCAGCTCACCTTCTATGAATACCATAGGCACTGTTCTGCAACTTTTTCTCTCCGGCCTGTAAGTAGTGACGCAATTTTGTCTTTAATTAAAGGTCTTAAATCAAATGCCCAGGGCACCGATGGTATCTCTCTGGATATGTTGTTGCTAACCCTACCCCAATCCTTAGATGCCATAACATCCATAATAAACCAATCCATTCAGACTGGTAAATTTCCTGACTGTTGGAAAACTGCAATGGTAAAGCCAATGCCTAAAGTCAGTAACCCCTCCACTCTGCAAGAACTAAGACCCATAAGTCTCCTGCCCTGCCTATCCAAAGTGTTGGAAAAAGCAGTGAGCATGCAGCTCATCAAATACCTTGAAGAGAACAATATCCTTCCTCATGCTCAGTCGGGGTTTCGAAAGAACCACAGTACTTCTACTGCTCTTTTGGATATTGTGGACAATTTATTGGCGGCCCAGGACATGGGGATGAGCAGTATACTTGTGCTTCTAGACTATTCCCGGGCATTTGACTGTTTAAATATTCCATTACTGTTGTCCAAGCTAACTTTTTATGGGTTTGATCTGCCTACCATCTGCTGGTTCCACAGTTACTTAGAGCACAGGCAGCAGTATGTAGAACTGACCAAAGGTGATGGCTCTAAGTTGATCTCTGCTAATCAGCGTGTCACTCGCGGGGTCCCACAAGGATCTGTTTTGGGGCCATTACTTTTTATTTTATATTGCTCTGACATTGTTCCACATATTACTTACTGCAATCATCACCTATATGCAGATGATCTGCAGCTTTATATATCCTTCTATCCTTCCGACCTGACTGATGCAGTAGCTAAAATAAATAAAGACTTGGATAACATTCATCATTGGTCAACAGCTAATTCACTTATTGTAAATCCTAGCAAATCAAAATTTATGTTAATTGGTAGCAAACATAGCATCAATAAACTACATGGTATTCCTATTAATATTTTTGTAAATGGTAAGACAGTTGAAAAAGTGGATGAGGCCAAGAGCCTGGGTTTAATAATGGACAGCCATCTTCACTTTGTAAAGCATGTAGCTGAGAGTGTGCGTAACTGCTTCTATCGACTTAAACTATTATATAACATACGCCCTTTCATTAGCGAGGAGGTTAGAATAATTTTGTGTGAGTCACTAATCCTTTCACGACTTAATTACTGTGATGTAGTATATGGGCCGTGCCTGCTACGGCGGACTGAAAAACTAGTACAGCGTGTTCAGAATGCCTGTGCGCGATTTTGTTTTCATGTGCCACCACGTACGCACATCTCACCTTATTTAAATTCTTCTAACTTACTGAGAATGGTTGCGCGCAGAAAACTTCATCTTGCAGTGCTGATGTTCAATGTCATTTATAACAAAAGTCCATCCTATCTTATGAAGAAACTTGTCTGGGCAGACTCTCAGTCCAAATATCCTAGTAGGTCTTGCACAAAAGTATTCGCAACTTTGAAGCATCATTCCATGGCTTTTAGGGGCTCTTTTAGATTTGCTGCTTCAAAGGTGTGGAATGATATACCTCCTCCCCTCAGAGATCTTAAAACAGTAAAAACCTTTAGGAGTACTTATAAAAAACTACTGCTGCAAGACCAACTTAGGAATTCATAATTAGTAGGAATCACCACCAACTTCTCAGGATGTTATGTCTTTTTATGCTTATTTTAATATGATTTTGGTTAGGTACTTACCACTGTTATTTGCTTTTTTTTATTATTATTATTATTGTTTATTTTTTTTTTTTTTTATTGTTTCACTTTTTTGTGTAATGTAATATATTTATATAATTATTTTTATTTTTTTTTTTCGTTATGCTCTCTCTCTTTTATGCGTGTTTATTTCTCTGTCCGTGTAATCACTGCAAGGCCCGGTCAGAATACCAGCGCAGCACTGACACCAACGAGTTCAGTGCTGCAACATGCTGAGACTGGGACCTGTTTGTCTGCACGATGTACGGAATGTGTACTTACCATCTCATTTTCTTGTTTGTTTAAATATTTTTCTTTTTGTAAGTATGTATAAGTTCTGTATTTTGTGTATTCAAATAAATGTCTTTTCTTTCTTTCTTTCTTTCTTTCATGCGCATGTGATTTCACCCACACCCTTAATGCGAGCACTAGTGCCGGTGGAAGGGTTACTGGTGGCCCAGGGGCATAGACGCTGACTTTCAATCTGAAGGTTGCTGGTTCAAACCCACACGTGCACCAATGAGTTTTTACACTTGAAAAATTGATGTGCGCAATAGCACGTTCTCGAAACGGTGAAGGAAAACATCGTGAGTAAACCAGCATGTCTTAGAACCATAAATACGAAGCTATCTGACATTTACCAATCCGGATTGGGCTCCCGTGGTAGATCAAGCACTCACTCTCAATTATCGAGAGTAGGCCGGTGACCCTGCAGTGGGAACATTAGAGGCTGGTACGGATATTTCATACCTATTTATTACTCTGTCAGACGACTGTACAAGCAATCTAAACAGAACTAGCTATGAAAAACACAATCAACCCATTTCCATTCAGCGAATCGAAAATGTTTGCACGTAATAATAAATTGGCGCCAAAATACTCCAATGGCTTCCTGAAAACAAGCCAATTACTCTCATACACATCTAAACAGCCTTGGCAATTCATGACATTAATTTAATTACAATTTGCGTATACAATTGAAGGCACTCGTTATAGTTTAATTGTAGTTTCATGTAATACGACGTAGTATTTGTAACAATTATTATCATATGTGAAATTGTAATTTTAAATTGCACCACTTATTCGGGGAGTCCCATTATTTCAATAGCAGCAAAGTCGACAATATCGTTGAACTGCACTTTGATCTGTTAGATCTGAAACGGGAGCGTAAAGACAATCATGTTCTGGCACGAATCTGGTGTGCATTCTCTGTCGAGGATACCCCGATCATCATGCTGGATCACGGCCTAGGTCACAAGAAGCCGCGGTCGAACCACAGAGCTTTAGACCACCCAGGGAGACCCAGGGCGACCGAAGTAGACCGAAGTATGAGTAGAGCCAATTCGCAGCCTGTTGCGCCCGTCATCCGAGACGGGAATGTTACGTTTTATGCGCATGTGATTTCACCCTC
This sequence comes from Aplocera efformata, assembly GCA_921293045.1. Taxonomy (NCBI): domain Eukaryota; kingdom Metazoa; phylum Arthropoda; class Insecta; order Lepidoptera; family Geometridae; genus Aplocera; species Aplocera efformata. Next base: position 2,915,639 of record OV121058.1, on the reverse strand, counting down.
ATCCTTCCACCTGAATAAAGCAATGCACCACTGCTTGACAGCGGATAACCAGATGTGGAGGTGGGTCTTCTCCGGGGGTACTTTGCACAATTTCTACTACAAATTTTGTTGCTTTTTTAGGTACGAAAGCGAGCAACATTGTCCACCAAAAATTTGTAAATGCGTACAAATGAGATATTTGAAGTTATGTTCCCGACCAAAATTCAACAGAATCTCATAAAACTATGGAGTCATCATTATGAGTCAGTTTGTTGAGGTAGGTTTTCGGAAACTAAGAATAGCAAGCACTAGGCGATCACAGCCAAAGTAATTTAGTGACAATAATAACAAAAACAGAAAAAGTGCAATTCGCGAAATATTTTTTTAATTAAAACAAGAATTGCATAAGATTCCCACTGCAGAAGATTGCAATACTCTCAACAAGCGAGAGTGCGTGGAGCTTCTATCATAATCTTCTACGATTAGGCATTCGGGATTGATATATGTATGAGATTTTAAGATTCTAGAAAAATTAAACCCACGTTGACGTTATTTTTCATGCACCCTTTTAAGAACCCACGTTCTTAAAAGGGTGCATGAAATTTCGCACATATATTTGGGTTTGAATAGTTTTTGGTGCAATTGCGGACTGAAAGCAGGCGTTCCTCCTACCTGACCCCTACCCACCATGTCTATGTTATGTAGATGTCTATGTTAGTCAGTGTAATAGTATCAAGTAAAACTTACTGTAGATACGTGCAAAGTCCATCCCAGGAAGTACTGCCATCATACCCATACAACCAAGCAGTAGCAGTCTTAAGCTAAGAAATCTAGAAACAGCCGTTGCAGACACTAAATCTGCTTCAACACCCGTATTCAATACCGTAATCTACGCATAACAATAGTTGCACGTTCTTATACCACGTGCATACATTTTGCACTAGTAAACATCGGCATTGCATTACAAACATTTCCACATCGCGCATTCCATTCAATACGTAAGCTATCATCAAACTTAGAACTTAGACTAGTAACCGAATAGAACATTGCAAGCAAGCTGTCGCTGCAGGTTTATTTACCGTAAGAACGTAAAATAAATGATTAAAATATTGAAGTATTGAACTTATACATATTAAAACACCCAGATACAGAACAAACATTTATGTTCGCACAAAAATAATGTTCAGTTGTTTCAGTTAGGTTTAAATGAATACATATTATTTTGTACGTTTCTGAAATCATCACATGCGCGCACAAATTATCGAGACTTGATAAATCCACTTCGATCAATCGTGTAACTAATATACAAAAAAACAAAGTCAATTTTAGAACCTCCTATCTACCTGAAGTTTTTCTCAAAGCAGGAATGCAAAGCAATAGAACTATGTGAATAAAGCCATACATGCATGTCCGATGACGAAAAGAGTAAACAAAAAGGGTCCCAGATGAATTCCTTGCGGTGGCTCCGCGCCGTTACTACGAATTATAATGGTTGCATCATAGATAGGTATGTCTACAATAGAATTTGTTTAGTTATTTGTCTAAGAAAGATGATAAGTACTCGTCAACTAAAACATTGATTTTGAATAATGCCTAGACAGCGTTTATGAATCAAATATTGTTTTAATTTCCCGTTTTGCTACTACCATACCACTTAAGTGTTTCGCAATTTTCAACAAAATAAATAACTAATAGCAAATATCGAAACAAACCGAGTTCACTTTCAACATTTGCACGAAAATAGATTAAGTAAAAAACCAAAACAACACATCATTTCTAGGTCACTGATTAATTGACCTATATTCCAACAAAGAGAAGTATTATGTTGTTTCGAGGAATCTCACTGACAAAGACTGAAACCGATTACGTTTTTATTCATTTTAAAGAGGGCAGTGAGTCAGAGTGGAAAAGTTTCCTGCATTTGCAAGCAGTGTTATAGGTCAGGTATGTTGACAAGGAGCATATTTTTGATATAATACATCGATACAGCGCCGGCCCGAAGTAAATTTTTGAATGAATTATGGCGCCTCTCCTGTTTGCTCCTAATAATATTATATACCTAGGATTTGGCGCCTGGAGCGACTGCTCCGTTCGCCGTATGGGCGGACCGCCCCTGTGATACAGGGGTGTGATATCGTTAGGAAGTAGCAGCTGCGGTACATCTTGCCCAATTAAACGATATGCAGCCACTTATTAAATACTAGCTGCCACCCCACGGTTTCACCCGTGTAGTTCCCGTGCCCGTGGGAATACGGGGATAACATATAGCCTCTGTTACTCGCTGATAATGTAGCTTTCCATTGGTGAAAGGATTTTTAAAATCTATTTAGTGGTTTAGGCGTGAAATCGTAACAAAGAAACAAATAAATTCACTTTCGCATTTATAATATTAGTTAGGATAAAGTTAGGTTACCTATTCAACTCAAAAATTAACAGCACATCTTTTAATTTTTGAGTTGAATAGGATAATAACCCGAAAATAACGAAGCGTGTTTTCGGCACTTATCACGTGTTAAAATAGATAATATTTAATTCTAATAATTAAGAAAATTATTGTAGTTTAACGTTATTTTATTTCCTTAGTTGTTAAAATTAAAACATCATTCATCAACATACTATCCTTAATAGTTATGGGACCGTTGGATTTAATTTACTCTATATTCAATCCAATGCTCCTTTAACTATTTGATGACTTTTTGTTAAACGATTTATTTTGTTTCTATGAGCACATGAACCCCAACCCTGTAGAACACCAAGGCCTACCTAAAAGCCTTAACCCAAATAGCGTAAGCTCTAAAGTACAATAGGTAATTGTAAAGTCCAATATAGACAGAACAGATACCTTTTTAGTTACAAACAAACAAGACAACTACTAGGAAAGTACTCATGAAAATATCCTAGAAAAGGTACGTATCACCTCTGAGTTTGTAAGTAAACAACATTCCTGGTGCAAAGTAGGTTCACACGTGCCAAGTAGATCCTCAACGACGTGTCATACGACTCCTGAATGCTCCCTGTTCGAGTAAACAAAACCAGTAGGTATTTACCAGTACGTTCCAACTTATTTATTCAGTGTGTGTGTATGTTTATACGAACTCTAACGAAATTTAGTGTTCCACCACTATCTACAGTTTACCTGTATAATTGTATTTCTTGTTATAATTAAATCATCAAAATAAACCCAATCATAATATCAAAATCTAAAAAAAGTACATAATCACACGATTAAATTAAATAAATTGTAATAAATTACCAATATAGCAGACATAAATTAAATGATTTACGTCAGCTAAAATAAACACACAATTAATAAATTCAAAATTCATCCAAAGAGTACAGACACTTTTTCAACAAGAAACTTTTTAATATGTTTCTGAAAATGTGAAAAACATAGTCCGCTCTAAAAGTAGAAGTAAGTACTGTAAAGTATACACGACCCATTGAACTATCTTACAACGTCCCTTATAATTCTAGACCTCTGTAATTTGGTCGCATGGTGACATGAATACCTCTTCGCGTCCTAAGAATTACTTTCGTAAAAAAAAAAAAAAAACTTCGACGGATTAGACATATCGATTGCAATTAAGATTCCTCGAACCAGGATGAAATACTCCGAGATTTTCAATGTTTCATGCATTATTTATCAAGGGTGAACATAAAAGGAAAATACCGTGGTATTAATTCAAGATAATGTTACGAATAGTTGCGGTTAACCCTCCAATAAAATATAAGTATACCTTGTTTCCGAGGTTGGATAAAATGGTAGCATTTCTGACGATGTTTGTTTAATGGAATTAGAAATAGCCATCATGTCTTTTCTTTCTGCCCGATGATCATCTCATTATTTGGAATGTATTTATTTTGTCAAAAGCGTAGTTTGTTTTCAGGCCTTAACTTTGTATTTCTGTTTGTTCATACCACTTGCGCCATGGGGAATTCAAGTGCAAAGGTTTGAATGTGTAAAGGTTATCAATATATTATAAAAGCGAAAGTTTATAAGTAATTGTGTGTATGTTTGTTACTCCTTCGCCCAAAGGATTTGGATGAATTTCGGTACCAGGATAGCTTATATCTTTGATTAACCTAAGGCTACTTTTGAAAATTACTTACGGGAAAAAATTATACGAAAATGTTTTTTAAGAATCCGGTGAGCTATTAGCCGTAGTTCAGCTAATTAGTACTTAGCTCGATTATCCCTCCAACCTCGTGGATGTATAAACCACGTCTGCAGTCAACTCGAGTGTGTCCTCAATCGCTCGATAAATTACCAAGTGCCCACTTCACTGGCTACCGGCTACCGTATAGTCGACTGGTCCCAAGCTCGCCCAACCGCTATTGTGTATGATGTAAATTGAATTGATGCATATTTGATGAAATGAGAATATTGGATAAGATGGAATAACGGAACCGGTTAACAAAGGATTAAAAAAATTTCAAAAAGCAAGGAAGTAATGTTTAGACACTCATACACGAGACATTATCTATACCCTTGCCATCGCTTCGAAGGCAGTCCCCTTCAAAGCGATTGGTCCAGGGTTCGATTCTGCCGGGGCAAACTTTATGGGGTGAGCATGAAGTTTGTTCTTGGGGCTTGGGTATTTGTCTTGTGTAATCTGAAACACACGCCATCTGAACTACAGGGAATCCTAGTGTAGCGGTATAAGTATGTTTAATAAGGTTACTCTAAAAATAAATTGCATGTACTGTTAGTTCATACATTTTTCTTACTAAGTTGTTAAATCTACGAACTCAAATATTCAATCTAAGAAATTCATTTCAAAAACTTGTTAAGAAAATAAACCCAATCGTATCGTATCGTATCCAATCAATCCTAACGAAAGTATGAAGCCTTTGCACATCACTACATGGTATAAATCAAAGTCGCTTTCTCTGTCCCTATATCCCTATGTATGCTTAAATCTTTAAAACTACGCAACGGATTCTGATGCGGTTTTTTTTAATAGATAGAGTGATTCAAGAGGAAGGTTTATATGTATAACAACATCCATTAAATAGTGGAGAAATAATGTTATTTCCCTAAATTTAACGCGTGCGGGCCACGGGTAGTAATGAATAAATTAAAACTACTGGATCGATGTTAATCATTTTTTCAGTGAATGACATAAGCTACATCTTTTATACCCGTGCGAAGCCGGAGCGGGCCGCTAGTCAAGGATATAGTATAAAATAAGGCTAATTGCAACACAAATTGCAACATATATAAGAATGTTTTACTGTGAAATGTATCGGCACAGATCAATTAGATATGTATCCTATGCTAGCTGTAGTTCTCAGAAGGCCATCCATTGAATGCACGCGGAACTTTGAGACAAGTAGGTCGTTGTGACAACTACTCACATATCTAGGTACCTAGATTTATAGTGAACTAAAGGAAATTATTTCAGAGTAGATATTATAGAATCTAGGATTTTCCATTACTCTGAAATCATTTAAGGGTAAGTTTATCATGATGAGAAGTCTATCAATATATCTTTGTTTTTATTCCTTTTTTTTTTAATTTTTCACTTTTAAGGCGAATAAACAACAGTTGTTTTTATAGACTTTCAAAATTATAGAAAGTCTTCTTTATATGGATAACTCGCACATCTAAAACCCAAACAAAGCATAGTTTTACTATAAGAACCAGATTACTCATAAAATACTTACATAGTGTTTATTTTTTTTTTTGTAATAACATACATATAATACTTATGAACACCCAGATACAGAACAAACATCTACGTTCGACAAATGTTTGTACCTAGACGGGAATTGAACTCATGACCAGACCAGTCAAAAGCTATTAAAATACATGCAGACCTCATCGACTTCAATCTTCTTTAATATCTTCTCTCAAGCTCATAAAATCTCTATAATAAAAATGATGTTTATGCTCTGATATATTTATTTCTATTATTTTCTCACTATAAGTCGCAGATTTCCAGATGTAGGTATATTTTTCATCCTTCCTTATCAGCGTTACGAACCATCAATTACCACCTGAATGTTTACAATGTAAATATTTATACATGTGTGACGTGGGTTGTCTTATTTTGGGAATGTATCATTAGCACAGTTTTACGTGTTTTATAGCAAATCGCTCGATTTCCAACAATGTTAAGATGCGCCCACGCACTCTTTAAGTCAAAATCCAATGTTTGGTGTCCTTTAAATTATTTATACATATTATCTCCTCTTATTTGGAGTTATTGGTCTGTTGTTGGTTTAAAGGTACATAAAAATGTCTTGAACATTGTAATAATTTATTTTTAATTATTAAATATACTTCCACAAATAGTCGTTAACCCGCCAATTGTCATTCGCATTTATGGCTTCGGCTGAAAATCAGCGCTAGATTACTACGAGTACTAAAGTGCAGGATCGCTGAGACAAGTCCTTGGTATTATCGAAACATGATATACGTATCAGCCTCTAATGCTGCTGGGACACTGACCTGCGTGAATAGGCTTTTGATCTGCCACGGGAGCTCAATCTGGATTTGTAGAAGCTATTTGTTTGTCTTTTGTTTGTGTCGGCTGCATCCGTTTTAATTACTTGCTATGTAATACCCATTTACAATCTGCAAGTACTACACTACAATCTTCATTAGGAAAATTCTGATAGCAATAAAGAACTCGTTGTCACGAAAATATGCAATATTTTAATGGGTGTACGTTTTACGATTTTGTTTACTATGGAAATGTAAGGGTATATGGAATGTCAGGACAAATGCAACGCAATTCAATAACGATGCGCTTCTGAGATAAACAATATGCATCCATGGTCTATCCCGTTGTAAAGCTTCAGTTGCTTTGCATCATGATTTCGCATCATTTACTGTACAACCGGCTTTAATACAATCAACAACGTTAACACACTCATACCTCTGCACTAGGATACCCTGTGTCGCAGATGGCATGGACAAACACAAGAGAAGCACCCAAGACCCGAGATCAAACTTCATGCTCACCTCACAAAGTGTGCCCCGGCCGGGAATCGAACCCGGGACCCCTCGCTTCGAAGGCAGGGCTACTACCAACTAAGCCACGGAGCCGTCTAAAGATATCATTCCTTATATCTCGCCCTTGGGGGGTAAATCCATTTAAAAAAGAAAGTTCGATGTCGGTATGCAACGGGCAAAGAAAAAAAATAACTGGAAAAAATATGTCATTCAATGACATATTTTTTCCAGTTATTTTGATTTATCAACCAAACTATTGAACAGATTTTGATAAACTGGCTCAAAAACTCTATATAGAGCTAAGATATCGTCTTGCGTTAGAAATCTAATGTTTATAATTAAATATTTTCTTAGATTCTGTAATTTTAAAAATCGATTTGAAAAAAAATTATTTCGGGATCCTCGCGGAATTTCAAAATGATTTTGTTATGTAGTTAACAACTGTTTCCATTTTTTTTTTCCATAAATATCTACTTACATTGAAAATAAATATATTTGGTTCGTGTTTTCGACATTGTTGGCTAATAAATTTGCTTACTGACGATTATCAACTGCATCCGCATGATCTCATGATGCACAAAACTAGTTTTAGGTTTGTGCAAAAAGTTTAAAAAGATGGTTTGCGAATAGCACCTTATAAAAATACATTATTCATGACCATGACTGGTTAAACAGTGGCTAGAACAAAGTTTGCTGTACCATTTAACATGATACTTCGCAAACAATAATATCACGAACGCACGTGCAACGGGAGGATAAACAGTGTCTACACAGGGTGTTGTAATTAGCAAAGGTAAACAGTGTATTTCAATACACTATAGGATGTTATTGTACACATTGGTTCTTAGTGCATAATACGGGTCACACAGTCAAAACCTCTAAAGCGATAAATACATTTTGATTGTGATTATGTATCGCTATCTTGGTAAAACAAAGATCGAAAATGTAATTTTGGTGAAATGAGTTTATGTAAAACAGCGACCTGACAAGAAAACTTCACAACCTAATTAAAAAAACGCCTCTATAACTGAAGCTGTCGTCGAGGAGGACATTGTCGTATTGCTAAAAAAAATGCATAAAAAAAATACTGTTTCTACTATATCCCGCCCTTAATAAAAACAGCAAATACCTACTTCTGCTGTATTTTCGAAGAATAGCTCAAAAGCTGGGAAGGGATTACTTTGACCGAACCCACTTGTAAGCTTTTATGAAAGAGTAAAAAAATCTCTTTAGGTTCTACGTAGACAGTTCTTTTCATACGTTAATGGATTCTAAAGGTTACTTAAAAGGGTACATTTTAAGTGGGTAATTCTGGGACACCTTGATCTAAGAAAGTTATCATACTTCGACTAATGGAAGATTTTCTTATGCTATTTGAACTTACTACACACACTACACTAAGGACTACAGATTGTATTTTTTTAGTTGTACCTTTATTCTATCCACCCGGTCAATATCATGACCTAAATTTATCTAAATTTTTATCGAAGGTTTTGAGGCGCAACATAAAACTGTTTTTCTTTCATAGTTGGGTAGACACAAAGAAATTTTTGGGTAACAGCAATATATACTCTTTTTATTATTTGAATTTAAAACTCAAATAAATATACGAATTCATATATTCTTATATCTTGACCACAAAAACGGTTAAATTTCTTTTATATTTCAGCTTAATTGTTTTTAAGTATAGGTAATAAATATCCCTACTTATCGTTTAATTAACGATGTTCATCTCATCTACCTAATTGTGCCATAACTATGATTTAAGATGCCATTTTAATTCATAATAACTAACCTCTTGGCATTTACCGAAGGACACTATTACAAGCTATATTTTATTTCTAGATAACAGTTATATGTTGCCAAATTGTCTGCAGTTAATTCACCAATGAAGCATGACTATAGGCCATTACTCAGTGGCCTACAAATTAAGAGTCTTTTGTCACGAAGTCTTGATAGAAAGATCTAATCCTGTCTAAACATTTTATATTTTTAGGGTTGCGTACTTCAAAAGTAAAAAGTAGAAAAGGAGGAAGGAAGGATCAATAAGTTGTCCGTCTGTCCATCTGCCCACACTCTTTTTCTCAGGAACGCTTGGAAGTATCATGTTGGAAATTAATATCAAATGCTAGGTCTGCAATCTCGTTAATAAGTCCAAGCTCATAAGAAAATTTTAAGGTGTAAGTGGGTTTATCAAACCAGAAGATGGGTTTTCCAAGATATTTTGATTTATAACAAGTACAAAATGCTTAACCAACCTACCCTGAAAGAACTAGTCTCACATTTTAGTATGTAGTTTTCTTTTTGACCTGCTTATACACATACATATATATATACTTATACAATATATACGCAGATGCGTTACATACTCTTACCTATATTGGATACACCATTGTCATTTCGATTAATTGCTCTGAATATAAGTTAAATCAAAGGTTTTTCACCTATTATTATAGTATCTACTGTTTTGGTAGGAACAAACCCATGGAATTATCACGGATATTTCCTCAAAATCTGATTGCATACATATATATCTATGTTATATATTTTTTGCTGATAGAATATACATAACAAACGATCTTCTCTGTGCGTCAACGAACTTTTGATCAAAAACTACTACGACGCTAGATTAAATTACTTGATGCTACCGGACCATGAAATAATTATAATGATGTAACATGAAACGCGGAACGAGCAGAGCAAAAAATGGCAAACTTTTTGCGATTGGTACAAAGATGTAACTGGCAACACGTGTTAGTTACATTGTATTCAAATAGTGTACTCTTTGTGACTTATGGTGTACCTATCAAATTTTATGGTTTGTCAAGTTTTGAACTACGGTAATATTATTTTTTAATTATTATGCCTACTCTTTACTCTAGCGGCAGACTACTGCTTAATGCAGCATGGGAAAAGTATGGTAGGTAAATAATTGATAAGATTTCATTATAATTCGCTCTTTTTTCATGCCTCATCGGTATCTCTCAGCATCTCGTGGTTTTACTGAAGATACAGCCTACTTGATAAATTTTGATTTGGTAATTAATTATAACTTACAAAATTTACATTCTTACATTTAATTCGGTAAAACAAAATATACAAAGAAAATATCCTAATATGGGGCATAAAATAAAAGAGGGTTAAAGGTCACCCGCCAACGCAAAACCGATAAAATTAAAATCATGTTTCATGCACTTTAATATTCAACATTAACAAGCGTTCCATACACACCTACACGTTTCTCGTTCTTTACAATTTGATTATTGTGTCCTTTTTGTTTAGCATTGTACGACAGCGGGCGAAATATTTCGGTAAAAAAAATTACTTTTATCGACATTTATTTGTAAAGCGTGAAGCAAAACGCTATCTGAAGTGGCGTTCTTGTGGACAAAAAGTTCGTCGTCGTAGGAACGCCAAACTACTCTAGAAGAGAGAACGAGCTAATTCTTAGTTGGGGCCTCTGGTTTTTCTTGATTTTTCTTCCCCATGGAGGGTCGGATAGGGTTTGAACATCGCCAAACTTAGTAATAAGAACGAGTGGAAATGAAGGCACATAATTTAGTTTAATTTGATGTATGTATAAGTTCTGTATTGAGTGTAGTCAAATGGTTTTTTTTAAAGTGATGTTTCCAAGTATTTTTTAAGACATCTATGGAATTAAAGATTGTTGAATTTGACAATTGAATCCGCAACGCTCGGATTGTAGTTTCCGAACCGTAACACTCAATTACCATGCTTACGTAATAGCTATTGTTAACAATTGAAAAATAAAACAAAAATAATATCCAAGCTCAAAATCTGTATTATATATAATCTGTGTCATACCTAACCTATTTCAACTTAAAGTCGGTATTTGTGGCACTCGCTCTACTTTGGGAATGGGTCGTTTGTGTTTACCCACGACACGACATATTCGTCAAATATTCGACTTGAAAGTTTTGTAAACATACATGCGACAATTCGGTTTAAGTCAAAGCCAAAAATTATTTTTACAAATATTGTAATGGGATACGTCACAATTTTTAAATATGTAACAATGAGATCACGCGGTCTTATTACTAAGTTTGGCGCTTTTGCATGGCAAGCTGTAGACAAACTTGGGCGTGGCTGTGTCGTGGACACGGCACTATGTTTTACGTGAATACGTGTACGTAAAAAGACATCATGTGACGGAGCTTAACGACCTTAAAATGGCGGTGTTTCCCGTCACTGTAAATGACGCATCAGTTCTCACTCAACGTCGTGAATTCATGGATCCTACAGCTATCGATTGGGGTAATCAAATTTTGGATGTAGCTGCAGCATCAAACAGTTTGATTGACACAGTGTCCCCCGAATATGTTATCATCAGTTTTCTGAATTGCTTCCCAAAGGAAGCAAATTTAAAGATTCACGTCATAAAAATTTTTCGAAAGTTGTTAAAAATGAATTTTTATTGTCATTAATTATGCTGTCATCTTTGAGATGAATCATCAACTGATAGAACTCATCTCTAGTTTTGTGGGGGAGATTAGGAAGTTTACATAACCAATTTTATATATATGTCTAGAATACATCGAGAGAGACTTTTAATTGGCTGTATTATTATATTAGCAGTGAATTTAAAATTGGTTTTATATCGGCTCCGTAGCCACACTACCTTCGAAGGTCGGACCGGCCGAGCGTAAAGGTTGTCCTTGGATCTTGTGTTTCTGTGTTTATTCACACCACAGGGAATCCTAACGCAGGGGTATCAGATTGATGTTGAGTGTGTAAACGTTATCTGAAAAATCTGAGATTCTGAATTCTGAAATTCGTTTTAGAAAACACGTCACCTTAAATTGACTTCTTCGCCAATGTTTATCATTATTCACACGGATGAGATAATGTTCTTAGAAACGAACTAGGCAAAAATATAGCTCTTCAAAGAATAATTTGTAATAATTTGTTCCTAAAGTAATATTGTTTCTAGTTCTGGGACAGACGCTCCTCTCAGCAAGCGAGAGTGATCTTTCTAGGTACCTATGTCTATAATAAATTATTTCTTTCCTGTCTTTTGAGGTGCTAGATATATTTCATAAGCGTAACATTATCAAAAGAGACATTAATCGTGTCTCTTTGATAACAAAATTATTGCATCAAAGAGACATTTTCACCAAAATATATGTTTACGATTATCACCTAATTACTTTGTTACGTTTTATTCGCGGTTTTATTGGAGTCTAGCCATCAGTTAGGAGACTGCTTGGCACTGTAGTTCAAAAAAAAACGCTTTACCTACTCCGAAATATATGTCATAATGTCTATTAATGACTCCAAGCACATCCTCATTCTAAAAATTGTGTCGCAAGGAAAGAGATACGCGCTAGAATTAAAATTTTAAAAACGTGATTCTACAGATCCGCGTTTTGTAATCCGAAGATAATACTCTAAATACTTACATATATTCATATAAAGATATATACAAGTCTCTAAAGAACAAAATATACAATATATTTTTTTTAATGGCATGCTTTCTATGTTATTTAAAACACAAAAATTGTTATGGGCGGAAGTAACTACCTAACATCAGGTGGGCTTTCAGCTCGCCTCACCACTCTTTCACATTAATAAAAAAAATGTATAGTGTGCCCATTTGTAATAAACTAGCTACTGGCTTCGGTTCCATTTACTGATGAATAAAATGCGCAGGAAGGAAATATTCCAGTGGTATTTAAAAAAAAAAACTAACATCACGAAATGACTGCCGGTATTTTTTTTACCATGTGGATGTCCACATGGTAAAAAAATACCGAATAAAATTACAATTACCATAGGTGTGTACCTATGGTAATTGTAATTTTTTTAACATAAATAGATATTCACAGGAACAAAATACGAGCTGACTATCTCCCCGACATATTACCTACATAAATTCACGCCTTTTCCCCGTAGGGATCTGCTTAACCGCTACAGGTGTGAGTTCCATCCTACATTTACTATTAGAATCACGTTGGATGAACGCATCTAATGTACCTAATACTTTGGTTATCAAGTTGAAATATCTAATTTATGTTAGGTGACTATGTAAGTACACCGTTAATGCCAGGTCGATGACCTGTGGCTACCACTCTAGTCTGAGTAGTGGCGGCGGGCTGTCTGGTCCGATAGCCCGTAGCTTAGTGACGAGGCGAGGCCTTCGAAGCGAGGAGTCCCAGGTTCGATTCCCGGCCGAGGCAGACTTTGTGTAATGCACGTAAAGTATGTTCTCGGGTCTTGGGTGTTGATCTTGTGTTTCTGTGGGACAGCGGTACCAAAGTATAGAACATGATAATTTTGATTGGAATAAATAGAAAGATATGAAGGTTTCTAACTTACGTAAACAAAAATTATTTTACTTTTGTTTACGTCAAAAATGATTGTTGCCGTTCAATTCTTATAATAAAAAATTTACATGGAAACGTCACTTACTTAAATAATTTTTTACCTACGATAAAAGTTCTTTTTGGGATATTTATTTTGTTTTTAATAAATAAGTAAATACTTAATAATAATAAAACTAATTGTTGATCATTTTAATATTCTTTATGACCTTATTTTTATTCATTAAATAATTACCAACAAAAAATCATTAACGTCTTACATTAGAAATATAGTTTCAAAGAAAAAACAATTTCTATCATAACAAACAGGAAAGAAAATATATTGAATGTAACTCCAATTTTGCTTCATGAGAACTGCAAAAAAAAAACACATTCATCAATCAAACACTGAAGTGCTCAACACATTGCAAGTCACAATAAATGACGAAACCATTCATCATCATCGCCAAAAAAAATTATCCATTTATCTACCAGTTCATCAACCTGCGGGCGTCAGCGTGTCTGTCTGTTCGTCAACGTCATTACTAATAATAAATGCCAGTTTTTCGCCAGCAAAAAGTATGTAATTAAAACTGACAATTTACTCCTGTCAATTCTAATTACAAACACATTGAGGTAGATGTCACTGTCGGTCTTCATCAAAGGATAAAAGGTTGACGACCGCTGCTAGAAACTGAAGACTACTAGTAAATTTGATCCAATTGTTGGGTTGTCGACCTCTTTCTATATCCTGTGTGAAGGGCATTCCGACTCGTAGGTCAGATGGTATCAAGGAACGAACGATACTGCAAATGTTGTTGAAAGATTCACACTTCAATAAGTTGGTATAATGGCGAGTTTGGCAGAATGACTTCGCTTTATTATCATACTAGCTGACCGGGCCACGCGTTGCTGTGGCTAACGTTTTTGTCATACGATATTATAATTTGCAATAAATTAAAATTGCGACTATAATTTGAGATTTAAACTATCCTATCTCTCAAGTTGGATCGAACTGCACATGGTGTGCGAATTTTATTATAATCGGTTAAGTGGTTTAGGAGTCCATTGAGGACAAACATTGTGACACGAGATTTATATATATTAAGATAGAAGAAATGTAATTTACATATATTTATAGGACAATAGAGACGGGACAAGCTGATAGCCCACCTAATGAAAGAAGGAAAAATATTTTATTTGTGACACTAGGTTTAAAAATTGAATTTTTTCGCATCCATAAAAATTAACATCATATGTTCAGTTCTAATCTTCTTATCTCTGTCTCGGTAGTTACAGATTAAGCCATAACAAGCACGTGGCACGAGGCAGTCACAGATTAAGACAGACATTACATTAACGAGATATAGAGCTAACGATTGATAGAAATACCCTGAAAATAAAAAAAATCTTGGGATTAATTACGTTTTAGCAAAAGTCATAGAACAAGTTATCATTACAATGCGTATATGTATTATTGATGGATTACGAACGCACGAAAATGACACCTATTTTTACGATTTTTTTTTTGCTATTAAAAATTTAAAAAAAACGGTGTTCTAACTTTTCGAGCTTATTATTACGTTTATTAATCATACAAAAATTTTTTTTTTTTTTTTCATTTTAAAAACAATATTTATTATTATAAAAATGCCGCTAAAGATGACCCTCTCGAAAAATCGGATCCGGACCGCGTAGGTGCTACAACCTTCGATGCTACAACATCTTAAGTAAATCCTCCTGGGGATACCTCGTGGAGGCGCGAAACACAAGTGCGATTGTATTATTAAATATTTAAATTTTAGATCTAGCTCATACCCAGAGATTCTGTTTATATATTAAAGAAAATCCTTTGCATTTGGGAAGCTGAAACTTCAGCGGAGGTGTTCTAAATGTATGAGGTCATCTTAATGTTGTACCTATGTAGTTATGTCATCTATTTTAACTCGCTACTGTAGGTACTTCTGTTGAAGTGTAAATCGGCCATGAGGATGAAGCATCTGTAAGCAGTAGATTATATCCTCTGATCTCGATTTCCTCAAACTACTTTGTTGTCATTGCAATTTATTTTGAAACCATTCGAAATGTATAAATGTCTAGAATTGTGGAAGAAATAATGTTTCCAGCTATAGAAATAAACGATGCATTTTGTTGTTAAAATTACTTTTCTGCTTTATCATCAGACCCATCCCTTTTTCGATAAGTTCGACGAGGTTCCATCCATAAACTCTGCTTACTCTATTTTACAGCCCTCAGAACCTAAATAACCTAATTAACTAAAAATTCATGGACATTTCACACAGCGCCATCTAGCCCCAAACTAAGCACAGATTATATTATAGAAAACAGATCACTGATAGAATACAATTTTTTTTTTTTTTGAAAAAGTGTTTTTTTAGTTTAAATAAGTGACGAAACGAGCTGAGCGCCCACCTGATGTTAAGTGGTGACCCCGCCCATGACAACAGTAATGCGACTCAGTATAAGAGTTGCATCTTACTGAGTCGCATTCATTCTGTAGCGTCCATCACCCAAGACGGGGATTACAGTTATGGCAATCATTTCAAAATATAGAATTACCAAACGATAGTATGTTGGTAATGGGTAGGTAATTTTGAACTATTAATTCAATTTATTAAAATCATACGATGTTTTACCGTAATCATGACTCTTGAGTTGAGCCAATCTAATTATATTCGTTCATTACATTCCGTTACATCAATATTGTAAACAAAAAAAACCAAGCAATAGATTCTTCAAGCGAAGTCGCTCCTGGAGATACCACCCACTCGACTACGTGATACGTGGGTGTTTCAATTGATTTAAATCATACCATCGTACTAATATTTTAATGCGAAAGTTTTCTGTATGTTTGTTTGTTATTCTTTCACGCCTCAACGACTGTACGAATTTGGATGAAATATATTATATAGGTAGCTCATATCCTGGATTAATACATAGCATTTATCCTTGCAAAAACAAAACCTGTCAGTTTTTTCCCATCGTCTCATGATAACTTTTTAACCGCGGGTAACACCGAGTTATATGTATATTAAATGTACATAAGAAAGCATGAGCAACTCGCATATCTGACTTCAAGACTTATTCAAAGCTGCAGCAATAAAACACTGTATCCGTTATATCTATAAGTGCTGATGAAATAACAGGAGCTCGAGATGTTTCACCTTGATGTTTCAGTGTAATAGGCGATATTTTCTTATACAATACCTAAGGAAATACCTAGCAGGACAGAAGCTTCCACCTTTTAGGTAGGTCCAAGTGGGTCATGTTCTCGTGCTTCAAATCAATGACATAAAATAGCTAAAAGTCGTTCTGCCCGAGAAAGCCATCTAATACTAAATAATTCTCAAAAATAGGAAAGTTCAAGGTCAAACGTATACCTGTTAGTTAAATAACAATCCCTCCAGGCAGATATAGGCACTATTTATCTTACAATCATCACCTTGCGTTACACGTGGTAAATTTCTTGTAACTCCATACCTCGGTTTCCCGCTGAAACTTCTCAAATTCCTGACAAAATTACTCTCAACCAGTTTTGACAGTCCATCAACCTCTGCTCCACTTTGTCATGTCAGTATAATTAGTTTGAGGACATGCCTACTGTTTTCTCGACTTATCTTTTTTAATTTCTCTATTTACTAATTGGTTGGGGAAATATTTTTCGTTTAATGATTTTGAAATATGATTATTTTCTAGGCCAACTAAGAGGGTGATATTTTTAGGAATTAAAAAAGACTATAATAACATTAATCCCTATGTTTTAAGTATCATTTTATAAATACCATTTGTCAAAAATATCACTTATCTGTATCAGCTGAACCGACAGACGTTGTACTTTGATTGACATACCTTGATTCTGATTCTTGACACTTGAATCAACCATCAAATGACATTAGGGTTCGTACCTAGTATAACAAGTACCCTGTGGTCACAACAATTGCATACTAAAACCACTCAGTTTTTCTCAAATATTCCATAATTTTTTTCCCCATTTTTCTCTTCTTTTTACATTTTAAAAAATCCAGTCGCACGTTTGCAATTAATGCGCTTACCGGCGAACAGCATTTAATTTTTACGTTTTCAAGCAGTGTTACATTACCTTAATTTTATTGTTTATTATAATAACAATAATTTAACAAATAAGCGGCTGATTTTATCGTATTTCCGGAACCAGGAAAGGACGTCGCCAAAAATGGCAATGCCAAGAACAATCCCACAAGTTCCTACTAATGTGACTTTGAGAATATCACATCAAAATAATTTTTCGGTGACAACAACACGCACTGAGCGTTAGACACAAGTATTTCCACAGTTTTTTGTATGTAAAGTCTTGCCAAAAAAAACATTTTTATAGCTAAATTGCGGGCACCAAAGCCACATCAACCAAAAATAGAAGACACAAGTTGTAAAGACATATCATCAACAATCCAGATAAAATTGTAGAAACAAAAAGTATTAAACATAAATAGGATTTAAAATTTATCAAACCTTAGTTACTCATAAACCACAATCACGTCCAATCATACGTAGGGAAGAAGCGGAGTCTTTATTCTGTAGTCTATGTGAGCTGTCAGCTCGACAGTGAGTTTACTCACAAAAAATAAAAATAATATTAGTTCTACAATTTGTCATAAGTCAAATTTGAGAAACAGTGTGTATATAATTTATTGCACACTGATTGATCCGCGCGTCACTTCAGCGATGGGATCAGCAGTATTCGATATAGGTTGTCATCAAAATGTACTAATGATCAGGCACAAAAGTTTTGGGATCAATATTAGTACTTTGAGAAGATTATAATGAACAAGTAACTTAGTAATAAAAACGCGTGATCTCGTAGGTATTAATAATTATGTATATATTTAAAAGAAGTGACATTTTCAAGAAAAAGAATTCAACGGAAATACAGATTTTTGACTTTGACTTTGATACTCAGTGACAATGGGTCTACGCAGGGTCAAATCGGTAATTTATTCTGAACTCTTCCCCTATTAGTATTAACTACTGTATGGAGCAATAGATATTTTTGGAATTTATAAATACTACTGAATAAATACTATTAATAAGTATGTCTTGCCAGTATTGTGCATAGGCGTCAAATTCGTCGATATGATCTCAAATCTCACTTCCCAGAATACCATTTTCCCAAAATAACTCTTACTAAATATATCATTTTCCCAAAATACCACATCTTGCACAGTCAAATCGATTTGCTAGCTCGGCAGCAACTGAAGATTCTATTGCTCTGATACGTATTTGCAACGAGAATTATCAGTCTGTCTCTCAGCTATTTGTTTTTTTTTTTTTTGTAAACTATCACTTTTTTTTTAATGAATAAGGTTAAACATTAAAAATAAATAAGTGTATCATCCAATATGTTAAGAATACCTTATACCTACTATTTGATCTGTGGCTTTTTATAACAGACGAAAAATAGAAGATAAAGATACAGTACCTGCCCCAAAATAGCAACTCTTAAATCAAACGTACCCAACCATGGTCAAACTTAATCACCTTGAACAGGGTTTTAGGTACCAGAGCTTAGATATGGAATAAAAAACATTTTTGGTCTATTCTATTATTAATTTAATGAGTATATTGAAGATTATCGTTCCAAAATATGCTTAGTTATATCAATTTAAAATATGCGTAATAATTGCGTGACTGCAACATAGATATCGTTAGTATAATTTTCCTCCGTACTTATAATTCCAATGGATCATTGATGTTGGTTTTCCTGTTGGCTGCTACTCCACGACAATTTGAATTAATAGTTATAAATGCTTTGTATACCTGTGTCGACTAGGAAATGTTATGAATAAATGCAACAGACGTGATCTGAAGTTGATAGATTACACAAAAATTCACTGCTCAGTTTGGTTCTCAAATCAAAACGATATAACATAATTTCGTTGAAATGATATTTATATCTAAACTTTACGTATGTCAACAAGCGAAAATCGAATAACCGATATAATACGATATCAGTCACAAATCAACTTGAATAATCAATGTTTGTTTGAAAATCTAACATGGGTTCGAATCCCTATAAATTTCCAATGAAGAATTAAAAATCTAACCTTCAGATCTTTGTGAGGAGACCATACAAAGCACTTTTCTTTATATAGAAACAGAGTATTGTGTAAAGCTTCACTATAGAATCACTATAGAATATTCCACTTATCGACTAGTTTTGGGGGACTATCAGTGCCTAAACGCATCCCTCGGGTGGTGCGAAAGAAGAAGAAGAAACAGCTTAAATCACCTCCCCTCTTTCATCCTTAAAATCGTGTCCATCAAAAAATAAATTTCATCCAAATCCATTGAGCCGTTTGAGCGTGAAAGAGTAACAAATATACAAACTTTCGCCTTTATAATACACTAGTGTGATTCGAGAGATTTGTATTGTAGAAGAATGGTCTTGAAACGTTTAAAAATCTGAACATTATCGTGTAAACACATCTTCTAACCGAATATCAGCGAGTGCGGTGGTCTCATTATAGGAAGATAACTGTATCTTTGACCTTACTTGACATTGGACAACCTATCTATCAGACAGACGAACACAAAACATGTACGACGACGCTCTGTCTACCCATCACTTTAGAGACAAGCCAACGTTTCGCAATTAATTTGTTTTTACAGATAATTGTGATAATTGTTATCGGGGCCATGTTTTCATTTTGTTGTTTCCAAATAGTGATTAGAATGTTATATATTTTTAAATTCTTTGAAGTTTGCTTAGCTGTTCTTTAGCAGTTCAGTTCAGTTTCCTTTGAGTTCAGTTTTCACTTTTTCTTAGCTGTTTTTTCTTCTTAGCTGTACTTTAGCTTGCTTAGATGTTTTTTACAGATCATCTATGTTAAGCAACCCTCGCCCCGCCCAGATGTTGGATGGGTGACCGTTTAGTTAAATTTGGACAGAACGCTCCCGTGTTACGAAGGGCACGTTAAGATGTAGGTCCCGACTCTAGTCGTTAAACCATGTCACCGGCCTACCGGCGTTGGCCACTCCGACATCAGAGCTGGCCACTCACCCTCAAGAAAGAAGGAGGAAAAGACCTATAGCCATA
This sequence comes from Aplocera efformata, assembly GCA_921293045.1. Classification (NCBI taxonomy): domain Eukaryota; kingdom Metazoa; phylum Arthropoda; class Insecta; order Lepidoptera; family Geometridae; genus Aplocera; species Aplocera efformata. The sequence continues at coordinate 2,895,286 of OV121058.1, read as the reverse complement.
CTAGCGGACACCCGGCGTGTGCTGCTAAAAAATAAAATACATTTTGTGAATGTATGAATGAAATATATTTTGAGCCTAATGCATTGGCATTGACATTAGGCTCAAAATGTATTTCATTCATAAATTGGGCGTCTGTAGGTGTTTAGGCCTTCATATTGAGAGCCGGTGTTTGTATCTCTGGGCCACCAAGCTTTTTCCACGAAACTAAATTGATCAATAAGTCCAATTCGATACTAATGATGTGCACGTTATTTCGAAGAATTTAAGAATTATAAGGACTAAAAATATTCTTTTATTTTCACTGTCATTCATAGCCGTAAACTCTATCAAGTTATGAAAAATGCTTAAGTTTAATATTGACATTGAAACCAAATCGACGTATTAACTATAGGTCAATATAGAGAATATTTACCTATAGTTTATACAATACGTACCCATTATTAGACCAAATCGAAAGTGTTGTGCCAACATTTCGTTATGCGGAAGCGTGTGCGTGACATAAATTTTATTTATCAGTTCTTATATCATATTATATAGCTATTATTATATGACGCAATATTATAAATTTATATATGTATATATTAAAGTTAAATACTAACTTTACTCTAAAACTACGTTCCGTTTATGAGTTCGTTAGAGTCAGCATTCGTCTTAGATATTGGTATCTTATCACGATATATATCGATATTTTATCAATGCCTGTAGAAAATTTTGTGATTTTTTAGAAAAATAAAGCAAGACTTTAGCTCCCTTTGTCTTCGGTTTCTTTTTCGAGAGTCTCTATAGCTTTAGCCCTCAACTCTTTTGTCTGAAAGCCACACCAGCCTATAAGAAAGTACAGAATGTCACCTTTATTAATAGTGTTTTTTTTTATTTTTAGAGTTTTTTAGTGATCATGTTGCCCGCGTCCGTAGGTGATTCCTTAGAATCCCTACCTGTATCCCCGGGTATGAAAGTTGCAGTAGAACTTGTGCCAAGTTTGTCACTTGCACTTGAGGCGTTACATCTCGCATGACGGGCGCTACGGAATGCGAATTGGGTCTTCTTACACTTTGGTCGGAGAGCACCTTAGAGGTACTGATGTTGTTATAAGCGGAGCTAACCACTTAACATCAAATGGGCCATCCGATAGATTCGTCACTTTAGGCAGGGCAAAGCATGCTAGACAAATTATGTAGAGGTATATAATATGGACATCTATCATCATTGTAAAATATGCGAAAATTTCCTGAGTAATATGTTGTGTTAATTAGTGAGATCACTTGTTCATCTGAAATTCTTTTAAACCCCTCGGTTAAAAAGAGGGGTGATATAAGTTTGACTGCTATTTGTGTGTCTGTGGCACCGTAGCTCTTAAACGGGTGAACCGACTTGGGTGCGATTTTTTTTTTATTTTAGAGCAGGTTTTCTAGCGGTGGTTCTTAGACAGGTTTTATCAAAATCGGTTCAGCTGTTTGAAAGTCATCAGCTCGAGTCGAGGGTTTGAACATTTTTGTAAAATGAACATCATTCCGATAAGGCACACTTGACATGACCCAAATAGGTATATTTTTGAGTATTAATAGTTGGCTCTATTTCATACACGATAGAAAACTTTAATGCCTAAGGTAGAACGTATATTTTAAGATTATCATATTATCAAGTAGCATTGGCGAAAATAAACGATATTTTCGCGATATTGATATACATATATGACTGATGAAGCCTCTAGATAACGATATTGATCTTGAATTGAACGTAAGTAACCTTCGCCTTACTTTACGCAGAATATAGAATATATTTAGAGTTATTATTGGCTGGTTGTGATATCGAGTGAGTACCAATAATGTGCAGATATTGGGTTTCGAATTGTCATACATTCTGCCGATGGAATGTTTTGTATCACGTGTTGGTACCTACTTCAAACCATTATTCTGTGCCACGGCATCTCTTAACGCATTCAGTATTTAGAACTTTTGATTGAATCTGACATCATTGTTTCTTATCTTTTATGGATTTTAATAAATTATTAAATAAAGTATATAACAGTAGGCTGCTTTTTATTGTTGTTCTCTTCCCATATTTTGTCACAGTTAATTAATAATTAATTAATATTGGGATACTTAATATTGGGATTAATTCATATGTCTTCTCTAATAGATTGACAATAGACAGACATCTATCTACCCTCTTTCACAGTCAGAAATGAACGTTTAATAATTACTACATTTTCTGCTACATTCACAACGGTAACTATATTCGTTTTTTTATTTCATTCATGCCGGCTCCGGAGTTGAACTAATTGACCTTCAGTTTGAAAGTCAAGGTATATTATACTCGCTCGCTATTACACTCGTTAAAAATACTATTATAACAGTAACTCTATACCAATACAATCTCACAAGAAGGTCAGAAAATTTGAAATATTTACAATTAAAAATGGTTGTAGAAGACGAATGATAAAAGAGTAGACCAATTTACAGAGGCACCACTATCACTTCACGCCTGTATTTAATTCCATACCAATAAAGACAAGTCTTATGGCCTATAAATAAATATATATTTTACTAATCTAATTAAATTAATACTTGTATGTATATTTATTTATTTTGCGTATCTCAGAAACGGCTCTAAAGAATTGGATGAAATTTTGTGTGTAGATTGGGTTTTGCTGTTTAAGTTTACCTGTATATCTTGTTACAACGCTTTTCTCCATTTCTTTTTATATGACGTTATCGTTGTAATATACATTATTTCCTGTAGCACCGTATTATATGTACTAAATTCTAAGTACATCAATATATATGTACATATATTTGTATAAAAAACATTTGTATATGTTTATTTTTAGTTACAAGCTTGTAACCACAACACCGACTGTAGACACCAAGGTTGACTTCCGAATAACAAGACCCCAGTAAGTTCAAGGGATTTCCGTTTGCAGTTTCATATACAATTATTTAAAAGTATAGCTTGGACAACTGGTCGACTATACCAAGGTCGGCTCGACAGGCTTAGCCGCGATCAATGTCAACGCTTGTTTTGCAAATAATTTATCTAATCTATGGCGACCACATGTGTAATCTACGAGTACATATCTCTCGAGTCTGAATAAACTTCACTGTGTAAAGATCATGCGGTCTTTTGTCAAGCAAACTATGCTTTTACATTATTTTAATTCTAATACGTGGACTATAGAATTCATAACATACCTATTGTAAATGTTGTTAAGATTAATTTAGCAGATTATGACTTATTGCATCTGTGTCTATCTAAGTTTAATATTCTTACGCAGTATACACAAAACCCAATCGTAAAATACCGGCGTAGTTCACACAGCTTCTAAACTTAGTGAACATAATAAAATGACAGTCAAATCAAATGTTTCCACATACACAGCACCATCCAACCAATTAACAAATTATCGTTGCATACATTTAAAAGACTCCATTTATCCGCGTGTTTTAGAAACAAGACTTTAACCCGCTCACATTATGATCATTCGATAAATTGATTGAATCATAGCGCGATTGCATGCTCGACCGATCAACGACTATAAAAATGTTAGCCATAAATTGTGCTTGCCGAACTCTCACATTGGCTATGCCACAGATGATTTCATTTCCTCGAGCCACTTGTTTATTTAACCCACCAAATTTCAGCCTAATATTGTATTTTGCTTATTTTGTGTAGTTTTCGAAACAACCCAGGATGGACAGGTTAGGCTTGGACGCTAGGTTTATGAGATCGTCAAAGTAGCAAAGAAAATTTTAATGAGAATTGCTCAGAACAGACGGGCCATCACCCGCAATGACGGTAATTACGAGTAATAATTTTCATTCTTATTACAACCACTCTGCGGTCAATTTCTATAATGAAATTTTATGCATTTTAGACAGTACACATAAACATCGGGCACTTTCAACCAAGAAGGCTGATTTACAGAAAACATCTGATTAAAACTATTCTAGTTTGTGCAATCGCAATGGGGCTAACATGATAAATAATCAGATTTTTTTTCTCCAAAGATGGACGGCAATATATCTTGCAAACGATTGTTTCCCAAACAGTTTCAAAAGTCATAAACATTCTTCACTAACCTTTTTGCAAAGAAACAGCAAAATGTTTGGTACAAACCTAGAAAAATGTACCATTAGTAATAAAACAACTTTCAGAAATAGAAACTAGTCAAAGATTTGATCACAAAACAGTTTCAGCAGACACAATGGATTCTTTATCTTTTCTTCATACACCAAATAACAAAGGTAAGATATGTTACTTATGCAGATTATTTATTGTGTGACTAGTGTGAATTACTTCGTAGGAATTGCCAGCTTTATCTTGTGTGTTGACAGGCTTATAGTTGGAAAGTTATAGGCTGTTATGGCAGTATTACTAGAAATATTAAAGCTTGTTCCGCAATACATTTTCAGCCAGCACAATGGAATCTTTAATATCCCCTTCATAACCCTGAATAGGTAGTTTCAATGACTAATTTCCTCCACGATCGTCTACACGTGACTAGTGTATGCACTTCCATTTGTGATGGAAACGCGACACCGATTTCCTATGTACTTTGGCATTGTTTAGTGCATTAAAATTTACTAAAATAGAATGAATGAATTTGCAAGTTGAAGGGCCACAGGGCACTTTGATAGAGCGTAGTGTGTGAATTTTGTTGGCGTATTGAATTATGGAGGGATATTTGTTCTCATCTATACATATAATAAAACTGTAGACTTGCCGTGTCTGTACATTAAAGATTTTTGCAAAATAATAACTGGGAGACGTTAGGAATAAGTAATAGAACGTAAAAAAGCAATTTTTGTAATTTTTGTCTGTTTGTCTGTTTGTCTGTATGTTTGTGCGCACTTTACGCAAAAACCATAGATATTTATCAAAATCTAAGTACTAACAAATGTTAAGCTGAGTCTCGAATAATGAATAGGGTTTATTTTATCAAAATCGACTTACAAAATAAAAAGTTATTCAATGTTTTATTCAAAAATGTTTGTGCGCACATTACGCAAAAACCATAGATAGTTATCCAAATCTAATTACTAACAAATGTTAAGCTAAGTCTCGACTAATGAATACCGTTTATTTTATCAAAATCGCCTCGCAAAATCAAAAGTTATTCAATGTTTTACTCAAAATTTTACACGCGCCTGCCAAATCCTGCATGCTTGACTCGGTGTGGCAGGCCGGTGTATTGCAGCATGAATACGAGCAGGCGCTTGAAACCAGATGACACGTTTAGTCGTAGTTTGGGTTAGTTAATTAGGCAATTAGTTTAAAGGCAGTTTAGTTTTTCTTTGTACTTTGAACTGCGAAAGGTTGATTAAGTTTGATTACGAGTTAAGCTGCCTGTCAAACGAGTCATTTACTTGATCTAGGAGACCTACATTACACTGGAGTAACGCCATGGCTGTATATCCGGCTGAAAATGGCCGCATAGGTAAATCATCATCAGGGTACATCATCATCATCATCATCAGGGGCGAAAGTACATAACCCTTGCGATATTTGTTATCGATTTTGCTGATATTATCTGGACATTCAGATGCAGCACATATATTGAAAATGTATCAATATAAATTAGCGGAAGTCTGTCAAAGAATATGCAGCTCAACAATGATAACGAAACATAAATCGATGCTTGGTAGCTATCTTTTTTTTCTGAGTTAGTTACGTATCGAGCTGAGGGCCCACCTGGCGGTAAGTGGCGACCCACACCCATCACAACAGTAATGCGACTCAGTATAAGATTTGGATCTTAGACTGAGTAGCACTCATCCTGCTGCGACCATCACCCGAGACGGGGATGATACGTCTCATGCGAATGTAATGCAAGCACTACTGCTTGTGTCATTCCCGGTGTGGTTGCAGTACCTCGCCGGACGAACTTGGCACAAGTTCTACTGTTTTACTGTGTTACTGTTAAGTTCTACTGTTACTTTTTGGTTGCTGCTCTAGCACCACCCAGAGGGTACGTGTAGGGAATCAAAGGATACACACCTGCGGACGCGAGCAACTAGATCCAATAAATTGGTACGGGGGACTTATTTCTCACCAAAGCCGTCTTGACCCAAATACGCAACCGAAATAAAATTGCTCCCTCTATTTCCTTGAAGCCCAGTTTGCAACATTTCTAGAAATAGCGACAAAGCAAAGGTTCTACGTGATTGTGCTTAGTAGTATGGGATCAGTACACAATGGCAACCCGTAAAACAGTTAAAGCGATGGACCGAACTCACTGCTATATATTAGATCCGCCTATAGATATCACCATGCTCTTATGTGGTGTTTATAAATGGAGATACTAAGGTTGAAGAAATTAACGCATGTTCGAGTCTGTTCGAGGGACAACGTTATACCAATGCATTGAACACTAAACATGCGGCCACACACCTCCTGTGTATTTTACACTGTTTTGTTACTTCAGGACTTATTTCATATGTGTATGATGATCTAACAACACTGATACAACATTGAGCAGTGTCCCAGGGAATGGCATTGAACACCATTCAACATCATTAACAGAGTAGTGGAACAATAAGACGATTTTTTTTGTCAATGGGTAAATACTTTGCGTATACATTGGGGAGGCGTGAGGTTATGTGTGACTCACCCCCAACACTACTCAGAAATAGCAGTACTGGGGAAATACACACTAAATCCCCTTGGTGTTCCTGCACTACGCCTTCACGCTTGGGCTACGGGTACGGTAGCGGCCCCAGCGGCGTTGGTCTACGGGTATCGGGACCCCAACACGATGTGTAACTCCCTGTGGTGGCGTGCCCGAAACACGAAGCACGCCATCCTCCTGTGGGGACCTCATCCGTCGGACGGCAGATTCCCCGGATCTACCACCAGGAGGTTCCCGTTAGGGTGGCAGGCGGCGCTCATGCGCCTGCCTTCGCCGACCCACTCTCCTGCGTCTACCAGGGTGAGGAGATTCTTCCTCCCTCACCCTCTCGGCTGCTTCCTTCTGCGAGGTTACTTCCTTGCAGAAAGACTGAGCTGCCACCCAAGATCACCCGCTGTCAATCATGGATGAGACCATATTTGACAGCGAAAAGTTTCTGCCTATAGCCGCGGTCAGGCGGGAACAATAAGACCCTACCATCTATCCCAACGAATGTTTCGTGAGTGCATCTGGACTCCCACCATACAATATATTAAACTAAATGTCGGAGTGCTCATTGCTCTTTTATAAATTTATGTCTTCCTAAATTATTGGGTGTGTGAATATGACTCCGCCCTTTCTCAACAGATGTCGTTTTTAGTATTGTTTACGTGTACTAATAAATGACCATACTTGTATTCGATAGTACTGAATGTCAGCTATCTAACGCATTTTATGATATTTGGTTGAAGTGTAAGCAACAATTGTTTTCACCTTTTCGAAAATGTCGGTTTTTATTCCAAATAAACGTCATTTGCGGGAAGTGTTATTACATTATTTTATTGCGAAGAAAACTGCAGCGGAAACTTATCGTTTGCTTGTGGAGATTTATGGTGAGCATGCTCCGTCTAATACAACTTGCAAGGAATGGTTTCGACGATTTCAAAATAACGATTTTAGTACTGAGGATAAAGAACATGGAAAACCACCAAAAAAATTTGAAGATGCTGAATTGGAAGCATTATTGGCGGAAGATTCTTGCCAAACTCAATCAGAATTAGCTGCAGCATTAAATGTTGATCGTTCAACTGTTGCAAAGCGTTTACAAATGATGGGAATGATTCAAAAAGCCGGTGACTGGGTTCCACATGATTTAAAAGAAAGAGACATGGAACGTCGGAAAACCATTTGTGAAATGCTGCTTCAAAGACAGCAAAGAAAAGGATTTTTGCATCGGATAGTCACAGGAGACGAAAAATGGATACACTACGAAAATCCTAAACGCAAAAAAGCTTGGGTGAAACCAGGCGAACCAGGCCCATCACAGCCAAAAATAAATATTCACTGTGCCAAGGTCATGCTCTGTATTTGGTGGGATCAGAAAGGTATTGTATATTATGAGTTGCTCAAACCCTCTGAAACTATTAATGGAGAAGTTTACCGACGACAACTAATGCGTTTGAAGCGAGCCATAGAAGAAAAACGACCAGAATGGGTGAATAGACATAACAAATTAGTTCTTCAGCATGACAATGCCAAACCGCATACCGCAGAAGTCGTAAAAAGATATTTAGAGGGACAGGACTGGGAAGTGTTACCCCACCCGCCATATTCACCAGACATAGCTCCTTCGGATTACCACCTATTCCGGACGATGCAGACAGACCTTACTGGAGAAAAGTTTACTTCTTGTGAAAGTATCAAAATTTGGATTGACAACTGGATAAGCTCAAAAGACCAGGACTTCTTCCAGCAAGGAATACGAAAACTACCTGAACGATGGGCGAAGGTTGTAGCTGCAGATGGAGCATACTTTCAATAATTTTTTTTTTAATTTTGTAAGCGAACAAATGTGTTTTATTTTGACAAAAAGGGGCGGAGTCATATTCACACACCTATTATGTTACGGCATCAAATTGAAAGTCAAGAGTTTAGAGAATTCCTCTCATTCCTATCAACTGTCCATTTAGTTTTAAATGCATTTAGTCTCCGGTGAGCCTATGTTCCGCAGTGATCAGACGTAGTCCTTATATTGAGTTGCTTTTTGCACAGTCCGCCTTAGCTATTCAAATATTTTTTATACGCACGTTCCTGAAATATCCTGAAAATACGACTTCTATAGTATAGTTTACAGAGAAGCATTATTGTACAATACAATAAAATATACATTTGCAATGGTTGCAGTTTCACTTACGTAGTTCATCATCTAATCAAGTCTTTAATCTTCCCAGTTAACAAAACCTAAGTAATATGGTAAGAATCCAACGGAAATAAAGTATTTTGAGATTTAATCATAACATAATAACATAATTTTAATATAATAGTAACGACCAGACATAATAAGCATGTCATTATATTTCTATCCTCTAGGCTGGGATAGATCTAAGTCCACGCGGACGAAGTCGCGGGCACAGCTAGTTTAATATAAAATTCAGCAAAATTCAGGGCTACTTCGCGAAAGTTTTGACTGTCATTGCAATGTTTAGATCATATAAATAACATGTGTATTGCGTGAACTTTTAACTCAAAATTACAATATTAAGACCCATAATATTGCTTAAAGCCATAACTACCTACATCAAACTTGTATCTTGAAACTTGTTTGTACGCCATTTTACTGGCTTCACTTTTTTTATTTGCTCTTTGGTTACACCAAAATGATCGCACGACGTCGAAAGTTCTTTACCTTCACGCTCATCCAGGTTTTTTGCTGCGTCTCCCGACCTCCAAAACCAGTCCTACCACAGATCATACTAAAGTCCCGAACATTAACCTTTCACTCGGGATTTTTTCTCCAAACATTATAAGGAAAAAGTTAACACAAACTTTGAAAGACTCACTTTCTCCATAAACATTATTTTGTTTGTGTGAGTTTGACTATCGTTTTTATGTATCGTTAATACAGATCAATATTTCGTTATTTGATTATTCAATATCTATCTCGGTCACTTTGGTTTGACGTGTTGGAGAAATCGTACGATTACGTGGATCTGTCTACTTATTCAATTTATTTTATACATTCTGAAGAAGAACAATATATATTTTGGTACTATGAGTTATGAATAGGCTAATAAAAATTCGCAAAGAGCTTATACCTAAAGTGAAGCATCATCTGAAAGTCAAGGTCTAATCTCATACGAACTGTACTGTAATTTATGTAAACTGCTAATTAAAAAAGCAGATTGGAGGCGTCATAGGTGTCTTATCATCAATTTGATTCCAAAATGAACTCGTTATGACCAGACAACTTTAGTCTACATCAAAAATATCGGATTTAATGATAAGATGGAAATTCACAATCAACATACACTCGAATTCTTTGGTACATCTGTCAGTTCAGGAATTAATGTGTCCAAAAGATATTTTAATCGTAAACACAATGGAAAATTATGAAATTGTAATAGAGTATGTTTACTTGATCCGTGTAAACATCAGATCCGATCTAATTTGCTATTAGTTGACAGGTATTGATGGGCTATGATCGGAGTAGCCAAACCATGACGACATGCCAGCTATTCGTTGGCGCCCAGAGCGTTCAGTGTCGCAAAATGTGGGACAAATGTATGTGACAACTGTTGTACAGTGGCATATATATCGTGATAAATCAGAGTCACACACACTTCATGATATTTGTGTGAATTTCCAAGATTCCCACGCGGTTGTTATGTGCGTCTATTTACTTCAGTGAATATCGTTTTCTAAGCTTATAATATCATTTGTGAAAATCCTTCAGAAACAAAATATTTATATTCATTAGAACATACGCCAATGAGTAATTTTCCGATCCATTATTTGCATATTCGCTAAAGATCATCATTTAACCTGCCTAATGTGGTTTTTGCCATAACGTAAAGCAAAAAGGCATTATTCAGATATTCAGATATTCGATTATTCAGATAATAAAAAAACCTTGTGTGATTTATATTTTGTTAATATAACTGTGCTTATACAGCCCGGCTATAATTAAACTCTGACATAATACATTAGGTATTGCGAAACTGAATTCATTCGAAGCCAAACAAGGGCAAATCAAAAGTATACAAACACTGGCTGAAACAGACGTTTCGATTGAGAGACTTCCGCTCTCACCAAATGAAGCTGTTTCAGATATTGTTGAAGGGATCGAGGTCACCTGCGGTCTATAGTTCATTCATAATAAATTAGCTTCCTTCAAAAGGTACAAATTATTGATTGGGTCATTTCACGGCCTGACATACAAGCATACATATACCTAAACAAAATAAACAATAGTGTTTAAAATAGCGAAGAACAACAGTCAATTAAACTATAACATAATGCGTACATAATCTATCAAATGCAGACACCTATGCAAATTTCTTTATGAATTAACCTTGAATTATCGATGTATAACCACATTTTTACGACGATGTTGATTGGCTCAGCTGCGCCTGTTGTCAAATAACACATGGTTGGCAATATGTATATTTAAATCTACAGATATTTCAAAATAAACTGTGGTGTTTATTTTAGTCATAACGGAATTCAGCAAGTATTGATAACATTTGTATAAGATCCAAAGTTACGCAAATATTTACTGCTTTCTTTGAAATATCATGGAATTCGATTTCCGGCGTCACGTGGCTGTATTGAACTTATCGTTTTTCTTTTACGTACAAATATTGCTTGTTACAAGATCTACTAGCACTAGTATTATGTAGAAACGTACCTTTTCTTCGTCCGAAGGGACCGCAGAAACAATTTCCTTTGCCAATAACACTGTCATCGATATATTTGATCAGCTTAGAGACATCTTCACACTTGCTCCGGGAGTCGGCCTCCCATCTAGCTGGTAAGTCCTCCTGCATCGATTCAGATTTCCCTTTAGTGCCTCTTGATTTCTTCAGAACACTCGTCATAATCACATCACACTCAAAAAATCACAATGTCACTGAACACTTTGTTTACTATTGGAGAACTGCGAAAATATAGTGCGGTGATGAGGGATATATAACGCGTAACAAAACACGACCGCTCGCTCGGTGAGTGCCCGAACGAATGACGAATTTAACCTTGTAGTTGTGGGCCGCGCAGTTTTTTTCTCTAGCGTTGTGGTGTGGACAACGTACATCTATTCTGCCCTCCTAGTAGGTGCAGTGGATCAACAGACTGGTTTCCGCATTTACTGTGTTGCTAACCGGAAAATTGGATCTTCAAACGCCATTAAAAACAGACGCAAGGCGCAGACTCGGGGTGTTAGAGAAATGTGGCGATTTGCTTTGAGATTACCTGCGTTTGATGTCGAATGAATATGGAAATTAGCGGTGTTTGGACTAATTTGTAGTTCATTATTCTCTAATTCTGGTTTAAATGTGAGTATCGCTGACCGAATTTCTGCTTTCAGGTCAGGCTTTGAATTAACTTCAATAAGCTTTGGTGACCTATTCAAATTGACGTTGAATGGAAATCCCCCTAAAATTATTTCGCTCATTCGTACTAACCTTTAATGATGTAACTGCAGGGGCACAAATTTACTCTCAACAAGCGTAATAGAATGAGCTCAATTGGTAGTAACTCTGGCTTCTGTGCTCGATTCGTGGTCTCGATTCCCACCAATGACAAGAATTTGTGTGGCGAACCTGGATGTTTTTTCTGATTCCTGGTTTGATATTATGCACGTTCTTTTTTCAAGTTAAATCTTATTTGCCTTTCCAGATTTAAATCAATGATTTGAATCATCCGTATCTGGAGCTCTATTTTTTATATCTTATTACTTAAAATTATTTTGCGTATCTTGGAAATGGCACTAATGATTTGGATGAAGTTCTGTGTTTTGCTGTTTAAATTTACCTGTATAATAGTTTATAACTTAAAAATCCTAATATGATCTTAAAATTTATAAATTTCGTAGGCTGCTACGCCGTAGACGCCTATTGTGTTATTTCTTAAGTTTGTTGTTGTTTGATTGTCTGCGAAGCCTTTTTTTATCAATAGTAGAAGAAACTTGAAGTAAATGCTCACTACAAAATCACAAAGCGACAATGATTCGATCTAAAAATACTCTATATGATCTCATCTTTGAACACATTGTCGCAAAAACTCATTGGTTAAAGAACTAAAAACTCCCAGTCACGAATTGAAAGCTATAAGATGATTGAAAGTCAAAGTCATCAAACCAGTGCCATGAATATAGAATGGACAGGATGACACCATACAAATGACGGTTATATTACGTGCAAGCTAACGCGTCCCTATTTGACATGCACGTCTCGCTGAATCTAACATTGCAAATGACTCGAGTTGCCAATTAGTGCACACCACAACAGCCCTAATTTAGTGCCTTAGACACTCGTCTTTGTTTACGCCATTTTGGCGCTCAAATCACATATTGGTTACCCAGCTGTAGCTCGCGACTTCCACCGCGTGGAATTTAACAATTCCATTCTTATTTTTTTTCTTTTGTAAAAGTATCTTATATGGAGTTAATACATGGAGTAGAACATCAGCTATCTGCCGTCAAAATCGATCCAGCCGTTTTGGAGATTAGCCTGAACAAACAGAAACATTGACAAAATTTTCAATAATACTTCTTTGTTCTAATTACCTTCCGTGTATACTTTTAAAATACATGTAGTAAAAAGCTTTTATTTTGACATTACAACAGACTTCAATTTTATTTATTTGTATAGATGGCGTTTATTCATTAGGGAGGAAGACAAAATCACACCTTATCTATATGGTAAAAGATACTGTGCATCAAACCGTTACCATGACAACGCAACTTGTTTGATCGGTCGCCCGCAGTGTGCATATTTTACGCATTTCTTTTGATAATTTTACTGAACAAAGATGATGAAACTACAGATTTCGAACGAACAAGACAGGAAGGAGGCCCAAAATAGGGAGAGAAGGAGACAATGCGAGCTCGAGAGACGGAACAGGATCTTCAATGCTCGGAACAGGAAAATTGGGGTAAGCAGAAAAAGCAGGTTTTCAGATTTCTGCTGCAATTCTATTCTTACACAGGTATACCACTTTTTTAAGTCTGTCAACACATAAAATCCCATGACTGCTCTACCTTGCCAGTGATTCAGAATATATACAATATAAATTTTTACTAGATTTTACCCGCGACATCCCTCCAACCAATTATGGTTGTTCCATACAAAATTTGCAATAAAAATGATTTCTCCAAAGGTGGACCTTCCTTTTCTGGAGCGTCAGATAGCAGAGAAGAGAGCAGAGCGAGAGGAACAGCAGCGGAAGGACCTGGCATTCGCGCAACAGATGATCAAGGATAGCAATCTAGCCGTCGTGCTTCAGGAGAGGGAAGTGGAAGTGAGTAACTTCAGGTCTTGCCATAAGTAACTTAATGTCAAACGGCACCTGTCTTTTTTGCCATTTTTATTAACTAGCCGTACCCGGCATGCGTTGCAACGCCACGTAATAGAATCATTTTTATATAAATAGTTTGGGGGGTTCCCCAGAGCAACCTACTAAGTTTCATCACAATCTGATCCATGGTTTAGGAACGCATAGAGAACAATCATACAAACATTGATTCTTATTTCAATAGACTAGCTTTCACATTTTGACAATCGGTGTCAAACGACGTAGTGGCAAAGAAGTCCATGGAAAAATGTGGTTCCAGGTATTCCCAATTTCTGACTTGACATGAGTTTTATTTTAGTTGTTTATGGGTGGCGGTAACCACTCAACATCAGGTGGGCCGTCTTCTTGTCCCATCAGTTAACAACACTCAAAAAAAATTAAACAAAAAACAGTCTTCCGCAGAGAAGCTCGTTTCAAAATGTACTTGAAGCTCAGTGTTTTATAATACGTACCTATTTTCTACAGGAGCGCCGTCGCATAGACAATGAGATAGACGCTTATCGTCAAAGTTACCAGAGGAAGGAAGACACCCGGGAGTTTGACCTGAATGACCCCGATGTCCTGAAGAAACAGCTTCCACCGCGGGCGTCTGATGGGGAGCCCGTGGGAATGTCTAGTGCACAGAAGTAAGCAGGCTACTTAGTTGATTATATCATACCCATCTTCATTGACAACCTATGAAACTGTATGTACTGTTATTGTTCATGGAAGGTCAGATAGGCTTTGAAGAAGCACTAAACTTATATTATAAGAGCGCGTGATCTACATATTTATTCTTAGAAATCACGTTACCACGATTCGACTGAAACTAAGATTTTCTGCTTGTTTTGACTTTGCATTTTTATTAGCAGTAGTGGTGTTAGAGGAGGGCGGGGTTCGGCGACCGCCCAAGGGCGCCTAGCATCGACTGATGCCTGATTCACTGATAACGACAAGACTGACAATATCTCAATCGAGATTGACAAACAGCAAAACATAAACTTCAATGCCTTAATAAGAGAGTTTTCTGACAAAAATACTACAAAAGTATTTTTTTATTTTAGAAAATTTTTGTTTAGATTAGCAGTTGGTGTTTTAGTTATTCCCTCATTTTTTTCACACATTTTAATTGTATGATAAAGAAAAGGCCTTACATAATCTTGCGCAGGGCGCGGTGATACAAAACCCAGCGCTGATTAGTAGATACATATTTTAGGTATTCCCTGTGATCGGCAGGTTTGAAGGCGAAGACCTGGACTATGAGGAGCGTCAGAAGATAATGGCTGCGCAGAAGAACGCGTGGCTAGAGCAACAGGTGCAGGAGAGGAGAGCGGCTGAAGAAGAGCGGAAGAAGGCAGAGGCTGCTTACATGGTAACCACCACACGCCAAACAATCTGTACAGTATTCCTTTAAGTTTTAGCTATCTAAAATTGTTTTATGAAATTATAGCACCCACTTGTTGATGCTACTCATGCGCAATAATATTTTCTATAACCGTAACCCACAAATTGACGTACGGAACTTTTTTTTAAAGTAGTTATCTGACCAATTACATATTAATGCATAAAAATGGCATGTTCTACGATGAGACAGTCAGGCAGTAGCAACGCCGGCTATCATATTCACAGTCAAACTGAGACAAAACGCATCGAGCAAAAATTACACTACACGAGCAAAAGTGATGTCTAATTGTCCATTTATTTGACGAAGATTTGCCGTAATAAATTTGTTTGATGTATTTTTATACGTTTCAGACAGGGGCCGCGTTATAAAGGTTCTACTGTATTTGTATAACAGTATTATCCTTTGCAAACAGATGGCGATCAAGGCCAGGGACGCTCGCGCCAGTGAGCTGGACAGGTTGGAGCGTGATTGCCGCTACCGGCTGGGGCAAGCAAATCTCCGATACAACGAAGCTCTGGTAACTAAATAAGCACACTGAGAAAATATCTAATTTTAATTTTATTTCAGGCATAATTAAGTACCAAGAGAACTAACCAGAAAAACCATAATTTTTTTCTGAGTCGTTTCGCCTATCTTGGTGACAAAAAAGATGCCCTTCTCGTTACGAATTGATGATTATCACCGGTAACACTACACACATGAATAAGCATATGTTCCTTAACAATAGGCAATTTCTACTTCCTAAGATATTGCCATTTCTCTTACCATCATTCCCATCTAATTAAATACTCTGATCACACTTGGATGATAAAACTTGTCAACGTAATCGCCAAGTTGGACTGGTTTTGTCCTGGCCGTCGGATTAATATGGAAATATTTTAAAATACTCGACAAAAATTATTGTGGATCTTGGTAAAATAATGACAGTATTGCGCATACCACTTGTGACGTCTACGATTCCATGATAGTGTAACCCACAAGGTGAAAAGTAACGGGTGTGAGTATTTTAATCTAATGATATATCTTAAGTACTAATGTTATAAATGCGACAGTTTGTATGGATGGATGGATGATTGTTACTCAATCACGCCATAACGGCGGAACGGATCTGGATGAAATTTGACACATAGATAGATTATGGTCTGGAATAGCAAATAGGCTGTTTATCCCGGAAATATGTAGGTACCTACGGTTTCCGTAGGATGGCGCAGCAAGTTAATTAAAAAAAATTGTTGTAGGCGGCAGAGAAGAAGCAACTGGACCAGATTATGAAAGAGCAGGAACAGGCAGACAACACAGCGGAAATATTCAATAACCTCACTTCCGACATGCTCACTGAAAACCCAGATGTCGCTAAGAGTGCAATTGGAAAAGACAGGTCCGATACAGTCAGATCTTCGCCTACAGTCATATGGTTACAGCAGTAGAACCAGTATTCAGTAGACTTAGCATTCAGAGTTAGCCAGAATTACTGCCTCAATACCTGTATACACGGCCAATAAGTAGATGTAGTTACTCCTACATTACCTATTTTGTATGACTTGCGATTTCTACCTTGTTTAAAAATTGCAAGTCATGGACGTGCCGTCATGCAAGGGTGTCTGTGATGTCTGTCTTGTGAGCTAAGCATAGCTTTCTAACATTATGGACCCGTTCAGGTGCAGATCCATCCCTGAGACCACGGTGGGCATCCCACAACCCAAATTGAGGATGATATTTTCTAAAAATAAAAATAAAAACGTGCTTGATTCGCGCAGTTTATATACCTACACATATTGTCAGATCGAATTGTGTAAGATGGCACACAATTCGATTTGTGATATATTGATTTAGTGGTACGGTATCGCGTGGCGGGTAATTGTTTTCTTTCCAAGCATTTTGAAAATGTATTCTTTGTGAGAATGCAATGTATCGTGAGCAACTCGCACTTTGCTGATTTTCGGAAGGCAGTTCCACCAATTTTGAGGTCAACAACCTCGCCTATATCCATTACGAATGCAAATCTTAGTCTACAGATAAAAATATTTACATTTAGCTGAGGATTCAATTGCGCTACTCGTAGTACCTATTTGGGTACAAACAATAGTCTAAAATCGTTTTATAGTGACATTTTTTTTCATCATTGCAGAGCCATTGGCTTCATGTACAAAGGGATGAACCAAGAAGAGTTGAAGAAGTTCTATGCAGCGCAGAAGGAACAAATGGCTGCAAATAAGGTCAGTGATTTTCTAATCCTCCATATAAGGTATAATACGCCGGTGATCCTGCAGAGAAGTTATGAGATTGAAAGTCACTATACTTCAACGATGACCTAAGATGAATATTTTTATTATGTTGTATATTATGACGGCGTATTTCAAGTGATGCTCACGTGAAAAGATTAATATGGTTGTATAAAATGACTAGGCTCTAGGGACAAAGCATTTAATTGTGAGTCATATTTTGATATCAGCAGCAATATTAGATTCGTTAGTCATCAAAGCTGTCTTATCGCCACTACTGTACGCGGGATGCCCCAGCAGTCAAGTTTGTCCGGAGGAGTACCTACTGCCTCGACACTGGTAATCCGCCGCTGAGCAGTAGCACGCATTGATGTGTTCCGGTGGAAGAGTGAGAGCGTACCAAGATGTGACTTTGATCTTCTTAGACTTTGGTCGGGGAGGACCAGTGGTAGATTTACCAGCAAGCTGAGTATGCTGGAGCCTAGGGCGGCAAATTTTGACAAGACTGACTGACTTAGTTCAAGAATGCATAAATTTTAAATTCGTTCCAGCGATAACAGGCATAGAAAGTCACGTAAAAAGGTATTGTAAGACTATAAGTTAATTAATTGAATTTCATCGTCATCCGGATTGCTGCCACATAATTGTTTTTAAACTGTAAGTTAGCGCAAATAATTATTTAATTAAATATACCGAATGTTATTCAGTAAGTAGTATTAAGGTACCCCAATCTTAACTAAATCTTTGGGTAGTTCATAATCATACTAATTACGGGAAAAGGTCCAATTAAGCCGATAGTGCAAAAATTATAAAGTATCATTGACAAATACATTGACAAAAAATGAATATTATTGCGAACTATAATCGAATTGTAGAGGTTGGTAGGGGCGGCAAAATTTAAATACAGGTGGAACATCAGGTGAGCTTTCAGCTCGTCTCGTTTAGTCGCATAAACTTAAACTTGAGGTCTGCAGGTTAAACAAGAAGCGCTCGAGAAAATGGAAGCGGAATGGCAAGCGCTCGCCAAAGCCATTCAGAGGGACGTAGCCCGCCAGGACATCGCGGACCAGAGGAAGAGGAAGTAAGCATGTCGACTATTCTAAATATAAAACAAAAAATTATTCCTACCTATGTCCGTTATAGACTTTGAAACCATCCAACCACACAATGCAGAAGGCACAAAACGTATTTATTTTTTAGCGAAATATGTACACGCCGGTTATCCGCTAGTAACTGCTAAAATGCAAGATACCGAATTGAACCAATTGCTTTTGACAAATTTTTTAGCTAGAAGTATTAAGTGGTAGTACGGAAAGCAAAATATACAATGAGTAATTTTTTATTACGCTGTATTCCAGGGACATCGCCCGCCAGCTCATGGAGGAGAATCAACTCCTGGCGCTGCAGCAGAAGGAAAAGGAGAAGTACTACAAGGACGTCGTCAACAACAACACGCCCACAGACGATTACTACTCGCAATTCAATACCACTACCAGATAAACTTATTTTAACTTATAGACCCGCGACTCTTTCGGTTTGCTAAATGCATAGTTTACTTGCAATGCTACAGCGGAAAATCGGTTTGGGAAATTTGGCTTCACTCAGTTTGGACACTAGTGGGCAAATATCGCAGATGAAAGGTCTTTCCCCATAGGGTTGCCAGTCAAAAGAGTAAGAAAATTTTAAGCCAAAACATTATTGTGCACGTTATAGCGATAGGTCTGCAAAGTAGCACGTTTATTGGACACTAGTAGGCAAATCAAATATCGCAGATGATAGGTCTTTCCCCATAGGGTTGCCAGTCAAAAGAGTACTCTGCGAAAAATTTAAGCCAACACATTATTGTGCACATTATAACGATAGATCTGCAAAGTAACACGTTTATGTAGAGGCACTGGGTTGTAAAAATTCAAAACTAATTAAATCCATTCGTTGCATTATATTCAGCGCGAACTGTTGGAAATAATTAAGATTTTATATTCTTCACCATTTTTATACATTTGTACCCTTTTAATAAAATGGTTGAATCACAAAATAGATTCTTTGGAAATAAAAAAATTTGAACGAAAACAATGATTTATTATTTCGAAAATAGAATAAACATAAGGTCAAATCAAAGACTAGATCCGTTCCTTTATAACAGTAAATTGTAAAATAATAACAACTAGATTTTGAGATCAAATAATTATTTACAAATTGGCATTGATATCTGCCTAATACATTAATAATATCATTATGAGCAAATAACGCCACATTTAATGAAATCACAAGATCTACCACTAATTAAATAAATACATAGGCTACATTACAATATAATTACAATGAAAGCAGGTCGCTTTCGTTTCCGACATCCGTAAATATAATCATGTTCTAATATACGAACATGCTATTCATAGGTAGGTCCTAGAAAAATGGCTTTTTCCTGTAGGTTTCCACTATTTTGCTCCCACTAGGAGTTCTGTCTGTTTCCTTTGATGCCAATAGACCAAACTCCAATGAACCCCATCGATCAAAATCTGCCGTAGTGTGACCTATTTCGATCGGATTTTTTTTCATGTATATTAGTGACGGCACGAGCCGAGGGCCCACCTGATGGTAAGTGATGACCCTCGCCCATGACAACAGTAATGCGTGCGACTCAGTATGAGATCCAAATCTTTACTGAGTCGCATTCATCCTGCTGCGTCCATCACCCGAGACGGGGATGATACGTCTCATGCGCATGTGATTTCACCGGCAGCCACACCCTTCCACCGGAACAGTAATGCAACCACTACTGCTTGGCGGCAGATTCCAGATGTGGTGGCAGTACCTCTCCGGACGAACTTGGCACAAGTTCTACTGCTAATTTAGACCAATTTTCGACCAACAGCACCACTGGTAGTTTGTCAATTATAAATCCAAATGCTTCTCCCGATCTCTCTCTTCCACGCCGATGAGGCCCCTCTGGTAGAGGTTGGATATGGAGTCCGCTATGATCTGCGCGGTCTTGCGGAGGTACCCGCCGCTGGTCAGCATCACGATCGGCACCTTGCGGTCGTGGCACGATTGGAACACCAGCTGATCCCTCCTCAAAATGCCCTTGGGAATTATTACACGATTTATTTACATCTGACTGATTAGAAAAAAAAAATACATTAACACACTCATACCTCTGCACTAGGATTCCCTGTGTCGCAGATGGCATGGACAAACACAGAAACAAGAAAAACACCCAAGACCCGGGAACAAAGTTCATGCCACCACACAGTGTGCCCCGGCCGTATATTCCAAAAGTGAAGTAATTTTTTATTCCGTAAGTGAAGTAATTTTTTACTCCAAAAATTAAGTATTTTTATTCCGAAAGTGTAGTAATTTTTTATTCCGAGAGTGAAGTAATTTTTTTTTACAAGTGACCATCATATGCAAGCCTATTTATAAAACAAACGTCATCAGAATTGTACCTATATTCTGATCCTTTGGGTGTTACTCTCACTTACCATTTCGCTGATGCACATGAGACCCAGAGGATCCGAATACAGGATGTCAGTACCAGCATTGTACACCACAATGTCCGGCGTGAACTCCTTGAAAGCCTTCGTCAAATTCCTGAAAACGAAAATAAATGGCCATAAGTTTCTATCAGTAATCCCATAGTACAAACTACAAGTCCCCATATTACTGGATATGCTGGAGTTTGGGGCTAGATGGCGCTGTGTGAAATGTCCATGAATATTTATTTATTATTGCTTAGTTTGGGGTTAGATTTGAATTAAAAAAATGACAAATCTGTGAAGCCCTCATTAATGATGCGCTGACGAACGAATAACATTTCATTTTTATTTTATATCTCTATATATACAAGGTGTTTCAAAAAGCTTTTACATTATTGAAAGATGTCGTAAAAGCCCCCTTAAATATTTATTTTATTGTTTTTTAGTATTTGTTGTTATAATATATAACAACAAATACTAAAAAAATATATAATAAATAATAATAATATATAATATATATATGTTATATATTTGTTGTATTTGTTGTTTGTTGTTATCAACATGCCCCTTCTATTTTTCTCTTTGTCTGGTCCATCCAAAGGTTGCCTGGAAGAGATCGCTTTTAGCGATAAGGCCGCCCATTGTATTACCTTATTGTTAATAATCTATTGTTTAAAATTTTTTATTTTTGTTTTGTTTGGTGATCAATAAAGAGTTATCTATCTATCTATCTATCTATCTATAACGGCAACAGAAATACATCATCTGTGGAAATTCCAACGCTCTAACTCTCACGGTTCATGAAATACGGACAGATGGACAGACAAACAGACAGAACGGACAGCGGAGTCTTAGTAATAGGGTAATGTTTTACTCTTTGGGTACGGAATCCTAAAAAGAATCATCCAAACCGGTCCACAATCACAAACCACACACAAACGAATTAAGAACCTCCTTTTGAATACTTGAAAATACTTACTCTCTAAGCAGTTCAATATACACAGCATCCTTGATCATGCTGGGTACTTCGACGCGCCTGCGTATGGCCTTCTTAGCCGCCTTGTCCTTGGGGTAGATGTCTTTGTTATACACGTCCATTATGTACACCTCTGGTACGCCTTTGAAATCGTGCGCGTAGCCGTTGCCCTAAAAATATATTATTATTAATTTATTTTAGGAAGGATATTTCTCACTGCAGAGCAAATTCCCTCTTTCCAGATTTATTTATTGTATTGTAATTTATTATAATTATTGTATATTATTTTACCATACTTTTTTGTTGTTGTATTTTATTATTATTATATTAACGTGAGCGAAGCCGCGGGCAAAAGCTAGTAAGAAAATAAATAAATGGGCTTAAATGCTATCCCACCTAATTATTATTTAGCGTAAGTAACCACCGGTGGATCCCACCTGATGAGCGTCCAAATCGATGATCATGGCCTTTCGGATCCTCTCCGCGTTCATGAGGAACCGCACAAGCAGGGTGATGTCTGCGTACGGGCAGAACCCGCCGCCCTTGTCGGCGCTGCAGTGGTGGAACCCGCCGCCCACGTTGATGGCCCAGCCCCGGTCCAACGCCAGCTTCCCGGCAAGAATCGAGCCTCCGGTTTGATATCTGGATATAAGTGACTGGTTTATAATATCGACAGTACCGACTTCAGTACTTATAATATTTCTCGCACGTAGGGGGGGGACTCTACCGTTTTAAAAAAGAAATATTCAAATCGGCAAAGCAAAAAGTCACTAACCTACACAAGACACTTAATAAAATGTTTACACGTTCGTACAAGAGGATTCCTTGAGTCAAAGTGGCACGAACAATACAATACAACACAAGCAGACAACACCTGAGAACAAATTTCATATTCATGCACTCTGTTTTTGCTGACTGTGGACGAAACCTCTTGCATCATAGGCAAGGTTACTTAGCCACTTGGTCATTAACCTCCACAAGGATTCCTAGAATCACAGGTAGTACGGACACAAGACTCAAGTCATGAGAACACACATATTGCTCTCGCTCACACTCAGTCTTATGTTAATGGAAGTCACCAAAAAATTTGGAATTTCTTTTTGGTCCGTTATGTTTTTCCACTAGTTTATATTCAAGCTCACCTCATAGGCTTCAAGTAAACCCTCTGCACCAGCGCGTTCGGTAGACACGCTATCAGTGGCACCTCTGCAATCACCGCTACTCTGTGGCTCCACTGAAACATTCAAGTATTTTTGGCTAAAGAGAACGAAATAACTATGTCTGTGTGTCTATCCTATCTAGGTTATATCTTTTGAATCATAATAAGTAGTTGGTTCCACAGAATAAAGTAATTGTGGCAGTATAAGAACAGTAGTCAAATACTAGGCTAAAGTTTGTATGCCTGTGTGTATATGTTTGTTAGTCCTTAACGCTCAAACAGCTCAACAGATTTGGATAAAATTTGGTACCAGGATAGCTTAAACACTGGATTAATGACCAGAAAAGTGCAGTGTTTCCTTAGGATGGCCACCCGGGTGTAACACCGCGGGCACAAGTAGTATTATATAATGTACATTTTAACAAATATTAGTAACAACAATATATTAGTGACAGATTAATAAACCTATTTTCAAGTGACTAAGTGGCCAGCTCTAGTTTCTAAGCCACCCTTAGGCCTCCAATATGGCTTATCAACTAGGTAAGCCAGGAACAATATCAATGTGCCCGCCGAAGCGCTGAAGTAATCAGTTCTAATGCCACTTAATGGTCCCCCTCCAAATACGGTCCCAGTAAATTATATTATGAATTGGTCAGATAATGAGTGACGGAAATTAGCCAATTGGTTTATGAATATAGTATTTATCATTATAGTTTTGAATTCATACTCACTTTCAAAGATTTCAAATATCTTTCTGTGTGCACAACTTGTAAATCCTCTGTTGTTGCTTCCAGCGGCTTCACAATATTTTTCTCGTCAATCAAACCAGCTAATTTCAAGTTCTATCATAAACAAGTAGTAAGGTTAATTAAAATTGTATAAATAGACTTTAATGTTTATACACTCATACCCCTACACTAAGATTTTCTGTGTCGCTGGTGGCACGGACCAAGACAAAAACCCAAGACCCGAGAACAAACTTCATGCGCAACACACAATGTGTGTGTGTTCTATCTCAATAGTCAAGAAAATATGGCTTACCATGGACAAGAATCAAATCAAAATTGGGATGGATAGAATCTAAATCACATTCTTGCAAAATTCCAAAAATTCTAATATTGTAGAGTCAATCAACAAATCACAACTTACCTAATCCCGTCCATAGTTCTATATAATAAAGACAGATGAAAAATTATTTCCATACCCATGCACATAATCTTTTCTTGTTTTTCTAAATGATATATAACTTTTAGTAGTTTGGTGATGTGGAAAACCTTTATTGATTCTAATATATTTATATTTGTTCAAAGAACAGCAGCAATATGAGAGTACCAAATTAATAGGACTAACGTTGCCATGAGCTGAACATGCTAAAAGTTAACCAGTGTTGGTTTAAAGTAGTTCTCTAGAGAAGTAAGGGCAATAGCAAAACAGTAAGTAGGTCTAGTAACAACTTGGGGAAAGCGGGTGGCAGAAGAGAGCTCAGTCTAGAAGTACAACTAAAGCTCTTTGCTTTTTATATATGAAAACAACCAATTAAAAAACAAAAATCCAACACCACTATCGAACCTCTATAACGTTGCGCCATTTTTTTGCATCAAAAACGTGAAACTTTTCCAGGCCCCCCACCGATACGTTGTACTTCTCGTGGTATACAATAGGCCATTGCACACCTTCAATGTCAAAATACAAGCTAAAATCAAAGAAAAACCATTTGCGGTACATACATTGAAAAGATAATCAAGAAAAGCAATTATTTTGAGTTGATAGAAATTTAATGGATGCAATTTCTCACCTAGTCATTTCAGCATGCGAATTAATTAAAAAAAAAACGCAGAAAATTACCAAAAATTCATTAAAGAAATAAAATTTACATTCAGTTTCATTTTTCGCGGATGTCTGAGCTGCTTGTCATTTGTCACTTTTTTGGGGTATCTAATATCTCGATACGATATATCGATATTTTTAGTACATCGAAGTTTCACCGATTTATCAAGATGTTTCATTCGGACATCCCTAGTTATCTAGCCTTCAGTGACAGCCCTCTGAACCTCTGATAGAAGTAATTGAAGTTTTACCAAGTTGCGTTCGTTCTGCTGCTCAATTTTCACTCACAGTTCAAACAACGAAGGGCCAGAACAAGCCTTCACACCCTGTTGGCCCCGGTGTAAAAACGCCGATTTACATTTCAAAAGTCGCTTGTTCGATAAATATTTTTTTTGACGTGTAAAATAATTCGATGAACGCCGGCTGCACGCACGAAAAAGCATAACTAATTGTCACGTTCCACCGGAGCTGAGCGTGCAACCGAGAGCGCGGAACAAGCGATAGAGAGACACGATTGACCTATGCGTTATCACATATTTTTTTTTATTTTTCGCTTGAAATATTTTTATCACAAGGAAACCGGCATGTCCTAGAACCAATAATTAGAAGAAAATCTATATAGGTAATAATATGTTTATCAATCCTTATTAGAATTAATTACGTTATTAAAACCTAAAAATAAAAACGTAATGAAGAAGCAAACGGAGGGCTTTGCAAACGGGATATTAAAGTTCTCTTCCTTTTCCGGTCAGTTGCTAGGCAACGTACTTGAAATTGACATGCCGCGAAATGTAAACAAAGCTTATTCATGTCAATATAACCATGGTGGGATAAAATTGTTGTATATATTTGATTGTATCTTTATCAATCAGATAATATAGTAAACCTACCGTCTACCGTGATATTAATCTAAATTATGGAAAATACAGTTGCTGTAGATACTCTTCAAACTGAAGTGGAATATTACCGGGTAAGCATGCAAGCAGATCCATAACCATTGTGCTTTCATATATCAAAATATTCTCTCATTTAGTTGTAGTTTCTCCCACTTACGACAAGAGTACCAGATTCGATCCCTGATCGGGTCTTTATGTCTTTAAGTACATATTTAATAAGAGTCAAATGGTAGAGAAAATTAAAATATGCTTCATAAGGTTGTAAGAAAACCCTAAACAACAGTGTATTTAAACTGTATCGTTTCACGCGGGTATGCAGAGTAAAATAGCTCCTTTAATAAATTTTTTTGTAATCTTTAACACGAATTATTTTCATGTACTAATAATTGCGCGTAGTTTCAGCAACCAGTATATTTTAGTTATAAATTTTTCCGCCTATACTTTAGTTAGGTAGATATGTTTTAAGATGCGAAATGAAAACTTTAATATGTAATACATAAAAATGCAGCGAATGAGTTATATGCCTGTTAGCCAGAAATAAATAACGAATGCAGAAATTTGATTTATTCCAGCAAAATCAAACTGTAGTTGAAGAAGAAATCCGAGCGCTCATATCCGACAACCACAAACTCTCCCAGCAAGTAGGATTATTATTGAAAGAGAAGTTGGACAACGCGAAACACCACTCACAGAATGATGAGCAGAGTAAAGATATTGAAGAGCTGAGGAAACAAGTAGCTGTGATCGCAAAGGTTTGTTTTTACGTGAATAATGTTAAAAGCACATTTTAACACGCCTTTAGTATTCAGACATGAAGTCTTGAGGGTCCATCTTGCGCGCGTCCGTTGGTAAGTACCCTCAGTAGGAATACTTAAATATGCGGCCCGCAGGTGGAGCAACGAACAGTGGTAGAACTTATGGCAAATTTATCCGGAGAAGTACAGCCACCACCTGGTAATCCGCCTCCAAACGGTGATATATAACGGTGGAATGGAGTGGGTGATTGTGAAATCACATGCGCTATTACTGTGTGTGTGACTTTACATATCAGTCTCAAAGTGATGGATACTCGACACAATGTGACTTAGGTCTTCTCATACTTCGATAGGGGAGGACCGGATTCGCATTGCTATTATTTATAGACGGCAGTTACCACTTAACATTAAGAGAGCCGTCACGTTCCGTAATACAAAAAAAAATGTCTCACATGTTGTAATTTCACTGGCACCCATCACTCTATAAACAGTAGCACAGTAATATCTCCCGACGAAATCTGCACAAAAATACCTATTGCCGATTGAATGAATTAGAAAAATATGTAATTAATTATTGGGTGTGTGAATATGACTCCGCCCTTTCTCAACAGATGTCGTTTTTAGTATTGTTTACGTGTACTAATAAATGACCATACTTGTATTCGATAGTACTGAATGTCAGCTATCTAACGCATTTTATGATATTTGGTTGAAGTGTAAGCAACAATTGTTTTCACCTTTTCGAAAATGTCGGTTTTTATTCCAAATAAACGTCATTTGCGGGAAGTGTTATTACATTATTTTATTGCGAAGAAAACTGCAGCGGAAACTTATCGTTTGCTTGTGGAGATTTATGGTGAGCATGCTCCGTCTAATACAACTTGCAAGGAATGGTTTCGACGATTTCAAAATAACGATTTTAGTACTGAGGATAAAGAACATGGAAAACCACCAAAAAAATTTGAAGATGCTGAATTGGAAGCATTATTGGCGGAAGATTCTTGCCAAACTCAATCAGAATTAGCTGCAGCATTAAATGTTGATCGTTCAACTGTTGCAAAGCGTTTACAAATGATGGGAATGATTCAAAAAGCCGGTGACTGGGTTCCACATGATTTAAAAGAAAGAGACATGGAACGTCGGAAAACCATTTGTGAAATGCTGCTTCAAAGACAGCAAAGAAAAGGATTTTTGCATCGGATAGTCACAGGAGACGAAAAATGGATACACTACGAAAATCCTAAACGCAAAAAAGCTTGGGTGAAACCAGGCGAACCAGGCCCATCACAGCCAAAAATAAATATTCACTGTGCCAAGGTCATGCTCTGTATTTGGTGGGATCAGAAAGGTATTGTATATTATGAGTTGCTCAAACCCTCTGAAACTATTAATGGAGAAGTTTACCGACGACAACTAATGCGTTTGAAGCGAGCCATAGAAGAAAAACGACCAGAATGGGTGAATAGACATAACAAATTAGTTCTTCAGCATGACAATGCCAAACCGCATACCGCAGAAGTCGTAAAAAGATATTTAGAGGGACAGGACTGGGAAGTGTTACCCCACCCGCCATATTCACCAGACATAGCTCCTTCGGATTACCACCTATTCCGGACGATGCAGACAGACCTTACTGGAGAAAAGTTTACTTCATGTGAAAGTATCAAAATTTGGATTGACAACTGGATAAGCTCAAAAGACCAGGACTTCTTCCAGCAAGGAATACGAAAACTACCTGAACGATGGGCGAAGGTTGTAGCTGCAGATGGAGCATACTTTCAATAATTTTTTTTTTAATTTTGTAAGCGAACAAATGTGTTTTATTTTGACAAAAAGGGGCGGAGTCATATTCACACACCCAATAATTACCTACTTAATTACTTTAGCACATTTTTACAGGAGAGGGATTCCCTGCACGTGTTATGGCAGACCTCTCAAAAAACTATAGACGCTTTAGAGACAGAATTGAAGACTTACTCTAATTACGACAACAGGGGCAATCAGGTAATCAGTATACACCAGCTTATTAATAGCTTATTTGACAACAAGAGATTTAGGTACTAGAATGATTGACTGATTTGAAAATCTAATAAACCCAATTCAATGAATTCAATCCATTAATTTATCTCCCTTTCATCGAATTTCTTTGTCTAATTTTTATGAGACCACATCGTAAATATATTTTATAAAATTATATTTAAAAAAAGAAACATCTAAATCGGTCCACAATTGGCGAAGAAATGGCGGAAGAAACGTACAAAAAAAACTTAAGATTTAACTGAGTAGCTTCTAGTTTTCTTAATATAGATTGCAATTTTATAAAATTTTGTAGAATATTCGTGAAGAGAGAAGGGATCTAGAAATAAAACTACAAACGGCATTAGCAGAGTACATCGAACTGGAAACACGGTACAAAGAGCTTCTTAAGAAACATTCTACTACAGAGACTGATTTAAAAGCAAAACAGAAAGAAATAACGTCGTATAAAGAAAGAGGGATAGAAACAGAGGACAGAATACACGAACTAGAAAAATCAGTGGAAGAATATAAAATCAATCTAGTGGCTGAGAAGAAGAATAATGAAAGCTTGAGAGATCAACTATCTGCCATACAAAAGGAAATAGTTGAAAGAGCTCAAAGAGAAACTGAAGCAAAATCTAAGGTTAGCAATGCATCCAATATTTTCTCTGATACCATCAACATACAAGTTGTTATACTAAATAATATCTTAATTTTAACAAATATTTGCAGGTAGCAGAAGCTTTACAACTTTATGACATGGTATCTGTGCAAAAAAATGACGCCATCAAAACAATCCACGAAATGAGAGGTAAGCTAAATTGAAATCACAAAGTAACCAGTAAAATAATTTAAAAATATCTATTAGATACTATCACTATTTTAGGAGAAACGGCGCGGCTTAAACAACATTTATCTAATGTAAGACAGGATGTGGAGACTGTTTGTAGGAAGGAAGTAGAAGATCTCAAGGACAAATACAATGAAAAATTGAATGACATGCTTGAACACATCAGAAATTTGGATGCTGAACTATCAGAAAAGGGATTACTTTTGAATAAAGCCTTGAAGTATGATGAAATAACATGTAAATTATTACTCGATTAACAAGCGATATTTCTAAACTGCATGCTTGTGATTTCAGAGAAAATAAAGTACTACAGTCCGTTAATGAAGATTACATGAAGCAACAAAAACAAAACCTTTCTACAGTAGATCCAAAACTTGCCATCGCTGAACAAAGGATGGAAGCTATGTTCCAAGAATTAGTACGTATATTTCTCATTGTAGATATACTGTAAGGATATAGCAGCTTAATACTAATACGATGCATAACTTAGGGGTTATGGAAGGTTCTTGAACAATGCAAAAAATCGACGTTCCGCAGCAGGTACTAAGCACTAAATAATATAAGGACTAAAAATAAGTACTGTAAGAAATTATTGAACAGGTGATTAGTGTAGGTTTTTAATACATTGATGACATTGTCATAGGTGGCGTCGGAACGCCGAAACATACAGCTCGTGTGTGAAAAGCAATGTCTGGCAATAGACATACAAAGAATACAGGACATACACGCGCGAGAGACTAAGCGAAGGGACTGGGAGGAGACGCTCTTGAAGAACCAGTGTGATGAGTTGAAGTAAAGGAATTGTATTTTTAAAAGCTATCTGTCGAGTCTGTAGGCCTAAATAAAATTTATTTGCATAGAACATTGTGATGGGATTAGCTTAATGCGTAAATGATGTTGAGTGGTTACCTCCACTCATAACTGAAGTAATACGTTTGCGCCCATCACCCGAGACGGGGATGTTACGTCTCTTTTACCTGCGATTTCACCGGATCTGTGTTCCACAGGAACACAGCAAAGTGCATCACTTTTTGGGGTGGCGAAAGATTACCAGGTGTGGAGATAGTACTTCTGAAATTGTGGCAGAAGTTGGCACAAGTTCTACTGCTACTTTCAGTTGCGGTACCACCCAAGGGGAACATGTAAGGACTCAAAAGGTTCTCACCTTCAGCTCGTCTGTACAAGCAACTGCACCCAAAGGCTTATCATAAAGAGGATCGTTTGAGTGACATCAAAATTAATATGAGCGCCTAAAAAAATCTTCAGATAATAATTACCGCTCAATAAATATCACATTCAACAATATTTATTGCAATCTGCACTATTATTTTCAGGATACAAGTAGAGCACCTCCAGAAATCGTTAAATGAGACTCATGAAATGGTGAACAAATTACAAAATATGCTGATATCAAGAACAGAATTGAATCAAAAGTTAGTATACATACATATAAACTAAAAGACTGATTTAAAGTCGAAAAAACCGGTAACCACATTTTTGATAGAATAGGTAGTACCTTATATCTGTGGTATTATTATACTTTTTAGGGTTCTACTACCAAGTAACATGCCAAGCCAATCATTATTTAAAAAAAACCTTATTTTGTTTCAGAATGGTCTCTACGAAAGAGGAAGAGCTGATGGAATTAAACAAACATTTAGAAAATCAAATGGAACTTAGTAAAAAGTATTAATCAATTATTATTCTAGTTACCGAGATATTTACCATGATTTGTGACTCAATTCATGGTAAATATCTCGGTAACTGGAATAATAATGTTCATAACCATGATAGTTTTAAAATTTATGTAATGTATGGAAATTAATAATAATAATGAATTTCAGATGGAAGGAATCTTACTTAGAAATGACCGACAAACTAAAGAAGAAATTGCAAGAACTGCACAAGGAGAACCAAGATCTTAGGTCTAAGTTGAAGCTCCCTCATTTAGGGTCGACTACTCACGACAGCACCAGTAGCTAACACTTGTTATAGGCGATGTCGAAATAGCTTCTTACTACTATTATAAACTAGCTGCGCCCCGCGGCGTTACTTGCGGTTCTCCGGGATCAAATGTAGTCTATGCAACACATAGGCTACTTTTGATCCCGTATACCAGCATATAACCAAATTTCATCCAAATCCGTTTGAACGTGAAGGAAAAACAACACATATTATTAAGTATGATGTGACTTCTATTCCCGGTTGCCACCACCATCTCCGCCACCACTGGTGGCAATTGAGAAACAAAATCTGTCGCTACCAGTAGTGGCAATCGAGACGTATTGTCGTCCTAGATGATTATTTCTCGATGACCTTTACATAATAAACGAAATCGTAGCTTTAAGTTAATCCATCCAAAGTTAAAGAAACTGGATGAATGGATGTTTGTTACCCAATCAGAACGGCTGAACGAATGAACGGATCCAGATGAAATGTGGCACCGAGATACATTATAGTCTGGAATAACACATAGGCTACTTTTTATCCCGAAAAAATGGATGAATTCGGGAGCCATTAATTTTTTATGCTGTGTAGCGATTTCGACATCTTATAGTTAAGTCACAGTGCAATACTAATTAAAACTAGAAATTAACAATAACATTTTATTTACAATACATTATTTGAAATCATATTTTGTTGATTTATTATTAAAAATAAGAGATAAATTAACTTTTTAATCGCTAAACATTTTCTCTTTGAACTTGCTTCCATTGACAAGTATATAAAAATAATCTTAACCAATAATTGCTTTCATGATTAGATACAATTTATCTGATTCATTTAATCTTTAATTAATAATATTATATTTTGATATTTTATTCATGTTATGATAATAAATGTTTGTATGTTCAAATGGCAGAGCATTGTGATATACAACAATAAATGAAATGGAATCTCATTGTCTTATATTTTAGATAACAGCAGATGTGCTATGATGCGGAAACACATTCTGAGAACATGCTCGGGAACCAGTATAATGTTTCTTTGGAATCCTGCATATCCACCCAAGCAAGGCCTTCTTTGACCATGTGATCCAATGCATTCTGTGCTCTGGTTTCATTCCATCTGAAATAATTGTTGAATAATATAGATTATTGAGTATGTGGTAGGACAAGGAGTGGAACAAGTACATAACTTGACACAACTATCAATTTCAAAATCTAGAGTCAATTTCACGAAATAATTTTCTCTTGTGGCACTAGATTTTGCGCAAAGGCTAGATTCTAGTTTGTCTTTTCGCTAGCTAGTTCCTTCAACTGCCATTGAATAATGATGAATATTGTATCAGTCAAACATCATGTAATTGGCCCACCTGAATCTAAGCAGTACTTTCTGCTATTAACAATTATTGCTACTGCTTGGTACATACACCAATCACTGTCCAATATGGTTAATCTTGGACAGTATTTTAATTGAAATTGATGTCAGATTTAATCTATATATATAAATATATAAAAGAAAGTCGTGTATGTTAGTTGTAACATGTTTAAGTGTTGACTTATAACTCGAGAACGGCTGGACCGATTGCCATGGTTTTTGATTTGTTGGATTTGTTTCCGTCCCGACTAGCAGAATAACTATTAAAAACATTGGAAAATTAACGAAAAAATAAAATCAATTTATTCCCGTATTCTCCACGGACACAGGAACTATGCGGGTGAAACCGCGGGGCGCAGCTAGTTGTTTATAAATCAATTTCCAAAATTATGTTGTCTGATTAAGAAGAGTGAGAATAATATCTGGTACAATACGTTTAGATATTTTAATTGAAATTGGTGACATTGTAATTGTAAATCATAATAACTATCTATTTCCTTAGTTTTGTTTGAAAATCCATTTTCAAACATCGATTTGGGGTTAATATCACTCATTTTAACTCTTGGCAAGGAAACTTAGTAACTGATTCCTTACCTTAAATCTCCAATCAGTATACTTGTGGACACCCAGGCTGTGCCCAAAGAGCTGGCTTTCTGGAGAACGAGGGTTTGATCCAAGTTCAACTCCCCTGGAATTGACTGCACCAGCCATTTTCCTTTGCCCATTGGTACCACAGTGAAGCTGAAAATAATAAAATTTGTGATATTACATATTTATATATAAAAAACAACTGTTGTAACAAAAAGTAAATGTTGATTTTGTCAACCACTTCCAGTTGCTTCATGCAAGGTTTCCTCCCCTCACTTTACCCCCTATAAGTTTTTGCAAGAAAAGTAGCTATAACTGTTTCCAGGGTCCCATCTATCTCAATATAAAAATTCATCATAATCAATTCAGCAGTTTAAGCCTAAAAGCATAACAAATTAACTCACTTTCGCATTTATAATATTAGTTAGGATGTATTAATAAATTTGAAAATTAACAGACATTAATGAGTTATTATAAATTATCTTATTAAATGAATGCTGTTTCACAGAAATAGCATTAGATTCCAGCTTGAACAATGAAAATATTAATTAAATTTAAATGACATTTATTGAGATTAAGTGTGTGGTCCTAATGCCACTACAGTATGTTTAGTTTGACTACCCTTTACTTGATACACTTGAGGTAAATTACAAAATTTAATTTGATCTAGGTTATAGGATAATCTTGCTGAAATTTGGCAGCAGCAAAATAACCAAATTTAAAATTGTGTTTAGCTTGCTTGTGTCTGTAGATAATCAACAAAAAACCACCCCATCTTTTTTCCAATGGCAGCATATCAGTGATCTCCTTTGATGGCACTACTTATCTTGGAAATTTTAGCTAAACATACCCATTTCCAAATATTTTCAGTTTCTTCACAGCAGCCAAGAGATCATCATTGGTAATATCCTGTAGTTTCTTCGCCTTGCCCCGAGATGCTATGAGCCTGCTCCGTAACTCCTCTAAAGTTATCAGACCACCATTCTTGTAGTTTGTGGCTAAGCACACTTCTACTATTTGCACACCCAGTTCATAGTAAAAGTCTCCAATACCTAAAATTTTTAACAGATTTAACATACTAGACTTAAGATATAGATTTTATTTTTTTAGTTTGTTGAAGGTAAGCCGTAAAATAATTCATTCAAAGCCATTTCCACTTGTAAGATTCTAAGGCTGGTGTGACATTTGTTAAGATGTCATTTAACAATACTGACATGAAACTAACTCTCAATAAAAATAGTCTTAACAGGCCTAACCATAGATTAATATACTAACAAGGAAGGCCCAACTTACCTAATAAGAGGCGTGAAATGAAAATTGATTGATAACAGATAAAAAGGCGTTTAGTGACTAAACTAACCTAAGACCGACCAGAATCCTTTTCCCGAAGCCAGAGGGTCAACACCAATCGCCGCACACATTTCCTGAAACTGCCGACGGAATTGTGCGTTCTTCTTTATTTCGTTCTTGTGGTTGCTTGCGAACTCTTCCAGATTCTCTCTGAACACCTCCAACTGTTTGGTCATCTGCTGAAACTGGTTCTCTTGGATTTCTGAGCCCTTTTCTCTGTACTTTACCTGTTCTAGCTTCTGTTTTTGAATGGCACCTACTCCCGCACTTCTCCTCATATTGATGACAGTTTATGCTTGAAATTATTTGGAGAGTTTTATATGAGATTAGCTTGTGTAGATTGTAAAAGTAATGAAAACGTATTGAACAAAACAAACAAACACAAATTGACCAATTATTTTTGCATAATGAGAATGACTATGACATTTTGTAGTCTGGGTTGACTAATCAGTTTTTTTTTGCTCTTGTGGCTACGTATGTTTTATGCATTCGCCAATGTCCAAAGTTTTGTACGAGTTACCCGTAAATAATCAATCACTAAGATCTAATTTAGCAGTTCGGTAGATAGGAGTTGAATAGAATCAATTAAATTTTTGAACAGCCATTCCCGTTACCTTTCCCTTAAAATCGTTCTGGCTACAATTTTTTTCCAAGGTATTTAGTACCTTTTCGTCAATTTTCTTTGAAACAATTTAATTAATGTTGAATTGAATGACTCCTAAATATAATAAAAGTTATAAATACCTTGACGAATAAATACGATTAAACGATCTATAACTGTGGCAGTTATGCTTGCAATGGCACTGCTTTCCGGCAGCATTGCCATAGCAACCGAATATGATAACAAACTTTCAAAATGTCAAAATTCAGTTTTGTACGGGAAGTTTGAAATTTCAGTGATTTTACTAGGAAATCCTTTTGAAATAAAAATTGAATAAATGAGCATGACTGTGTAAACAAAATATTTCGTTTAAACAAAAACTTTAATGACACAGGTTGTCATGGAGAGTTTTGCAAATATTGATGGAAATGGAAACCAAGAAATAAAAGGATCTGAATCAGCTGAAAACTTCCAAAAGTTTATGTATGAATTGTTGGAAAAAAATGGAGTTATGAACGATTTGAGGTCATATTTACGTGGGCATATCGTTAACGTTCTGAGGAATGCACAAACTGGTATGTACCTACATATATGACGGTTACTACAAAAGAGACTTCAAAAGATCGAAATTTGTGATAGGATTTGGGATGGGGAGAAATTCTTTAATTGATAAGGCAAGAAGAAATATATTAGCGGATATATTCTCCGATTTCGTAGTGCCGGCTGGAACAGATCCCGCGTTCGATTCCGGCCCACTTGTGTGGTGAGACTGAAGTTTGTTCTCGGGTCTTGGATGTGTGTTATTGCGTTGGTCTCCATGACTCTTTGACACCGGGAATCCTGGTGCAAGGTGTGAAAAGTGATTATTAAAAAAAATATATATTTTCACACGTCTTGTGTGTCAAAACAAATCAAGGAACCAAATGTTTAGTGGCAGTCTTTATTTACCCGTCCCTACAGTTTTATTTGAACTAACAGTTTTAATCTTATGAAAAAATATAATCAAGTATGTCAGTTGGCTGCAAATGGCCTTGATTTTACTAAAGCTGGGAAGGCTTTTGACTGGCAAAATAAGCTAAGCCTAATGATCATGATAATAACTATAATTATATATTATTATTATTAGCCTGCATCGTGCCACTGCAGGGCAAAGGGCTCCCTAATCCCCGTCCACTCCTTCCGGTCTTGCGTTTTTGAGGGCCAGGTCTCATAAATTATATATTAATTGAAAATATTAATTTGATACAAAATATAAGTTTTAATTTGTGCAATACAATTTCTTACATTCCAATTTGTCCACATTTCCAGGAGATCCTCCTCCATGTCAAAAACATTTCACCCAAAGATTGGACCTGAAGTTTCAAGCCTTGAATATCCTGATTGCAGAATACCTGTTGTGTCTGGTAAGTTGTGTCTGGTCTTATCCTTAACAATGCCACGATCAATGAACACACCTCTGCACTAGGATTCCGTGTCGCAGATGGCATGGACAAACACAAGACAAACATCCAAGACCCGAGAACAAACTTCATGATCACCACACAAAGTATGACCCGGCTGGGAATCGAACCCAGGACCCCACGCTTCGAAGGCAGGGCTATTACTACTAAGCCACGGAGCCGTTGAATTTTTTTTTTCTAAATTGCATTTAGGAAGTGAAATGTCCATGAAAATTTATTATTTCACACAGCGACATCTAGCCACTAAGCTTGTAGAATGGGACTAGATAACTAATAGAATACTTAGTACTTTAATACCCAGACCGCACAAATGCGTGTCATGAGTGGGAAATGAACCCACAACCTACAATTCAAAAGGCAGAGCTACAACCAAATGCGCTGAAGCCAGTTTAATAATGTCACTAGCGTAATAATCGCGCTACTATTATACAAAGAATAGTGTGAGCAATAGCAGCATCACATATTACAAGGTTGTCTGGATGACATCGCTTTCAGCCATTATATTGTATACTAGCTGCGCCCCGCGGGTAACACGTCCGCAGTTGGACATCCTACGGGAACCGTACATTTTTCCGGGATAAAAGTAGCCTATGTGCTATTCCAGACTATAATCTATCTCTGTGCCAAATTTTCATCCAGGTCCATTCAGCCGTTCTGGCGTGATTGAGTAACGAACATCCATACTTAAAAACTTTCACGTTTATAATATTAGTAGGATTATGTTAGATCAAAACAAACAAAACTTTCCACTATCATATTTTTAATTCCTTATTTGCTGATCATGTTTAAAAAAGAATAAATTTAATAATTTCAGGAATTCGGCTACACATTGTCAGTCTTCATATCAGAGATACCATTAGCAAATATGGTGTTTTCGTACGCCAAGACGTTGATGGGGAAATTGGACAACGACGATAGCAAGCCTAGATTCAAGGATAATGATGTTTGGTGTATATTAAATTATTTAGGTAAGACTTGCAAGTTTGGTCACTCAGTGGTACCACCGATGGTTCCCCTGAAAAGTATTTGCCGGGCACAGACGCCGACTTTCAATCTGAAGGTCGCTCGTTCAAACCCACACCAATGAGTTTTTTCACTTGAAAAAAATATGTGCGCAATACCACGTTCTTGAAACGGTGAAGAGAAACATCGTGAGGAAACCGACATGTCTTAGAACCAAAAATTCGAAGACATGTGACATATACCAATTTAGATTGGGCTCCCGTGGTAGATCAAAGCCCACTCTCCATTATCCAGAGTAGGCCGGTGTCCCTGGGAACATTAGAGGCTGGTACGGTAGGCGACGTAGCCGTCAAATACATTTATCCAATACATTTCAGGTGTGAAATGTGACTCGGAACATGCATCAAGCATAGTGGAGATGTACCGACTAGATCGGAACCGTCCATTGCTGCTGTGCATCTTGAAATCTGCTAGTTTGTGCAAGGAACCTCTGGTCACGGGACAAGGTGAGCAGCCTATGACAATACAATAACAGCGACAACAACGTTAGCACACTCATACCTCTGCACTAGGATTCCCTGTGTCGCAGATGGCATGGAAAAACACACAAAAACAAGACAAACACCCAGGACCCGAGAACAAACTTCATGCTCACCATACAAACCCGGGAATCGAACCCGGGGCCCCTCGCTTCGAAGGCAGGGCTCGGGTTCGATTCCCGGCCGGGCACACTTTGTGTGGTGAGCATAAAGTTATTCTTGGGTGTTTGTCTTGTGTTTCTGTGTTTTGCCATGCCATCTGCGGCACGGGTAGGTACTAGTGCAGAGGTATGAGTGTGTAAAAAAATAAGTTAAAACAATGAAATGAAATTATTTTATTTGATCTGTTTGAAAAATTACAATAATATCACAATGTTATTATAATATTTCTACTTATTGATCCATTTTTTTTTTGTCAAGTTACTTTACTGTAATCTGATTATATTACGATCTAGCCATATATTATAGCTAATGAGTTATTTTAATCTAAATTAATTGGCTATATCTTGAATATTTCCAGGAATGTGTCCGTTGGCACTTTTCTCACGGTCTATAGTTAAGGGGAAGACACTTTGCTCACTTATTTGTTTGTTTGTAAATTGTACAATTATCACTCTCACTGTACTTATCACTACACTATTGATCCAATGAGTATTAACCTTCGTTCTTAAGGAGTCACCTCCCAAGATAGTCTTTCATCGAGCGCCAATAGTTCAGAATCAGACAGCGTGAAGCAACCCCTGGCCCAGGAGAAATGCCGCCACTATGTGTTCTGCAAGGCCTGCCAGAGCAAAATGGCCAGGATCAAAGAAAAATATAGCAAGAAGAAGAAGGATATTGCCAAGGTAGGAACTTTTTCAGCAGATATGAGGAATGATATGAGGAAACTATTACTAGCACCGTATTTTTTTTTTCATATTTTTCATCTGTACTTGTTTATATTTACATTATACTGAGCCATTATACTGAGCTGCGTGTACGAGCCGACTCGTATTTACCGCAGTCATCAAATATATACAATAGCATATAGCACATAGCATTACTTATCACTACATAGTATAAAACAAAGTCGCTTTCTCGTTCCCTATATCCCTATGTATGCTTAAATCTTTAAAACTACGCAACGGATTTTGATGCGGTTTTTTTAATAGATAGAGTGAATCAAGAGGAAGGTTTATATGTATAATACAATACACTAGCAACTCACCCCGGCTTCGCACGGGTAGTTTCTGATACGACACTGATGGTATAACCGTGGGAAGCCGGGGCGGGTCGCTAGTATTTAATAAAACAGGTTACTACTCATACCCAGAGCAAACGGTCGTATTTGTTATCATTCCCGAACCGGTCCCATCGTACTTAGCATGTTTCATCATCATCACTGTACGGTGATCATCACACCGTGCACTGCGCCTTAAGAAATATCTAACTGCACAATTACCTATTTCAGAAATTGAAGGAAGCAAGTGTTAATTCCCTGAACGTGGACTCTCTGATGAAGAATATAAATGTGATGGAAAGGAGTCTTATTGACGAGGTTAAATTAAATCATTTGTGTGGTTGTCTTCCGTAGCTTAGCCAGGGTCGCGGGTTCCAATTCCTGCCATGTATTGTAATGATGAGTTATTTTTAGGTTCTTCGATTCTTTTTTGTGTATCTAATGTCTACATGACTCGTGTCCTCATAGCTCAGTTGGTAGTAGCTCTGACTTCGCGGTCGTGGGGTCGATTCCCACCCAGGACAAGCATTTGTGTGCGAACAGAAATGTCTGTGTGTTAATATGTGTGTACTTACAGGAAAATAAAAAGTTCTATCAGTTATCTAGTTCCCATATTACAAGCTATGCTTAGTTCGGTGCTAGATGGCGCTGTGTGTAATATGTCAATGGATATTTATTTATTAGTGAGACATAAGATTCTACATTTTATCCGTGACTTTGGTATGTGAAGGTGCTTTTCGTATCTGCAATCTCACCGTCTCAGATATCATTCACACTGTGAAAATTATCTCCACTAATGATGCCAAATTGGTGAAAAGGCGGCCGTAAAAGTAAATTCTTTAAAAGTAATTTTATCTAAACGTGTTTTACATGATAGTTTAACAGAATACCATAATATCAGATTTTATTACTTTAAACGAGCAATTCTTGTATATTTATTTATTTCGCGTAAACGACTCTAATGATTTGAATGAAATTTTGTGTTCAGATAGAGTTTTGCTGGTTAAGTTTACCTGTATAGTTGTAACAATTGTAAAAACGCATTTTTACATGAAATATTAAAACTTTTTACATGAAATATTAATACCGATAAATATTAATGAAATTAACAGGACATTTCAACTTTAATTTGAACGTTTTTAAAAAGGGTGTACGGGGGCTGTTCCAACCCTAACATTTGATACTAAATCATAACGCGTCATATTTAGGTTAACTTTGCACGTACAATTCTTTGAAACAAATTTTGTGTCATTGAACGAGACATTAGCCGATCTCAAAATAAGTCACGTGACAATACAAAAAGTGAATATTTATGTTTTGTGTTTCAGATGTTTGAACAGCTGAAATCGGTTTACGAATCTGAAATGGAATTTGTTAAGCAGGACGAAGATAAGCGAGTTAAGAGATCCCTGGCTGTTCACTCCACTCAATTACAGAAGAGAAGAGAAGAGGTTGGATACATTTATCCTGATATATCACTTTTTTCTCTTTCATAGCCCACAGAACCTTACGGGGAACCCTATCATGTGCCTTTTCTAGATCAACGAACATCATATGCAAGTTCTTCTGATATATAAAACACAAAAATTGTTTCTGCCTATGTCCGCTATACACTTTGAAACCATCCAACCGAAGCGCTTCAAACCGGTTTCATTAGAAAGGTTTCATTCGAAGATGGTTTTAGACTTTAACAATGCATTAGGACAATTTTTTTTTTTTTTAATATGCTAGTGGAAATAAATATCTGTTTAGATGGAGCAATCGTTTAAAGATCGCGAAATGGAGTTGGAGCATAGCGTCCAACAAAAGAAACGTTTCTTGTGGGGCCTCGCGCGGTCCCTGCGGGAGCAACACCAACACATGACCCGCGCCATGCACGACATCAAGGATGAAACCAACAGACTCACTGCTAAGGTAAGTATCACTGCCTTTATCAGTCAAAACAAACATACAAAGGAAGCATTTCTTTTGGGCCTCCCAAGCAGTGGCCTTAGGAGGTGGCAAGCAGGGCAACCGCCCGGGGCCTCGCTTTTGTAGGGCCTCGCACCCTCGCAGAACAGTCTTTAGGTGGATGCTGACTGATTAAGGAGCCCTGTAGACTTCCAACTCACCTAAAATCGTCATTCGCCAAGAGTCTCACGAAGATCTATCGCCCGGAGCCTCGCAATATCTAAGGCCGCCCTTGCTCCCAAGCTTCTTGCGGGAGCAACATCATGACACGCGCCATGCACGACATTAAGGATGAAACCAAGAGACTCACGGCTAAGGTTAGTATATTATAAAGTGAGACAGAAGACAAAGAGACCTTGAAAAATATTGATAGATTGACGTTCGAAAACCTCAACTTCTGTCAGATTTTTCTCATCTTCTCATGGTGACTTTTTGAGTGCGGGTGATGCCCACTAGTACACTGCTAGTCTTTTTGAGCATTGCTCACCGAATCAATTTGTACAAACCTTGTCTAATATTCAAATAAATATTTATGGACATTTTTCACAAAGCGCCATCTGGTCCCAAACAGCTTAGCTTGTAATATGGGAACTGGTAGAATACATATTAACAACCAGACACAGAACAAACATTTATGTTCGCACACAAATGCTGGTCCTTGGGAATCCAACCCACGACCTACAGGGTAGAAGGCAGAGCTACTACCAACTGAGCTATGAGACCAGTTCAATCTGTTAATCTATTAATTTTTAGGAAGACAGCTTAAAAACTCAGCTAGCAGAAGCGGAACAAATCCTACGTGAACGCGGCGAAGACATGAGACGGCAGATATCAAACGAACTGGCCATATTGGAGAAACATCTAGAATCCATGAAGATGGAGCGAGATAGCATCAACAGAGAGCGCTCCCTACTCGAACAATACAAAGACAAAACCACCGCCAGCACGATCGAAAGCGTGAATCTGAAATCGCACTACGAGTTACTGAGAAATGAGTTTGGGATCCTGAAGAAGTACCTCGAGACGGCGAAATTGCAACCCAAGTGCGTGATCGAGAGGAGTACCCTGACCGATTTGTGTGACGTAACGTCTAGGATTGATGTGGTTTTGAACAACGGACAAGATGTCGACAGGGTTGAAGAACGGGTCAAACCGAAGCAGTTGTTGAACGATTTGAAAAAACAGAAGAATGTCAACTTTAGTCAGGTAAGATTTTTTTAATCTAATGGAAGTGTCAGGACCTGCTGAAGGCCCACCTTGTTAAGTTATCTTCGCCCATAACAATTGAGGCCCTCTCCGACTGGAGTAAGATCATCATCATCAGCCTATTTCAATCAACTGTTGGACATAGGCCTCTCCGAGTAAGCGCCATTGAAACCGGTCTTCGGCTAAGAGTAACAAGACCGGAGTAAGAGGAGACCCAAATCGCACCCAGTTGCGCCCGTCACCCGAGACGGGGATGTACTCATGCGCATGTGATTTCACCGGCACCCACACCCGTCAAATTAATCTTAATCTTTAAAAT
The DNA here is from genome assembly GCA_921293045.1 of Aplocera efformata. Taxonomy (NCBI): domain Eukaryota; kingdom Metazoa; phylum Arthropoda; class Insecta; order Lepidoptera; family Geometridae; genus Aplocera; species Aplocera efformata. Next base: position 2,852,252 of record OV121058.1, on the reverse strand, counting down.
TAAATTAATCTTCAGATAAAAAAGAATTCTCTATAATATGTTCATATATGGCGAAGTTTTCGGGTATCAGTATGCAATCTGGTTCAAATAGCTTGTACTATGGGATAATCATCACTACATAATATAAAACTCGCTTTCTCTGTCCCTATATCCCTATGTATGCTTAAATCTTTAAAACTACGCAACGGATTTTGATGCGGTTTTTTTTTAATAGATAGAGTGATTCAAGAGGAAGGTTTATATGTATAATACACTAGCAAGTCACCCCGGCTTCGCACGGGTAGTTTCTGATACGACACTGATGCTTTACTAACCGTGCGAAGCCGGGGTCGCTAGTATAAAATATAATAAAAAGAAACTATTATACATTCTGCCTTATTGAAAGCCTTATTAAAGTTGGTTAAAAGTCTTCCCTCTCAGTTCCACTGAAAGACAAGACAGACAACGAAAACTGCAAGATATGGAATGAGCTTCCGTTGGAGGTGTTTCCAATGGGGTTCAATATGAACACATTTAAAAAGAGTGTGAAGAGATTTTTAGCTGATAGGTACCGCGTTGGCAACACCTCACTAGCGTCTATAGGCGACGGTAGGGTAGCCACTTACCATCAGGTGGGCCGTTAGCTTGTGTGCCTCATCATTCACATAAAAAAAAAAGAAAATTTGTGTTTCAGTCAAATTTAGACGAGATCTACCGCGAAAGGAGCCAGTCGCGGAGTCGGTCGTCGGCTTCAAGCGAAGCGGGGGACGCCGTGTTCGACACGGACAGAGACACGATGAAGCGGCTGAGGGAAGAGAACGCACATCTGAGATGTTTCGCCAGGCAGGTTAGTTCACTGGGCAAGCTAGCTTGTAGATATAATTTCTCTCCATAGTCAACTGAGACAGATGGCAGTGATAACAGTGCCTGTAACGCTACGGTGGATTACCAGAATCATTAAGGCTCCCATGCATGGGCGTACCCAGGGGCGGCAGGGGGAGGTAGCTCCCCGCCCTGGAAATGGAAATTTAAAATAAAAATGCATGCATAGTCAAATTTACTCATATTTATTTAACCTATAAAGCAGGATCATTTGCGGCTGGGTACGCCCATGTTCCCAGGCGCCTTATTTATGAGCTTAGATGCATGAGAGAAGCAGAAAAAAAGTATTTTTTTGAAAAACATTGACAATTGAATAGCACGCGGTAATTCCCCTACTCAGTTCTAAGCGAGTACCTAAACGTGGATGCATGCATGGATAAATACATCCTAAAAGGCATTTCGTTTTCAAGCATGTGTTGCCATATGTGTAAAAAAGTAAATAATTACTGCTGACGTAATCACCATCTAGATCTCCCCACCCTCCACCAAAAATAAACAAAGCAAAGATATATAGTGCTTACGTAATACTTAAACGGCCCCTGGGAATAAAAAGATTTCTTTATTTTGAAGTTTCACAAGTGTCATAACTTTCTGCTTTCCAATTTATTATTGAAAAAAAATATTTATATATTTAACCCAAAATATTTGTTTACTTAAAAGGTCACACGTCTCTGTAAAAAAACTTTCTTTTAAAAAGCTAAATTTAAGATAATATTTACAGTAATGTATTCCTGAAAATAAACTCACTATTATTGTTTACAGCAACGCGAGCACATAGACAATCTGACCAACCAGCAGGCGAGAGTACAAGCCGAATTGACGGCGTCGCGCTTGCGCATGCACCCCACCCCCATGCGCAGCGCCCCCCCTCCCGTCATCCGCCCGCGCACCGCGCCCGCCACCGTCTTCAGTACCCTACCCGCACACACACAGAGGTACATGTGTATACACACGTGTCTGTTCAAAACGAATGATGTTGTGGTTTTCAGTGGCAGCCCTAGGGGGTGGCAAGCAGGGCAACCGCCCGGGGCCTCGCTTTTGTAAGGCCTCGCACCCTCGCAGAACAACCCGTTTTTTGTTTTGATGTACTGCAGCTGTCTTTAAGAGGATGCTGACCGATTACCAGTAGCCCTGTACACTTCCAACTCACCTAATACCTCATACGCCAAGAGTCTCACAAAGATATATAGCCCGGAGCCTCGCAATATCTAAGGCCGCCTTTGGTGCTTTTTGTTAGCCACTAAATAAAATGACTTCAAATTTTCAGGATAAATAAATAAATAAATATTCATTGACATATTTCACACAGCGCCATCTAGCCACAAACTACCCATAGCTTGTAATATGGGAACTAGATATTTGATAGAATACATAATAGTATTTTTTTTTTATAAATACATGTAATACATATTAACACCCAGACACAGAACAAAAATTTCTGTTCGCACACAAATGCTTGTCCTGGGTAGAGCTACTACCAACAGAGCTATGAGGCCAGCCAATCCAGGGTATGAGCTGCCTTCGCAACAAATTTCATCCAAATCCGTTCATCTTTTGAGCCGTGAAGGAGTTACAGGCGTACTTAGAAAGTTTCGCATTTACAATATCAGTATGGTTTTTCTGGCGCATGTACAGCAGTCTCACTAATCCGGCACTATTAAAAACTAGGGAGTATCGGATTATTGAAATGTTCGGATTATTGGTTTGTATAGAAAAACTGTATAGAAAACATATTTAACAATTAACTAATTTAATCTTTAATTTAGGTCTGCTTTTTTGAAACATGTTCAAAAACTTTGTCTCGCATGTTTAAAATAATTATAATATCTGACGAAAGAGTGAGGTTAACGTGAGCATAGGGTGCCGGATTATTGGATGTATTGGAATACCGATGTGCCGAATTAGTGAGACTACTGTCTATTTCTATATGTTAAACTGTACTTTATTTTTTAAAGATATTTGATGCCATCATAGGTTGAACACCAGTGCTAGTATGAACAACTTCGAGCAAGGCTGGAAGAAAGGCGCCGGTGAAGAGATGAGCTTCTTCACGAACGCCCAGCCCAGGATCCTGGTGCCCGGAGACACCATACCATTCGTGGGTGTGCTGACGCGGCACAACGACAACCGACGGTGAGTAAACAAGGCTTGTAAGCTATCCTGGTACCAAATTTCATCCAGTTTTCCCGATCCTCAGCAACAACAACGTTAACACACTCATACCTCTGCATTAGGATTCCCTGAGTCGCCGATGGCATGGACAAACACACAAACACAAAACAAACACCCAAGACCCGAGAACAAACTTCATGCTCACCAGACAGTGTGCCCCGGCCGGGAATCGAACCCGGGACCCCTCGATTCAGGCATATGATTAAAAACCTGATGAGTTTTTTTTAAGGACTATACGTAGAATATGTCTTTAACAACTTTATTTGGTGTGAGCAGACTGCTCACGAATCTGATTTGAATGAACACCTTTATATCTTTAAAACACTTGTATATTAGGATGTATTTGCAGGTACCTGATAAACCAGTGGCGGGCACTGCGCCGCCGCATATCTCCCCTGGGCGGCGTCTGCAAGCCCAGGGCTGGCTCACCAGAGCCACGTTCGCGGGACCGGATTGGTATGTTGTCAATTACTAAAACACCAAACAAAGACATATTAGAATCGGATTATTTTATTCATGTCACTGTCAATGAATACATTACAATTGTGTCAATATATGGCACATACATATTAAGGGCGACCTTGCTTCGCTTGGTTTTTAAGAAACTTCAAAAAAGGAGACTCTCGTTCCACTGTATATTTTTTTATTTATTTTCCCTGATAAATCTGGGAATAAACAACATACGATTTCGAAATTTATTTTTTTATATATTTTTTTTTACTTATTTTTGGTCGAAATCTCAATAGTTTGGTTGTTAATTTATTTTTAATTATTTTCAGCCGAGCCAGGCATCAGACTAAACTTGGAACAAGACGGTGCAATTGATTTCTCCAATCACGAAGCCAACGGCGCAGAAGACGAAGCGCATTCTTCCACCCGGCCGTACAGAGCTGCCAACACGAAGCGAGAGAAAAGCCCCAAGTCTGTTTTAAGGGAAGCCAAGGAGAAATTAAAAGCGTTAGTTGTCTCATTAAAAACTCTCATGAATTTTTTTTTACACGTTTTTGATAAAAAAAAATATTTTGGCACGCTCTGTAGTCTACACGGCTATGATTTTATGGTTTTAACTTGAGAAGTGTCTTTAGTCTTAGTGTGAGAGTGGCACAGACTATATCAAAATTATAAAATTAAAATGTATATTTTTTGGCGAAGTATCTTGATGTCATCATCTTTTTTTTGTCTGAAAATTTCGTCAGGGGTACAAAATACAGTTTATTAAATGGCTTACAAAAATATTAATAACTTATATGTTTAAATATAGTTTGGAATTTGACAGGCACTTTTTAGTTTTTTTTTCAATAATTTCTTGTTTTCTCTCGTCGCTGAGAACAGACTCGCAGCTTGGTTGGTAGTAGCTTTGCCTTCTGCGCTGTAGGTCGTGGATTTATGCTTTGAGGTGTACAAAAAAGTGTATCTACAGCACTTCTCAACATTTTTGTATAAAAAGAAATATTGTTCCAGCCAAGCCTGCTTTAAAAGCTGCCCTCCAACAACACGTGACAAAAGTCCAAATTCCGTGCTCCGCGAAGCGAAACTGCGCCTGCGCAAGTTGGAGATTGAGGCGGAAGCCGTCGAGAATTCCTATTTAGACTTTAGGAGGAAACAGGACGCATTTCGGAACGAACGGAGTCTACTAAACGTAGATAACAAGGGGAATCTCGTCAGGAACGATATCGGTAAGATTGTTATTTTAGAGCAGTGTTTTTCAATCTGTGGGTCGCGACCCTTAAGGGGGGGTCGCGAAGCCTTACTTGGGGGGTCGCTGGAAAAAGGAAAAAAGCAAAAACACTACAATAAAAACATAATTTCAGCCAGCTCTGGATATTTTTGTGTCGTCGCAACTTCTTGCAGAGTGTAGGTCTTTACATAATGGTAGACAATCATAAACTTCTTCAGTTACTAACTTTGTTTGTCTATGGTCCAAGGGCGTCGCCAGAATTTTTCTACCTGTAAAGGGGTCGCGTATTCATAGAGATTGAAAAACACTGTTTTAGAGAAACGATGACGTTAACGTCACGTCTTCAATACTCAATATATTTATTGCATTCACATGGTGCATTAGGTCTTTTACATTGATAGTTTTACATATGAACCCATACATAGCAGTAGGTTGGTCGACCGATGTTTTAAACAATAGCATTTGATAGTAATATCACATATATAATAATACTATACGTAATATATAATTTCAGTAATTATCTAATATCAATAAAGTCTTTTGTGCTTCTGTACGTAGGGTCGGTCACGGCAATATTGGTTGATGAGCCATATCGGAGACCTCCGCGAGCACGAGAAGAGCCTCCCCTAGTGGCGTTCCATAATCGTTTTACGATAACGCCTGGCGCACCCTGGGCAACAGCTGGTAATCGGTAACGCAGAGTCCAGCTGGCCAATCTTCTCACCACAATGTTTCAACTCAAACCTGTTAGAAACATTGATACGATAAGAAGTTGCCCATTCTAATTTTATATCTATACTAATGTAATAAAGCTGAAGAGTTTATTTGTTTGGACGCGCTAATCTCTCGATTCGGATTTGGCTAATTCGGATTTGAAAAATTCTTTTTGTATATGATCCACTAGGAAGGCTATAGGCTATATAGCATCACGCTAAATTGCGCCTGTTATTTCACCGGAATTTACACAATAATGCGAGTATTACTATTCTACCTTTGTTTCCAGATTCTAAGCCAAACACCTCAACATACAGACGAGATGAAACATACACCAAAGAATCTACCTCACAATACGAAGACGCCAAATCGTCAGCAAACTACGAAAAATATATCAAGAACTTTGAAACTACGTACAATATCGGAGAAACATTTTTTAAGAACAAAAATACAGCGGCATTTAGAATCAAACCCATACCAAATGAATATTCAGTTGAAACTAAAAAGAGAGACAATTATTTAGATACACCTCTGAACGAATTCAGAAAATTTTATCATCCCCCAAACTACTCTAATACACCCAAATCTGCAGAACCACCAGAGTCTACAAATAAAGGTTCTAGAAAGCAGACATTAAGGCAAGTTAAACATGACAAAGTAAAAGAATTAGAGCTACTGAAACAGAATATTGGTAAGATTTACAATATGCCAGATCAAGCTATTTTTGATACGCCTGTTGAGAACAAAAGTGATTTAGATATAGAATGGAAAGAAAGCGATAATTATTTAGAGAGTCAAGAAAACAATTGTATTAATGTGGAATACGAAAATAGTGCTCAGGGAGATGCCATTTTGGAAGAAGATGTCATTAATATTGAAAGTCACGTGGTAGAAATGGTTAAAAGCGATTTTAATGAAAACCACAGCGTACACAACACCGAAGATAGAAATCTACTAAAAATCGAAGTAGAAAGTATCAGCGAAATCAACGATGTCAAAGTAACAGAATCACAAACGCAAGATTTGGTGGTTGTGGTTAAAAGTTCCGAATACAGCAATAGGGATGCAGATATGTCAGATTATGAATTTGATAAAGAAAATATACCTACACAAATGACAATTATTGTTAGCCCCAAAAAAAGCATTAAGAATAACGAACTGCAAGAAATAGTGAAGTCGCCATGTGATAATGCTTTAGAAGGAACTAAATCAAGGGGAGGGAATTTTAGTTCTAGAAACCGAAGAGATTCGGAATTTCATAAATCGTCACCCATTCACCAAGAACATTCGACAAAAAGCGAACTGGTAAAATCTGAACTAAAATCAAACGAATTCAACGAATCCGTAAAATCTCAGACAACCAGAAACATTTTAGCTGTTTATCATACAGAGAATGATCGTTTATGCAGTATGCAAATGAAAATAGACATTTCGAAGGATGTTTTAGATAATACCATTAGTGAATTGGAACAAAATGAAGATCCTGATTATCCTGATGACTTTTCTGCTGATGTTGATAATTACAATAACCGGTCTGATTACAACAACTCTCCTATATCGCTCAATAAGACTTCTGAAGAGGACAACTTTTGGGGATCCTAAATTCTAAAATAAAAGATTTGTATCATTCATAATTTATTATGCTATGTCTATGTGAATTAAAACATTATAAAAACATACATTTTTTTATACAGTTTCTCTTTTCGAATATAAAAGTACAAATGTAATCACTTACCACTTTTGGCATACAATGACGATAACATGTAACTACCTATAAATGCTAACGCAGTGCAAAATAACCTTATTGTCATTATAAATTGGACTTGTGGAATTAGAACAAATGCATCTATAACACCAAAACACTTAATAAAATCTAGAAAAGTATAAAAAGGTCTATCTAGATGAACGCGAGATTTAACCTCAATTGAGATATATTTTAGTATTATATAATAACATTATGCAAATAATACAACAAAATTATAAATCATAGAAATGTCAAATAAGTTTGTATCTGTTTCTCAAACATGTAGTTCAGTTTTCGCATAGAATTTTAAGTTTTAGATACAAATGAGTAAGTAGAAGTTTATGTAATTGTTGTGAAAAAACGCGTTCCTGTCCATCCAAGAATTATCATTCATGGCGGGAGCTAAACATAATTTCAACAATTCAAAACGGTCAATTATTATGCCTTAAAATTGCCTCACACGTATCACTGTCCCATGTGGATTATGGGTCGTGCATTTTACAAAATGGCTACCTAAGTGAACTGGAGAACACACATTTCTAATTAATAAGACACCATCATTAAAGTGTGATAATATAACATTTTTTAATATCCGCAGAATCCAAGTGCGTGATGTGGGTCAAAAAGTTTATAAATACTATCCTCTCAGATCACATCTGATTATTATGCACCATGTTTTAACGACAAACAAAAGTATTATTATATTTTTTCTTCATGTTGTCGTTTCGATAACTTAGCAATATCTACAGATGTAACTTGTCTATAGCGCGAGATCCGGCTGCAAGTTTACTACGTTCATCAGGTTTTTAATCGAAGTATATTCTATATATATAATTACGAATGGAAGAATATATTTTTGCCGAGGTGCCGTTAAAGTAGCCGCTAGTATTTTATTGAATGATATTTTTAATTGAAATGCTGATTATTTCGAAGAAAACAATCGTTACTTGTTTTTTAAATCAATTATAATCTATTTCACAGTAATATACGTAAAGAACTTGGAAAATTATGGGTTGTTGTGCAGTTGGCCCTAACCTACTCGCAGCCTTAGTTTTGGCTGCGGACAGGTTACGGCTAACTGCAGCCACTTTTTGATAGGCACCTCAGATAGATCCCCAAAAAAAAATTTCTATTAAAAATCGAATGAACGTAGTAATCTTGCAGCTGGATCTCGGGCTACTAGTTTTTGAAAATACTCAAGTTTGAACATTGCGTTTGAAAGTTTAGTCAACCTTTGTTTTAAGCGAATAATTATGATCGATTTCACTGATTGACCTTTCTTAAAACGCACAATTTTGGCATGTAGCATGATAATTTGTGTATCGACACTTCGCTACGTTTTAGTTATAACATAAAGATGAAAATTCTGAAATCACGGTTATACACTGTTTCTGGAATTACGACTTGCAAAATCAATGTAATGTCGTGATTTTCGCAATTAATTTAATTAGGTATAAAGTTGACTAAAATGTGATACTCAATGGCGAATTTCTCATATGCATTTAAAGTACTACGCCATAGAAATTAGGCAATTACAACATCTAAATTATAAACAAATACACAAACTAAATTATATACGAAACGAACTTAAACAATGTCAAAAATTACAAAAAAAAACAGGTCTAACCAACTTTGCCTTGTAAATACCGCTTCTATTCTTACAAAAGGTGGACGCATCTCGAAAGAATTCTCCTTATATTTATGTCAATAATAGTATTTATTTCAGGAGATATTTTCCTACGAGATACGTCAAGATTATGCAAGAATAATCCCGGGACAAAGATAATAAAAAAAACGACATCACATTCTATTATAACGAAACTATCATGTCAAGTTTCTATAAGTCTATATTCAATGATGAGATGAGCCTTCATGAGTCAAAATCCTAATGAACTTAATGTAAATTATAATTATTATTCGAGTTACCGAGACATTTACCATGATTTGTGAGTTTTGTTGACTCCCGATATTTCGACACAGTTTCATGAGTGATGGTCCCGGGCGTCGAAATATCGGGAGTAAACAAAACTCACAAATCATGGTAAATGTCTCGGTAACTCGAATAATAATGTTCATAACCATTATAGTTTTAAAATTTAAATTATAACTAACATTCTTGCATCGTATTTAGGCGTTTAAACGGGACTTAGAAATCAACTTTCATATTTCAACGTAAATTGTGAATCAAATAGTCTGGTAAACTTTGGATAAATTAATAAAATTAATTATTAGCTGCAACCACAATATTTAGACAGGGTTAATCTTCAAAAGGGAATATCCTTCTATAATTTGATTTCCATGTGAAGAATCCAGTTTAATTATATTTTCGACCGCGGTAGTTTGGTTCGGGTTCCGGTTCGAACCGGTTTGGACAAGTTTTAAGTAGTTTCAGTAGGCTAAACCGCCCAGACTGATGTTGTGGTTGACGCTTTTGGACGCGAGGGACGAGCGGGGTGAGTTGGGGCCTGTCACTCGGAGCCAGTTTGATACCTGCAAATGAACAATTTGTTGCTACATGTAGTCTATATAATCTAGCAGTGCCCCGCAGGTTTACCCGCGGTTTTCCGCCATCAAAAGTAGCCTGTGTTTATCCAGGATATAAGCTATCCTGGAACCAAATTTCATTCAAATCCGTTTGGCCTTGTAGCGTGAAGGAGTAACAAACATACAAACTTTCGCCTTTTTAATTTAAGTGTGGTATGGTACTCTATATACCACAGTTTTTTTTGTACAGCTATATCTATACACATAAATAAAATTGAAGTGTATGTCCGTAATGTCAAAATAACAGCTTTAACTAAATGCAGAAATTTCTTTGTCTGTTTGTTGCGTCTAATTATCGAAACGGCTAGACTGATTTTGACGGGAATTTCACTGGCAGATAGCTGATGTTATAAGAAGTAACTCACGAAGGAAAATAATTAGGTCCGAACGAACTTGCACAAGTTCTACTACTACTTTTGGTTGCTCCTTTAGCACCACCCCCTGTACGTGCAGGGAATCAAAAGGTACACCTACGGATGCGAGCAACTGGACCCCCCCAAAAGATTATATTTATTTGGCTGATTTCTATTTCGTTGTTTGTAATAGTCAGAACAAGGTTTGTATATAAAATTTTTTTAGGAAAATTTACGGGAAAAAAACGGAAATCGGGAAAACTAGTAAGTAAATGTTTATTTTGGAATTTTTGGAATATTCGCTGGTAAGTTACAAAAAGCATAAAAATTGTCTTAATTTTACCTGCAGAGACACACTCTTGTCGTCGCTGGTAACATTCGCGCCGCTCTTGTTGGGCGTGGAGCAGTGTGCCACAGGCGACGCCACGCAACGCCGCATGTCGACACCACGCGGGGTGCGTGGTATGGACACGTTCCACGATGTTATACTGTCATCCGCTTCCATCGGCGCGGGCAGCCATCTACCGAACAAAAGTTGTTTACAACGTTTGTATTCCACACGTATTTGTTACTTATATGTTTTTATGTAATTGTTGTGTGCAATAAAGAGTTTTCTATATATCTGTCTATATTGCCGAGAACTATCTTGACCATTGAGTAAAAAGGTGAAAGCGATTACGGACACTTTTTTTATATTATTCTTGGTCATTTAACACATCGCCATTTAGCAGTAGACTAAGCATAGCTTCCTTACATAGTACACTCTTATCTTATTCTTAACTTCATCCTACTTAACCAAAGTAACTCCCGCTGTTTGTACGCTCAGATAAAAACATTACTTCAAGTGTTTTGAAAATTTACCTGGTCCATAACAAATATCACATATAATCGATACTACGTGGACAAAGCCGCGGGCAAACGCTAGTTCTCCCGTAAAACTCACTTGTCTCTCTCTGCGGGCGGGTAGAGGGCTACGGTGTGCCGCCATCGATACATGTTCGGGAACTGCTGTTCGGAGATTTGGATCCCAGACACGGCGTCGAACACCAACCGGTCCATTTTAGTCGGCTCCTCACTGTAATCAATCATACATACAAATTAGCCAGCGATGGTCTAATCATAATCTACGTACACATAAAAAAATAAAATAATTAATAACCCACCTGGTGGTAAGTGGCGACCCCCGACAACAATAATGCGACTCAGTTTAAGATTTGAATCTTACACTGAGTCCAAAGTACCCCAAAGTTCAACATTAAAAATTAAACTTATTAACTTATTAATTAAACTTATCCCAAAGTTCAACTTACCCCCAAAGTTCAACTTCCCCAAGTTCAACTTACCCCAAAGTTCAACTTACCCTAAAGTTCAACTTATTACAAAGTTCAACTAACTCGTGAATTCCAACTTATCCCAAAGTTCAACTTGGCCCAAAGTCCAAGTTACCCCAAAGTTCAACTTACCCCCAAAGTCCAACTTATCCCAAAGTTCAATTTACCTCAAAGTTCAACATACCCGTAAAGTTCAACATACCCCCAAAATTCAACTTACCCCCAAAGTTCAACTTACCCCAAAGTTCAACTTACCCGTATATAAACGGCTCGGCTATAGCCCTGTCGCTCGCGTCAGCCATATCCTCAGGCTCGCCGTCAGAGTGTTCGGACGCAGTCTGGAACTCCTCATCAGACTGGCATGACGCCACCGATTCGTCTTCTGATATCTACGAAACCAATCGTTTATGTAAACTGCGTTTCGTCTAATCGAAAAGTGTCTTCCACAATTTACGTGTGTGAAGACATACTAGTGTAATCCGATGAACTAAAACTGCAATGAAAGTGCCGAAACCTTGCCACACTGGACTACGAAATAAAATACTCTACAAACAAACAACTCAAGAACACACAACACTAATCTCGATAATAGATACATGCCAAAGTAAATGATAAATGGATACTGATAAAAAAATAAACCACACAGTAATTTGTAAGTCTGAAACAGGCCATTTTGTCCACTATCTTATATATTGTACAAGTATTCTTAGCGTGTCTGAATAAAAGAGAAAGAGTATATAATTAATGAAAGAGACATCACAAACGTGTTACTAAAGATATTAGGAACATAACAGCCACTGGTCAAACAGTGCACTCTACTCTATTCTACAAAAGATTAACAAGAACAGATATAAAAAACAAACGGCTGAATTTATCCATTTCACTCACTGTCTAGGCATCTTTTGAGTACTATTTCTATAAAGAACCATTAGTGTTGTGCGTTCCCTTACTTTGTCCATTACCTCGGCTTCGACCACTTGACACTTGTTCATGTCGACAGTAAACAAGGTGGCGCCACTGTCGCCAGCGGGAGAGGAGTTCACGGTTATAGGCTTCTCAGAATCAGAGTGTCGTTTCCCGTCACCTAGAAAATATAATTAAATCTATGTATAAAAAAAACAGTTGCTGCCCGTTAGTTTTTTTTATGTGAATCAGCGACGGCTAAGAGCCCACCTGGTGGCAAGTGGCGACCCCCGCCCAACTTCTACTGCTACTTTCCGTTGCACCTTTAGCACCACCCAGGGGGTACGTGTAGGGAATAAAGGGTACCTACGGATGCAAGAGCTCACTGAACCTAGAAAACTCGACTTCAATATTTTCATCCAATATATTTCTTTTTCTATGAAATTCTATGGGACCACCTCGAAGCAGTAGAACTTGAGCCCGTTACCCGAGACAGGGATTTTACGTGTCATGCTGTGGTTTGACCGGCGCCCAAACCCGCCCGGAACACAGCAATACGAGAGCATCACTGCTTGGCGGCAGATTACCAGGTTTGGAGACATTACTTCTCCGGGCGAATTTCGTATTGCTGTGTTCCGCAAGGGTTTGGGCGCCGGTCAAACTACAGCATGACACGTAAAATCCCTGTCTCGGGTAACGGGCGCAACAGGATACCACTTAGGTACCTAGGAATTTCTGTTGTTATGGGCGGAATTACTTACCATCATATTTTTTTGGGAGTCTCTTTAAAATACAATTCTCAACCCCACTCACCCATATCCTGATCGAAGTTCAGCCGCCGTATAAAGCTCTCGCCCTTCGGACTAGTGGACAATATCGAACGATTCTTCCGAAACGAGGCATTCTTCTTGCTGTTCCGATCGAAAGCCTCAATCTGCCAATCGCACCTACACTTCGACGCCTTTCCCCATATATCGGAACACTCGTTATCCGAAACCGCCGGCCCCTTACTGACGTCAGACTCCGCCAACTCCTCACATATAAAACTAGACAAACACCTAACATGACCGTCTATAACCTGCGTCAATTTAACTCTATTTGGACCCCTGTTACTCTTTCTTTCATCGTCAGAACTGAAGATATCGTCGTTAGGACACCGAAGTTTCAGCAGAAACTCAATCAAATTGTTTATGTCGTCCAAATCGGTAGTCTGTTGCTTCAGCTTGTATACCACGAGCTGGGCTAATCTGGAGTGTGTCAATGCGAAGTCGATTTTTTGGAAGCGTTCGTCGTCCATGTAGGTGAAAATTGTGTGTTGGAGATGTTTTGCTTCGGATTTTAGAGAGTCCCCTGCCACTTCCGGTTCCGCTGTCAGTGAGAATGTCAGAGCATCCGCTATTCGCTTGGCGAACACTTGACATGTCCGCTCAATGCACAATAGCTGGCTCACAGTGTGGTTTGTGATCGGCGTGATATCACCGTTGAGAATTTTGATGCTGGGTTGTCTGCACATCCTCTGTCTCACTGGGTCGGTTTTGCTCCAGTGCTGAGGCCGATCCGTTATCTTGCAAGTTTTCATCGCGACGCAGAGTTCTGTTATCGGACTCATCGTGTCTCCGTTGTGGCTTTGTTGGGAGATGTTGACACTTATCCTGGATAGAGATAGGTCACCGGGCGAGTTGCAGGTTTGAGCGCAGCTTTCGCTGTACGCGAACGAGCAAGCGCTTTCGTATTTCGCTTTGAGATAGTTCTCTAGGAGAATTAGGCCCTCAGAGGAACGCAGGTCGGTGAAAGTGTCGAGAAAAGGCCAATACTCTTTCCAGCCTACTTGCATTTCTTCTGCCAGGTTCCTGAAATATTTTATATGCTAAATTTCTCTATCTTGCTTATACATTATAATGGTAGATTTCAAAGCTATGTTCACCTATATAGAAAAATCATTTATATATCTATCTAATATATAAATGATATATTAGATATATTGTATAATATTCAACGTAAATTGCTTAACTGATGAAAGTTGAAAAACAAGCTACCGGTCTACCTGATGCTTAGTGAACGTCTAGTCAAAACAAGGACCTCTTAATTGCTCGATTTATAGAAAAAACAATATATAGTTTATTTGACACCAAAAGTTTAGCAAATGGTATAGCCGACATCTTACCGTGCCCTCTCGTGCGCCGATCAAACGCCATTAAACGATCCCAATAACTACCGGGCGAGAAGCAGCTTAAACTTCCAAAAAACAATTAAGCAACTTCGCTACGGACGCTTTAACTTTTAAAAATAACTTACAACTGTTTCTCAATAGCTCAACAAAAATAGCTTATCACTTCCGCGGCGCGCGACTCCATACTACGTATTAGTACGAAGTCGCATCTGTATTTATTCCGCTAAATAGGGTTATGTTGTGAATAAGCAAATATTTTTTCCTGTAATAAGGTCTTATTACCTGCCGACTGTTTCGAATCCCTTGCTCATCTCCTTGAGCCGGAAATTGGACGGCCGCACCGTTCGCGGCGGCGTCTTCCACTTCCGGCGGAACACTTCCGCGTCGCGCGACTCCATGGGGCCCGCGTACGCGAGGATCTCGTATCGCGGACTCAGCGGGTCTATGTTTATTTCCTAACAAAATAGAGTAAATAATGTTGCATTATTAACAATTACTGTTACAAGTCAATTTTTGGGAGCTCCACAGCCAAAGGACGCGGTAAAAACGTTTCTGTCTCACATTTAAATGGCGATGTGAACTATCAGACGTAGCGGCCTAATATTTTTAAAGTAAATAAATATTTGTGGACGTTATTCTTTTTGTAAATACTTGCATATTAAAAACCAGGCGTGAACAAATATCTATGTTCCTCACTATGGTGGATTAAATAATCCATTTTGTGTGAGTTATTACAGCTCATATCCTGGATTAAGACATACTTTTTATCTCGAAAACGTGAATTATTCCCGTAGGATGACCACCGTGGGGCGCACCTAGTAATAATTGCTAAGTGAATAATTGGCTATTTTAAAATCAAACCGAATCTTAAAAAACTATTAACTACATAAGATTAAGGATAGTGTTATTTTTTATATAAAAGAATATGCTTTCAGTTTGGCTCCGTATTTTTTTTTTATTAAAATCGGTTCAACATATTGGTTGTTAAATCAAAATAAGTCATCCAAGTGAGTAAAATTGCGTGCTTTCTTGTGACTTTCGTCTTCGCCCGTTCTACACCGATTTGGATGTATCATTTTTAAAGTTACTCAGGGTTACCTGCTACCATGTAGCCCTGAGGGCGAGAAATAGTGAATTAAAGTATTAAAATCGATTTTTTTCGTAATATAATGAGCCACATATTTTTATTTACGGGTATATTTCGTTCCAGTATCGAAAAGAAGGTATTACAACTGACCGGTGGGTGTGAGGGGGTGAAAGGGTGCCCTATGGTGGGCGCCGCGCTCCCGTCCTCCGAGTGCAGGACGGGCACGTAGTATCGTTCGCGCAACATCGCCGATATTCGCTTCGCTGTTTCGCCGGTCGCGTTGTCTGCTCGTTTGCATATCACCTGTGAAATACACCATATTAGTCCCTGTTTTCTGCCTGTTTTTTTTCTCTGCTAACTTCTTCTTAACCACGCAACGTTTAAATACTTAAAGTAGATACTCTTCTTTATAATAAAACATAATTTAATATAATTGGAATCTTCCGGAAAAAATCTTTAAATGATAGTGAAAACGGTTTCAAGTTTCTTTTAGTTTATAATTCTTTGGATAAGTGGCGTCATAGCTCAGATGGTATCGGCTCTGCCTTCTGTGATGTAGGTCGTGGGTTCGATTCCCGCTGTGGACAAGCCTTAGTTCTGTGTGTGGGTGTCATGTATTATATAGACGTATTTAAAAAAAACTAAACACAGCTTTTACTATGGGAACTAGCCAATAATAAAAGCAGTGCTTTAGGGATTTTAGGGCTTGATGGTGCTGTGTCAAATATCCATCAATATTTATTTATTAAAAAAAAAATCTTTGACTTGTATTTTCATATCAATAAAATAATCTCATCCCCAGAAATAATCATATAATGGTATACTCACATCTTTAGGTTGCTCGCCATACTTATTGACGGCATTTTTGTTGCACTGCGGAAATGACGTCAGCACGTCGACGGCGTCCGCGCCGCCGAATTTGGCGGCAAAATGTAGCGGCGTCTCGTTCATCGCCTTGTCCGGGGTGTTCAGGTATCGGTCCACAAGTATACCAGCAAATTCCTGGAAATAACAAAAACAAAATCAAAATCAAAATCAGGCTTAATACCATTCAATTTGCCAAATTCAAGCAAAAATTCAAGCGCAGTGGACTCACAATCTGAAGGTTCATACCACACCACCACCAACAATAAGATTTTCAATTGAAAAAAATTGTGTGCGCAATACCACTATCTCGAAACGGTCACGGAAAACATCGTGAGGAAACCGGCATGTCTTAGAATCAAAAATTTGAAGACGTGTGATACCAACCAATACGGATTGGGCTCCCGTGGTATCTCAAAGCCCATTCACTCTCAATTATCTAGTGTAGGCCGGTGTCCCTACAGTGGGAACATTAGAGGCTGGACTCTCACTTGTCGTGAATAGACTGGAGTCTCAGAAGTAATATGGAGGAGATATCAAATGCAAAGTGCAAAGTTTTCTTATTTACCTGACAAGCTTCCGAATCGGCGTCAGAGCCGTATAGTCTCTGCACAAATGCAGGGTTGCCAACTGTGGTCAGTATAAGATTGCAGAGCTCTGCATTCGTCGCTTTCGCCGCGATGTGCAGAGCGTTGTATCTTGAACCTTCCTGCATTGAAAACTATCATTAATTCCATACACTTTGTTGGGAACCCCAATAACAAAAGTTCTGTAAAAATGTCAAGGATACACTTTAAAAGTAAAATAGAGACAAAAAAGCGATGTATTTTTATGCTATAAAACTGACGGAACTGGCTCACAAGATAAGTGGATACCGCCACCCATAGATAATATCAATTGACTTCGGTCCACTACTACCGAAGTATGAGAAGATCAGACTGATTGACAGAATGAGTGCAGTCTAAGACGAGGATGAAACGCTTTATTTGCCTGTAATTTCGTTGTAGCTTTATTCATAGTGTTACCCTTTACCTTTGGGTACGGAGGCCTTGAAACAGCTAGTATGAGTACCTGCATGATGGCCGGTGTGTTGCCGCTGCTGACGAGGAACCTAGGGTTGTCCCAAACCCGATCCCTCACTGTCGCGGATAGGCCTTTCTCAATCGCCTTTCTAAGCGCCACCATGTCCTGAGGGGACGGCGCCTTGAAGGGGTAGGGCTTCTCTCCCATGAGAGCTGAAACAAAGGCTTTTTAAGTTTCATTTATAATAACGCATCGTCAGG
Organism: Aplocera efformata; assembly: GCA_921293045.1. Lineage (NCBI taxonomy): Eukaryota > Metazoa > Arthropoda > Insecta > Lepidoptera > Geometridae > Aplocera > Aplocera efformata. Next base: position 2,834,548 of record OV121058.1, on the reverse strand, counting down.
AGGTTCCTCTCTGCAGCCCTAGCCACCGACCGCTTTTTTTAAATATTTTTTTATAACAATGTTTTTGTATTATTTTGTAAATAAGTAATATATTATGGTGTAGTGAAAATGTACCTATACAAAAAAACCCACGACTACAGCGCAGAAGGCAGAGCTACTACCTTCTGCGCGGGAGTCGTGGGTAACTGCGCTGCGATACAAATTGCGATTAAAGTCAGCATTTGACGTCCACCATATGTCTTCGTACTTTCATTAACTTTAATTCATACTAGCGGATACCCGGCGTGCTTCTAGGCTAAAAAAAGAAATACATTTTATTCCTAATACATTCAAGTTCACGATCATTTTCAACAGTACACAAATGTGTAACAAAAAAGAAACGATAATAAGTTTGATTACGAAAAATTCCAAAGCATTAACCTTTTTGAAATTCTTGGATAGAAATATGCAATGAGTGGTACTGTTTTAACAGAACTGTAATTAACTTAACCATCCCATAAAACGCCGGCACCTTTTTGTTAAAGTCTGTCGCTAAGTAGTTTGCTAATCCAATGAGCGTGCGAAAGTCAATTAAGTTTTCCAATTAGGGAAGGCGTGTTCTTAATGAGGTCGCGCCATTAGGGCCAGCCAAATTATTGGGTTTGTTCAATTACCATAAGAACTATATAATTAGGAGAAAGTTTTAACCAATCTCCGACCTAACTGGAAAGTTCTTCATTGATATTCTAGAGGATATAGCGAACATTAAATTAATAATTGACTGATTTAAAAAATCTGTCTACAATCGGTCGAAGAAAAAAGTCACAGGAACGCAAAATACGCAATTTCGTTTACTTGTATCGCATATTTTTCCAGTTATTTTGTTTTAAAAACTAAACTACTCTTAGATATATGGCAAGAAATCTATTTTATTTGACGGAACGGAGCTGTACAACGGGTTACCTCACAACATTAAACACAACATTAACAAGTATACAGAACAAACATAGTCTAAGAAAATATATACATTAACTAACTAATAAAACTCAGAACTTAGAATAGAAGGCACCGTGATATTTATGTTAAATCTCTGTCTCATTGTAATTGTACTGTTTAGTTTTTATGAGAAATAAAGTTCTTTAAATCTAACTACTGAACCAAATTTGAAAAGTCAAAATATACGGCATAAACACAAAACACATAAACGGCCGTATCTTTTGATTGTGTTGACTTAGAAATTTCTTTTTTTTTACGAAACCTGAGTATTTGATATAAATTTCAACTTGATCCACGCGTTCCTAAGAAAAAGGGTCTTGACAGACAGACGAACAACAAAGTGATCCTATGGGGGTTCCGTTTTAACTTTTGAAGCACGCATCCCTTTAAAAGGTTAAACTTTAAAATAAAACTACAAACACGATCAACCTATGTGCGTCGAGTAAGAAGTTGTGAATATAAAATTCTTCATAATTTATGATAATGTTTACGTACAAAAACATAACAATGGCCGTCATTTATGTATGAATGAGTGAATAATTGTGCAATGATACTTCATGGGAACGATTCTAAATTGAAATGTTATTCAATTGGCTGGCCTCACAACTCAGTTGGTAGAAGCTCTGCCTGCTGCTCTGCAGGTTGTGGATTCGATTTCTACTCAGGATAAGAATTGTAACGAACATAGATGTACGCTCTGTATCTGGATGTCAAGATGTAAAATAAAGTTCTATGTATTCTATCAGTTATATAATTCCCATAGAACAAGCTAAACTTAATTTGGAGCTAGATGGCGTTATGTGAAATGCCCATGAATTTAAATATAGAAAGAAAGAATTTTTATATTTTAAATAGACTTCGTCAGGAGCTTACAAGCAGAGTGGTAAAATGGAAGTACTGCCTCCGCAACGGCTAATCTACAGCAGCTGTTAGGTTGGCAGCGCGTCCCGTCACTTTAGTTGCATTAAAAAAAAATATAATAGTTTTGCAACAAGTTTCGCGACATGTTTCGTAACATGTGGCGCAACATGATTCGCAAAACATGACTCGCAAAATGACTTACTGAAATATATGGCAATTTTTTTGTCAATTTCTGACATTTCTAGTACTCATACATACAATGGTCCCATAGATTCTTTTTATCCCTACATTAAACGGAATCGTTGTTTATCGTTGACAATTTTTTAATACAGTCCAGATTATCTCAAAAAGTTATAGATGGTCTCCTAGAAACATTTTCCTGTAACTATAATGGTTAAAGTGCATAAACTTTATCCTCTTTTGTAAGGTTAAGGTTAGGTTCTTTAATTTGATAGAACCCTTGTTCTAAATAAACTTAATGCAAGCACTCACAATTGTCATTTCCATCTGTGGTATCAGTTGGTTCGGCTCCTCTCAGTGCAAACGACACCGCATCCTGGTGGTTGCGGAAAGCTTTGAATCTGGACAACTTATATCTCTTCACTATTTCCAATGCTTCAGACTTGTTTTTGTACACATGTATTGCTTCTGTGCAATAAAATTAAACACTAATTACATTATTTGTAAAAAAATTACTTCTTAATCGTAAATACATGCATATACACATATACCCCTGCACTAAGGATTCCCTGTATGACAGGTAGCACACAAGCACCCAAGAACAAACTTATTTCTCTCTGAATAATTATAACCCTGATTGAGAGCAAACCCTGTTTTATTACCACTTTAATATATATGGAGAAAAGCCATTAAAAAATTTTGCTAACAGTCTTGTTGCAGTGGTCACAAAAGGCCCTGTTATATAAATAAGTTAAATATGAATCTATAAATAAACTAGTAAGTGACTGAGAAACAAAAACCAAACCAAAAACTGAAGAAAAATGCCATGCCAATTATCATCTGAACAAATTAAACCCGTGGCTTTTAAATTTGCTATCCAAATACTCTAGCATAATAAATAGCAATTTCAAATTCCAATTGGTAATAATAGGAAGTCAGTCCACAAGGAAATAACACCAGCTGACCCACATTTACATTATCTTTTGGGTAATTCATTGTTTATCTGACAGATTGAAAATAAAGTTACCCATCCAACCAATGATCTCAATCTGTCTGATAGTGAGATTTGCATGTAAACAATAATATAGATTATGTACCTTCATCTGGGCCTTTCTTTATTTCGCATGGTATGTAAACTCCGTAGTATGTCGTCGGTGGTTCCGTGCTAGTCGGACTTTCGGGCACGGAGGGGCGTTTGCCCAGGGCATCTAAACGCAGGAGTCTACTCAGCAAACCAATACTCGATTCCTTCTTTTCCGTTGGCGATATAGATAATTCTTCCTTCATTCCACCAATATCTCTCGCGCATTCTGGTATAATAACAGCCTTCGACATCCCGTCTACTAGAAATCGTAAACATTTACAATTGTTTTGTTTGTGACGCAAACATCAGCTCAAAAGTTTATTTTTAATTCGCTCCTTACCTGGTGGCCTCGGTTTGTCATAAAAACATATTATTAAGTTTACTTTATTATGACTATTTTTATATCAGCACATTTTTTTAATATGCTCCCAGAAGAGGACGAATCGTATTGTTTGTTTAGTAAAAAATTGAAATCTGAAATGCGTTGGTGGCGATCGTACGATAGCGATGACGTCTTGTTAATTACTTTTTGATTTTGACTTGACATGAAATGACAAATTGACAACGGTTTTAGTGTTGCCCACTAGTCTTGTCTATTTTCACGGAAGAAAAAGAAAACTCATGCATCCAAGTTGGCCACATATTCACTCTTAAAGAAAAAGATTATTCTATCTACACTACACCATTGGCCTTACTCCACTACGAACAATAGGAAGTATGCTATCTCGTTTAAACGGACTATGTAGTAGCCCTTATCACACACTGAGTGCGATCGGCACAACATGTATTTTTCTTCCATTTCTCTCTGTCAGTCGTCAAATCAGTACTCACTCGTAGTTATCTTATATCATCTTTCACACAAGATGTACAGAAGTTTAACAACATCCGAGGAATCAAGCTGATGTCACATAGTATGAAAGTGTGGGAGAAAGTGATTCCGAGATGCGCGAGAGAAGAAAGTGAGATAACTAAAAATCATTTCGTGTTTATGCCGGGACGAGGGATGACGAATATTTGTTTCTTTTTGTAACGGACGCTTTGACGGCGGATATCCAAGAAGAAGAACATTAGCATAAGTTGTTTGTTGATGAAAATATTTCATGTAGGTATTGTTTAATGGAGGTTTAAGCCAACAAGAGCACAAGACGCTCTTGTTGGCTTAAATAAACATAAGTTACATTTTAAGTCTAAGTCTAATAACAGAAGCATTTCCTCCATTTAACAATACCTACATGAAATATTTTCATCAACAAACAACTTATGCTAATGTTCTTGTTCTTGTAAATTTTACGTTTATAAAAAATCGTCAAAATTTTATATTATATTATAAAATTTTGACGATTTTAATGTATTTCTTGCGCGTTGTAATGTGGATTGTGATGTAATCATCTTGTCGGAGTGTTGGCTACAGAATTGCACTAATATACCTGCTATAAATCAGTACAATACTTACAACTCGACCAGACATATCAACCAAAATAGTGGTGTTGTTGCCTATATTCGCAACAGTGTCTCTAATGTTTCCGTTTATGAACCGTATTTAAATGATGCCGATTGTCTTGTAGTTACCATAGGAAATGACTATGCTTTCATTTGTGTTTATAGATCTCCATCATTTATTTCAACTGCCAACTTTCTCACATCGTTAGATGAATTAATAAAAAACATAAATTATATACCAAATGTTTATATACTTGGTGATCTGAATATAGACATAAGTAACGAAAATTGTGACGCTAAGTCTGATGAATACCTAGACCTCCTTGCTACACATGGTCTCCTGCCTAGCCACATATTGCCGACACGCAAAGCTAAATGTTTAGACCATTGTTTCGTGAAGTCCAAAACAAAAGTTTTTACTGCAGTTTGTGATTCATCTGTTACTGACCACAGTTGTGTTTATCTTGCAATTCCATATACAAAGTATAATAATCCATACAAAATTTTGGAACCACAGAGAAAATTAAACTATCAGTTGGCCGGAGATTTGTTGTCCAACACAGATTGGCAAAAGTTATTACTACTCAAAGATCCAAATAAAGCAACTGAACTATTCATTGACACAATCACTGATGTCATTAAAACTTCGACTGTATCTCATGTGGTCCCAAACAGAAAAATAATCTATCAACCTTGGATTACTCCTGGGTTATTGAGATGTATGCGGTTTCGTGATGTATTACACAGACGCTATAAGCGATCGCCTAAGGATGAAAATCTTGCAGACACATATAAACGGTACAGAAATCATTGTAATAAATTACTTCATAATCTAAAAAATGAGTATGACAAATCTGATTTACAAAGTAATCAAAATGACATTAAAAAAACTTGGCAAGTTATAAAAAGAGTATGTGGAATAAATAGTTCAGACAAATCACAAACTTCAGGTGAACTTTTAAAATTGAAGACTACACCTCAAGAATCAATTGACTATATAAATGACTGCTTTGTCAATGCAGGCAGAAATCTTGCCGTAGATATTTTACAAAAAGCTAACCTTTCAGAAGACAAATTAGTTCAGGAATTCAAACCTAAAAATACAACAGTTCATTCGTTTATGTTGTTGGAAACAGATCAGTTCGAAATAACCAAGATAATAAATTCATTAAAAAACACCTCATCATCTGGATGGGATCGCATAACATCAATATTTATCAAAAAGTATGTTGGTCTTCTGAGCACTCCAATTACTTACTTATGCAATATCTGTCTAATGTCGGGAACTTTTCCTAAACTATTGAAGGAATCTATCGTAATCCCAATCTTCAAGTCAGGGGACAGAGACAAAATTACTAATTATCGCCCAATATCACTCTTACCCACTTTGGCCAAGATCCTGGAAAAGCTCATAAATCGTCGGCTTATTAACTACCTTGAGAAAAATAATTTGTTGTCAGAGAACCAGTTTGGTTTCCGTGAAAAAAAATCCACTGTAGATGCAATCGATAATCTTGTGTTTCATGTTGCTGATAATCTTGATAATAAACAAAAATGTATTGGAGTTTTCCTGGATTTGGCCAAAGCTTTCGATACTGTCTCTGTTCCACTGCTTATACGAAAGCTGGAATCTGTTGGAGTCAGAGGTGTGCCATTGGATCTTCTTACGGACTATCTCTCTGATAGATCACAAGTTGTAAAAATCGGTAATAACTTTAGTTTCAAGCGATTGGTCACTTGCGGGGTTCCTCAAGGTTCTGTGCTTGGGCCAACACTATTTTTAATCTATATGAACGGCCTCTGTGATACTATATTACACAATGCTAAAATTATCACTTTTGCTGATGACACTGTTATATTATTCAATGGTTCAACATGGGATGAAGTACGACTAACAGCCGAAAAAGGGATGCGTGATATTATAAGTTGGCTTAATTCTAATTTACTTACCCTAAATTATACTAAAACTAAATATATAACATTTTCCATATATAACAACAATCAGCCTGGTCCAAACTTTGTACTTAAAGTGCACACATGTATAAATAACAACAATGGAAGTTGCAATTGTTATATTATTTCTCCCACAGACCATATTAAATATCTTGGAATAACAATTGATAAAAACTTAAGCTGGAAAAATCATGTTGAAATTCTAAAGTCACGTATTCGTAAATTATTACCAATTTTCAAAAAAATCAGACACTTAAAAGATAGAAAAACTAATAAAACCATATATTCATCTCTATGTCAGTCTATCATTACATATGGAATATCAGCTTGGGGTGGTGCTAAAAAAGCTACCATGATCAAACTGGAACGTTCTCAACGATGCATTTTAAAAGTATTGAACTTCAGGCCCTTTAGATATCCTACAGCTAACTTATACCGAGAACTACTTTTCTTAACCGTACGACAGCTTTATATTAAATTTATTGTCTTAAGGCAACACTCTCGCCAGATTACTAATAACACATTAAAAAGAAGGAAACACGACGTATTTCAAGTTCCTGCTTGTAAAACAGTCTTTGCTCAAGGATTTGCAAATTTTCTGGCTCCTTTTCTATATAACCGCATCAGTAAGGACATACCATTATATGAAATGACAAAATTTATATGTAACAAGGCGCTAGAAGAATATCTATTAAAATTTGAATATAACAAAACGGAAAATATTCTTACAAGACATAAATAAACCACAACAAAATAAACATAAAATTTCACTATTAATATAAATATATATACTATACGTACACATAACTACTCTAAACTATATAATATAATTATATATATATTTATTTATTCATAATAAAGTTATTACCTTAATACACGCCTAGATATTTAAAAACACTAGGATGCAGTTAAACTATCTAAATACTGATCTAATGATATGTGGATGGCTCGACTAATCAATGTAGTATATTGTTGGTACATATTAAATATTTTTGATGAAGCATGATTTCAATAAGCTACTAAGATTTAGATATAAAGCATATGAAGTGATTATTTCTTTTTTTTGTTTTGTTGTTTTTCTTTAGTTCTCTATTTTGTTTTTGTTTGTTTACTACGCAATGCAATTATATATCCTGTTTTCGTGTCCGTAAGTGTAACATTAAACCGGCTCGTGAGGGTATATATTGTTTAATAAAACTGGTGCAACTGGAATGCACGCAGAAATAAAGCGTATTTGTATGGGATGAGAATCTTACCTTGCCGTAACACAGTTATTAACTAGCACGGAAGGTAAAGGCTTTTAAACTGTATAGGTACTATTTATCTGCCTAAATTAAGTATCTTAATTACTGTTAGCGTAAGCATGTGCGTGTACCTAAACATATGTTTTTTAAGTTGCTCAAATAAACTATCTTTAATCTTTTAATCTTTAATTCCGTGTCGTCCTTAAGTTGAATACGTTAAGCGCACGCTTTGAAATGTCGGTTAAGAATAAAAAGAATTAACTAAATTACCTATCGTATAAATTTGATTTAAATTTATTAATACCGCTAAGATAAGGACAAGATAATGATGATGATGCTAACTGCTACTGCTAGTAATTTCAAATAAGTAAATGGTTATTAATTTGTGATGTAATTGTTGTACGTTGGCTTTTACGTTGCCGTAAAAGGATAATTGTAAAGTATGCCGTACATTAAACAAAAAGGATAGTTGTGTATTTAATTAGATAGCTAATGAACCGTTAGCGAAGACCTTCCGCGCCATCTATGAGGCTTTGAAGGAACGTGGTCAGAAAAGTAAAATTTTACTAAAAGACAAGCTGTGCCCCGTGGTTTCACCCGTAACTTAAACTTTAAAGAAGTTTAGCGTAATACTAGATAGCCTATAACCTTGCTCATAAGGGAGGAATCATATCGAAAATAATTATTGAAATCGAATGGTATTTCCAGAGTTTAGCGCGTTCAATAAAACACTTCAGCTCTATTATATTGATATAGATGTATAAAAGACTTAGAAAAATTTCAAAATCAAACATATGCCTTTAGATTGTGAGAACATATCTCACATACACATAACCATAATGTACTGTATATATAAGAACCAAATCTTATACTGATTCACATTACTGTTGCCATGTGCAGGTTGTTCCATCAATAAAAAAAAAAGTATCAGAAAATATGCCCACTATGGTTTATTTTTTTATATTTCAATGTCACAGAACAAACTGAGGGCCCACCTGGTTGTAATGAGACCAAGATAAGATTTGGATGTTACACTCGCATTCATCCTGCTGCGTCCATCACCTGAGACAGGGATGATACATCTCATGTGATTTCACCAGCACCCACACCCTTCCACTGGAACACAGTAATGCGAGCACTACTGCTTGGCGGCAGATTCCAGGTGTGGTAGCAGTATCCGGACGAGTAACTGGACCAATAGTGAAATAAAGGAAATTCAAATTATATTAAAAAAAAACATAATTGTATAAGTCCGAAAGACCATCACCAATTATTTTGCACAATGGACTAATATAATAAAAAACACAAATATTTCAAAGATTTATTGTCCAACTTATGTCTTATTTTTGCGTTTATTCTTTTTAGTCTTATTATTTGACACATTTGTAACGGCTTGAAGTTCTTTTTGAATAGCAAATGTATACAAATTAGCATTAATAGACTTCAGTTTTTCCATCTCCAATTTCAATTCAGCTTCTGATTCATTAGAATTAAGGCTTAATTCAGCATTTTCACAAGTCTCTGGCCAAAATTTTATTTTTCTATTAACGAGGACTTCTATTTCTGTGACCTCATCAGAATCCTTTTCTAAAGTTCTTTCTAAACTGTGAAGAATGATATTTGGGTTGAATTCTTGATCAAAAATGGCTGGATTATTGACAGTAAAGTATGCATTTGTTATGGGGCCTTTATGTTTTATTATCCTTATTGCCTGTCTGCTAGGAATGTGCCAAAGGATGACCTGCTCATCCTTTGATCCCGACATCAGTGTTACACCATCTAGTGATACCGACAGACAAGTGACCTCTTTTGAGTGAGATGAAAATGTTGGGCAGTTTGTTTCTGTATTGACTAGAAAATCTCGAGTCCGGGGGGGATTAGTCAGCCTCTGTTGGTAAATGTTACCCTCAGATGTGCCAATAAAAATATTGAGTTCTAAAACATCCAATACTATGGATTTTAATGGCAAATCAAAAACTAGATTGAGCAGCATTTCCCCACAGGTAAGGTCATAAATTTTACATGTTCTATCGCTTGAAACTGTAAATAACCGTCCATGTAAGCCCACCTTGCTGATATACATATCAGTAACTGGCAGTGAATGGTCTGAAAAGATGTAGACAGGATCATGCTGGCCAGCAGATGACTGTGTCACCAGGTCTACTTCAGGGTGACCCGAAACAGTAGCCAGCATCCAAACCATAACCATTCCATCTTCAGCTGCAGATACGAAGTAACGTCCATCTGGTGTGAATTTCAATAGTACTACTTTCTGGTAGTGACGATTCAGAATGGTCAGTAGGTTGCCTGAAGAAGTCTGCCACAAGTAGACTTTTTCATCGATGCCGGCGACTATGTAAGCCCCGTCGCGTGTGACAGCTAACGCGGTCGCTCTGCCGGGAAGAATGAACCGCATGCCTTGCACAGTTTGATGTGAATTCAACGGCCATACATGCAAAACCGGCTTAGACATCTCTACGGCTGCCAAATAGTCGTCTCCGATGAAAGAAAGGGTTCTGGCTTCAGCCGTTCCGCCGCCTTTGTAAGTCATGAGATTAGTACCAGTGTGCGGATTCCACACACAACATGTCCACAATGAATTATTTGAGTCAGATGTAACTAAAACTTCTAAACATGAAGACATTTTTAAATTAAACAATCTCAAAGGTTGTCTTTAAATTACTTAATTGATTGTATAATTTTTTCCCTTCTGTTCTGAATGTGAAAACTCACATGAGTATAATTAATTTTTCTTTGAGTGTCGGAAAACATGTGGATTGCATTGTTTTGACGGTTCTCGTTGGAGTTAAATGTATGTCACTGCCAATTTCAAAAGTGAAATGACAACGAAATATACTAATTTAACCAATCACAAGCAAGCATAGATTTGTAGTCAAATGAACACATGTTTCTTATTGGTTATATAAATTAAAGATTAATAATTCTTGATCTTCCTTTCTCTCTCCCAGGGATCTACTATACTCGGTCCCTTTCCAGCTTGGTTCGTGCGTGAAAAAGTGAAGTGTTGACAAGGAGTGAAGGTGGAATAAAACATTAAAAATTGTGTTCTATTCAAGTTTAATCAGTACAACTACTTGGAAATTGGCATCATGTTCAAAAAGTAAGTTATTTTTGTAATAACGTAAATATATAGTTATGTTTTCTGTATTCTCATTTTCCTGAATATTACAGGTTATGTTAGTTTTAGTTCGGGAAAATCTATTCTCATTTACGTATTTGCGACATGGTCTCTTGTTATTGGCTAAAATATAAGTTCCCTCAAAACGAATAGGGGCGCCACTTTCTATGCATTTACGATTCACTCACACGCTATCTTGCTCGTACATATAAACGAAGCACCAGCTTGTTGAAAATCGGTTCCGTTTCACGCGATTTGCGATACCTACGAACTTTAGGTTTTGCCAGCCAAGAGCAGTGGGTGTAATTAGTTCTAGTGATGTGAATTAAATGTCCTACTTTTCAAACTGTAACTGTTCTTCTAAAAAACTGTTCTTTTCAAACTGTGTATCGCTATGAACATATTGAACATATTATTGTTGTGATACTAGCAAATGTATTTGTAACTTGTATTTTAATTGTTTGCTTCCATCACTAATAATTCGAAAGCATAGAGCAGGATGGCACTTCAAAATCGTGAATGACTGGCCGAAGCTAGCCGAGGCAAAACAAAGCCGAGTTGACTGAGACATTCATTTCCTCTCCTTCGCTCACAGTAATATTCCATAATCGCGCTCGCTCGTTCGTAATTTCGACAGAACACGAATGCGCTATGTTGAGAATTTAGCCACTTATTTGCCAGATCTAGCCATTTTGCTGTTTGTTTAGGTTCCTCTGTAATAGTTTAACTTTTAGCCCGAAATCAGTCCCATTTCTCGCCTGTCAGTACTAAATACCAGATTACTTACTTAAATAGTCAACACTTGCAATTTGCTCGAAATATTCAAGAAAATCTCTTAAAAGTGTCAGGATGTGCTTAAGTATTTTTTTTTATCTTTACTCATTTTTTAATAATGCAAAGTATTTTATTATCTATACTCATTACTACATAATTACTTAATTTTCAACTAGATGTTATCGTTTTTGTTCATGTAATCGATGTTCTTTCGTCTATCTACTGTTATATTATTATTTAAAGTATGGCTTATGTGGAGGCAAACTGTTTATTTGGCATATAGGGTTGTTGATTAAAAACTTTGTCTGACTTAATTTTTTTTACCGTTCCATCTCGGAATTATTTTAAAATTCCTATTTATAATCTGAATATTATGAACTATTCCATCCTTACAAAACTAGGAAATTGGTATGTAAACGGTCCAAAAATATTGCATTCACTTTATCCGATTTTTAATCACTCACTTATGCTGTAAAAGTACAAACTAAATAACAAAACTAATATAATAGATCCATTTTGACATTTGTCGGTGAAACTAGCCCTTTTTTGAGTTTCATGTTGACCGAAAACTGGACATCAGGTTGGCAACACCGTGAATACGTACGAATAAAATGAAATATTAACGTAGTTGGTTTTTGCAGCTGATAGTGGTCGAGTGCGTCGTAGAATTTTAAAATATCGATAATCCCCAAAAAAATTACCGTGGCTGGTTCTGAAGTGCGCTGCCATTTACTGGCAAGTAACTTATATCAAAAGCGCCTCGTTTTCCAAACATTCCGTGCCGTAATACGGATATCTATTTCGTGACGTAACTGTATTCTTACAAAATAACTGTCGTGTCCGCCAACAAAGGTCGTGGATTCAATGGTTGCCGTTTTCGCGTCGTCGCGTGAATGTTGACGGCGTAAAGATGTGGGAATTGGACTCTGATATTGGGTCTCGCAGCTTGTCGGATGGATGTTCCGATGGGCTGCGACGACGGCAAGGATGGGACCCGGACGCGGAGAGTTTGGCATCTCAATTGGACGAGCTGGACGAAGTCCTTGCTGAAGAGGAAGAGGGATGTCCGCTGCCTTCTACACCGGAAGATCAGCATTTGCTCGACGCAGAGATGGCGGAGGTATTAAAGGCTGGCGTTTTGTCAGACGAAATCGACCTCGGCGCTCTCGCACACAACGCGGCTGAGCAAGCAGAGGAGTTCGTCCGGAAAGTGTGGGAGGCGTCATGGAACGTGTGCCACTTCAGACACTTACCACGCTGGCTGCAAGACAACGACTACCTGCATAAAGGGCACCGACCACCTTTACCCTCATTTAGCGCGTGTTTCGCTTCAATCTTCCGCATCCACACGGAAACTGGCAACATCTGGACCCACCTGCTCGGATGCGTGGCATTTATCGGCGTGGCCATCTATTTCTTGACTCGTCCATCCATCGAAATCCAAATGCAAGAGAAAATGATCTTTGGTGTGTTCTTCGTCGGAGCTATCGTCTGCCTGGGATTCTCGTTCGCCTACCACACACTCTACTGCCACTCTGAGATGGTCGGGAAACTGTTTTCGAAACTGGACTACTGTGGCATAGCTCTTCTCATCATGGGATCCTTTGTGCCATGGCTATACTACAGTTTCTACTGCCATTACAGGCCTAAGATTATATACCTATCTGTAGTGGTTGTTTTAGGAGTTCTGTCCATTATAGTTTCCCTCTGGGATAGATTCTCAGAGCCGAGATTGAGACCTCTTCGAGCTGGAGTATTTATGGGTTTTGGTTTGTCAGGCATTGTGCCTGCGATTCATTATGGTGTAACTGAAGGCTGGTTCAGCCAAGTCAGCAAGGCATCTCTTGGATGGCTGGTGCTGATGGGTTTGCTGTACATACTGGGAGCTATGTTCTATGCCCTGAGAGTGCCGGAGCGTTGGTTCCCTGGCAAATGTGACATCTGGTTCCAGTCTCACCAAATATTCCATGTCCTAGTGATAGTGGCTGCATTTGTGCATTACCATGGTATAAGTGAACTGGCCTCGTACCGTGTGACTGTCGGGGAATGCTCCATGCCTCCTTCAACAATTGCATTCTAGACCTCACTACTCCAAATGTGATAGTAGACCATAGATAAAATAAGTAGGTTACATTCAATAGTTTCACTATATTTTGTAATATAAATAACAAGAGTTTTGTAAGTTTTTATCAGTAAAATTGTTAGTGACAACTTAATGACACTGATAAACCAGTTTGATACAATAGTAACCTGTTACAGTTGAATTTGTCATGAGGCAGAATGGGATATTGAGGAGCTGGTAATTGTTTATTGGCAGTTTTGCATAATGTCACTGGTCTACATTATTTTCTCTATTGGGATTTCCTTTCCATAAGGGTGTTTTAATATTGTATTGTCAGGCAACTTTTTAACACATTTCTTGTAATGCTAATATTTTTTTTCATTATTACAACTATACATATACTTTATTTTTAATTCAACTGATCAATATTTTCATGTTTACTTCCTATGATTATATTTGAGAATATTTTGTGGTGACATAATGGAAGTCTGCCCAATAATTTTTGTTAGTATTAGTTTTATTTTATTTATTTCTCAAACTAGTGTTATATGAAATATTTTCCATACCTAGATAATTTTCACTTAGATTTTAGCACATTTAAAAACATGCTTTCTCAATCAGAACATCATCTATAATTTTTTTTAATATTTTAGGTTTTGTACTTAATTTTCATACACTTACAAAACTTGCTGAAAAGTTAGTAAATATCTAAATGCCTATAACCTGGTTTTTTAATAATTATAAACAGAAAATGTTGCCTATTTTTTTAGGTACCTAATAAATAACTCTCCATTCTATAATGCATTGCATTGTACAGCCTGATGAAAGTTATATTTCCAATCAATAAAATGCCAACACTAAATATAACTTGCTAACGTTTCCACAATATCCAAACATGTTTATTGAATATTAATCTTTTTGTAAACTTTTTATGTATTTCCAATGTTCATACAATTTAATATTTAGACTTTTTGTAATAAATGTTTATATTTTTTAAATATTGATTTATATTCATCCATCACCATACACCAAAACAAAAAAAAATAGTTACTATATATTTAACTACATTTCAAATCCATGACCTGCTAAGTAAAATTAGTTACATAATAACAGACTGTAAATTGTCATATTGTTCTATATTCAATGGTACCATAATATTTTTTTTTAGATGCAGTTTTTACTAACTTTCTTTGAGCCAAAGAATGAACATAATTATATTGAAGAATCTCCTTTGCAAAAAGGATGTATTTACAGTACACCCTCAAATACCCTACTATACTACTACAGATTAATTCTCAAAATGTGATGACATATATTTTGAGAAATAGTATGTGATTGATAGTTTTATTTATTAAATGCAATAGATCTGTTTAACATTCCATCATTTATTTGTTGGTTTATTTCCTAAAATCTTCCAAATAGTATGCACATCAAATAAATACATTAAAAATCTTTCCAAGGTATATTCTAAATTGTTATAAGAGTTCATAAGTATAAAGAATTTATGGGGCAAAAATATACAAGTGATGAATATAAATTCCTTGAGAAGTAAAGTATATTGATATGTTGAAAGGGTATGTAACAGAAAGAATAAAGATGAAATTACACACAGCGGATATGAAAAGTATACCTAATTCTCATAAAATTTTTATGTAAAGACAATGTCTTATAAATAGATCTACCTAACTAAATTTAAGTAAAAGCTTAGCCTGTTCTATGAATAGTCACTTTAGACTGCATTACATTTCACGCTTCAAATACCTACTATTAAGGTTGAAAGGAAAATATTTTTATATTTGTGTCTTAATTTCAACTTTTTTTTTTTTGTTGTACTTGTTGATTATTTGGCATATCAAAGTTTGCATTTCGTGACGGAACGAAAGATAATATTTTTTAATTCCCGTCGATCCCAATGCTGTTGGGGCTAAATCGATTGTTTTTTTTTTTAATTTGGTGTTAAACAGCTATTTTTGTTCGTAATATGCTAAGCAGTTTTGCTATCAAAACTAATGATCAAAAAGTAAGGTCAAAACTTACCTGCTTAATTTTTGAGCTGTTTAGGCACTAATAAATATTTTTTGTTTAATATTGGATTCCTCTAATGTATATGAATCTGTATTTGCATGATTAAAATGGCAACCTTAACGAAAACTAGTTGTATCAAAAACGCTGCTGTTATAATCCTGCAAATTATGGATGTTTCCTACCCCTAAGTACATTATAGGGACTCGGTAAAATTTTAAATAAGTTATCGTAGTGCGTGCGTATAAATTTAGATTTTTAATTGCATTCGATGTATGCTTTTGCTGTTCATGTGAAATTTTGTTCAATTGTTCTTTTGGGTGGGATACGAATACTAAGAAATAAAATTGGTATAAAACCATAAATGTGTTTTTCTAATTTCTGCGCAAGTTTGCCTCTAGATGATTAATTTACATACCTATATAATAGCTTTAAGATCGTACAATAGTAGGTACCTGCAAACAATTATATGTAAGCCGTTTTAAATATTTTTCAAAGTTAGACGCTTTGTTGCAAATATTTTAATTAACAGAAATGCTAATTAATTATTACACATGACTGTCAAATTTACATAATTATAAATTGCGGCGAAATCTAAACTACCCATGAAATTAATTGTGAGGAACGCCAATGCTTTTGCTTTACAAGAACGCTGCAATTTTCCGGGTTTAAAAGTAGCCAATGTGTTAATCCAGGATATATGCTATCCTGGTACTAAATCCATTGAGCTGTTTAAGCTTGAAGGAGTAACAAACATACACATACAAATTTTCACCTTTATTAAATTAGTGTGTTATAATACGAGAAGTAATCGATTAGAAAGAAAATCAAAACTTATATAGGGTGTCCCGTTGAGCTAAAAGATAAAATCCTAAAACCGTAAATTTGTAGTTGCATCACCATATAAACATTACGTAAAAAAAAAAAAACAACTTTTACTTAATAATTTCTGTTACCTATATTGGTTTTGGCGCCAGTAATGCTACTTGATTACGTTAAATACCCGGGCCGTGGGTTCTAATCTGCGTTTAGGGACTCGCCTACGGATACGAGCAAAACGGGGCCCCAACGCTAGCTGGTGCAATCAGATAAGTTGATGACGTTTACCTACAAATACGGATGAGCAGTTTAACCCAGATCGGCAGGCATAAAGATTTCCTTTCGGCTATAAAGAACCTTGGGTGTGGTTTGTTTAGTGCCAAGTCTATAGTCGCCATTTGAGCTCTTTTTATGTATAGTATATCGTTTCTCCGATCCTTGTTTGATTACGCTGTAAGAATAAATTTGTTTACTTTCGTATTGCCCTGTTCTTGTCGAATATGTGTGCAAAATGGGCCGGCGAAGTCACACGCACTTGCTTTCTTGGATGGTCAAATGTAATTATACTTCAATAATTTCCATTGGCAATCGGCTGCACCCAAACATTTACTTAAAATTTAATGTCAGTGTATTTAAAGTTTATCCTATGTTAATTAGCTGATCACTGTAACGTGGTTACAATGGTACACTTAAACACGACTGCGTTCGATCTTAGTTTGGCTGCCAATGTTTACCCCATCAGGAATATTGCATTTATATTTAAGTTACTTTGAATATATTCTACTCTGTTTATGTTATGTATGTTCTAAACTCGATAAATTTCATTTTTTATATATAATAAACAGAGTTCAATACTTTCTCTTATACTCTTACCGTTCTTACGGGTGACCCGTAAGAGCGTAACATTTCTTCATGATACATTTCTGCATGAAACTTCATAAAAAAACATATAAACCGGTTAACAATTAATCGCATAACAAACACAATAGAAAACAAACTCGAATTGAGAATGGAAGAGTCTTTCTTTGAAGTCTGTTAAAGAAGTTAATAAATATGTAAGTATACTTACACAGTATTCTATCAGTTATCTAGTACCTACCCTTATTGCAAGCTATGCTTAGTTTGGAGCTAGAGGGCGCTGTGTGAAATCTCCATGAATATTTATTTATTTTATCTGAGCTGTAAGGGTTGTCAAAACTTCTTCAACACCTTGGAGATGATTTTTCTTATGAGCTGTAGGAATAAAACTTCCACATGTAGTTTAGCTATCAGACTAATCAAAACAAATGCTTTGACGTCAATTATTTTAGACTAGGTAAGTGTCAGTTATTTCACCTTGACCTGACAAGCCCGGCAGATAATGTGTCGATAATCATTATTGATTGTTTTGTTAAGTGTCTATCACGCTCATTTTCGTAACCAAATTTCAAACCATAATAATTCTGTAAAAGGCGTGAATATGTTGACAAATAAAATGCATGTATTTTTTGGCAGCCATTTTAAGTTTAATTGTTTTATGGTAAGTCCTGTTCTACGATAATATTTTGATTAATTAAATGTAATTAATGTTATCAAAAACCAGCCAAGTGCGAGTCGGACTGGTGCACCCAAGGTTCCTCACGAACTTGTAGGTAAACATGTATTTTTTGTGACGTAACTATAAAATTATAATATTTCTTATATGATTTCAATCTTTGGATCGGAAGGGTGTTAGCATTCCCCCCCGTGGGTTCCCGCCTTGTCGGGGCGGGGGGGCTTAGTAACCGTGGCCTGGTCCCCCACGGTGAAGCTAAGAGGAACCCGGGAGGGCCGCTCCTTTAGGCTTTGCCTCTAAGCCGAATAGGAGCGGCACAGTAGGTGGCGGTGCCTTATGGGGGGCACCGCAACTGAGGCGGGCTGCGGTGCTGTATGGGCAGCACCGCATATGGGCAGCTGAAGGTTAGGGGCCGCGGCGGGAGAGGAGTGCCGGTATTACGGTGCGCCGCTCTCCCTACCTTCCGCGGCCACGGCGGGGTCGCCACCGCTGGATGGCGGACGCGGTGGGGCCGCAGGGGAAGAGGAGTGTCGGTATTGCGAGGCGCCGCTCTCCCTATCCTCTGCGGCCGTAGTGGCAGGCGACGGGGCCACAGATCTGACCCGTCGCAGGGGGACCTAGGGCGTCTAGACACGGGGTCGTCTGACGCCCTTTCGCTGACCTGGTCCCCGAGGAGGTTGCGACACGCCGCGTGTCCTGGCGTGTCGCAAACAGAGGAGTGGCACTAGATGCCAAAGGAGATGGGTCCGGAAACGGACAGCCGCGGCGGGTTCGCGGATGTGTGTGCTACGTTCCCGTGTTCCCGCCACTAAGCGGCAGAGGAGGACACCGTGGGGTTTTAGTGGGTCTAGTCCCACATAACCGCTCTGTCTCCCCGTGGCAGGGCGGTACGCGAGTGCATTTCCCCACAAAAAAAAAAAAAAAAAAAAAGGGTGTTAGCATTCCCAGGAAGCTTGTTATAGAAGCGTATGCAATTTCCCATGAAAGATCCATTGATTTTTTGCAATGTGACATTATTTGTCTTTTCCAAAGTAGAAATATTTTTGCGGATGTATAATGATTTTGTCATTGAGAGTTTATTACGCTTCTATGCAACCGATCATCATGAAATTTTGCACCCAGAAATAAATTGATTGACAACATCTACATTAAAGCGGGCTAAGCCGCGGGCAAAATCTAGTTTATAAATAATTAGGCACACGTAGGTGATTATTATCCTGCTGCGTTTTATGCGATAAGATATCTCAGCTTCAGCCATTTCCCTCATCGCTCACGTTTAGATTACGTTCTGGTTATCTGTTTACAAACATGGTACAAAGTTCAACTTTCAAATGCATACAAACTTATCTCTTGCTTGAGGGCAATCCTCTTGTTCGCTGTTAGTCTCTGTGGTCAATGTCTTTTGAACTTTGACTGGAAAATCACCAACCGGCAACTATAAATAAATAATTAATCTTATTAAAAAAATGAAGCGTCTGTTTGTAATGTCTAAAATAACAGCTTTTTACTAAATGCATTTCAAAGAATTTCCATTTCGGAGATTCTGTTCCGGCTAATATCCGAAATGGCTGAAGCAATTTTTACGGGATTTTCACTGGTAGATAGCTGATGTTAGAAGGAGTAACTTAGGCTACTGTTATTATAAAAAAGGAAAAAGATAGGGTTCCGCGTAAAAAGACGTGTTTATATATAAATTAATTGGTTAGTCTCGCAAAAACTCTATATTGGCTTGAACGATTTCAATATTTCTTTTTGCTTCGCTATAATAGTGATGTGGTGTAGAAAAAAAATTAGGAAAACCTGAATTCGAAATTATTAAGGAAATTTCCGCTTAGGAATATTAGGTGGTACAAAGTTCACCAAGTATAGTTATAAAATAAATTTCACCCAGCGTCATCTAGTTCCAATTAAGCATAGCTAGTACTATAAACTAGATAACTGATAGAATACTTATATAGCAGTTTTTAATACATACTTATTATTTAGAGGCATATTAACACCCAGATACAGGACAAACACAAATTGGTAACACAAATTCGTGTCCTGATTTGGAATCAAACCTATGACCTAGTTTCTGCGCAGAAAACAAAACTAATGAGGTCAGGCTGTATTAGATCATCGTACCAGACCCATTTGTCGTGAGTAAATTCTTAACGGCACATAAAATACATAAGCGATTATAATGCTAATTGGAATTTTCTTCCAGTTAACCTTTGCGTTTTTTACATAGGGTAAACCTAAACGCGAATAAATAATGTATGTTTTATTGAGAAATTAAATAATTACATAGATACCTATAGTAGCTTTGATTGATGTTTTAAAAAGAGGAAGATTGATTTTTATTAATCAATTCAAGCGCACGCACACAATTGGAATGGAATTTCAAATATGTGTAATATAATAATAAAATTGTTATCACTTTCGCGCAACGCTATTCGCATATCTCATTCTGTCTTCATCAGTTGCATATGAAACACGACACGCTGGTAATATATGTGGGTATGTGTTTCAATAAATAATGGTATCTGGTTTAATATTTGTAAACGTAATGTTTGGAGTTGCTGTATCTTCCTACTTATTTAATGTGGTTATTGCTTTTTTCATAATTACGGAATGTTTTTGTTGTAGAACTTGTACCATTATCCTTTTTAGAGGTTTTTTTAGAATTAAATTTGAGAACAAAGTCAGGTCAAAGTCAAAGTCAAAAATCTTTATTTCCGTTGATTTCTTAAAAGTTAATTGAAAAGGTCAATTTAAAAAATAATATATATATTTAGCGTTTGTTCAAAAATGGAAACAAAAAAAAATGTTACAAATGTTTGTATTAAATTTTCTCAACGTGTTCCCTGTAGTCTATTGGTGAATGAATTTCGGTAACATTCATAGGAAATAGTTCATATTTTCAAAATAGATAATGTATTCAATTCAATTCAGCCGGTGCGGCTGAGAGCCCATAAGACTCCCAAATGGTATTAAAACTAGTTAAAGTATTAATTATTTGTTTTCTAGTTATAGCTTAATTAAACGCCGTATGTATTGATTGTAAGTCACGAGAGTGACAGTGACAATTAAACTCCCTAATTGATGAATAAAAATAACTCTCAAGCTATTACGTTCACGCTTAGTCATAAATGAATTGGTGTTTACTTTGCAGACAATGATAGATTTGCTATGCCAATCATTGACGTTTAAAATAACCTTACCAGCCTCTAATGTTCCCACTGCAGGGACACCGGCCTACTCTCGATAATTGAGAGTGAATGGGCTTTGATCTACCACGGGAGCCCAATCCGGATTGGTAGATGTCACATGTCTTCGAATTTTTGGTTCTAAGACATGCCGGTTTCCTCACGATGTTTTCCTTCACCGTTTCGAGAACGTGGTATTGCGCACATAAATTTTTCCAGTGAAAAAACTCATTGGTGCACGTGTGGGTTTGAACCAGCGACCTTCAGATTGAAAGTCGGCGTCTATGCCCCTGGGCCACCACGCTCTTAAAAAAAATAAACTGTTCGGATATGACTGGCCTTATATCAGTTGGCAGGACCTCCTGCGCTGGAGGTTGTGGGTTCGAATCCCAGGGCAAGCATTTATGTAACGAATATAAATTCTGCGTCAAAAAAGTTCACATAGTACAATCTATGTTTACTTTGGGGCTAGATGACGCGTGAAAAATCCATATATATTTATTCGTTAGGATTAGTGAATAGGTTTGGCTATGGCATGACGCAGGCTGGAGCAATAGGCAAAGGCTATTCACCCCAAAGACATTGATCGTCTTATTTAGGTCGATCTCCTAAATATTCTGTTTCTGTAACACGCTATTTTCTTATAAAAACAATCTACGCGCCTTTCTACTTCTTCATCTTTAGCTGTCATTTATATCAGCTGATCCGTTGTTGTCTTGTCTTGATTGACAATTTGACGATCAGCTGTCAACTACATCAGTACACGTAGTAGATACTTACACGGTGGATCAGACCAGAGAAAATATTATAAAACAAAACTGATCCCCCAGGGTATCTGATACAGGATATCCGACTGAAATAACTCGTAACAATTCCCTAGAAAGTGCTAATGCTTTTCCCCGACACCGCCAGAAGAAAAGTTATTTTTTTAGTTTTAAAATCTATATTACACTAGGTGCATATAAACTAGGATTACAAACATATTAACATACGCTAGACACTTATATCCCTGCACTAGTATTCCCTACATCGCAGGTACCATGGATAAATACAGAAAACAAACACCCAAGACCCGAGAACAAACTTTATGCTTACCACACAAAGTGTGGCCTGGCCGGGAATCGAATCTGGGACCCCTCGCTTCGAAGGCAGGGCTACTACCAACTTAGCCACGGAGCCGGATTTTAATGCGGTTTTTTCTGTTTGAAAGCTGATGTGATCGAAATGGTTCTTAGCTATAATTCATGTAGATTGTTCAGGGGTTGATGAGCTGATGATCTTCCACATCAGCTCATTACAATTTCACGATGAAACTCTTACATTTTCGTAAAATGAACTATAAAATGAATCATTAAGAATACTAAGAACTGTTATTGGCGTACTAATAAAGGATAACATAATAATAAATATGGCCACGTTAAACTGACTCGATGCAAATTTACAAAAAATAGCTCAACATAATAAAAATAACGCCAATGTAATGTATACCTACCTAAATTATGATGTTTAATGTGAACAAAGAATATAATTACTACGTTTTAAATTCCAATTCTGTAAAAATACTGCGCACTTTGAATTGAAAATATTTTTCGAGTTACCGAGATATGTATCATTTGTGTTTCGTGGACTTCCGATATTACGACGCGTCATAGGTCCGATTTTTTATAATTAGATGGTTTATCTAGCGAGCGTGGTGGCCGACGGGCATAGACGCCGACTTTCAATCTGAACGTCGCTGGTTCAAACCCACACGGCGCACGTGTGGGTTGAATGAGTTTTTTCACTTGAAAAATTTATGTGCGCAATACCACGTTCTCGAGGAAACCGGCATGTCTTAGAACGAAAAGTTCGAAGATATGTGACGTCTACCAATCCGGATTGGGCTCCCGTGGTAGATCAAAAGCCCATTCACTCTCAATTATCGAGAGTAGGCCGATGTCCCTGCAGTGGGAACATAAGAGGCCGGTGGTTTATGGATGGTTTATTAGTAGATTTGTATAATGTAACGTGTAAGCACAATGCCAAATACTGGGCTTGTGAAAGTGGCTCTCGAATCTAAGGTTTTGCCATTAAAATATTGGACATACGAGCAAGAAAAGAATATCCTATTAATATTATAAATGCGAATGTTTGGATGGATGTTTGTTATTCAATCACGCCAGAACGGCTGAACGAACGTCTGGAATAGCACATAGGGTACTTTTTATCCTGGAAAAATGTACGGTTCCCGTAGGATGTCCAACCGCGGGTAACACCGCGGGGCGCAGCTAGTAATAAATAAAAATATCATTCAAATCGGTCCACAATAGGCGAAGATGTCGTTTAAAACATACAAACAAACATACGGTTGAATGAAAACCTCGTCACTTTTGAAGTCTGTTAGAAACAATAGTCTTTCTCTATGGCATGCAGTTTCGATTAGAACTTTTTTGAAAAATCTAAAAAATGGCTGACACAAATTTATCTATTTTGCACTTGGACTTTTGTCATTTCCTGTTCCTAGTATATCAGAAATGTATATTTTTAACCTTCGAGTTTAGCATAGTTGTGTTTATCTGGTTAGTTTTTAGGGTTCAGTGAGGCGAAATTACAGGCGCATGAAACTACATCCTCGTCCTAGGTGACGGGTGCAACGCGAGACGACTTGGGTGTTCTGATAGTTGCGTCGTATTATTGCTATTATAGGTAACTACATAACATAAAATGGGCCGTCGAATCATTCAGCCAAGACCGTAAAAAGAAATAAAAAAAAACTGTACCGTACACGCCTCTAATGTTCCCACTGCAAGGACACCGGCCTACTCCCGATAATTGAGATGAGAGAGAATGGGCTTAGATCTACCACGAGAGCCTCATCCACATTGGTAGATATCACATGTCTTCGAATTTTTGATTCTTATTCTTCCGTCACTCAATTCAATAAAAAAAATATATTTTCACATATTTTTTTCAAGTGAAAAACTAATTTGTGACGAGTGGATTTAAACCAGCGACTTTCAGATTGTAAGTCGGCGTCTGTGTCCCTTGACCACTACGATATTTATATAAAAAAGCACAGAGTATGTATTATTATGTTGATATTATGGAAAATCTAAAAATATAATCAGTACGGAACCCTCGGCATACGGGTCGAATCGCACTTAGCGGGTTTTTGGCAATTTGCATACCTAACATCGCCATACTTGTATAACGAGTATTTAACGTTTTCGATTCAAGGTGAAAGTAAATCATAGAACATCCTTTGGAAAATTCAAAGCTTGCTCTGATAATGTCACAAATGCTCATTAGTATAAATGTTTACAATACGAAAAAGGCTATGAATTCTTGTTAAAAAATATTCATATAATTTTATATATATAAATCTCGTGTCACAATGTTTGTCCTCAATGGACTCCTAAACCACTTAACCGATTATAATAAAATTCGCACACCATGTGCAGTTTGATCCAACTTGAAAGATAGGATAGCTCACATCTCAATTTATGATCGCAATATTATTTTATTGCAAATTATAATATCATATGACAAAAACGTTAGCCACAGCAACGCGTGGCCGTGTCAGCTAGTAATTTTATATATATTTACCTTTACATATAATGTATTGTCGTACCTACCTACATTTAAGTAAAATCGACGAATTATAACATAAAAAAAGCAATAATAGATAAGTGCCTATCTATGTAACAGTGTAGTAATAAGTTATTATGATAAACAAATGGGTATGGGGATAGTTTTAGTTTATACTAGCTGCGCCCCGCAGTGTTTCCCGCGGTTGGACTTCATACGGGAACCGTACATTTTTCCGGGATAAAAAGTAGCCTATGTGCTATTCCAGACTATAATCTATCTCTGTGCCAAATTTCATCCAGGTCCGTTCAGCCGTTCTGGCGTGATTGGGTAACAAACATCCATCCATACTTACAAACTGTCGCGTTTATGATATTAATAGGATATGGTTTAGTATCAATAAATGATTAATATTATTAACATTATTGGGTAACTGGAGTAGGTGATTTGTATATCTGATAAAAATCAACTAAGTAGATTTAATTATCTACTTAGTTGATTTTTATGAAAACTTCTTAATGGTTTAAAAATATAATTAGGTATATTTTCATTATTACTATGATAAACTGGGAGTATGTCTTGTTAATATTTTAACATCATTTACGAACGATGCTCATAAGCGCATTAATAATTTCCCATATCAGCCTTTACAATGTTCCCACATCTTCAATCTGCCACACCAATCGGGGTCGGTAGATAATAATAATAAACGTTTACACACTCATACCTCTGCACTAGGATTCCCTGTGTCGCAGATGGTATGGACAAACACAGAAACACAAGACAAACACCTAAGACCCGAGAACAAACTTCATTTTCACCACACAAAGTGTGTCCGGCCGGGAATCGAACCCGGGACCCCTCGCTTCGGAGGCAGGGCTACTACCAACTAAGCCACGGAGTCGTCGTAAGACATTCCTGATCTAGCTCAATGTTTTACTTTACTGAAATGATGAACAAACTCACTCTCTCTGTAATCAGATATATTGCAATCGCTGTAATTACATATGGAAATATAATCTGATCTGTGTAGCAAGTCGGTAGAATTTCATAAATAAACGCTGGAATTCTAGATATTCCTTGAAGTGTATCTTGAGTGTGAATGCTCGAAGAAGAGAGCGTGTTGGCCCAGGGGCACAGACGCAGACTTTCAATCTGAAGGACGCTGGTTCAAACTCGTGCAATGAGTTTTTCACTGCCACGACTTCGAAACGGAGAAGCATAACATTGTGAGGAAATCTGTCTTAGAACCAATAGTTCGAAGACATGTGACATCCACCAATCCGGATTGGGCTCCCGTGGTGTTTCTAAGCCCATTCTCTTACTTAACTCACACTCACTTTCACTCTCAATTAACGAGAGTGTGCCTGCAGTGGGAACATTATAGGCTGATACGACGAAGATGGTAAAGTGAAGCTTTGACGGCAAGTTATGGAGAAAAATACGGCAATATTTTATAGTATAATTTCATCTATAACATTTATGAGTAATTTTATCATTTTCTATAGCTATACATAAAGAAGAACGGAACTGAAACATATCTTTGCTTGAACATACCTACATGCAAAGTACTGGCTTCGGTTACTGGTGTTATTGGAGCTTGTATGTTTGTATGTATAGTTATCTGTCATTAAGGGAATCCTTTCTAGTGTCCAATCCATTAGGGTGTTCATGTGTTATTTCTGTACTATCTGCGCCCCGCGTTGTTACCCGCGGTCTGCCATCCTACGGAAACACTTAATCTATATTTATACAAATAAATAAAATTTAAGTGTATGTTTGCAATGTCAAAATAACAGCATTTTACTAAATGCATTTGAAAGTATATCTGGAATATATAACAAAAAAAACATTTTTTTTTTCTTTTGTCTGTCTGTTTGTTTCGGCTAATCTCCGAAACGGCTGGACCTATATTCACGGAACTATCACTGGAATATCACTCATATTATAAGGAGTAAGGATACTTTTATTTTAGAAAAAGAAAAAATAATTATGATTCCGCGAAAAAAAATCTTAAATTACACGTGGATGAAGTCGCGGGGAATAGCTGGTATATAATAATGATATAAAAGTATCCTATGTGATAATCCAGGGTGTGAGCTATATTCATATAAAATTTCATTAAAATCCGTAACAGACATACATACAAACTTTCGCTTTTATAATATTAGGTAGTGTGGTAGAAGACTGTGTTTGTGGAATATTATTCTACTGTGGAACCTGATATTACCGAAGAATATCTGACTAACCTTGGAATTATAGATGAGCTATATGATAACAGTTTACCTTGGACTATCGTGTAGGCACCGATTTTCATGAAGAACTATGTTATATAAATGTCACTACATAGTATAAAACAAAGTCGCTTTCTCTGTCCCTATATCCCTATGTATGCTTAAATCTTTAAAACTACGCAACGGATTTTGATGCGGTATTTTTTAATAGATAGAGTGATTCAAGAGGAAGGTTTATATATATAATATACTAGCGACTCACCTCGGCTTCGTTTAGTTTCTGATACGACAATGATGCATTACTAACTAGTACTAGTCGCTAGTATAATAATAAAACCAAGTATGCCCCGCCGTGTCGTGTCTGTTTGAACGCGATAAACTGAAATAGGACTATTAAATATAATACAATATAAATAATAAAAAAAAACGACTGCTCTGCTACCCTTCGGAGCCGGGCAGGGTTGCTAGTATAGAATAATAGCCAAACTATCAGATTATAGATTACCAACCAGATACGAGTAACAATGACGCTATGGCAATAATAATATGTCTTCTGTCATCTGTTTGCTGAATATAGGGCTTGGTTTTAAACCATCATTGTTATCTGTCAAAATAACTAATTATATAATTTTATCGTTTGGTATGTAGTTTTGCACCAAAAATTATAAAAATAAAATATTTTTTGAGGTAAAACACACATATTTTTTTTTTTTAAATAATGTTCAGGTTTGAGAATCTGCTTCGTAAGGATAATAAGTAAATTTTCCAAACCAAACAAGGATTGCCGCGTTATATAATGGTGGTGTATCTACGCATGTAAAAATGTGATGAATATAAGAATATGTGTCTTCTAGACCTTCGTGCCCAGATTAGGCCTTTCTATCGCTAACCATGAGTTGAAATTGAGGTCAGATGAAAGACAAACGCCTACATATACAAATAAATAAAATTGAAGTATCTGTTTGTAATGTCAAAATAAAAGATTTTTACTAAATGTATTTAAAGTATATATATATTTTTGTGTGTCTGTCTGTCTGTTTGTTACGTTTAATCTTCGAAATGGATTGACCGATTTTGACGGGACATTCACAGATAGCTGACATTATAAGGAGTTACATATGCTACTTTTATTTAGAAAAAAAAAGAAATAGTGTTCCGCGCAAAAAAAAAAGTTAAATTCCACGTTTACGAAGTCGCGGGGAACAGCTAGTTGTAACATAAAAACAAATTACATCAGGCTGTATGACATTGTGTTGTAAACGTTGAAGTGACTAAATGTAAACAATCTTGTTTGGCGCAAGACGTTACCGCATAGGTTGCAGATAATAGTTTTAATGGTCGTCGAAAATCCTAGGATTGCGACAACGATACCAGGCAGAATTTGGCTTCTGGTACGAGATGTGAGGAAGCCAAGGAGTGAGGGAGTGAACCTAATTTAGTATTACGAAGATATTTTCCACCATATCTATTTGAGCGTCGCGTTTCATCGCTTTGACTTTGACCTGCGAAATTTCTGTTATAATCCAGGTGTCAGGTAGAATAACGTTTATTTGCAACACACAATACGGCTAAGACCGCTCCGTGGCTTAGTTGTTAGTAGCCCTGCTTTGAAGCGAGGAGTCCGGGGTTCGATTCCTGGCCAGAGCACACTGTGTGGTGAGCAAGAAGTTTGTTCTCGGTATTTGCCTTGTGCCAGAGGTATGAGTGAGTAAAACTTTTTTTTAAATACGACTAACTTACTTGCATTAAAACTCTATATAATATACACTAAACTTACATAAACCTCCAAGCTAGAAGAACTGATAATAAAACAAGGAATAATGCTTTTTACATCTTTTTGGCGGCCATGATCACGCTAAAGATATTATGTCACTTCAGAAGTTTTCTCTGTAAGTCTCGAAGTTAGATCGGGCGCACTGTAATTCCGTATTCCTTTCTCCCAAACTTGTCGTAAAAGATATCAACAAAAGTAAAATTATTATTCGTGTTACCGAGATATTTACCATGATTTGTGAGTTTTGTTGACTCCCGATATTTCGACGCAGTTACATGCGTCATGGTAAATATCTCGGTAACACGAATAATAATGTTCATAACCATGATAGTTTTAAAAAAGTAAAATTCTTAGTTATAGCATTCCGTGGCGCTATAGGAATGATATGCCTACTCGTAATTTTTACTATGTGAACAGTCATCATCATCATCATCATCATCATCATTTATTCACTATAGGACACAATGGACACTTATTGTCGTTAATATAACAGTTTATGTAGCAGCTGTACATAAGCCTTGTCAAATATGAGAAAATATCTCTTTATGTAAAAATAATCAAATTGTATCTAGATAAGTAATTGATAATAATTTGCAAAATAAAAAAAAATAAAAAATAAAAACTAGTGCCCGAGGACTAAAATCTTTTGCTACTTAATTCCTTTGAACTTTTATTGCGTTTGTTTTTAAATAAAAAAAAAAACATTACACACTCATACCTCTGCACTAGGATTCTCTGTGTCGCAGATGGCATGGACAAACACAGAAACACCAGACAAACACCTTCATGCTCACTACACAAAGTGTGCCCCGGCCGGGAATCGAACCCGGGACCCCTCGCTACTACCACTAAGCCAAGGAGCCGTCATACCTGTATTTTGCTTTACAAATTCTCAACATCTACCTTCCTAATGTTATTAGTCGAAGTTTATGTGACCCCCGGTTCCTCCCGGTTCGATGGTGCTTGATTGGGGACTGATATAGGTTAGGATGTTATTAGTGTTGGAACTGATACCTCGTATAATTTTAAGAAGAATTTTAATGAGTGTAATTGTTTAAAAGAGCCAATTAAGACAGCGGAGTCTTAGTAATAGGGTCCCGTTTTACCCTTTGGGTACGGAACCCTACAAATGTGATGAAACCTAATTGTATGAGAATTAATTTTACTTAAATTGTTTGACATTCTCCTAGCTATAATACTGTGAAAAAAGTTGTTTACGCTCGTTTTACGGGGAAATACTAGAAGTAGGTAGATACTTCCTTTTCCTTCCTTCGGGTAAATGGGTCAAGGCAAATACGGTTTCGATCATGTCGCTTAGATGTCTGGAGTGGGGAGGATTCCCTCCTACGTCCGGGACGTGGGTACATCCGTTGGTGTTGTAACGTTATCTTTATGAGGTTCTTAGTAATCTGAGGCTGACGCCGGCCATCTTGAAATGAAATCTATAGGACTCTCATAAATGGAGTGTGTGCCTGGAAGAGATCGATATGTGCGATAAGGCCGCCCATTGTTCTATTCACAAACACAACCTATGGAATAAAAAAAATTAAAACATTACAACATTAAAACATTAAAAAAAACAAACAACCTACAAATGAATGATAGCCTTTTAGGATGTCTGTTAAAAATAATTGTAATGAAGAAAGAACACGCTTTTTGCGTCAGTTTATTTCAAACCATTCTGTTGTAAAGGAACTGTGGTTGATCTAGTTTTCCGCCCCACCACCCACGTATGCGATTACCGATTGCCCAACAAAGTACAAGACGGTTACTAAAGACCTACAGGGTTGCTCCGACCAAGTAGTAGTCTGTAGGAGAGTACCCGTAAAATCCCTACACTTGTACCCTGGGCAATCCAAAGTAGCAGTAGAACTTGTGCCAAATTCGTCCGGAGAGATTCTGCCAAGGGCGGCCTTACATATTGCGAGGCTCCGGGCGATAGATCTCTGTGAGGCTCTTGGGGTATGAGGAATTTAGGTGAGTTAGAAGTGTACAGGACTCCTGGTAATCAGTCAGCATCCTCTTGAAGACAGCTGCAGTACATCAAAGCAAAAAACGGGTTGTTCTGCGAGGGTGCGAGGCCCTACAAAAGTGAGGCCCCGGGCGGTTGCCCTGTTTGCCACCACCACCTGCCGCCAACCATTGATGTACTCACATTGTGCCGGTGAAAGTACAGGCAACGCAATGCGACTTGGGTCTTCTCATACTTTAGTAGGCGAAGGCCTGAGTCGTATTTTAAAGAAACATTAGCTTCGTTTGTTATGTTTGCCTCTTTATGGTTTGTTATATTATCATACACTTCAAGAATATGCATATGCTAATCAATTCCTAGACTATATTTATTAACATATCCATGCGTTGAGTGATTCTATGTGATCTAGTAGTTATCGCGTTAAACACAACAATACTTAGAAAAACACCAATGTAAGCAAACTCAGTTTTTCGTAAAAAGGTTTGCTTGAAACAGGCGCAATTTAAAAAATAATAATATTGAAGTATGTAAAAGCTTCTCATATTATTCATTGAAATAACTTTGGAGATCAATATAAAATGGCATACTATATACATATACTGTACGAATAATGATAACCAAGATCATATAACGAGTTCCATTGAACGACCTTCTGAAAACGAAATCAAAACAGTAACCTCTGTAACTGCTAATTAATATCGGCTAACCCTGAGTTTAGTTATTCTAGCCATATATTAGTACAACGTTCAATTTAACTAATTTACATAGGACAAGGGCAGCTATTTCA
This sequence comes from Aplocera efformata, assembly GCA_921293045.1. Lineage (NCBI taxonomy): Eukaryota > Metazoa > Arthropoda > Insecta > Lepidoptera > Geometridae > Aplocera > Aplocera efformata. Next base: position 2,802,939 of record OV121058.1, on the reverse strand, counting down.
CTGTTTTGCCAACACTACTTCGAAACTTCATTGTGTAATTATCCTGTTCAAACAAATTATTTTATAATACTGGTTTTCATACGCACGAATATTATGCTATATAAAAAAAATATTTTCATATAATTTCTTCTATACATAGCCCGTTGTTTAATTTACAATAGATTTTATCCTTACCCTAACAAGAAGAATCTTACTACTATCCAACTAATATTATAAACGCGAATGTTTGGATGTATGGATGGATGGTTATTACTCAATCACGCCAGAACGGCTGAACGAACCTGAATGAAATTTAGCACAGAGATAGATTATAGTCTGGAATAGCACATAGGCTTCTTTTTATCCCGGAAAAATGTACGGTTCCCGTAGGAAGCCCAACCGCGGGGCGTAGCTAGTTTATTATAAATGCGAAAGTTTGGATGGATGTTTGTTACCCAATCACGCCAGAATAGCTGAACGGATGTGAATGATATTTGGCACAGAGATAGATTATAGGAATAGCAGATAGGCTACTTTTTATTCCGGAAAAATATAGGATCCAGTAGGAAGGCTAATCGCGGCTAAGCCAAGAAGTTAGGTAATAAGGTACGGTGACTAGTGAACGCCGCCATAAAAGTGGTCCCTAATGTCTTTTCTAAGTGAACAGAGTGTCATACATGGAAGCAAAAGGACAAATGAGTTGGATAGATAAGCAGCAATCTGCTCAATTTGAAAAAAAAAGCAGTATTTGATATGGCCATATAGCAAATTTTAAATAACGATAGTACTGTTTATCAAAGCTGATAAGCTGCTTTATGTGTGGTAACTAATATGGCATTCGTTGTTAAAAAAATACAGGCACATGAGACGTAATATCCCCGTCTCGGGTGATGGGCGCAGCGGGGTGCGACTTGGGTCTTCTCTTACTTCGGTCAGGGAGGACCTAAGATGTATTGCTGTTGTTATGGGCGGAGGTAATACATTGGGCTACAGCTCGTCCTGTCACGCCTGTTACAAAAATAAAAAATACACGTTCAACCTGCATAAAGTGTACCTCCACAGTACTCGTCATAATGGAGTGGTTAACATAAACAACAGGTAGGATAGATCAGTGGGTGGGACACATCAAAACATCTCTTGCGTCATCAGTTTATGTTTATGTCACATGTTTATTATTTATTATGGCTTTCTTCCTACTGTCGTGCGGTTCAGCAGAGATATTGAGAGATACAGATAGCTCGTATGCTGACAGCGAGGCAGAGGCAAACAATTTGTCATATTTAGGAGATAATTCTACACAAAGGTCCAAGAAAATAGAATGATAATTACGCTTTTATATATATATTTATTCTAAACCGTCACGCATTTATTCAATTTTTTACATCCCGATCAATTTCACCATCATTCTGGATAATAAATTTGCTTTAATAACATTACTTTACAAGATTTTTTACCCATAGATGAAACTAATGTGAATCGGTAGAGTAATAAACACCATGTTAGATACTGAAGTGGGAAAATAGGACGTCAAGTTTTTTAAATATTAACCATATTTTTTTTTAATTTTTGGTGTGACCTACGTAAAAAACAAAAATGACACAGATTACTTCTTTTATACTGATTAGGATCAGTTTCTCTTAATATAGACCAGCAGTAATCACCTAACATAGTTTTATCCCAAAAACCTTGGTACCTCTCTTCATAAATTTTGATATCTTGATGAAAACGTTCACCATGTCTTTTTTTTTGTAAAGTAGTGTAATTACTCTTGTTTGTTTTTTTTTTTTGTAAAGTAGTAGTATAATTATATTAGTGTTATAGGTACTTTCCTCTCGCATTGCATTTGACATTAGTTATCAATACAGCTTTTTAAATTTCAGCTGTTTTGATCAAATTAGTTGAGCACTTGCGACACGAATTTAAACCAATTTAGCCAATAAATTGTTTCCAAACTTTTCCGCATGCAATAACAACTGTGCCAGTGTCAGGCACTGCGTCTATGCTCTAAATATCGAGCCTTGCTGAACAAAGTAAGCAATTCATAATTTTCCAAATGTCCAAAAAATTCTTTGAATGTGACTGGTCTCACAGCTCAGTTTGTAGTAGTTCTGCCTTCTGCGCTGTAGGTCGATTCGATGGGTTCGATTCCCACTCAGGCCAAGCATTTGTGTGACGAACACAAATGTTTGTTCTGTGTCTGGGTGATGTATTATGTGTATCAGTTATCTAGTTCCTAAAGTACAAGTTATGCCTAGTTTGGGGCTAGAAGTCGCTATATGAAATGTCCATGAATATTTATGTATATTGGCTGAATTGGCTTGTATAATGAGTTTTATTTGCTCTATATTTGAACTAAAGTTATTGCGCAGTGTCTATGCAGCCAGTGAATTAGAAACATTTGGTTATTTGTAGACATAACAGCAAAGGGCAATGCACATCAGGCGATGCTCTTGAAATAGATTACTCGGCATTGAAATTTCCTTAAATTTTAGAACCAATGTTAGCATTCATAGAAATTTATTTAAATGTTCCGTTTTAATAACCAATCAAATATAATTGACCTAATGGAATTGGTTTACTAGTTACGTTGACATATTTAGTTAAAACAAATGTAATTAATTAACTTACATATTAGCTAATAGTCCAAACTCAGGCCTATTTAAAATTGGTTCGCTTTATAATTGTTATTTAATTTGAGTTATGCTGTCCAAAAATAAATGATACAATTGATAGAGTACGTCATTTACTTATTTTCACGCAGATGCGAGTTTTCAAATTCAAAACTACATGTAGAACATGCTTTCTGTTGAAAGTGCTACAATGTTTTAGCCTCATGCGATTCGTGCCAACGGCGTGTTGACCCCATTATCCACCAGCAAGTTGAATACGTAAGATATTACTGACGTATCTATATATATAAAGCTCGATTACCACTGACTCACTGACCTATTGACATAATTGTTCTCCCAGAAGGAGTCGAGATGGAAGAAAGGTATGTATGAAGATTGTGTAGAGAATCAAAATCGGGACGACAGAAAAATCTGAAAAGTGGCATTTTCTCAAGTTCCCCTGGGTACCCCCGGTGGATCTCGAAAAGTATCACATTTAGGGGGTTGGGCTCGGAACTAAACTTGACGAGGAGGTCGTGTTATGGGGGAAAATGTAAAAAAAAACATGGCTCCCGAACAAAAAAACGTGTCCGCCATACAAAATGTTTTCATCGAAATCTCCGCAATCCTCGGACTAAAGTCGTAGGTGTTCGACCAAATGTCATAGGGGACGCCGGGGGAAATCCGATGGTGGCGGTCAAAATCCAAAATTTAAGATTCAAAATGGCGGCCGAAAAAAAATTTCGCCCTACAAAGATGAAATTTGGCATCCGGCTATATTTTTGGATTCCCTATCGAACTGCGTTTTTAGATTTTTGAAATATACCTCAGAAAGGGGGGCTCCCATACAAAGTGACCCTTTTTTTCAAAGCCCCATATCTCGCAAGTTTGAAGAGTTGCAGTGTTGCTGGGGAACAAAAAAATGATTTTCTGCGCCCATTTAACAAAATGGCATTAAAAAAAATTCAAATTTTCAATATTTTAAAAATCCGAAATTTTTTTTCGGTCAAGGGGGAGTCTTTTTCGTAAAATTCGACTCGCACTTGACGACTGGAGAAATTGACACTGACTTCGAATATAGACAAGTTGTTTGTATGGAGATTAAAACTTATTTTAAAAATCCGAAACTTTTTTCGGTCAAGGGGGAGTCTTTTTCGTAAAATTAAACTCTCACTTGACGACTTAGAAAATCACACTGACTTCGAATATAGACAGGTTATTTGTATGGAGATTACAACTATTTTTGAAAATCCGAAAAATGTTTCCGTCAAGGGGGAGTCTTTTTTTTAAAATTCGACTCGCACTTGATGACTTAAGAAAATCACACTGACTTCGAATATGGACAGGTTGTTTGTATGGATATTTCAACTGAGGAAAATCAAGACATAAGACCGGCCAATCTCGCGCGCACGGGGCGACCTATACAGGAGCGTTAGGACCGCGCGCTACATGCAGCGCGCGCACGGGGCGACCTATACAGGAGCGTTAGGACCGCGCGCTGCTTGCAGCGCGCGCACGGGGCGACCTATACAGGAGCGTGAGGACCGCGCGCTGCTTGCAGCGCGCGCACGGGGCGACCTATACAGGAGCGTTAGGACCGCGCGCTGCTTGCAGCGCGCGCACGGGGCGACCTATACAGGAGCGTTAGGACCGCGCGCTGCTTGCAGCGCGCGCACGGGGCGACCTATACAGGAGCGTGAGGACCGCGCGCTGCTTGCAGCGCGCGCACGGGGCGACCTATACAGGAGCGTTAGGACCGCGCGCTGCTTGCAGCGCGCGCACGGTGCGACCTATACAGGAGCGTTAGGACCGCGCGCTGCTTGCAGCGCGCGCACGGGGCGACCTCTACAGGAGTGTCAGCGCACCACGCAGCAAATAAATATGAATAAGCCTATTATTTTTTTTTCATACTGCACATAGATTTGACTTGAATTAATATTTTCAATTGTAAATTTGACAAAAATTTAAAGTTCCAAATAGACGCGCGCTGCTTGCAGCGCGCGCACCCACCCAACCTTCACCTCTTTGCCCTTTGATTGGGTTTTAGACATGAAAAAGTTGCCTGTTAAATAATTATACACACTTTTTGAGGTTTTGAATTACAAGTCCGACGTCACACACGAAGCTCGCGCGCTGCGCGCAGCGCGCGCACGGGGCAAAATCTAGTCTATCTATATATATAAAGCTCGATTACCACTGACTCACTGACCTATTGACATAATTGTTCTCCCAGAAGGAGTCGAGATGGAAGAAAGGTATGTATGGAGATTGTGTAGAGAATCAAAATCGGGACGACAGAAAAATCTGAAAAGTGGCATTTTCTCAAGTTCCCCTGGGTACCCCCGGTGGATCTCGAAAAGTATCACACTTAGGGGGTTGGGCTCGGAACTAAACTTGACGAGGAGGTCGTGTTATGGGGGAAAATGTAAAAAAAAACATGGCTCCCGAACAAAAAAACGTGTCCGCCATACAAAATGTTTTCATCGAAATCTCCGCAATCCTCAGACTAAAGTCGTAGGTGTTCGACCAAATGTCATAGGGGATGCCGGGGGAAATCCGATGGTGGCGGTCAAAATCCAAAATTTAAGATTCAAAATGGCGGCCGAAAAAAAATTTCGCCCTACAAAGTTGAAATTTGGCATCCGGCCATATTTTTGGATTCCCAATCGAACTGCGTTTTTAGATTTTTGAAATATACCTTAGAAAGGGGGGCTCCCATACAAAGTGACCCTTTTTTTCAAAGCCCCATATCTCGCAAGTTTGAAGAGTTGCAGCGTTGCTGGGGAACAAAAAAATGTTTGTCTGCGCCCATTTAATAAAATGGCATTAAAAAAAATTCAAATTTTCAATATTTAAAAAATCCGAATTTTTTTTTCGGTCAAGGGGGAGTCTTTTTGGTAAAATTCGACTCGCACTTGACGACTTAGAAAATGACACTGACTTCGAATATAGACAGGTTATTTGTATGGAGTTTACATCTATTTTTGAAAATCCGATAAATGTTTCAGTCAAGGGGGAGTCTTTTTTAGTAAAATTCGACTCGCACTTGACGACTTAGAAAATCACACTGACTTCGAATATAGACAAGTTGTTTGTATGGAGATTAAAACTTATTTTAAAAATCCGAAACTTTTTTCGGTCAAGGGGGAGTCTTTTTCTTAAAATTCGACTCGCACTTGACGACTTAGAAAATCACACTGACTTCGAATATAGACAGGTTATTTGTATGGAGATTACAACTATTTTTGAAAATCCGAAACTTTTTTCGGTCAAGGGGGAGTCTTTTTCGTAAAATTCGACTTGCACTTGACGACTTGAGAAAATCACTGACTTCGAATATTGACAGGTTGTTTCTATGGACATTACAACTGAGGCCAATCTCGCGCGCTGCTTGCAGCGCGCGCACGGGGCGACCTATACAGGAGCGTGAGGACCGCGCGCTGCTTGCAGCGCGCGCACGGGGCGACCTATACAGGAGCGTTAGGACCGCGCGCTGCTTGCAGCGCGCGCACGGGGCGACCTATACAGGAGCGTTAGGACCGCGCGCTGCTTGCAGCGCGCGCACGGGGCGACCTCTACAGGAGCGTGAGGACCGCGCGCTGCTTGCAGCGCGCGCACGGGGCGACCTATACAGGAGCGTTAGGACCGCGCGCTGCTTGCAGCGCGCGCACGGGGCGACCTATACAGGAGCGATAGGACCGCGCGCTGCTTGCAGCGCGCGCACGGGGCGACCTATACAGGAGTGTCAGCGCACCACGCAGCAAATAAATATGAATAAGCCTATTATTTTTTTTCATACTGCACATAGATTTGACTTGAATTAATATTTTCTATTGAAAATTTGACAAAAATTTTAAGTTCCAAATAGACGCGCGCTGCTTGCAGCGCGCGCTCCCACCCAACCTTCACCTCTTTACTCTTTGATTGGGTTTTAGACATGAAAAAGTTGCCTGTTAAATAATTATACATACTTTTTGAGGTTTTGAATTAAAAGTCCAGCAGCACACACGAGGCTCGCGCGCTGCGCGCAGCGCGCGCACGGGGCAAAATCTAGTCTATAATATAAACGTGTTGCAACTATACGATCACATGTGGACCATACAGGATGCTCCCACCAACCGTGACGCGGTGTGCTTCCATTGTTATTGCTGTACAAACCATTGGCAGTTCACATCGAGGTGATGCAAACTTCTTTAGTATAAAACCGTCGATGTGAGACTGGCTTAGTTATAATGTCGATACATTTTTCCTAACACGTGACCGCGGCACGTGTTGTCGTGACATTGAGTGGATTATTTCTATTTGTGTTGTCTCGTAATCTTTAATACTTTTATTTCATAAGTACAGTTATTCCATTATATTACGTTGCATGCTATCCTGTTGTTTAACCTATGCCACTCATGGCAACGCGTGTTTTATTTGTGACGCATATGCCCCGTTCCAATCTCTGTTTAAAAACATCCGTTTTGTTTATGTCTAGTTATACGTGTGGAGCATTGACACAATTAGGTTGGGTTGGTAAATATATAAATACTCATCACGGATTTTTCACACAGCGCGTTATATCCCCAAACTAAGCATAGCTTGAACTATAGGAAGTTTTTTTAACTTTTTTTGTAAATATGTTATATGTACATATTAGCACTTCAATACAGAACAAACATTTATGTTTTTACGACTTTTCTCGTGCATTTCCGAAGAAATTAACATTAAAACTTTGTCCTGATTATTATGCACACAACGGATAACGGTCAAATCGGTCCAGCCGTATTCGATTGATTTCTATAGATTGCACATTTGTATAAATGACTGGCCAATAATGTTATGAATAACATCACTTCGCTTAGTTTTCCTTGTCTTGTCACCTGCCTACCGAAGCTAAATAATTGTCCCCGCATCTGCAATGACGCAGTATTAAGCAGGTCATCTGTGGTCTACATTATACTTGTCAAGCATGGGCGTACCCAGCTTCTGGCCTAGGGGGGGCAAGTCAGATTTTTAGGTCGAATCGTTTGCGGCTATTTTTCATACACACTACACAAACCCAAAAGAAACATTAGGTATAGGTAGTGTAGTGTGTAGGGCAAACAGCCGCAAATGATCCTGCTTTATAGGTAGTTAAATAAATATAAATTTGACTATGCATGCATTTTTATTTTAAATTTCCATTTCCAGGGGGGGAAGCAGCTGCCTCCCCCTGCCCCCACCCCTGGGTATTTGGTTGTCAATATACGAAGACTTCACGAGCAATGGGTACTTGTATCCATTTACATCGCCCACTCGTTTGGAAATGTCAGAGTTTACGCGACGGCTTAGTGCATTGGGAGCACGGTAAAAATTTATCATTTTGATCCGTGAACATTGTGAGATACGAGTCTGTTTAGCTCCCAACTGAAGAGGACCAAATGTTACGATTTTCTTTGTCTTGAAAGTTCATATAAATTGTCTTAAGAAAGAAAATGACGTATACATGACACGACATCAATATCAAACAACGAGCAAGATCGATGAAACCGCCTTTCACAATGACAATACCACACAAATACCTCGGTTATGTATCATTGATCAACAAGAGAAATCTAAGAAATTTACTTTTGAGAGCGTTGTTGTCTATCTGTATAGACGCAGACTTTCAGTGCAATGGTTGTGGGTTAAGGTCTGGATGGACACCTATCAGTTTATAGTATAAGATAGAATAGAATAGAATAGAATAAAAAAGATGTTTATTGATTGAAGTTGGTACTAAAACTAATGATACTATGAATATTCACTAATAGTCTCATTCCAGTTGATAGTAACTGCCTTCTGCACTGGACATGGGATCAATTCCTACCCAGGACGAACATTGGTGAGTCATACATCACAGACATAGGCTTTAGGCAATTGGAGTACGCTCAGCAAAATGCTGCTAATTTCAATCTATTTAGCGCTGATTTTCAGAGTACCCCTTTCGACAGGTGTTTGTCGTTTAACAAATAAAGAAGTCTTCTTTTTTCGGCCGGTGTCTTATTATAACGCTAAAAAGTGATTGCTATGTAAAAATATGTGTCTGTTTCTGTGAGGGTGGGAGGATGCTAGGAACATGTCTCTTTTTATAAGATGTATATGAGTAATACATCCTGAGGAAACTTATTCGAGAACTGGAAAATTCCATGTGACATCTGGATTGGACTCCCGTGACAAAAACCTGTTCACTCTTAGGTCGATGTCCCTGCAGTGAACATTAGAGGCTGATAAAGGCTGATTGTATTGTCATATAGATATTTAATACTGTGAACTATAATATAACTTTAAAGGGTTTTATAATGCGTTATATTAGATTTATATGTACTTAGTTATTTAAAAAGAAACAACTATTTATTTATTCATATAATATATCGTACTCGAAAACCTCCAAAGGTTTGTGTGAGTACTCAAATTAGTATGACAACCGCTAAATTGCATAATTAAATACATGTTCGGCGATAAAAAAATCTTGAATTCACCCGTATAATGCGACCAAATTGAAATGTTTGTGTATAAATCAGCATTAAGAGCGCCTCGCGTCACGCGCACGGGTACAACTACCATTATAACTTAGAAGTATCATAATAGCCTTAACATACTAGAATTGGTACATGGAACATAAACTGACAACGTTTTTGGTCATTTACTCTCTCATGCACCTCTGATTTCACCGGCTCCCACATCCTTCCACCTGAACACAGTAATACAAGCTTGGTGGCAGATTACCAGATGTGAAGGTTCAACTGCTTTGAAGGTTCAACTGCTACTTTTCGTTTAGTCTTTGGCATTACCCAGTACGTGTTAGGATACCTGTTCTCACCTACGGACGCGAGCAACTGGGCTTCAGATATTTTTTAGTCTCTAGAGTGAAAGGTGCAATGTGAGTGCAGTGCAGTATGACAACGAACTCGAACAGTCATTGATCACATAACGGTAATACGGTATACGAGGTGTTTCCACAATGTGAAATCCACAATATTGAAAGGTGTTCATACAAATTTGATTTCGAATCATATGCCTGAATGCAGAATCCAATACAATTTTTTTTTCTATTCTATGTAAAAATATATTTTTTTATTTTTTGGGCATCCCTAATGAGCTGTCACTGACCGCTTCCGCACTCACACACGCATGCGGTTGCCTACATCTGTCCTAGGTTGAATTCCTAATGCTTTTAGGGTGAACTTAAAACTATCATGGTTATTAATAATAACCATGAAATAATGTTCATAATAACTTATTATGAACATTATTTGCCATGATTTGTGAATTTTGTTGACTTTTCGACGCAGTTTCATGTGTAAACACACATTTATTATTAAGATCAGAAGACTATAATAGCTATACAATATACAATAGCATAGAATATGCATATCCCCATGAAGGGTCTGATACAGTTTGAACAAGTGCTAAACTTAGTATGTTTTTGTAGATACATATATTTTTTTTAAAAAGGTAACATTTCCAGGTATTCTTTTAGTAATTCGACGGAAATAAAGTACTTTGTCTGTGTCTTATGTGTCATGATCGGTAATTAGATAAGCTTTAGGCAAGAATTCGATAAGAATAGGCAGGTAGTGCATAGATCGTGATTATTTCGTGACACATGACATGAATGATAAGCATTATTACGGCCAGCCTTTGCCGGAGTGCAGGTCTTGTCTCCAGTGAAGTTCGGTGACACCTGACAAATGCTGACCATATGTTTTGTCTCTTTCTAGATTTGACGAGAAGGAGAGCATCTCGGGCGTCCAACAGCTGAAATCCTCGGTGCAGAAGGGCATCCGCGCTCGCCTGCTGGAGTTATACCCTCATTTGGAGAACTACATCGACCAGGTTCTACCCAAGAAGGACACCTTTAGGATTGTCAAATGGTACGTTTCCGACCTGATTATGGAATGTTTCACCGCCGCTTCCGTCACGTTTGACAAGGAGGCCGCAGTCTAATTAATGCAATGTTCGTTAGTGATTTTCGTCCAACAGAAATGTAATATGCTCACGAATATGTGTACATGCATGTGTAAAACTTGACGTGTCCAAATGATACTTGAGATCTAAAAGAATAAATGAGTTTAACTTTGACTTTGACTTTGGTTCTTTTGGACCACCCGGGGACGCGGTAATGATTCTGAGGGTACTGATAAAGTATTTTCGCAATGTTCCAGCCACGATCACATCGAGATAATGGTGAACAGCGCTGGAGAGCTGCTATTCTTCCGGCATCGGGAAGGTCCTTGGATGCCCACCCTGAGGCTCCTGCACAAGTGTGAGTTGATATTAAAGGACTTCATAGGAGCGAAAATCTGTAACGCTATTCTTCAGTACAACCAGTTTTCGCATCCTTTATGAAAAACTTTTTGAAAAAAGTAAAAGGAATTTCACCAAAAAGAAAAATGATTCACAGTAGAAGAGTTTTTGATAGAGAAAAATGATAAAGTTTATATAAAAGTATATTTATTATTCTAAATAAATGACTTGGCTAATAACGTGTAAGAATATTTACTTATAAATAAATAATTGACTTGACAGTAATTTGCACGATGATTTGAAAAGTGTAATATTTATTATTTAGTACAATTCCGCTTAACTTCTGAATAAAGTTTATTCTAAATGACGTTTTCAAAACTAGTTCTTTGTGCCGATTACTCTTTTTACTGAAGGTTACTGGTTTTAATTTTCAATTCAGGCAGTTTAAGTGCGCCCCTCTCACCGGCCAGTAATTTTATTCATATAATATTACAATATTGGCGTTCGACCTCTTTGACCGCATCGCGCGCGGCCCGTTAGGAAAGTCATGTTCCAAATTCAAACTCATTACTGCCGCTGTAAAAGTATTAAAGAAAGGAAAATTCATTTCTTTTTTTAAAAAGATCGTTTTTTTTAATATGAGGTGATTTGTTGCCGTTGTTATACGCGCAGGTTACCAATTAACTTCCGACTTTCAGTTCACTATGAAATATTTGCAGCATAAAAAAACATTAAAATATCAAAATAAAAAAAAATATAGGGAATTCTGTTTCGAATCTCTGTATCGATGGTTTGCGATCCCAACTGACCAGAAGTCTGGATCCAGGATTATGTCTTTATACTTTTATATCTAGTTCTTTGAAACAGCAACGCCTTTTATTATATTGCAGATCCGTTCTTCGTGCCCATGCAGCAGGTAGACAAAGGCGCGATTCGTTTCGTGCTCAGTGGGGCAAACATTATGTGCCCCGGTCTCACCTCCCCTGGGGCAAAGATGTCCCCTATTGATAAGGGGCAAGTCGTCTGCGTGGTTGCAGAAGGGAAACAACACGCGCTCGCTGTCGGCATGACCGCTCTATCGACTGATGACATGTGAGTGTAGCTTATCGTACATAATTTCCCCGACATTATCGCTCCTGGGGCAAAGATGTCCCCCATTGACAGGAAGCTAGTTGTATTCGTGGTGTCAAAAAGGAAATTATAAAGTCATAACTCTGTCATTTATCAACAGATTTGGAAAGTATTTTTTTATTTGAAAGGATATGCCCATGTTTTTTTATAATAGTTCAAAAATATGTCATCCATGTAAACAAAATGGCGTATTTTGCTTTCCTCCGTCTTTTGTTTTCTACGCCCGTTGTATAACGATTTGGTTGGATGTAACTTTTTTTAAATGGGATGCTGTATCCCGAGGGCGAGAAATAAGGGATTGATTGATATTGAAGTCGTTATTTTATATTTTTTTATTTATTTATTTTTTTTATTTACAGAGCGAAGGTGAACAAAGGAGTTGGCATAGAAAATTGTCACTATCTCAACGATGGGCTGTGGCAGATGAAGCCGGTCAAGTAGACCCGAAAGGGAAATCTTTGGCTTGATGTAATTTATTTTTATGATACCGCAATAAACAAACAATAAACTTTTTCTTATTCCGAAATTACCTCATAGTTGTTTTAAAACATAAATCCAGACAATACACGAATATCCTAGTACAAGGAACAAAGATCCTTTTGTCCCAGGTGAAATGGACAGGACAATCGACACAACGCAAACATCCAAGATCCGAAAGTAAACTATGCTGATCACACAAATGGTTACCTCTCGCTTTGTAGGCAGGCTTTGTATTCACTGCGCTGGTTTACAGGCCTATAGGATTTATTTTAGTAAGTCAAAGGTTGATGGTTATTTCTCTGTACAAGACGGGGATCCTCCTGACACCGAATTATGACCACTGCGGTGTTTCTGATTTATTGTGCCCCTAATGATGCTTTCCTAACTGCTAAGTGCAAACAAACTCTTAAATGATTTTGCAGTCTGTATAATATATTTTAAAACTCAATCAGTAAAAACAAACAGTTTTAAACGTCAACATAACGATTGAATACTTAGTGCAAATAATTAGGGGTTGACACTTCTTTCAGAACCAAATATGGTCTGAAAAAAGTACGCGCCAATAGATTTTCACATCAAAACGCAGGACAAAAGTGGTTAATGAAAATGAATGAGAAAAGATTTTCTTTCTCAAACAATAATTAGTAATTAGGTGTATTAGCAATTTTAAGTGGTAAAACGGAGTAATTAGGATTAGTCTAATTTTATTACAACCCTGGCAACACAAACAGCGTTTAATTTCACTCAAAATTCGTCAGTTGATATTGACGGATGAGTTGTGGTAACTGGCAAGGTAACGAAACGTAAAGCTGTTTTCAAAAATGGCGGTGGCACTTGTTAGTTCGTCTCGTCAGGGTAAATAAATGTTTTTAAATTATTTTCTTGTGATAACCCAATTTATTGTGAAGTGTTAATGATCTCTTTAATTTGGAAATATTTGTTTCAGTGAAAAAAAGAATAAATTGTGTTTCAAAAGTAATTTCAAGTGACATAGCATATCAGCTGTTTGGGATTCAAAAACTATGGTTAATTTTCTGTTTTTGTAGAAACTGTCGGCTTAATTTAGATTTTCAGGCAATAGAACATGTTTATAGAGCTTGTTTGATAAACTTTATCTAATGTTACGCAATGAGATCTAAATATTAAAAGTCCAAAGTTCATTTGTTTGTTTTGGTCGTGTTTTGTTTTTATCATAAAATTTGAAAACATTTCAGTGGGGAGGCTAACAAATGCTGCCAGAAGATTGTACTCAGATGTGTACCCTAAAATAACCACTCATTATACGATACACCCAAGAGATAAGGACCCAAGATGGAAAGGTAATAATGATAACCTTGTGAGTGCCTTGAATAAAACCCAAAACATTTTACGTCATCATACTACGATTAAAGTGCTTCTACCAGGAGATCATGATGTAACGGAGGTTTTGGTACAGATGGCACTTCAAAGTTTTAGAGTAAAATTTCACTACAATATTGTTAACAATATCAATGGTTGTTATGAGGCCAAATATTCAACCATTATAAGCTTCTGAATTTCATTTATAATTTATGTATTCTATTTCTATTTCTGTATTCTATCTGTTCAACTCATCAGTTAAGTACCTTAAAAAAAAAGAAACTGATCATTCTGTGCCACCAATTGTATTTTTAGACATTTGTCATAATAATACATATTCTGAGTATTTTGTATTCTCACGCAATGACAATAAGTTTGAGCCAAATATGCCTAATGGTACAAAAAAATTAGCCCTTTAATGTAGGTCAAGCTTAGTAATAACAAGAATAGAAGGGGTTTCAGTATCTGATAATGATACTGATGTTTCAAGATCATTATGCTTACACTTATATCAATGCAATTTCCTTAGAAATCAGTATGGAGCGATTGGCGGAGGAGACAGACATCTTAATCATAGGTGGTGGACCAGCAGGCATGGCAGCAGCTATCAGGGCCCGCCAAATTGCAGAAGAGAAGGGGGCTGTGAGTAATCACTAGAACTTTAAACAAGGAAGTGTAGTGTGGAAAAAGTTGGTACAAGTCTTTTTCTCCAGGCAAGTTGTAGAACAAAGCTGATTTTTAATGTAAAATCGCATTCTAAAAGAAGAAAACTCACTGGATACTCACTATAAAGTAAATGACTTAACAAAACCCATAGAAACATTTGAACAAAGAAAGAAAAAATATTTAAAAATAAAAGAAAAACTGACTTCAATACTTTCACCCCTTATTTCTCACCCATACGGGGTACATCCTACCATTTTAAAAAAGGAACATTCAAATCGTTCTGCAATCGGCAAAGAAAAAAGTAAAGTGCAAAATCTGTTTCTGAAAAATATAAATATAGTCATACATAACTAAGATGGGTTAAAGAGCAACTTTTCAAAACTGTAGATTGAGCCGTCTTTGTTGATAATGGCAATTTATCTACATAGATATCGGAATATGTGAGTCACACCTTACGCCCGTCACTCTTGAGAGAAGATAACACTTCTCATCCACATGAAATTGTATTTCAGGAGGTCCGAGTGACCCTGCTGGAAAAAGCAGCTGAAGCCGGGGGCCACATCCTCTCCGGCGCCTGTGTGGACCCGGTAGCTCTGAACGAGCTCATTCCGGACTGGAAGGAGAAGGGGGCTCCGATGAACACCCCTGTTACCAGCGACAAGTTTGGATTGTTGACAAAGAGTGGGAGAATACCCCTACCTGTTTTTCCAGGTTATTATCCACTTACAAAGCCGCATCGCATTCCGCCCTCAAGTAGATGAATATCATCGTTTAGAAAAAACTTGTAGCAAATCAATCAATCTATTATTTTATCAATTGGATCAATGTGCGCTTTTGATATGACACATAATAATTAACTTATCAAAATCAGATTGCAAATTAATATTAAAAACAAATCAGTCACATCATTTAATTTAAATCTGCAATTCTTTATTGTACACAATACTGTATTATATTTATTGTACTACTGTTGTCATGGACGGGGGAAGTCACTTACCACCAGGTGGGCCAAAAAAACACCTGAAAATAGAACAAACATATGTTATCAAAAAGTTTGTACAAAGGCGAGCTTAAGTTTAATAAGATTTTTCTTCCAGCAAACCTTTGAGGCTAATGAGAGGTGATAATAGTTGTAGCGATTAATGTTAATATGTACAATAGGTAAGAAAAAACTATAAGAGATCAATAGTCTGAGTAGTCCATAATGTTACCAGTACAATGTTTTGCCAATATTCTTTTCCTAGCTAGGATTCGTTAGGATTATGTTTAAAAAGCTACTGCCTCACTTTCCATTTAAATGCCTTGTCATTTTACATACATTAAAAATGTAATTTGCGTCGCATTTCAATCAGTTTGTCAATGTCTTCGCAATTCTGTTGGTCAACGTTTGTATCCATATTTTCATTTCAGGTCTACCAAACTGGAACCACGGCAACTATGTGGTGCGACTTGGACACCTGGTGAGGTGGATGTCAGAGCAGGCAGAGGCTTTGGGAGCTGAGGTAAATGTTGAAGACACCTTCATCGAAATTATATCTAGTACAAGAACTTTAGATGCTGCGAGCATCCTACCTGAATGGAGCAAATGACATTATTTAATCCACATTGCATTTAGGTTTGAATGCATAACCCTAACCTGTTTTCGTAGTGTTAAGGTACAAACTATACAGCCTTTTAAGTGTACCTTTTTTTTTTGCCTTTTAAGTACCTATACTATTCTTGATGGGGGTAACTAGGCCTGCACTGACTTCCCGCGTTGGGGTGTATTGTGACCTATACTAATAAAATCTATAAATATTTGATAGTACTGCTACTAAAATGTGTGTGTACATCCAGGTATGGCCAGGCTGCGCGGGCGCAGACCTGATCTACCGCGACGACGGCTCCCTCAAGGGAGTAGCGACCGGCGACGTCGGCATCGCTAAAGACGGCAGCCCTAAAGACATGTTCGAACGAGGCATGGAGTTCCATTCCAAGATCACCATCTTTGCTGAAGGTTAGTTTCCATGGTTACAGTAACTAAAATAAATATTGGAGCTGCTGTAAAGATTCCATTGTTAAGAAATTATCTAATACCTTTAAACAAGCAATTCGTGTATCTCGGAAACGGCTCCAACGATTTGGATGGAATTTTGTATTTCGATAGGTTTTGCTATTGTTTACCTGTTTAATTGTATTTCTTTTAAAAACGTATATTTTTTATGGTAAATTGATCTCGTCAATTTCGGTGGTAATAAACGAGCGAAGCTCGGTCTCCCAGGTAATATAAAATGATAAGAACACCTTTTTACCTCGTCAATCATTTCACATTTATACCAATTAAGCTGCTTAATTTACTTGGGTTAACATACTTTATGTATGATGGTAATTAGTCGTATATTATCAATTTTCAGGTTGCCACGGTCATCTAACTAAAATGGTTTCGAGTAAATACAATTTGCGGGAACACAGTGAACCCCAGTCTTACGGGATCGGACTCAAGGAACTCTGGGAAGTCACACCTGAAGTAAGTGGAATCCAATATAAAAGTACAAAGATTTTATTTTTTGACGGCTTCGTGGCTTAGTTGGTTGTAGCCTTCGGAGCGAGGGGTCCCGGGTTCGATTCCCGGCCGGGCACACTTTGTGTGGTGAGCGTGAAGTCTGTTCTCAATCTTGGGTGTTTTTCTTGTGTTTCTTTGTTTGTCCATGCTATCAACTAAGCCACGGATGTATGGATAAATTGTTATTTATCGGTTCATTCTACAGCTACTTAAATTTTTTTTTAATGTGAAACAGTGACGAAACGAGCTAAGGGCCCACCTGGTGGTAAGTCGCGACCCACGCCCATGACAACAGTAATGCGACTGAGTATAAGATTTGGATCTTACACTGAGTCGCATTCATCCTGCTGCATCCATGCATCCATTCGAGACGGGGATGATACGTCTCATGCGCATGTGATTTCACCGGTACCCACACCCTTCCACCGGAACATAGTAATGCGAGCACTGTTGCTTGGCGGCAGATTCTAGGTGTGGTGGCAGTACCTCTTCGGACGAACATGGCACAAGTTCTACTGCTGCTAATTGTTCTTATAGCCTCTGTAATCAAGATCTGGTTTTCTATTACAGAACCACAAGCCCGGCCTAGTGGAGCACACGATCGGCTGGCCCCTGGACAAGAATACCTATGGAGGCTCCTTCATCTACCACCTGGCCCCGACGGAGGGCGAAGCGCCGCTCGTGGCCGCGGGCTTCGTAGTGGGACTGGACTACGTGAACCCCTACCTGAGCCCCTTCCGGGAGTTTCAACGGTTCAAACTGCACCCCTACGTGAAGACTCTGTTTGAAGGTACTGTTATAGCAACGCCTTTAAATTATTGCTTCAATCTAGTTTATTCCGAAACAATCCTTCACTTTCTGTTTTATATTTTTAATATAAACTTAAATATTTAATAGTTGCACAAAATAAAAGTTCGCTAAACTGTGAAATAGTTTGTTGGTGATGCACTGTTCCTGAGTAAGTAAGCTCCGTGGCTTAGTTGATAGTAGCCCTGCCTTCGAAGCAAGGGGTCCCGGGTATGATTCCCGGCCGGGGCACTCTTTGTGTGGTGAGCATCAAGTTTGTTCTCGGGTCTTGGGTGTTTGTCTCGTGTTTCTGTGTTTGCCCATGCCATCTGCGACACGGAATCCTAGTGCAGAGGTATGAGTGTTAACGTTTACGTTTTATACTTAATGTGTCTTAGAATAATAATATTATTAGATATTGTTATTAACTGAAAAAAAGGTTTGGCTTGCGCTATGTTTTATTCTAAAACTAATAACTGATATTTTTTTAGGTGGGACAAGGATAGCGTATGGCGCCCGGGCTTTGGTAGAAGGAGGCTGGCAGTGCCTCCCTAAGCCGATCTTCCCCGGGGGAGTCCTGGCAGGAGACACCGCAGGGTACCTCAATGTACCCCGGATCAAGGGCACGCACAATGCTATGAAGAGCGGTATGTAATATATACATAAAATCGTTTACTTGCCGTGTCTGTACATTAAGATTTTTGCAAAATAATAACTGGGAGACATTAGTTATTAATAAATGAGAAATTTGTTTTGAATAATAGACTGATTTAAAAGTCGAATAAACTGTCAAAATTTCAATTTACTTCATGAATTTTGTATAATGTACTACCGATCAAATCCAAAAAATCATACAATTCAGTCCAACAAAATCGAAGAAATCGCGTGTCAAACATGCAAACAAACATACATTCAATAATAAAATACATACAATTAATTAACGCCCTCCTGTTGTAGTCGGTTAACGGCAAAACTACCGAATAAATTGTTCCGCTGTTATATTTATAAAGGCTCATTTACATTGGTCGTTTTTTTAACCACTTAACATCGCTTTTAGCGATAAGGCCGCCCATTGTATTACCTCATTGTTAATAATTTATTGTTTAACAATTTTTATTTTTGTTTTGTTTGGTGATCAATAAAGTGTTATCTATCTATCTATCAGCTAATATGGAACTTTGATTATGTATATCTTTTGCAGGTATGTTGGCAGCTGAATCTGCAATGGAATACATATTGTCGGGCGAGGCGACGCACGACAAGGGAATCGTACCCACTCTCTATGAAGACAAACTGAAGGAATCGTATGTCTACAAGGAATTAAAGGTAAGAACACCGGGCGCATGCGGTTCTAAAATTCACTATTCAGTGTGGCTTTTGAAAGCAGGAACGGCTTTGACGGCTCCGTGGCTTAGCGTAGCCTGCCTTCGAAGCGAGGGGTCCCGGGTTCGATTCCCGGCCGGGGCACACTTTGTTGGGTGAGCATGAAGTTTGTTGTTTAGAGATCTAAGGATAGGGATTCTGGCGTGATTGAGTAACAAACATGCATCCATACTTACAAACTGTCGCGTTTATAATATTAGTAGGATATTTATTTCTCATATATTTTGTTTTCAGCAAGTCCGTAACTGTCGTCCATCGTTTCACACCAAACTCGGCCTATATGGGGGCGTCGCTTACTCCGCCTTCAGCACCGCCGTGCGCGGGATGGAACCTTGGACCCTTAGCCACGGTGGTAAGCATCGCTCCATGCCAAACCTTATCAGATTCTATTTATAGCCAAATATCAGTAGATGTTATACAATGCGTTTCAAAATGATGTGACAATATTGAAAGGTTTTTTTCTATGTGAGTAAGTGACGGCACGAGCTGAGGGCCCACTTGATGGTAAGTGGTGACCCTCGCCCATGACAACAGTAACGCGACTCAGTATGAGATCCAAATCTTTACTGAGTCGCATTCATCCTGCTGCGTCCATCACCCGAGACGGGGATTATACGTCTCACGCGCATGTGATTTCACCGGCAGCCACACCCTTCCACCGGAACACAGTAATGCAACTACTGCTTGGCGGCAGACAAATCAGATTTGAATCATATGCCTGAAAATCAGAATCTAAATTAAAACTAATGACCAAGTTTTTTTTCAGGTGCGGATCACGCTAGACTAAAGCCGGCTAAGGATTGCCAGCCTATCGAATACCCGAAGCCCGACGGGAAGATTACGTTCGATCTACTCTCCTCCGTCGCGTTGACTGGTAATTCATATTATTTTTTAGGTTCCGTGCCCAAAGGGTGAAAGAAACTACTTTGAACTTTGAAGGTTGTATTTTTCGAATCTTATGACTGCGCGTTGAATTAGGGTATAGTGCAGTGTTTTTCAACCTTTTTCATGACACGACCCCTGTAGTATGAAGAAATATTTCGCGACCCCCCTACCCGCTGCTTTGTTCTGTTTTTTTGTTTTGTGACTAATATTCAATCCAATTTTATTATAATTTTCATAATTATTATTGTTTTTTTTACTGCAGTATCTTTCACAACCTTTTGCATCTCCTCTATAGAAGCTTCGGGACCCCCCCCCCCCCCCTCAAAGAGGCTTCGCAACATGTTGAAAAACATAAAGTATATTATATAGTGGATTTCCAAAACAAAACAATAAAAATACTTGTTGGTACGGATTTTGGTCGTGTCCGTAAGTTGTCCCTTTAGAGCAGTGTTTTTCAATCTGTGGGTCGCGACCCTTAGGGGGGTCGCGAAGCCTTACTTGGGGGGTCGCTGGAAAAAGGAAAAAAGCAAAAACACTACAATAAAAACATAATTTCAGCCAGCTCTGGATATTTTCGTTCCGTTAATTCTTCAAATAAATAAAAATACACATTAAACTCGATGGAAAGTCATAGCAATTCTAACAATGGTGAAACAGTTCTTAAGTTGTACGGTTTTGATCCGCAGGCACTAATCACGAAGCCGACCAGCCACCCCACTTAACACTGAGAGACGACACGGTTCCCGTTAAAAGGAACTTGGCTGAGTTCGACGGCCCCGAAGCTAGATTCTGTCCGGCAGGTATGGAATGCACATGTAAAATTATTTATATATAATAAAAAAAAAACATTAAAACACTCTATACCTCTGCACTAGGATTCCCTGTGTCGCCGATGTCATGGACAAACACAGAAACACAAGAAATTTATTATAATATAAAAAAGCAACTTTTTTTAAAAAAAGATGCGTTTTTGTACAAATTCAATTATACAGGTAAACTTAAATAGCTAAACCTCTAAACACAAAATTTCATCCAAATCCTTTCAGCCGTTGAGGCTTGAATAAACATTCATAAAGACAAACTTTCGCATTCATAATATTAGTATGATTCCATTAGTAGTCTGTCTTCCATAGTACATAAATACGTTTTTTGCAGGAGTATACGAATATGTGCCGCTAGAGAGTGGCGACGGACAAAGACTGCAGATCAACGCACAAAACTGCATACATTGTAAGTATCACTATATGTGTTCAGACAATTTTTTTTTCGCAACGATCTGATGGCCCACCTGGTGGTAAGTGGCGCCCCCCGCCCATGACAACAGTAATGCGACTCAGTACAAGATTTGGATCTTAGACTGAGTCGCATTCATCCTGCTGCGTCCATCACCCGAGATGGAGATGATACGTCTCATGCGCATGTGATTTCACCGGCACCCACACCCGTTCACCGGAATACAGTAATGCAAGCACTACTGCTTGGCGGCAGAATTCAGGTGTGGTGGCAGTATCTACCTCTCCGGACGAACCAGGCACATGTTCTACCGCTACTTTTGGTTGATCCTTTAGCACCACCCAGGGGGTACGTGTAGGGAATCAAAGGTTACACACAACACACATAGATATACAAACTTTCGCCTTTATAATATACGAGCTGCCGCCCCGCGGTTTCACCTGCATAGTACCCGTTCCCGTGGGAATACGGAGATAACATATAGCCTATGTTACTCGCTGATAATGTAGCTTTCCATTAGATTATTAAATTCGGTTCAGTGATATAGGCCTGAAAGCGTAACAAACAAATAAACTCACTTTCTTTTATAATATATTATTATACAATATAATAGTTAGGAAGTGTGATATATACATATGTTTCGCACTGCCATTTACTCAATACGCGTAATGTATTGTTTTAAAATAATTATATTATTTTATTACAGGTAAAACTTGTGATATCAAAGACCCATCGCAGAACATAAACTGGGTGGTCCCCGAAGGCGGCGGTGGTCCAGCGTACAATGGGATGTAATTGCACCTTCCAGAAGGCGGCGATGTCTTCACTAGTCCATCTATCCCCCGCTACTGTAACCTATAGCGAACGAGCTACTGCCTACCCTAATATGGAGATTAGCGTGTTTTTTCGTGACAATTGTGACGGGACAAGCAATCCTACGTGATGTTAAATGTTTACCTCCGCCCATAACAACAGTCATACGCTTTAGATCCCCCCCGACCTAGTTGAGAAGACCCAAGACCTAAGAGTCAATTCCCAAGACTAAATTCTATTCTATTCTATTCCAAGTCGCGTCTTGTTGCCACCCGAGACAGGGATGTTTCGTCTCATGGGCAAGTGATTTCACCGGGACCCATACCCTTCCACCAAAACAGGATTGTGGAGGCAATACTTCTCCGGGCGAACCTATAAGTTGCTTTAGAAACCGCAATGAACGCAAAGCTAAAACGTCCTGTAACGGAATTTGAAAAAATTTCGATTTCGGAAAATTTCGATTGGCTTAATTAGTTCTGCTGTCTTGCTCACACCTGTAATATCAACGAATAGGTGCGAGCAGGACAGCATGTTGAACGTCGAAAGTGTATAGTTTCAATGACTAATTTATACTCTTTTTTTTGACGTCTCAGGTAAAATAGCGAATATCCTACTTTTTAGAAGCATTACACTTTTACTGAGAGATTTTTCGTTTTTCATCTTAAATCTAAGATTTTTGAAATGTTTTGAACGCTACGCCTCGGTAATAAAATTATTGTACATAATATTTTCGATCATAATATTTTTTGATATATTAATGTCTTTTTCAGTTTGTAAATAATAAAAGTTGAGGGCAATAAACCTTTAGAGGAAAGAATGTTAATTGTGAAATATATTTATGTAAATGTGCGAACGTGGTTACCGCTCCCTTTAGAGTAAGCGTAATTTTATACAAATAAATAAATCTATTTTAAATAAGTTGACTTTTATTTGTGGATAAAAACTACGTAGTGTATGCACGCAACCAAATTATTGAAGAGCAATTAGTTTTAAAAGAAACAGTCTTCTTTTTCTTCTACCGTGTGAGCGAGTTGCCAACTCTGTTGTTGGAGTTTCCAAAGGCCTCCGACATAGATCACGACTATTATAGCCGGGACCGACATCTTAACGTGTCCTCCGAAGTACAGAAGCGCTCAGTTCAAATGCCACTAAATAGTAACCTATCCAACTTCTGACCGGGTCGAAAGTTGTTACACACAAATTCTGCCAATGTCCAAGTTAATGTACGTACATTTTTTCTGCATTAAAGTTTTATATTGATTTATATTACCACATTTCTTACTGACGTAATATATCATCTGTATTCTGACAGAGGTATGTAAGTCACGTCGGGATAACCTATAATATGTTCGAGACCAAAACAAACAAAATTATTTATCCATCCATACATTTTCCTGAATTGAAACAAAAATGATGAATGTACTCCTTTTGATCATTTCTTCTGTATTGAATCAGGTAACCAACTTTTCTTACTGTACAATCAAATTTTTATGCCGTATTCTGCTGTATTATAAATCGGATTCAAACTCACTTTGCTATCCCTATAGCGTAGGTGAAGGGCACAGAATTATTATAGACTAGCGACCTGCCTTGGCTTCGCACAGTACAGTGTGTGTGACGTAGATCGTAATACAATTCCGCAGTACATCATTTTGATCTATCTCGTAAGGTATAGCCGACATAGCAATATAAGCACACAAATATATATGTTATACAAAACATTAATATTCTCAGCTTTTCTTTACTATAATATACATGTAGTATACATATATATACGTCCCGGTAAATATTCTTCAAAAGATAGTGAAAATCGTATCAAAATCCATCGCGTGGTTTAGAAGTTACCGGAGAAACAGACAGACGGAAACAGCGACTTTGCTATATACAATTTAGAGATGATATGAGATGAACTAGCTTCCCTCGTCTAGATCTACCTTGAGTATCTGTGTGTTTGTCTGTTTGTGACAGACGAATGGAGCTATTTCGATGGGGTTTTTTGTTTGAAATCTCACGTTATCGAGATAGTTCTTAACTATAATTTATGAAGAATATCAGCTTACCACCCTTACAATAAGACGGAGGTTTTTAAATAGTAGTTACCTATTTCCAGACTTAAATTATATTTGCATTTTGCTGTTTTCATGAGTTTTTAATAGTCTACTTTCCACTAATAAATATCTTTAATTAAAACGACAAAATATTAATAACTACAAAGTACCCACTTATCAGACGTTCATTGGGAATAAACATGTAAACTGGGTATTGCGGAAAGAAGGTTTAATTATGAGTACCTAATGATTAGCTTCTAAATATAATTAAAATATAGTCATCGATCGCGATATTCTATATTTTTCTCTTTTGTATGAGAGTTGGTTTGGATATTATTGTGTATTATACCAGAACACGTATTAGGTATAATACCTACACTGGGCCGCAAAGAAAACAGACCGGTTATAAGAAATGCGATAACTTTTAAAATATCTGAGCAATCCTTAACCTACGTACCTACGTCTATTGAAAATAAACTTCATAATCTTGAAATTTTATGACTTATTTAATCACTATAAAACTGTCTGTAATATGTATTTATACCATAAAAAGCTAGTTCCAATATTTTGGAGGTTATTGAGGTTTTAGTAACCGTCATTAGGTGTATTAACCTCGTGTTTTCAAGTCCAAAGAACAGGCCCTTTTGATTTCATCAGCGGTCCAACGATGCGAGTAAAATTGGAAATTAATTTACGAAAGTACGAGGAAAGGTCAAGAAATTGCCGTACCTAAGTAGCAGTTGTTGTTTGAGAATAATAATACACACATTATTCCAAAATATCTCTCGGCCTATGATGGATCACAATGAGACTGGCGGGAAACAAATGAAAAAAAAGCTGAGTTTTGTCTTTGACTAAACTACACATTTAAGTTGCTAATAATATAATCAGCGCCCTATTCTAAAAGTGAAACTGAACCTTAACCTGACCCTTCTCCTTTAAGTGCTATTTAAAATAGCCAAAGTAGCAGAAATGAAATAGGGATCTTCAGAATATGTACTTTAAGACCTACCGCTTTACTACTAGCTCTTCCCCGCGACCGTGGAATGGTTTTTTTTTGCGTGGTACCATTTTTTTTTTCTTAAGTAAAAGTAGCCAATTTTACTCCTTATAACATCATCAATTTGCCAGTGAAAGTCCCGTCTATGTCGATCCAGGCGTTTCGGAGATAAGCAGGCAGGAACAAACAGACAAACAAGCATTTTAAAGGCATAGATGACACGATGGTTTTCTCACAATGTTTCGTTTTGAGATAGTGGAAAATTTAAAGCACCAATAGTGCATTCATCACGCGAAAAGCTAATTTGTTCACGTCTGGATTTAAATAAGGATTCTCTAGAACTAAATCCGTGTCCTTAGGTATTCGGGCTACCTTCCATCTTCCATTCCAAGGTTTTTAAACCAGAATAGCCTAAATAAATGGTAACCTATGGTTGATACATGTCTATAGCATACCACTAAATAATATTACACTTATTTACTGAAGGAAGGAAGTGCAAATATTCTGAAAGAAAAAGCTCATCTCATTACCGTAAAAGCTCGCATCGCTTATCCATAAATGCGTTCGTCTAAATTTAAAACCAAGTAGCTTGATACAATAAAGCCCCCACAACCCGCTGTTTCTTTCAGCCTAATGTACTATTAACCATTTTTACGATGTAAATTTGTTTAGTCCTAACACGTAATACTGTTCTCGTTATTTGAACATTGAAGTAATGACACTTGACTGTATTAAATTTTCAACAGACTTGCAAAGCAAGTTAGTAATTCAAATGATTTTTTTTTTCTGTCTCATTTCTCCGTAACTTATCAACCACATTCTTTTTTATAAGGATATACTTTCAGATTGGTCCCATAGAAATTATACTAAAATCTGTTTAATAGTTTGATATTTAAATCAAAATAACTAAAAATAATGTCATCCAAGTAAAAGTATTGCATGTTTTGCTTTCCTGTGACGTTTTTCTTCGCCAGTTGTATACCGATTTGGATGTTTCTTTTTTATAATGGTAGGTTTCACCCTCTAACGGTAAGAAACAATAGATGAAAGAATCGAAGTCAGTTTTTTTTTCGTTATATTGTAAATCTATCGCTTGTATTCTTGTTACTACAGACGTGACGGGAAGAGCCGAAGGCTCACCTTATGTGGTTACCTCCGCCCATAACAACAAAATTACGACTCTGGTCCTCCATAACCGAAGTATGAGAAAATCCAATCGTTGCGGCCGTCACCCGAGACGGGAATGTAACGTATCACGAGCCTGTGATTTCACCGGTACCTACCAAAAAAGATATTAAAATATGATGCCGTAATTAGCTATTAGCAAATGGCAAAAAACAGCTGCAATTCGACATTAAAGACAAATCCAAGTTCCTTTACTCATGAAATGAATCTAGCTGATTCCAATAACTTCTTTCGTAAAGAAAACGCTTATTTTTTGCGATTTGCTGAATTTTCATAAACTCAATTTAAGTAGACAAGTAAGAGAAGGCCATTCGACTTTCACAAAGACGGCGAATTGAAAAAGTTTTTGATAATGCGACTTTGAAACAAATTGCGTTATTGTTTGATGTTCAGGTATTATCCTGTAGGTACTAACATTAGCTGCTAATAGCGTCGGGGGTCAATGACGTAAGAACTAGATCGAAAGGTCGCTGGTACAAATCCTAATGTGCACCAAAGAGTCATGCTTAAAAGGTTTATATGCGCAATACGTTCTCAAAACAGTGAAGGAAAACAGATTGAACTCCAGGTTTATACGGTGTTTTCATTCGAAGATTTAATAGAACAAAAAATGGGTGAATACCCTGAGAGTCCTTACACGTACCTCCTGGGTGATGCTAAAGAAACAGCGGAAGTTGTGCAAAGTTCGCCCGGAAAAGTACACCTGGTAATCTGCCGCCAAGTAGTGGTGTACTCGCATTGCTCTGTTCGGTGGAAGGGTGAGGGTGTCGTTGAAATCCCAGGCTCATGAGAAATTACTCCTCGTCTCCGGTGACAAGCGCAACGGGGTGCAACTTGGGTCTTCTCATACTTCGGTCGGGGAGGACCTATGTTATATTGGTGTTGTTATGGACGGAGATAACATCAGGTGGTCCATCGGCTGGTCGCGTAACAATTGTTACAAAAAAAAATCTGACGCAAATTGTTTCTGAAT
Organism: Aplocera efformata; assembly: GCA_921293045.1. Lineage (NCBI taxonomy): Eukaryota > Metazoa > Arthropoda > Insecta > Lepidoptera > Geometridae > Aplocera > Aplocera efformata. Next base: position 2,775,635 of record OV121058.1, on the reverse strand, counting down.
TCAAAGATTTTATTTTCGGAGTAGGGAAACACATGACATGTCCATTGCAGTGCACGGCACAAGAATATTTCTACAGACCGTTCAACGTGACCAGGACCACGCTCTCTGGCGTGGCAGCGTACCGTTCAGCCCTGACCCTGGACTGGCTAGCGGCTGAAGATAATCGGCAGAGAGAGCTGGCGCTGGCTTTCGAGACGGAAGCTTCTCCCCCAGCGAGGATCGTGGCCTCTGACTGCATTGCTTACCCGAAACCTGCATCAGGGAAAATCGCTCGGCTTATGTTGGAGTTGTTGAAGTATGTATAGTGGTACCAGTGGGTTTTAATGACTCCTACTAATATTATAAACGCGAAAGTTTGTAAGTAACATCCATCCAGGATGTTTGTTACTCAATCACGCCAGAACGGCTGAACGGACCTGGATGAAATTTGGCACAGAGATAGATTATAGTCCGGAATAGCACATATGCTACTTTTTATCCCCGAAAAATGTAACGTTCCCGTAGGAAGTCCAACCGCTGGTAACACCGCAGCTAGTGTAGAATAATTTTGGTGAACCACACATCATAGAACTTTGGGAGGTACGGATAACGCGTTTAACGCGTTCCTACCTCATACTTGTAGGCTGTGGAATGAGCTGCCTCCAGAGGTTTTCCCGAGAGAATACTACATGGTCTGCTTCAAGAGAAATAACTTTTCAGGGTAGGCAACATATTAGCAGTTACGGATGTTGCTGATTTTTATAGGCTACGGTAACCGCTTAACACCAGGCTAGCCTTTTTTTAACTGTTAAACTGTTTATATTAAAAAAAACTGTTCTGGCGCACGTGAATCTGTCATCAGCAGCTATAGGATGAGTTCTGGGTTCGATCCACGGCCGGGCCAAACGTACTAATCGAGCATGAAGTTTAAATTTTTCTGTCAACTACTTGTTTCCGGTCCTTAATTTTTTAAAGAATGTTTTATTGCTAGCAGAACCTGAGAATTAAATAAAATGTTAGCAGATTTGCAACGTATATCAGCAGTCCTTCTATGGTACTAATCCGATACCCAATGACGACCACGCACATGAATAGAATCTACTTCTACGTACTAATATCCTTGTACCATTCAGAAATCTTGAAGGAGACGACGGCATCCTCATCGCTGACCTGATTCAAGCTCTATTACGTTCCAAACTCCTGGTGGAAACGTCCATGTTAGAAGCAGAACCTGATCTTGAATCCTTAGTGAAAACCCCAGGCGTGATGATGGGGGAGCCCCACGCGACTTTCCCACGGATCCTGGCCATGGTGTGGATGACTGCCACAGATCCTATTGCCACTAAGAGATATGGATGGTGTCCTATAAGCAGGGTAGTATTTTGAAAATGTATGTGTTGAAAATTTTGGAACTAGCTGAATGCCTACCTGATGTTAAGTGGTTACCTCCGCCCATTGCAACAGCAATGCAACTTAGGTCAGTCTCACTCTCTTGCGCCCGTCACCTGAGACGGGGATGTTACACCCTTCTACCGGAACACAGCGTTGAGAGTGCGCCACTGCTTAGCGGCAGTTCTGGTGGCAGTACTTCTCCGGGCGAACTTTGCACAAGTTCTACTTCTACTTTCTGTTACTCTTTTAGCACCACTCACGATGTACGTAGGGATTCAAATAGTAACCTTAGGATGCGAGCAACTGGACCCCCCTAACCTACAACATCAATAATTTTGATATGCTCCTTCCTAGGCATGTAAAGACTCAAGTGGCGTCGTGTTGCCAAACAAGATCATCGTGCATTTTGACGTGAATACGTTTTTAAATTTGCTTCCAATTGGTATTATTAATAAATGAATATGAGTGTGAGTGTGAGCGTGTTATGTATGTATGTAATCACACGCTCATGCGCACTACACACAGTTTGTTCTGCTGCTACAAAAACACTCCACGCTCCCCAACGCCTTGTTTCAATTTGTGCCCCAGGTGAACAGATATATATCAGCGACCAGGCCGGTAGACATTGCGGAATACCTCCACGCCCTGGACCCTGTAATCGCGAGGGCGCGCTTCATCATGGAAGAGTTTATCCAACACGTAACACCGATCAACGTCTATGGTAGGACAAGCTTTGGCTACGGGAAAAAAGGAAGATCTAACAAAGAAGTAAGATTTTATTGATGACTAGCCACTCTAGAGTCCGGTCCGCGCGGCGAATTATATCTGTAACGTCCCGCATCTAGTATCGAAAAGCAGTATTAATAACAGCTGAATTTGCGTCTGTTGACGCGTGAATAGGATCGATGACCGCGCGAGTTTTTCGACCCAATCGAAGCGTAGACGCTAAAGCAATTGTAATTTTTTGACCCAATCGAAGCATGGACGCTTGAGTGGCTAGCGGCCCGCACCGGCTACGCACGAGTTCTTATTGTCGTTATCTTAAACAATGACTGCAAGGCATGCAGGTCATTCATTTGATTATGATTTATTAGGTAAATAATGATTATTATAAAAAATATTAATGTGATTAAAACTATTAATAAAAATTTACAGTATATACATACTACAGCGCGGAATAATTATCCGACAAGGACTGCATTCGTTGTAAGTTTATTTTTAACTATCATCTTAATATAAGAGTTTTGTTAATGTATTATTAAGTAATTTTTTTTATGTTTGATACCTCAGAACTCCTTCATTCATCAACCAATTTAGAGAATTATTTTTTTATTTGTCAATACCAAATCTGAGCAGAGAGCCTGGTGCGCAAATAGCACCGACGCCGACTTCCAATCCGAAAGTAACTGTTTCCAGACGCGCCCCAATTAGTTTTTAAAAACCAAATCAAATTAAAAAATACTTCTTTAGGGAATCTGTTCTAGAATCAAAATTTAAAGACAAGGTCGGTGGACCTTGAATTCCTGAATAACTTGTGAGAGTATATCAACTCGGTTATTATATCTTAATATCCGATTGTGCCAGGAGTTACGTTTTTCGAGTGTATTCTTTGGCACGCTCTGTAACCTAAACGGTTGTATCGTTTTGCCTTAATTGTGATAGTGAGAGCTATATCAAAATTATAAAACTTAGAGACCGATTTTCGGCTCTATATTATATGAATAATAATTCATTCGTTGACATATTTCACATAGCGCCATCTAGCCCTAAATAGATATAATACATATTGTATTTTTTTTGTAAATACCTACATATTATACATATTAACACCCAGACACAGAACAAACATTTCTGTTCGTACACAAATGCTTGTCCTAAGTGGGAATCGAACGCACGACCAACAGCGTCTTCTTGTTAATGTCTTCAAATAGGTTTTTCCTCAAACCCTGTAGTGTGGGTTACCAAAATACAGGGTTTTAGAAAAACATATACAACATATATGTTTAATTGCCATTTTTCACACAGTCAGAGATTTTTAAATTATTTTATTGTTATATTTTATACATACGCCAATTACGAGTAGAATTTCATTTCATTTCATTTCATTTATTTTCCACATATTGGTACATCAAGAACACTCTGTATCGTCAAAACCTAAAATATAAATTTGACTTACTCAGAAAACAGACAAGATACCGTGATTCAATAACAACTTATTATAAGATCATCAGCTGTAGAGAGGCTTCGTCAGGAACATAAAAACATAATGTCAAAGAACTCAATACAACAATGTCAACAAGTTTCAGCTGTAAAAGGGCTTTGTCACATAATTAAAATAATGAAAACAAAAAAATTAAAATAACACGACAAAAAAATTAAAAATAATAATATTTAAATACATGTCAATGTCCCGCTTGAATGAATGAAGAACCCGCTTCAGATGACGGCGTCAGTTTTTGGCCTAAGCTTGCTCACAAAATCTTGAAAAGAATAAAAAAATAGTTATCTTGTTGTCAGGACGGACACACTATAAAAGGCAACCAGACTGCAGAGTCTCGCTTCAAGTCGGATCTGATGGGAAATCCAATTCAAACGGAGCTGAAAAATGCATCTGACGCCGTTGAAATTGGTTTGTGTTCAGTAATGATTGTCTACATATATATTGTGATGTTTTCGTTTTAAATATATTTCTTTTGAACTCCTTCACTTGTTTTCTCTTGCCCGGTGTATATTTGGCTAGCTCGTAGGTACATATTTATTTAAAAAACAAACCGGCCAAGTGCGAGTCAGACTCGCGCACGAAGTGTACCATTATTTATAAATCATAAAATAAAAATCACGTTTTTTTATGAGATCCCCCTTAAATATTTGTTTTATTCTGTTTTTTTAGTATTTGTTGTTAGCGTTAACAGAAATACATCATCTGGTTACAGACGGCCTGGTGACAGACGGACAGACGGATAGCGGAGACTTAGTAATAGGGTCCCGTTTTACCCTTTGGGTACAGTACCCTAAAAACTAGGTAGGAGTACCTAGGGTTTCGTATGAACTTGTAGGTAAACGTGTAACTTGTAGGTTTATCATGTACTTGTGCTTTTAATTTGCTTTTCATTTACTTGTGCTAAATGGTATTGCTTGTTGCTAAATTTCATGGTTATAGATCAACGGAAAGTACCCTATAGGTTTTGAGCCGTATCTTTTGATTGAGATGATTTAGAAGTCAGATTTTTCACTGCTCGTAGGGATTGCAGACCTGAATATTTGATATTAATTTCAACTTGATACCTCCACGTGTTCCTGTGAAAAAGGGTCTTCACTGTAAGCCTGTTTTCTTTGTCTATCTGCTGAAAATTCAAACTTTCACATTCGCGTAATACTTTATAAATACACTGTGAAAACAAACCGTTCTTTTGACATCCTACCTACTACAAAGCAGCGCCATCTGGTATCTATATCGGAAACATGGCCGCAAAATTCTCTCGTTGTTTCACATCAAATATTGCCATAGAGTTTTGTGCAAAATCATGTCAAACCAAAATACAATCCCAATTTTTCTACCCCAACCCTATATTGGTCACGTCAAGAACTGTCTATGTCTGTCAATAATAATGGTATCAAATTAATGTGAGAGTTTTGTAAATATCTGTTTTTTCATGGTTTCTGTTATTTTCATGAGATATATCATGACGCTTGAGGCTTGGGGATGGAATCGAAAATATGCCATGTGCTGTTTTGGTTAGGTATTGTGGTGAGTTTTGAAATTGATTTTGTTTAGTTTTATAAGGCTACGTCTCCTAAAAGCCGAAAAGCCATTGAAGCCTTAAAGTGGTTTGACACCAGAGTAAAGAAAAAGTACAAATATTGGTACCTGATTAAGGATCAAAACGAAGGCATTGGAATAATAATTGCGAAGGTTTCCTTACTGATCTATCAACTTTTCTAATAACATTCAATGATTTTTGTTATTATCAGCCTATACTGTTCCACTGAGGGACAATGGCTCTCTTTCTTCAACAACTATATCGAGGTTCTATATTGAAGCATCAAGCATAAGTTCTAATATTTCCGCCAGTTCCCCTCAATAAGCTCCGACTTGGATCTAGAGCCGGATCTATCTGAAGACCGCTGGATGCACAGAAACTCAAGAAACCATTATGGCGAGGACTCCTGCAGCAGTGTACGACCTTCAGCAAGAGATGTTGTGAGAAGGTTCTACGCTATATTGCCATAGTAAGACTTCTAATTTTGAAGTTGCAAATCATCAGAGCTCATAATGACCTTACAGCTCTGCTGTCTGCGACTGTATTCCTCTGCGTCGTGAAATCCATTCCTATGTAGGACAAACATATGTATTCACAGAAAAACAACTATGTATAGTGATGTACTATGTATTTATTAATTTTGTTATATTTACATAGCTAGTGAAGTGACCATGAATATTAATTATATTTATCATCATTATCCACCCCTTATAGTCTATTGCTTGATTAACGTATTAAAATATAGGTTTCTCCCAATTAGCGTCTTCGGTTCTACGTAACCTCCCTTATTTTCCTATTAAAAACCAGCTGGTTGTGGAGACATCCCAAATATAGTTTAAACGCTTAATCTTCCAATAATACTTCCAATAGTATTGTACTTATTCTGGGCAGAAGACCGCGCTTTTCTGAGAACTGCTTTCAGTATGGACAAAGACCACTCCAACACTGCATTTCTGCACAAGTTCCGCGCGACTGTATACGGGATGTCTGAAGATGACGATATGCTGGACAAAGAAGGTGCTTTCTACGCTGCAGTCCTGACCCCTCTTGTTTTCCTCCAGCAGTACAGGGACATGTGGTGCTTGTTGGAGCGGGTAAGTTCCTCTCGTCATACTTTTGTAATTTTCGGTGGAAATTTCCGTCCATAACACAACAGCCAACATCTGAGAAAAACACAGCAGCATACAAACTTAGGTATGGGGCAGTCTGAATAACTGTACTTCATATTTTTGTAAAATATTACAAGAGCTTACGCAAACAACAAATGAACTTACGTACTGATGAGCGCACTAGGGTTTTCTCTGTCGAAGTTGATATGGACACAATACAAACAGCGAATATCTGAGAACAATCAATATGCTCGCCATACAAAGTTACGTTTCTACCAACTGATAAACAGGGTTACATCAAGTTCTAACGTTTTCGTGACTACATTTATAAATCAACTTTGAGTTCAACCTACGTCCTCAAAACAGTCTCGTATATCTCAGAATAGGCATATCTCAGAACCAAAACTTCGAGTGTGACATCCATCAATCCTGATTTGGTTACCATGGTGGTTTAAATAACATTTACTTTCATGTGGCATGAGAATGAGAAATTATAACAATGATGAGAAACCGAGAATCCTATGGTCGGGAAATTACGCTTGATCTCGTAGGTACATGTTTATTTTACAAGTAAGGTTTCCAAGTTTTTTTAATAATGCAACGGAAATAAATGTTTTACTTTGGCCCAGAAATAGAAGTCTTCATCCTCTTTTATCGAGTCGATGTTTCATGAACATAGGAGTGAGTTCTGGTGTAGGAGTATCAATGTGTAAGCGTCCGTTTATCCTTCCTAATAAATGTGTGTTTTCAGTTTCACAGGGCACTTCGTATGTACCAGATCTCACATCCCACTGAAAAACGATCAGCGTTAAAATTACTGCAAAACTTCAGAGCCGTAAACCAAAAGGTCGTATGTATATGCTTCTTTTGACGTACTTTTTAGGATAGCGAAATGTATAAAATCCGTGAAGTGAATTACTATCATATTTCTGCCAGAAAATTCTGGTGAAATTCTGGTGAAATTCTGGTGAAATTACACTTTATTTTATTTTATTCGTTATATTCCATTACTTAAACTGACATCGGAAAAAACGAGGTACTTAATATTTTATTTTGGAGTATTTGTTACGCGATGTCAGCCAATTTTGAACAGATTTAGAAATTTTCTAATTTGATAAAGCTTCCCTCTACCTTGGTTTAATAGAAATTTCAAGAAAAAGTTCCACATTACAAGGTCAAAAAAATTAATCTGATTATGTTATATTATCTAGTAATTAGAGTTCAAATAAAACCTAGAATATTTACTAAAATGTTTCTAGTTAAGGGAAAGACACTTTGTGCATTTGTTCTTTGTAAGTTGGTAATTACAACTGAACAATAGCAACAGCCTCACAGCTCAGTTGGCAGGACGCTGTTGGTCGTGGCTTCGATTCTCACTTAAGCAGGTAGGGGAGCTGCTACCTACCGCGTTGTATTCCCTGGGTGTTGCTAAAGGAGCCATCAAAAGTAGTCAAGCAGTGGTGTAGTTACATTGCGGTGTCCCCGGAAATTACAGGCGACTGAGAAGTTACATCCCCATCTCAGGTGACGGGCGTAAAGAGATGCGACTTGGGTCTTCTTATACTTTGGTCGGGGAGGATATCGTATTGCTGTTGATAATATGAGTCTTCAACTCGTCCCGTAATTTTCATGGCATAAAAAAGCAACATGAAAGTCATCGATATGCGAGTTCATATCGCATTTGACAGGTTTATTAAAAAATTAGATGCCGCCCCGCGGTTTTATCCGCTGAGTTCCTGTTCCCTTGGGAATACGGGGACAAAATATAGCCTATGTTACTCGCTGATAATATAGCTTACCATTGGTGAAAGAGTTTTTAATACCGGTTCAGTTTAGGCAAATAAACAAACTCACTTTCGCATTTATAATATTAGTTAGGATTTGGGATGATCGGGCGCTAAAACATCAAAAATTTTGATATTTTTTTCCATTGGATAGCTATAACTTACCAGCAATAAAATTTGTACCAAAAACCACTTTTATCATTGTGATTTCCAAATTTCAGATCCGTTTCTTTATAAACGACCTGCCAGGGTCGGACCCTGTCCCCCGGAGTCATCACCAGGAACCTGAGCCTGATGAGTCCCACGACAAGAAGGATATGAGATACTTGAAAGAGCTCATTAAAAATCTTGGATGATTATTACGATGATTTTTAATTTTGTCGGCTTTTTATTTGTATTTTTAACCTAATGCACTCGAGGTGCTGCCTCAGGGTTGAATGGAGGTAGTTATTTACAATATATTTAAGTATAATAATAATAAGAATAAAGAAGTTTATTTGAGAATCTTAGAAAACATATTTGCGAGGACACTGGTAATATACGAGTATTACGGAAGTATTTTGTTGTTATGTTCAACTGGCAATGGTAATGATGGCGTTAAAAAAATATTGATAGAAAAAAATACAGCCGGTATTTTTTTTAAATACAAGTGGAATTCGAACTCGCATATCCTAAAGGTTTCGCTCTCGCGGTTCGTACTGCCAATATTATAAACGCGAATGTTTGGATGTATGGATGGATGTTTGTTACTCAATCACGCCAGAACGGCTGAACGGACCTGGATGAAATTTGGCACAGAGATATATTTTAGTCTGGAATAGCACATAGGCTACTTTTTATCGTAAGCCCTCGTCCTTCACCCATAATGCTACCACACCACCACCAATATATGTTATTAGCTGCGCCCCGCAGATTACAACTGGCCATCCTACGGGAATACTTCACTTTTCAGGGATAGCCTATGTGTTAATCTAGGATATAACCTATCCTGATACTAAATTTCATCCAAATTCGTTGAGCCGTTTGAGCGTGAAGGAATAACAAATACACACATACATGCAAACTTTAGCATTTATAATATTAGTATGATTAAATGTACCTGCTCAAAACGAGTGTCTCTCCAGAGGGAACGATTATTTGAGTGAATTTAAGTACATTGGGTCGCTAAGATACTAGCTACATTTAACTCAATAAGGAAATGTTGGTTTAATTTTACTTTATCCTGCTTGTTTGGTGATTATATTGGTGTTCAGTGGTAAATTTACCAGCGATCCGCGTCCATGTTTCAGCTTTAAAATGTATATTGTTGTGTGTTTCCTTTTAATTTGGTCTATCTGTTACATAGTGTTGAGTGAAGCAAGGTGTAAACCAAGTAAGTATTTTAGTTTTAAACTGACATTACTACTTTTTTAATTTCTACCGACTTCCGGAGTTGGATACGGCGTTTTTTTTAATGTTTCGTACCTCAGTTCTCTGTTCCATCAACCGAATTAGAAAATTATTATTTATATAAAAAGATATGCTTTCAGATTGGTCCCGTAGATTTTTTTTTAAATCGTTTCAATAGTTTGTTAGTTAAAACAAAATAACTAGAAGATATATCTTCCAAGTAAACGAAAATGCTGAGGCCGTGAAATAAGGTTGAAAGAGTTGAAATTGGTTCTTTTTTCGATTTTTAACTCAGTCAATTGTTTGTTTCTATGTTTAACTCCGTCACTTGTTTGTTTCTACCAGTTTCTGTCCTACGCTGAGTTCGAGATTAAATTTAGACCCTATGTCATCTAGATATTGCTGTAATTAGTAGTAAATATTTCTGCTCGGTAAGTCCGATGCGATGTGGGATCGAATCTCCGCTTTTTCTTTTATTTATTTCCATTGGCCTCACAGCTATATTGAGTGGTCTTGCCAAATAAATATACTCGTATTAGTTTTAATTGATCGTCTATAATAAATTCAGTTGAGAAAAGATAAAAGATTTTGCATTTATTTTTAAAACGTTTATAATTTTCCGATTAAGGTTTTTAAGCAAATAATAAAAGATGCGGGGAAATGTCTAAATTAAAGTATCAACTAGGTTGCGTATATTGCGTTTATACACTATTTTGCATGTAGAGCGTAAAGGATGTGCATTTTTAAATTGAAAGATCTCTATGTAATATCAATATTAATTTTCATTATAATGTTATTTCTTGTAAATTTTCAGACAACCATGATACCAATCTTGTGTACTTGTTAGAAACAAATGAAGTCCATCGAGAAATTAACAAAAAATTTTTGGAATTCTATTATAAAAACACTAATATAGAAATGATACAATCAATATCTTCTTTAAAAAACTGTTCTGCCATCCTGACGGAAACTATGGAAGATGTGAAGATTTTACGGTAATTACGGGTTTGTAAATCATGTTGCTAGCTGCACGCAGATATAAGTTATCCTGGTACCAAATTTCATCCAAATCCGTTGAGCCGTTTGAGCGTACACAGACACAGAGAAACGCATACATACAAACTTTCGCTTTTATAAAAAATATTATTTCCATTTAACATGACTCACAATGATTTTAAACATTAAATTATAATGATTCTAGATTTGACTAAGATTCACTTTTCATGTGTTATAAAAATTTCACTTCTCCACTATTACATTATAATACTACTATTCAATTACATTATGATCATAATGAAGTTCTTGTTTGCCGAGTTCCTCTGTCTTGTTTCATTGTTAAGAATCATGATAAGAATCTTGTAAGCCTGTTTAATTACTACATCTCCAGACTTTGTAATACCTGATCGGACCTTCGATTTGGGCATATTTTTTATCTGCATTTAACTGCATACCACTTTAGTATATTTGTCGAGATACAACACATACAGATAAGACAGTTGTCTTTTAAATGAGATTAGAGTAGCGATCTAAATGAACATGAATGAGGTTTAAAATAAATACCTTATTTCCTCCTGCACGGCTATAATCCGAATCTATAGCTATATTTGTAGCTATAACTTTTCTACTTTCGGATGTAAGGTTTGTACCTTTCTATTTCATAAACCAAAATGAATTTTATCATTATACCTACTCGTGGTAGAATGATAGTGTATCTGATGTCCAGGTTTCAGAAGATTGTTTTATATTGTTTCAGATACGTGATCCATTTGTATGTTGATGGTTTTTATGAAACTAACTATAACAACGTTATAGATAATGGCCTGAGATGGGCAGGCGATATTGGTAAAGCAAGTTACCGCCAAGTCTGCAAAAGTGATGTTAATTTCAAACGTGACGACAAAGAAACATGCGCAGATTATTTGGAACCACAAAAACATGTCAAACTGGTTTCTGAAGAGATAATGTCACCAAATGTGTACACCAGCCAAGAATTCAATAAATTAAAACTGTTAATGAATTCAGTTAAGTATTTCAATATTTTAAATATACTCAGGAATGTGGATGTTCCCCAAAGAGACATCGAAACCATCGAAAATATAATAGTTGTTTGTGGACCTGTTACCCAACTTGAAAACTTTGATGATACATTCAAATATTCAGATAAGATCATTAAAATATCATTTTCTTACGATTGCTATCTCAGAAAAGGCGTAGTTGCAATTCTAGCTCCAAATCCAGAAGCGGTTGAAGAAACTAGTATACCAGTCATATTTTATACAGAACCTTATGTCCAGACTGATGTGACAGCGTTCAGCAACTCGATAATAAGGTTTAGAATAATGAAGTATTTAGCACAAGCGTTTACGGAATTCATAAAAGAAATGAAATTGAAAAGAGTTGCGATCCTATCTGATGATTCAGAAGAGAGCGTGGCTTTTGAGAAGGAGTTGAGATCGTTGTTTAACGGTGAAGGCATATCATATATTGTGGTTTCCACATTAAGTGTCAATAACTCCTGCTGCGATTTTACTGACGTGAGTATCCTTTACTTTCGTCCTCTCATAAGTGCGAATGTGAGTTTGTTTCTTCAATGAAATATAAATATTAATTATCCAGTCCAGCCGTAGAACTCGTCTAAACAAGTGTCTCGGACAAGTGCTGCCTCCACACAAGGAAAATCCACCACCATGCAGTGGTGCACTCTCGCTGCTGTGTTCCGGTGGTAGGGTATGGGTGCCGGTGAAATAACAGGCACTACTATCCTCAGAGTTGTGTGGAGGAAGTATTTCCTCGGACGTACTTGGCAAGTTCTACTGCTATTTTGGGTTGCTCCTTTTGCACCACTCCAGGATCATGTGGGACTCAGGGTGTTACGGACGCGACCAACATGGACCTGCAGAAACTAACCTTTTTTACCCTTAGGCTTTCGACTCGTTGAAACAAGCGGAAGTGAAGATAGCGGTTGCAAACGTAGACCAGAAAAACGCGGATATGATGATAAATCATAAGAGTATTTATAGTAAAATCCTTTGGCTCGCACGTGACTGGCCACCCGATACAACAACTAAAGCTCTCAAGGTAAGTTACGAAATATAAATTAGTTTAATTAGTTTAGTTTAATTGTCATACACAACACGATAGTACTACAACTCAATAGCAAGTTTATTTTGCGAAAATGTAAAACCCTTTCCTAAGGGTAATGGTAACGTACTGATGAACATCAAATGCCTGAATAGATCTTCATAAATTACATAAGAACCATCTTGGCCATGTCACCTTCCAAACAGAAAAAAACTTATCAAAATCGCTCCATTCGTTCTGGAGCTAAACGCTATGTGAAATGTTGATGAATATTTATTAATTTTTAATATAAAAGTAGCCCCGTCAAAATAGGTAGCCGTTTTTTAGATTAGCCGGAACAAACAGAGAGACAGACAAAAATATTTTAAATTGTGTTTTTGTTATAAGAACCGTATATAATTTCAAATGCATTTAGTAACAAGGTGTATTACAAACAGACACTGCAATTTTATTTATTTTTATACATTGGGTATTGTGAATATAATGGTAATATTGTTTTTATTAACAAAGAATTTTCTTTTTAAGAGATTAAAGAGCATTATATCAGTACGCCCGAAACGAACCCCTTTGAAAACGTACCTCCAAGCCGTTGTTAATACAATACGCATTTTTTATAACAATACCTATAATGACAAATATACATTGGACTATAACGATGATTTTACACTGGACTACAATAATAGACAGTAAGTGTTCTCAAATTCTTCTTTTGTGTGAGTTAGTGTAAACTCTAGTCGACATGGTTTAACGACAAGTATAACCGGGACCAACATCTCGGCGTCCTCCGAAGCACGGAATCGCTGAGGTAAAATACCACCGCACGGTCACCCACCCAATTAGTGACCGGCTGGAGAGTTGCTTCTAAGCGTGCTTTGCCATGAACGCTTCATCATCATCATCATCATCAGCCTATATTAGTCCACTGCTGGACATAACCCTCTCCTAGTAAGTACCTCTGAGTTCGATCTTCGGCAGTTCTTAGCCACTGAAAAAAAATTATGTATTCCCCCTCTAGTAGTAAATTTCTAAAACTAAAACTCGCAATACTTAATGGTATTTATAAATACCGGTTCGACTGATCTTGAGCCGGTGCTTGAAATATAGGTGTTTCTCCAGTTACCAGTATGCATTATAACGGTATTATCAGATAAATTTATATACCGGTATTATTCGACAGTCATTATATTCATATAAGTATCGTTTACTTTGAGCTCGGACTTATAGTTTTGGTGTAACTTGTATTAAAGTATATTTTAAAATGCATTTCTACCATTGATCAATAGATCAATGGTAGAAATGCATTTTAAAATATACTACAATAGGCTACAGCTACTTTTAAGTTTCAATAACAGTAATATGTAAATACGGTACTGGTAGAAAGTCCTAATCGATATGAAATAACAACGATTTGAAAATCTTACCACAACCGTTTTTCAGATATTTCGTACACCATCTTCGGGAAGAAGTCAAACTGGAAGACGAAACAGAGATCGATGTTGTGCTATCAAGAAGTGGAAACGAATCGACTGTCATGAACTTCAAGCGTGGCCGTAGCACCGTCAAATTGCACCTTGCTAAACTTTATGATAGAAATAGCGATTGTACTATTAAAAGTGCCAACTTTTACAAGCCATGTGACGATTATAATCTATTGTTGATTATGCTGGTAATTGCAGTGTTTGCGTTGACCGTACTTGGTATAGTCTATTTCTTTACAGCCTCAAATACTGTATATAGTCGTATGAGTTAGTATCACCACTAATATCACCATATAATATTATATTTAAAAATACAAGGTCTATAACAAAATCGTACAGCAACTATTCTTCTCTTCTGCAGTAGAGCCGATTTATTCACATGAACCTTCATAAATGTATATTCATCGTTTTGTTTCTGGCGTAACCCAAATAAAAAACTTCTTTTATTCTAATTATCTGTATGCAGATATATAATATAATAATATATCTGTATAACAAAATATAGACCACGATGTGGTCGCAAACTTTTTATTGGACTGCTTACCATTTGTACCGAATTTAAAAATACCGGTAACCGAATCGCTGGTTCAAATGGTGCAAAAGGTTTTATAATTTTATGAAAAAATGTATGTGCTCTATCCTGCTTGCTCAAAACGGGGAAGAAATATCTTGAGGGTGTCCTCATGTCATGTTGGAAAACCAAAAATTCCAATGATTGACTTGAGCAAGAGTTTCAGGCTGTTAAGTACGTTATTAAAATGTGATGTCTTAGTATAACTTGTACTTAAAAACTGTTATGCCTAGTAAGTGCCTAATATACCTACGATTCTTCTGTGAATTAAGTTACCTGTTTTTTAAGAAAGGTACATTATTTATTATTATTATCATTTAAAGCTTTAATATAATTAAATAATAAAATATATCCTGGGTTTTATTTCATTTTTTCTTTTTTCCATAACCATATTTCTTCATCCATATATCATATTTTATACAGACATTTATGTCACTGACTGAGACAATATCGACCCATCAAGATAATTCGATTAATAAACTGAAATAAAATATAAAAAAAGCTTATGTAGGTATACATTTTATAAACTAGAAATCGTTACCGAAATAAAAAGCCGCGTCGTGGTTATATAAAACGTATATTTACAATAATAAATTATTATCTGGTTTTCTATTGTGCTGATTATGAAATAAATACGATAAATACAATATATTTATGGTAAATTGTTATCGGATTTCAATACTTTTTTACAACAGGTTTATTTTACATAATATAAACTATATTACGTAATGGTTGAGTTTATAGAGAAACGTTGCGGAGTGCATGTGCAAACGCTTGTCTGACACTACCCACAGCTTGTCCACAGTTTTCGTTTCTGGCAAGAGCATTGATTAGCTGAAAGAAAAAAAAAAAACATGTTTTAGCAAGTTTTAATATGAAGTAATTTTCGTTCTTCAATATCTTTCTTTGCGACGAGTTCACTACTTATTGCACATATTACAAATTTTCGACTACATCTTAAAAAACTACATAAAACTATTAAGCAGATAAATAAGGAGAATATAAATAAATCCGCTCATTTCGTTTTGTTCAATAAATACTGACTTAATATTTTTTCAAGATGGCTGACAGCTCGTACCAAACTCAATGCCGGACATGTAAAAATTTACACGCAAAGTAAACATATACGTGTGTATATAACGTGTCACAGTCAACACATGAGCTTGCTGGGCATTTGCTCCACTCTTGACGCAGGACCATCTTCGGAGCTATGTAATTCTGTCGCCGAGGGGTTTCTTTGTTTTTCCCCTCGGGTTGGTTCAGGTTGGAACATACATATCTAAACTTGTCGCGGTTGAATTCGAAAGAGACCCCATGACTGTCAAGTGTCGAAGATGAGTGGTTTGAAGACGCATTGGCGCTAAGGTAAGGGAAGGAACGTCGATGGAATTTTAATCGGTAGGCCGGTGACTGTAGTGGCAAGGAGCTTACATTGCAACTACAGTTCCGGTAGAGTCCGACATACCCCCCTGTGCTCCCCGAACAGAGGGGAAAGCGTAAAGCATTTTCCCATCGTTAAAAAAAAGAAGACGTATCTGTAAATATGACTAGCTAAAACATATCATATCTGACATATCCAGACATCTGTTTGAATGTAATATACCGAAGGAGCTCCTGTGATACGTTATAACTCACGAGTATGTTTAGTTGTGTGTAACATTTTGACATATCCAATCGATACTTGAGGAATAGATGGGTTCGCGAGTTTGAGGTACTCACGTTAACGACTGATCCGAAAGCTTGCTCGTAAACTTGGATGACAGGTGGAAGACTGGAGGCTGTGACCACGGCTGCCACATTGTTGCTGCGAGCACTCAGGGCATAGAACATGCGTTTCACAGTGCAGTAGGCTTCATTGAGGTATCTGAGGGCAATCGGTTGGATAATTCGTCTTGTTATGTACAATGAAGAGTTACTGAACTATATTGATGGATTTGAGCAACGTCCGTTTGATCGGTCTTCAGTACACAGTTGCTAAATGATTTAATAATTTAATTATTGGGTTGTCCAGTTGCCCGCGTCCGTAGGTGAGGATCCTGTAATATCCCGTCGCGTACCCCCTGGGTGGTTCCAAAGGAGCAACTAAAAGCAGTAGAACTTGTCCGGAGAAGTACTGCCTCCACACCTGGTGATCTGATGCTAAGGAGAAGAGTGTGAGCGCTAATGCAATCACAGATGCATGAGACGTAACATCCCCTTCGGGTGACGGGATCAACGGGATGCGACTTGGGTATGAGGACTTAGGTCGAATTTTTGTTGTTATGGGCGGAGGTAACCACATGTTATCAGGTGGGCCTTCAGCTCGTTTGCGTCCTGCCCAATCAGTAGTATAAGAAAAAAAGCTATGTACGAGTATCATTGACACTTTTTATTTGACATTGTCACTAAACAGCTGAAATAGTAATAATCAATCAATTAATAATTATTATAGTATTAACAAATTGTGGATTTTTTTATGTATCAATATATTGACAATGCCTCTATACAGCATTGTACAGTAATTTTTTAATTATATTTTAATTTAATTGTGATAATATATTTGAATTAGTAATTTTGTTTCACGCTACTTTGCTTAACTATTGTAATTTGTGCCATGACATATTATAATTATTCCATAACATTATTATTAGACAGCGTGAGAGCGTAGAGAGCGTGGTGGCCCAAGGGCATAGATGCTGACTTTCAATCTGAAGGTTGCTGGTTCAAACCCACACGTGCACCAACGAGTTTTTTCACTGGAAAAAAATTATGTGCGCAATACCACGTTCTCAAAACGGTGACAGAAAACATCGTGAGGAAACCTGTCTGGTGCATGTCTTAGAACCAAAAATTCGACGACATGTGACATCTACCAATCCGGATTGGGCTCCCTTGGTAGATCAGAGCCATTCACTCTGAATTATCGACAGTATTCCGGTGTCCCTGCAGTGGGACCATTAGAGGCTGGTACGGTATTATTATTAGACTATGTACAAAAGTTTTTTTTTTATTTGAGCCTCCAAAAGTTACTATAAATTCAAACCTCAGAAACACTGGCTTCTAGTCAAGCGACAGGGAAATGTCATATGAAGGATATTTTTTCACTTTATGGTGCTCCTCGAGACAGGGTAAACAGGGTTTTAGAATGCAGTACTATTTACCCATAGTTGCTTTCATTAGCTGTGGCGAGGATCGCGTCCCAGGCCGCATCCACATCATAGCTCCTGCCTTCTCCGGCGCACCCTGATTGTGGACCAATCTGAAAAAGATCCGCATTATTAACCAAATCACAATCACACACTGCAACATGACGAAGGCCTTCAAGCGGCTTGAAAACTCCGAGTTGGCCTCTATCAATCTGGAGAATGCTCGCGTGGTTTATTAAAACCCATTTTCTCTCGCTTGTTGTGAGTAGGCAGCATTGAGGCTGACAGAAATACGGAATTAAGTCTATTTATTTTGCTATAAATACTCGAGTAGAACAAATAGCAGACATCAGTGTGTTCGGTTGGCTAACTCGGAGTTTTCAAGCCGCTTGAATGCATGGCGTCTTCGAGTTTTTGGTTTTAAAGTATGCCGGTATCTTCATGATAATTCCTTGAATCTATTTAATCCATAGCAAAAGTTTACTCAAATTTATCCTCCGTTTGGTGCCTTCCATAATAAAGTAGTGAGCTAAGCTACACATTAAACATCACTCACATAGTTCACTGTCTTTTTACTATTCGTTCCTCTGTAAATATTTTATGAATCCTGTGAGATCATGTACACCGCTGACCAACCTTCCAAGCCACACATTCCTCTCCATCCAAAGGTTGCCTGGAAGAGATCGCTCTTAAGCGATAAGGTCGCCTATTGTACATTATTGTTTAAGATTCTTTGTACATTTATTTATGTTAGTGTCAAATAAAGTATTTTTGTATTGTATTGTGTAGAACTCGTTAGAACTTGAAACAGTATAGGTAATTGAATTAGGTCGATGCAGCCATGCTAGTCATCCATCACTGTCCCTGAGGGACCATCCATCATACTACTCCATTGTCTCAGTTCACCGATACAATAGAATTGATAGGGGTTTTCCATTGAATGAATATCCATTGCAGTTTGATTGTTCATACGTTAATGGTAAATAGTTTAGGCAAAATTATCGATCTAAGTTTCTTGAGGGTAAATTCAATAAAAGTGACAATAAAAGTCACAGTCTTATAAAAAACTAGCGAAAAGTTGTCGATAATCGTCTCTTCATGACCCCGATCATGAGATCACCTCCATCTATTCGGAGTATTTGCCATCCAGTCAGGACTTCACGCCAAAACATTGAAAAACTCTTATTACATCATCATTTCGAAAATTGCGGGACCCATATCGTGTTATTGTACCTCTGGTTTTGATCTAGTGCACCTGATGGATAAAACCAGCAACCGTTGGTTTGAAAGTCGGTGTGTATAATTCTAGGTCACCATGTTCTGTTTTATCACTAATCGAGCTGATATCAATCTATCAATAGGCTTTTGTTCTCTCTAATACAAATGATAATACCTTAGTAATAGCCATAAGCCATAAAGATTAACGGTTTCCATTATCTGTTATATTGAGACATAGCAAAATAATTACGGTTGCTTTGATCTGGGATAATGATATGATGCTCGTACGATATCATTACCTATACAGGATGTTTCTGATTAAATCATCGTGTGAAAGTTGACGACCTTCATATCATTCTGTTTATGCATGAGAGTCCCAAATGCGTAGTCTGCGGAAAAACCATCAGTACTAGATCTGTAGTAGATACACGTAGATAGTAATCTGTGCAAGTTGAAATTTAAATTTATGTATCGTATGTTTTATAATTACCAATGTGAAGAAATTTGCTTTTAAAAGCAAATACGGAGGTGTGTTTAATTATTTTTTGCACCGGTATGTATTTGAAATGATGTTTTTGGTAATGGCAATGTTTGCAGAAAAGTTTTAATATTATGTATTATATTTATATTTCTCCCAGTTTAAGGAAGTTAAGGTTTAGGAGATAAACTGCTTTAAAAAAAGCTTTTCGCTGACTTAACGATATGACATCTTAACTAGACATACATAAAATATGTAGCAAATAAGAAGGTAATTTAATATTGGAGTCCGCAGACTGCAGGTTTTTATATCAGCCGATAGGTTGATCGGCTTCTTAAGAAGTATGAAGAGGTAAACAAACGCACACTAAAGTGATTCAGTATCGGCCGATAAAAAAGTTTGATGGCGACTATTGAAGTATCGGCCGATGGCTTGATCAGTATAGCGATCTTCCCTCCCCGCATACTTGCTGATTGTTTCATCGGCCGATACCTTCTAAAACTCTAGGTGTTACTTTTAAACGCTTTGCTATTAAAGGTCTTTAGCATTATGCTACGGAACTCTAAACACGGGAAATTGCTAACAATTCCGTTGATGTGTACGTACTGAGAAACGGGCTGCCTGCGGGTCAGTCACCAGCTTGACGAGGATTTCCAGGTTGTTTCCGATGTGGCTGATGAAGGCACTTAGGTGATTGCGGATTGAATCGGGGTTTCCTTCGGTGTAGGCTTTTATGAGCTGAAACAAGCGATTGAATTTAAGGCTTGAACACTTTGAAACCTTGTTTTACATATTAATTGTAGGGGACAGATATGGAGGCACTCTCATCCAATAAAAGTCATCAAAAACAATTCAATATTGGCGAATATATTGCGTAATATTATATTTATTTATGTAACGAGCTGAACGTTCACCCACAGTGGTTACCTCTGCTGATAACAATACTATAACAAGAGCAATACGTCTTAGGTCCTACCTGACCGAAGTATAATACGTTTGGGGGGTCCAGTTGTTCACGTCCGTAGGTAAGTAGGTACCCTACACGTACCCCCTGGATGGTGCTAAAGGAGCAACTTGTGCAAAGTTCGTCCGGAGAAGTATTGCCTCCACACCTGGTATTCTGCCGCCAAGCAATAATGCTCGCATTGCTGTGTTCCAGTGGAAGGGTGTAGGTGCCGGTGAAATTACAGGCCACCGTACCAGCCTCTAATGTTCCCACTGCAGGGACACCGGCCTACTCTCGATAATTGAGAGTGAATGGGCTACCACGGGAGCCTAATCCAAATTGGTAGATGTCACATGTGGTCGAATTTTTGGTTCTAAGACATGCCGGTTCCCTCACGATGTTTCCGTCACCGTTTTAAGAACGTGGTATTGCGCACATAAATTTTTTCAAGTGTAAAAACTCATTGGTTCACGTGTGGGTTTGAACCAGCAACCTTCAGATTGAAAGTCGGCGTCTATGCCCCTGGGCCATCACGCTTTCTTACACGCTTTCACAAATTACAGGCACATGAGACGTAATATCCCCGTCTCGGGTGACGGACGCAGCGGGGTGCGTCTTGGGTCTTCTAATACTTCGGTCAGGGAGGACCTAAGTTGCATTGCTTTTGTTATGGGCGGAGGTAACTACTTAACATCAGGTCGGCTTCCAGCTCGTCCTGTCACTTCAAAATATAGGCCAACTCTCAACAAGCGAGAGAGGACAATTCAGATTGGATATCACAAGTAGTCGAATTTTTGGTCGACAAGTTGGATTCCTGATGATGTTTTCCTTCAGTGTCCAACGACCTTCCGATAGGGTTACTTACAGCAGCAGAAAGACAGGCGTCTCCCGGGCGGCCAGTGCCAAGTGATAAGGTGGTACCGATAGCCTGTGCTAATGCAATGGTCTGGGAGGTCGAGTCACGCTGGACAGCGAGGTCATTGATGATGTTCTGGAAGGTGATGACGTTGATGTTGGTGTCACCACCGTCGATGAGCCGGGACAGTGAATCGGTCAAGTGACTGGAAATAAAAAGGGTTTATAATAAGCCAGTCTTAATTTCACGCAGCTAGATGGATGGACGTGAGAGGTTTTTCATCTGACGAAAATGACGCAAATATCTGAAGGCCTACCTGATGCGCATATTAACAACAATACGACTTAGATACTCCCCAACCATTGTGAGCAGTTCATTCCTGTTGCGCCCGTCACCCTATTGCCGGCACAGGTGTGATGGCACTACATGTACGGATCAACTTGCCTCAAGTTCTAATGCTATTTTGTGTTGCTTTTTCGTACCCTGGAATTCAAAGACCTCAAGATGCGAGTAACATAAAACCCACAACATACGAAAAAAAGCACTCGACATTCTGCACGAGGATTCCTTGTGTCGCAAAAAAGGAAGCACAACACAAACACCAAGACCCGAGAAAAAACTTCTTGCTCGTCACACTAAGTGTTTCCCGGCCAGGAATCGAACCCAGGACTCTTCGCTTCCGGCTAGGAATCGAACTGGGACCTTCGAAGGCAGGGCTACCAACTAAGACACGGAGTCAACAAACATAGGTGGCCGGTTCGTAGGTACCCACTTGTGAGCGAGGCCCTCTGTGATGCTGGTGATGGTAGATACAGCCCTCTGCAACTGTTTACTTTGATGATGGTGAGAAATATACTTACTTGACATGGCCACTGTTCCTGACTGGACCAACGGCATTTTCCGGCACTGCTGTCAGATACAACGATTCATAGGAGGGGGCAGCAAGAGCGCTCTGTGGAGGTATACATTTTCTTAGTTTTCCCCATAAGAATCATTGCATTGTTTGATACCACGGTAGATCCTGGGAATCTGCCGTCCCACAGATGAGGTCCACGAGGATGGCATGCCCCGTGTTCCGGGCGCGCCGCCATAACAAACTCTTACATATTTCTTCTCCTTTGTACATGTTTTATTCAATACCTTATGATAAAATATTCATATAGCACTTTTTGTGATCACCCAGATTGTTCTGGGTGGGAATCGAAGTCACGACCTACAGCGCAGAATGCAGAGCTGGTAGTAGAGATAAATCCCAAGCGAGATCTCCTGACATTTTTCGAGATCAATCTCAAAGCATAATATGACGAGATCTCGCTCGATTTTATTTTATATATTGTAAATAAATTTCATGATAATATTTTAAGTAAAAATTCAAAAAATCTATAACCCTATGAACTTTCAAACACATTTTAATCATAATAACGAGTTAACCTACTAAAATTTTAAAGTCTAGTGCTCCGTAATATAACAAATTGTCCAATAGAGTCATAAGACTGTAATTAACTCTGGGGATAATAAAAACCCCACAATTTGGGGTCAAAGAGACCCCACGCCGCTCTTTAAGCAAATTACCCGAAACTTGTAATTATGAAGCGTGCTAACGACTTAGACTTAGTGGTTTTATTTTTGACTATTAAAATTTAACGTCTTGTAATTCGTTCTGGAGTTTAGGCTGTACTTGTTTTATGGTCCTTGACTAGGTGATATTCAAATAACCTGTAGAATAGAACCGCTCGTGGTGAATCTTGCCTAGATTTCTGTTGTTATGAGCGGAGGTAACCACTTATCATCAGGTGGGCCTGCAGCTCGTTATATTACTTCAGTAGAATAATAAAATAGATGTCGGTCCTGGCTATTTTATTGGATAACCCATATCGGACGCCTGCGGGCGGTTTCAAATCTCCAACGCAAGGGTTGGCCTCTTACATGAATAGAATAGAGTTATTAAAACATTTTATAACTAAATATAGTACATTTTCTTCTGTAGCGTACAGTCGCCTGTATGTACCTGTCTTCTAACCTATCGACCAATTAAATTGCGCGTACTATTTCGCTGTCATTGCATATGCATACGTTAAAATTCGAAATAAAGCTCGGTACAGACAGAATTTTAACGAAAAATCCGGGATAGTGAATTGTGAGTTATGAAAATCATTTGCGGGCCGACAGGTGAATCCCGATGGACGTCACTTGATAATCCTTTGTATTCATTGTTTTAACACATTTAGTGTGAAAGTTTTGATAAAATAAAAATGGGTAAATTGCTGTTTGGATGGAAACGTGGATCTGATAGCAATCTGTTTATCTTTTGATTGAAATAATTTTTAAATATTCAAATTTGTAGTATTCATGTCGAAAGTATACTATAGGAAACAGGTGACTGATACATTACTTATATAGCACTTTTTGTAAAAAAAACTATTTTCGTAGCACAAAATGCTTATTCCTGTGGAAGTCGAACCCAACACTTACAGTGCAGGAGTCAAAGCTACCAACTGAGCTTTGAGGCCAGTTCAATATCAAATGAGAGTCTGTTTTAGGTTAAAAGTCTGCTTTCTGCGGTGCTTGTTTCTAAGAAAAGGTAAAACTCAAGTTAACCTTTTTGTTACTACCTTTAACTGCAGAAAGATTTTTTTCGTGACCTTGACAGACCTTGGATTTGATATTGAATATAATAGAGTAATATAAAAGTTATATAATTAACATATACTAGTATATATATATTTGATAGATGTTATGATTACTAATTTAGTTTAAAATTTAGGGTAAAATCGTCATCGTTTGGATTAAATTAAATGTTATAACTGCGGATAAAATAAAATAAAAAGTTGTTAAACGACTCTGTTAGTCGCCTGACCAACAACCATATAATTAAAAATCCAGCCACCGCTATTATGGTCGAGTGTAACAATCTCTCAGATCCGAATACAATTAACATTATGAAACTAATAAAAATTATCAAAATCGAAGTAAACAAATATTACTGAAAGAATTTTTTTTTTTCAATATGGCGCCGACAATCAGTTAGTTTAATTTTTAATTTTGATATAATCTTTGTCACTCTCACAATTAGGACGAATCTAGCGACACCTCTCAAGATTCAATCAATCAAGCCGTGCACGCTAGAGAACGTGCCAAAGAAATATCCATATATAATTACATATATACATTCGAAAAACATAACCCTCCATGTGACGCAGTCGGGTAAAAAACAATTACAAAATAGCCATAAGGAAAATCTTGGAAACATCACTGTTTTTTTAAATAAATATGTATCTAATTATAAGACCACGCGTTCGTATAACCTACTAAGTTGCTTGTCGAAAACTATCGACCTTTAATTTCCAAATCAAACAACCATAAAGAAAATCTAAGAAACATCACTGTTTTTTTTTAATAAATATTTATCTATAAGACCACGCGTTATAAACCTACTAAGTTTCTTGTCCAAAACTATTGACCGTTCATTTTCAAATCAGTTCAGTCAATAGTTTACGAAAAAAATACATAAAGTTCACAACATCCCCAGGAAATAGAAGCTCCATCTCCCTGTCAGTCGGCTCTTGAACCCGTCAGATCCACGGCGCATTTCAATAACTCTACGCTAGCGGCATTATTCCGTATTCCTGGAAATCCTATTATATTGGATTTAGAGATTTTTTTGCAAACTTATTGTAAATACATAAATAAATTCACGCCTTTCCCTTGAAGGGCTACGCAGTCTTAACGGATCTCATTTTAACTTTTCGATTATCTATGGGTACGTAGATATGTCAGCTCATCTAAGGGTTTTTTGCTTGTTCTTCTCTTGGAGGGTTGGATTGTGTTTGATCAAGCGCTAAACTTGGTAATAAGAACGCATGATCATTTAGCTTTTTTTTTTTTCTTTTTATGTGAAAGCGTGACGGAACGAGCTGAGGGCCCACCTGATGGTAAATGGTGACCCTCGCCCATGACAACAGTAATGCGTGCGACTCAGTATGATATGCAAGTCTTTACCGAGTCACATTCATTCTGCTGCGTCCAACACCCGAGATGGGGATGATACGTCTCATGCGCATGTATTAGTTATTAAAAAATATTATAGCAAGGATTCAAAACTTTTTTTTTAAATTAACGGTGATAAATTTATAATTTGACATCGACACCTTTGGTTTAACACAAGCAGCAGTGAAACCTGTCCCAAGTTTGTTCGATGAGCTAACTACTTAACAACAGGTGGCCTCAGAATAATATCTCAATATAATATATATCTCACACTTTCGTAGAATGAAGAAGTAATAAAGTGATATATAATATACACATAATAATGAAATGATAAATCAATAGCCAGGACAATAGGGTTAACAGGCGTAACCTTATCAATAAAATTAGCTAAACTAACCTGCATATAATATGGCTAAGGAGCTCCTGTGACACGTTATATGCGCATGAATATAACGATACTTCAAATCTTATGGTATTCACAACAATCAGTTAATGTTCTAGTTTGAGAAGTTTTACCAACATTTAATAATTATTCGGTCTAATGTATCTAAAAGTATGACAGAGATATTGTAATTTAAGTACAATTTATTCTCTTGACAGAAAAAAAATGTTTTTACCCCCGCATAAAGAGTATTTTGGTGAATATTAGTAAGCCCAAAACTTATTATAATATATAAATACGAAGCTAACTAAAATATATACCATCTTAATAATATACAATAATATTATATATAGATAAATTATTCTGTATATGTAACCAAAAGAGTCGTTAGGGTTTGAACTGATGTTTATTATAAGATTACTTGTATGTACATATTTATGTTAAAAATGGACATCTCCAAAACTTTTTATACAAATTTGATTGAATTGTTCTCAGCAATTTTCTTCAAAATTTCATACAAAACTTAGAGACTAAAATTTTCAAATAAGAGATTAAGTATAGCAGTTAACTGCCTGTAGGCATCGATTTCTAGTAGCTTTTTAATTTAAGTCTTTAACTTTTGGCGACAACTGTTACATTTCATAAAAAACTTACGGCAGCGACGAGTAAGACCAATCCGAAGCGTATCATTTTGCAGGTCTGCTTGGACCAAACGGTATATACTATACACGAAACCATCCAAAACGTACCACTTTAAATACATAACGGTACAATGAAATAAATAATAGCCAACTGTCCAAATAATCTAGTTTGCAAATATCCCATTACCAAACCCTTTGAACGCTAGGGTCTCCACGCTATATTCAATCAATCCATATTGTTATATGGGTAAAGTTTAAATTCATTCGCCGTGTTGGATTTGGCTGTACGCAAATGTTTGTCGAACAAGATGTATTGGACAAAGCAATTAATTGAATCGTTTGTCAGATGTTTGTTTAGAGCGCATTAACGCAAATTGTCTTTAATTCAAACACAATGTATAATCCACATTGTGTTGTTTCTGATGGACGTCATTTGTGTGATATAAAGAATAAGCAGAAAGTGCTCGTATCCACTGTAGAAACTAACAATAAACTTTCAAATGTTGCGTCTTAAAAATACCTATTTGTTTCCCTGATTATATCGGCTAGACTTTACGTTAATTAAAATAAATAATCTGACAGTAGGTCTAATCTGTTACAACCAATCAAACTTTCCTCTAGGAGTAATAAATTGAACTTTGAACATTAGTATGTCATATTAGTGTGTGAAATATAACATAAGACTTGAGTGTATAAAGGACACTTGATAGTTATCTAGATACATACTGAGATACCAAACCTATTATTAAAAATTAACGGTCTTGTTACAAAACGTGGACTAACTTTAGACTATGTTTAAATCCATAAACCACTAATATCCATAATATTGGTGGTATATATACGTAGTCTAGAGTTAGTCCACGTTTTGTAATAAGACATTGAGAGTTCAATTTCAATAAGGTATAGATTAACTTAAAACTTTGAGATTTTAGCAAGCCTTTGGATCGGAGGAAAGCGCAGCGCATTCTTCAGTTCAAAACATACTTTACTAGCGTTGAAACAATGTTAAAAATTGATCATCCTCGCCCATTCTTGGTCGCCTCAATCCGTCTCGATCCGTTACGCATGCTCATGGTAATTAATTTAAGTCATTATTTTAACGCCAGCAAAGTCGATATTGATTTAAAATTCGCTTTTTCCGTCCGATCCTTGAAATTATGAAGTATCAGGAAATCTTGTTGAAATATACTTTCTACCTATTTCATATTTATAGTAGGCCTATTTTGTAATATTATTACAAAAAGGCCTCAGTGCCTTTTTGACTTGAAGTTGATTTCTAATTGATTGACGGCATTTAACCGTTCGAACCAGCGACGGGGGTCGTCACTACCACCGGGTGAATATGTGACAGAACGAGATGTCATTCTGTCACATATTCACATTAAAAAAAACTGATCATCATGCCATTTTCCATTAAGTTGTCAGGGGTACAGAAATACATAATCTTTCGCCCATTCATCCAGAAATTAATTACAGTTTAAAAATCTACATTAACTCGAGCTCGGCCGCGGGCAAAAGCTAGCACTCGTATATTAAAGATTTTCATGTGCAATCATAACCTAATACTTTGGGGACACGTAACTCAACCTATCATAATATGCGCTCGTAAATATATTTACGACCGATAAAGTATATTTTAGGTTTAAGCTTAGCTACCTCAGGATATAGACTCGTGGTCAATTTTGTTTGATTGCTCAATTCATTTCCCTTTTTATAGATATTTGCCAGGAACATGTGATCGCTCCATAGCTTAGAAGGTAGTAGCTTTGCTTTCGAAGCGAGGGGTTCGATTCCCGGACGGAACACGCGTTATGTGATGAGCGTTAAGTTTGTTCGGTTCATATGTTAGTATTGTGTACCTATCACCTGCGACACGGAATGTATGAAGGTTTAAGGCGACTCAAATATTATCTCATGCAAAGTCTGTGCGAAGACTTGATTTGATTTACAACAGGAAAGAACAAACAGAAGGCCAAATTCTGAAGGCTTGATCAATTCAAATATTAGCTAACCGCCTTTCAAGAACACTGATTGGTCAATATTGAAATTGTACCTTTCGCTGATTGGATGATATCAACTTTATCTGGTGATTACTTGCGGTAATTTTTGGGATGATCGGTCTTTCAGAAACGGGATATGCTTGCTAAGAAGAACGTAAGCTACGACTTAAAAGAGTTGACTGGATTTATAGCTCAGTTGGTAGTAAGCTGTGCCTTCTGCGCTATAGGTCAAGGGTTCGATTGGTACCCAGGATAACCATTTGCGTGAAAATATATTAGGTATAGTCCAGCGTTTGACCGCTATCTCACCTGATCTACCAGTCCGAATTGGGCTCTCTTGGTAGATTAAAGCCCATTTACCCACAAATAAATCCTAGTCGTATCACGTTGCGTCCATCACGTTGAGACGGGGATGTCACGTCTCATCTGTCTGTGGAACAAACATACAGACACACATACACATACAAGCTTTCACCTTTACAATATAAGTGTGATTTATTTCACGACGTGGGTGTCCCGCAGAAATTTTATCCTGAGGGAAAAGCGGTCGTAAGTATTGAAGTCGATTAATTCACTTTTAAATCAGTATCTTGTTTAGACAATAGTTTGTACTCTGTGTAGCGTTTATCAAAAGGAGTATGGAAAAATACTGTTCCGAGAGAAAAATTCAAGAAATAAAGATAAGTACAAAAATATCCCTACACTTTGTATAATAATAGTGCTTTTTTGTCGCAACAGAGCTTCTTATTCCCAAGATTATTCAAATGAGCCCGTATTTATTCAGAAAATTCTTACAATATTGTTCCATTCTTGAGGCGCTTAATAAATAATTTATAGGAACTGGCTTATCTGTACTTCTATGTACTTATATTTAACATCTTAGTTTGCATTGCCTAATGATGCCTAATGATGGAGAAGCTTAATTATTGCCATACTTGTGGAAAGCCTTTAACAACAGTAAAACTTGTGCTAAGTTTGTTTTATGTAACAAAAGTAACGGACTATCTAAAGGCCCACCTGTTGTTAAGTTACGAATAAGCAATATAACTTAGGCCCTCCCCGAATGAAGTTTGGGAAGACCCACGTTGCACCCCGTTGCGCCTGTCATCTGGGATGGGGATGTAACGTATAATGTGCATTAGATTTCACCGGCACCTACACCCTTCAACAGAAACATAGCAATGCGAGTACACCACTGCTTGGCAGCGGATTACCAGGCTAGGAGGCAGTACTTCTCCGGACGAACTTGGCGCAAGTTTTGCTGTTACTTTTTACCCGATTGCAACAGAAGGAGGGTTATGTTTTTCGAGTCTATGTATATTATATTTCTTTGGAACGTTCTTTAGTCTGTAGTCTTAATTGTAAGAGTGATACTGGCTATACCAAAATTAAAATGGCGGATATTTGTAGCCATATTATGCTTTCAAAAAAATATTTTTGTTCAAATCCAAATGGAGTATCAAAATACAGAGTTTTATAAATAGCTTATAAAAATATATAAAACTTATATGTTTAAATGTAATTAGGATTTTTTCTGGGTTTTAGTTCTTCTCAATAATTTCTCGTTTGTTGCAGCTTCAGCCCCACCCAGGAGGTACGTATAGCTGTACAGGATAAGTATTTTGATTCCTATATAGTACAAAAATTATTTGGTTTGAGTCTAGGGGAATGAAATGTCCATGAATAGGTATAATAGACTGAAATAGGCATGGTGGCTATGCTTCAAATCCTTGACACAGTATATAGTTCAAATGCTACAAGCACATCCATCTAAGCGTAAACTATTGATCCATTCCACAAAATTGCTACCTACCCAGTAAACAAGAACTGCCAACTCCTCCAAACTAACCAATAAAATTGACCCGCGTTGTTATTTATCCGGCAAACTTACCTCGTAAAAGGAACTATGAAAAATGTCGGGGTTGTCTACCTTCAGTTCCTTTGTTTCCCAGTTTGCAATCACAAAGCACCCGCGGGATTATCTTCGGCTGAGACGGTGAACGGCCCGAGTTGCAGCGAGTTTGAGCAAATTGTTATTTTTCTTATAGAAGTTAATTTTATGCAAAATTTGAAACCCCTCACTTTGTGAATGGTAATGAGCTGATAATCTTCAAACGCCTAAAAAGATATTAGTATATTATATTGTAGTTAAGAACCCATCTTGATGACGTCAGCTTTCTAACAGAAAGAACTGCATCAACATTGGTCCATCCGTTCTTCAGCTATGATGCCACAGACACGCAGGTACATACTACAAACTTATAACTACTCCCGTTTTAGTCGGGGTTAACTGATATTAAGAAAGAGAATTTGAGAGCGTGGTGGTCAAGAGGCACAGACGCTGAAATCTGTAGAGACCTCCCTACAGATGAAGGACTAAAGATATTCGAATAAAAAAAATATCAACAGCGTTTTCTTTCTCAAAACGGAGAAAGATCGGCCAAGCAAGGAGAACATCGCGAGGTTCTCTTATGCTGTTTTTCTTACATATCCGGTGTTCTTGGTTCAGAACAACAAATGTTGTCCAATCAAGAACCTAGAAGACGTATCGTTTACCAATAAGTTGGGCTCCCGTGGTAGATTTCAAGCTCATTCTTGCAACAGATGATGTCATTCAGATGGCCCTGGGATGCGATAATTTTTAAAAAACTAGCCTTGTTTGAAAAGGTATCACTCACCTGATATTCGTACTACCAATTTTTCTAGAAAAAAAACTCAATTTTAAGTTCACAATTCAATTTTTAAATATTTTAATACTTGTGCATACTGTTTTTATTTTTAATACTGTCTTCAATTAATGTAATCGGTGCTAACAGTTTTCATTCCATAAAAAATAATGATACGAGTTTGTCTATTGAGACTATTTATCCCTTTCAGAGAAAAAGGTGTGAATCTAGGTAACTATGCGAATACATACAAGATTCGATAAATTTTGTTATAAAATATATATATTACGTCGCTTGCACCTTTACCGTACCCTTGTTCCCTGAATTTGACTTTACAAAACTTTTATAATACTTTACCGTGAAAACACGGCTGTTTCATAAGTCTGAAATCCTTATAATTGTTTTGTTGCCTTTTTTGGTCGTATCTTACTTCTATCTTTTATCACCACCATCCGTTCTTTGGGTCCATGTTTCTAACTTCCGTTCTTTCCTACACGTGCCTCCGGGTATTAGCAACGCAAAGCAGTAGAACATGTGCCAGGTTCGTTCGTATAATAATATATAATAATTAATCCGTAAATACAGATATGCACCTTCCTATCTGCTATATATATATCATGGCGGGTCCTGTTGCTTGCTTCCGTAGGTGTGTACCCTTTGATTCCTTCCACGTACTGCCGGGGTGGTGATAAAGGAGCAACCAAAAGTAGCAGTAGAACTTGTGCCAAGTTCGTTCAGAGAGCCACCACACCTGGTATTTGGTCTATGGCATCACCGCTTTTCGGATGCTTACTTTTTTGTATATAATCTATTATCATTTCGTTGCAGCATAACAAAACATCAGACAGACAGACCATTCAATTCTCTTTTAGCCATTATTTTAACATGAAAATCTGTCTGCAACTTAGTATAATCGTATTTGACATGTGTCCCTATAGACACTACAAAGTATTTTAAGAATGCGGTGTGGAGTCTAGATTCTAGACATTTCGTTCCACGTAGTTTACTGCTGATGACAGACTGTCGCCCAGTAATACAATGTTGTCAGATGAAGATGGGAGTATATTTTATTGGGCCATTTTGGAGATTGCTGGCAGTTAAAAGACCGTCAATAGGTTACATTGAGCTAAGTTAGTAACATTTTAACGAAAGCTTCAGATCGTAAACCCTTGTTTAGTAATTCGGACTTGGCAATTTCGCTCGTGAAAGCTTGTTCAGTCCTGGACGTGGGGTATTTTGTGTATTACGGGACAAGCTGGCATCACACCTGATGTTAAGTGGTAACTGCTGCCCATAGGCAACAGCGAAGCGACTGCGGTCCTCTCGTACTGAGTTATGGGAAGACCCAAGTCGTATCGCGTTGCGCGTCACGTTGAGACGGGTTGTAATTGATGCACTTGCAATTTCTCCAGCACCCATACCTTTCCACCGGAACACAGCAATGCGAGTGCACCACTACTACTAAAGTATTATATAAGAAGCACCTAGCATCCAATTTAAGTACGATTCCTACTGATTTAGAACTTAAAATAAACCCAGTTAACTTTAATTTATTAATTACTAGCTGCGCCCCGCGGTTTTACCCGTGATATAAGCAATCCTACCATATATTATCCAACATAAAAAAAATATACAAGATCATTTATATTAAAGAAAGACTTAAGTTATACCAATAAAATAAATTTAATCTATTAAATATATTTTCAACCGACTTTCAAAGGACGCGGTAGTCAATTCATGCTGTTGTTACGTTGTTATATTTCTTTATCCACTAAAAAAATTTAATATGTTACTAATACTAAAGTAGTGTTTTTAAACCTATTTTAGGTATGACTAAACAATAGTTCCAGATATATTTTAGAAACTTACAAACTAAACATTTTCCCATTTTCCTGGAAACCGGAAATCAAACAAGCTACTTTTTATTCAAAAACACAACAGGCCACAGCCCTCGATTCCATCGCGAAAGCAAACTTCTGTAATTAAGTTGCAAACTATAATAAAACTTGGAATGGGAATAAAAACTAATTTTGATTCAAAATTACTTGCAGAAACTTGTTTGATATGGAATAAAATATTGTATAATGGCTGTCATTGTGTAAAAATTTTATTTGAATATAATAAATAAATATTCATGGACGTTTCACACAGCGCCATTCATACCCAAAATAAGCATAGCTTCTACTCTACTATGGTAACTAAATAAGTAATAGAATACTTATCCAGTACTTATTTTTTTCAAATACATGCATTTTAAAAACATAAATTTTAAATATTTGTCTGTCTGTCTGGCCGTCTGTCTGTTTGTCTGTTTGTTCCGCCTAAGCTCCGAAACGGCTGGACTGCTTTTGACGGTATTTTCACTGGCTGATATGTTATAAGGAGTAACATAAGTCTATATATTGACTTTACTGGCCTCACACCTCAGTTAGTAGTAGCTCTGCCTTCTGCGCTGTTTTTCTGTTTGTAATGTCAAAATAACAGCTTTTTACTAAATGTATTGGAAATCATAACCCTCCTTGTGACGCAGTAAAGTAAAAATAAATATGTAGATTCATGTTTTGTTAGAGTAGGTTGGACTTGTATACCTGACCAGACGAGCATCCCGCCGCTTAGTGGAGATAATTACACCCCAAGTTTATCCAAGACTTGTTACAACAAGTCTCTACAAGTTGCTCTAATTAGTTCTGTCTTCCCTGTCCTCGGAGCAAGCGTTGCAATGCTAACTTTTGTTGCCTCGTTTAACTCAGCTCATGTTTGTATCGTACAATGTGCATTGTTGGGAACAAATTTTATATAAAATATATTATATTTGTAACCAAATCCAGAAATTTGGTTGTATGGCTTTTAGGGTTCCGTAGCCAAAAGCGAAAACCCTTATAGCTTTGTCCGGTCTGCATATCACAGCTACTTTAATGGAAACTATTTTTTTTTTTGGTCTCTAACCGGTGTTTTGTCCCGATATGAAGTTATTTTTGAATTTAATTTAAGACAAACATGAAACTTCTCCATCACATTAAACAAAACATTGAAAATTTAAATTTGAAATTGATGAAAAGATTTTGAATATTATTCAATTTGTTAAATTGAATAATATTATTTATAATTGATGTAATTTCACCGGCACTTTCGACCGGAACACAGCAAAGCGAGTGCATCACTGCTTAGCAGCAGATTACCAGGTGTGGTGGCAGTATTTCTCTGGGCCAACTTTGCACAAGTACTGTTTTTTGGTGCTTTTTTAGCACCACCCAAGGCGTAGGCAACTGGACTCCCCAAATATACTTATAAAAAAAGATTTATCATCATCGTTTTATTTTCACACAGATTAAAAAAGTCGTATTTAATTTCATGTAACTTGATATACAGTTAATGACATTTCGCAATACTACAACAACCTTATCAGTATCCAATAGCTCAATATATTCAAGGATTTGTAATGCCTGATTCGCCAATGTATGCTAAAGGTGCAAGCAATTATATGTTCGACGTTATTCCTGAGAAAAATCGGATAGTTAATTCTGAAACTAAATATAATAGACTAAAAGAAATCTAGTGTCGTGTTGGCTCAATATGGAATAAGAATTTATGAAATGAACCCGGGGCGTTCCGCTTTGTAAAAAATCTTTCACTTGTTTTAAAATCTGTCACTTGTTTCAGGAGCTGCTGAATTGTCATTTCACTCACATCTCCTACAATACGAAGACGGCTCCAAGGATTGCCCACAGTGGACTGAGAACACTGCTTGAAGTGGGCACTGCTATGCTTTAAGCGGCAATGCTCCAATATCGAAGGCTGCGAGCTTTCTTCATACGAAATCGGTAATTCATAGTAAGTACTAACCGTAATAGGTAATCAAAGTTCCATCGCAAAAAAGTTGGAGACAAGCAATACGTCTTTTTGGTCCCTTCAATTTTCTTGTGGGACAGATTTTTGGTCTGTAGTTTAATGCTTCATCCATTTTTCTGTACGTAGTCCAAAAAATGTTTTCAGCTCGGTCCTACTTACGAAAGTATGAGAAGACCCAAGTCACACCCCGTTACGCTCGTCACCCAAGACTGGGATGTTACGTCTCGTGCACTTGTTATTTCACCGGAACACAGCTAGCTATACAAGTGCATCCTTGCTTAGCGGTAGGTTATCAGCTGTAGATGTAGATTATCAGCTCTCCGGATGAACTTGGCACAATGTCTACTGCTACTTTTAGTTGCTTCTTTGGCAGAACCCGGGGGCTACGTGTGGATTCTCACATATGGACGCGAGCAATTGCACTCCCAAAATGCAAACGAAGTAAGATATCGTTTAGTAAGAGGCGTTTTATATCACCAAATTCGGCAGGTTTCCTTTGAACTTCCACACAATTTTGATGTTAAAGTTTTTATTATCACTGACAAAATTGGCTTTGACCACGTAGTCAAAGGCTGATGTTAGGCTGTTTAGCCAAATGGGGCGCCACGTAAAGCATTGTTTAGAAAGTGGTTTTCAATAATAGGTGCCGGATGGTGCAGTAGATTTTAAACTCGACGGTGGTGCTAGCCAGCCGGGTGGGATTTCCACGATTTTCCTCAAAAGTAGCTCAGGAGTGTTTCTATTTCCAGGAAATTTTGGCTGCTGCAAGCCAAACAGCAAGTTTGGAAATTCCTGCCGTGAATTTGCTTATAACGATGAAGGATATCCTACTTGCAAATTTACGGAAGTTGCTTATAATTTAAAAAAATATAAATAAATCGAATAACCCTTTAAATCTTTTATTTATATGTAATTCTATATTGTATACATCATAAACACATACCATTATCAAATAAGAAATATGTACAAATGCAAGCTTAACCCTAAAAATAATTTTCTTACAGCAACGTTGGAGGCTACAAAGGGATTATAGTGGTAGCGATGTAAACCACAAAAAGTTGGACGAGGCATTGTGGCCAACTTCAACGTTAGTGAAAGGACCAGTTTTTACTTTAGTTAGGATCAACTTGAAGTCCAGTTGTTAGGGCAGTTTCTCTAGTACACTCGAGTTTGGCTATTCCATGGAGCTATGCATCCTGGGGGTGAGGTTTTCAATCCAGAACTAAGTAGAGTTCAGTTTGATATGACAGCCTCTCTGGTGAAGTTCCTTTTGAAGAACCCAGAGATCTTCGAATGCGCAGAGGTCGGCCACCGAAGGGGGTAAAAAAGGGGGTTCAGTTCGGGTAAAAGTTCCACATAACTCGGTTATGTCCCCCCAAGACAACCAGTGTATCTGATACAGATTCCTCTCCGTGAACAAAAAAAGGATATGATAGCCGCAAGTTGGATAAACTCTAGGTTCAAATAACTGACTAGACCCCACAAAACGTTAAATATGTAGCAGTAGAAATTGTGCAAGGTTCGCCAGGAGAAGTACTGCCTACATACCTGGTAATCTGCCGCCAAGCAGAGGTGCATTCGCTTTGCTCTGTTCCGGTGGAAGAGTGTGGGTGCCGGAGAAATCACATGCCCATGGGACGTAAGATCCCCGTCTCGGGTTATGGGCGCAATGGAGTGAGACTTGGGTCTTATGTTTCGGTTGGGGAGGAACTACGTCGTTTCCTGTTGTTATGGGCGAAGGTAACCACTTACCACCAGGTGTACCCTGAGTTCGTTCCGTAACTTCATAACATAAAAATAAAAAAGAAAATGTGAATATACATGGTATTGGTAGACGTTGGTGACTGAAGTTTTTACATTTAACGATTTCGCGTTGAAACTTGAAAACTCCCACACAATGTTGCTAAATTAGTTTGATAAAAACTTTGAATTAGCAAACTTTCCGTTCTTTTGAAAATTCTGCTGAAACCAACAGTTGGTAATAGATAAAGTAAACGCTTACTCTCTCATACCCCCGATATGAGATAAGGGGTCACCACTTCCCACCAGGTGGGCCCTCAGCTCGTTCCGCAACTTAATCACATAAAAAAAAGTGGCGAGCCCCGCCCATGACAACAGTTATGCGACTCAGTATAAAATTTTCATTTTTGCACTGAGTCGCATTCATCCTGCTGCGCCCTTCACCCGAGACGGGGTGATAGGTACGTCTCGTGCGCCGGTGATTTCACCGGCACCCACACCCTTCCACTGGAACACAGTAACGCAAGCACTACTGCTTGTAGTTGCTATTTCACATCATCCAGTTACAATAAGAAAGTTAATTGTATAGATTGACTCAATATGAATAAAAACCCGTGTTATTATCAATTAAATTATTTCTTTTTATTCTTGACGTGCTCTCCAAACCTCCATTTATTTATTTATTGATTATTATACAGTCTAAAATATAACATTACAGATTTATATATAATTAAATTAGAATATTAGAATAGGCTGTACGCGCGTTTTCAAATATTCTATAAAAATTTCCAAATGTTTTGAAATTAAAGCCTTTATTTTTTTTAGGCGGTAGCGCTGATCTTCGGAATTGGAAAATCCAATCAGAAGTATCTATTAAAGGAATCTGAATCCTCGAACCGTTCCCTATGATTTGTCGATGATTTGTTTTTGTCATCCCGCCTTCAGAGTTGGCCACAGAAATGGCGTTTCGGCCATTTTTAAGGCGTTG
Source organism: Aplocera efformata (assembly GCA_921293045.1). Lineage (NCBI taxonomy): Eukaryota > Metazoa > Arthropoda > Insecta > Lepidoptera > Geometridae > Aplocera > Aplocera efformata. The sequence goes on along the minus strand of OV121058.1, from coordinate 2,738,215 downwards.
AAAAATTCGCCTTGCTTTTCGGAAATTCAAACCGGTTCCACATTCTTCACCGTATTTGTCTTTGAGCTGATCTTTGGTAGCCATAAACGGTCGCTTGTATGTGGCGATACTTATATCAGGCAAGTTGAAATTAAAGTCTGTTTTCTTACCATTATGTAAGTAACGATATACTGTAATTTTATAAGGCGTTTTGTGTATGGAAACTGACCAAACCTAAAAATATAAGAATACTGTTATCTTTATAAAACTATCACACGATTATCTTATAGATCGTATTTGTGTATTAATAATTACATCAGGAATTTTTAAAATTATTAACGCAAATAGTAATTTCCACATTTAACTTTTTAATTTTCAGATTTAGGTAGGAAAACCAGAAAAGTCTTGCTTGCTACTTATTGCTGTTGATTCGCTTAAGACATTTTAGGGTTCTGTAATCAAAAAAAACTAGTTACCATTTATTGCGAAACATCCACGACAAAGATCCGTCTATATATTCCCGAAGCGTTCCGGCGATCCGCATACAATTCCGCACCCAATATCAGAAGAGTGAAAATCACACGCAACATGATGTTACAAAAATACTTTTTGCCATTAATAAATATTTTTTTTAAGAACAAAAGTATTTTGACGAGCTAATGGCTCACCTGATGTTAAGTGATTAGTTCCAAGCATAACAATAGCAATACGACTCAGGTCCTATCTGACCGAAGTACGAAAAGACCCAAATCGCTCCTTGTTGCGCCTGTCACCCGAGACGTGAATGTTACGGCTTATATGCATGTAAATTCATCAGCACCCACACCCTTCCACCGGAACATAATACATGTGATGTGCACCACTGCTTGGCGGCAGATTCCCAGGTGTGGAGGCAGTATTTTTCCGGGCGAACTTTGCACAAGTTCTCCTCCTAAGATTAAGAACTAGATTTAGAGTTTAGTTTAGTCTCCTGCTCCTAAGAAGACGTTGTCTATCCGGTGGAAGGTGTGGGTACTGGTGAAATCCCAGGTGCATGAGATAGAATAGAATGGAAAACACAACCCCGTCTTGCAACTTGAAGACTCAAGTATAGTTGATATAAAGATATATTGGGATTTAAAGATATATATCCAGAGAAGAAGAGCATCTCTAATGACTGAACACTCTTTCTTTGATTTTGACTCACCCTTGAAAATTATAATTGTAATTAATAACCATTGTTTTAATGAGTAGGAAGATACGCCGCGTTCTTACATTACGTTAACAATAACTGAGTATTTTAACTCCTTAATAATTTACACTTATAGTTTATTACAACAAAACAATAACACAGATAAAAATATGCAGTTTACAACAGTAATTATCATTTACATTTGTGTTGTGTCTGATCGTAAGATGTTTGTGTACCTAATTTAAGCGGATCACACCCGATCAGCTAGTTTCGAATCTACAACTTTTCAATAACATCATAGTTGAAAGCCAATATAGGAAAAACATTAAACTAATTAATTTAGACATTGATTTCAATTAATTTTTAAACCTATTTAAGTTGAATTGGCTTCGCATTGTAAACTTTGAATGACTTAAATTTGTGTGCTTACTAGTATTTCATTACTTTAAAATGTGGGACGTTTTGAAATTTGCTGTGTTGGTAAGAACTATTTTTTAATTTAATAGCTTTACTGAGTTCACAGCTCATATAGTTTTGCCTTCTTTGCTGTAGCTTGAGGGTCGATTCCAGGACAGACATTTGACAAACGTAAGATGTTCGTTCGAGAATTTACAAAAAAGGACTATATGTATATTGTATCAGTAACCTAGTGCGTATATTACAAACTATATTTTCTTTTTATTTAATTTTTTTTGTTTATTAATACATCAAGGTTTGAATATAAAATTAACTAAGCATAACATTTAAAAAAAAAACACTAAGGTTTATAAAAAAAGTGTGGGCTGTGTGTAATATCCACGAATATGATTATTATTATTCCACTTATTATAATTTATTTGATTGTCTTATTATTTACATTTTTCTATAAAATTGATACATTTTACAAAATAAATAATATAAAACAGGCTTATTGGCGATAATACTCGTAGACCTGTCGTGATAATAGACCGGTCCTCATTATTATTAGTGACTTAAAAAGTCATTCCCTTTTTTATGTTCTCGGTGGTTCTCCGCTTAATATATCTTTTACTTATGCCCTGTCCGGGAGTACTGCCGTCTGTATCTAGCCTTTGATGCATCCGCTTAATGAGAGCGTCTTAGAACATCTTACGTCGAAACACTTCGCTGTTCACCGAAACGACTATTGCGAAGATAATCGTTGAATCCACCTCCCATGGCGGTGATCTCGTGGGCCAAGTACTTAGTAAGCTTCTTCTTCTTGGCTTTAACGAGATTCGCGTCATGTAGAATAGTAATCAACGAGTATTGTCCGGCGTTCTGGCCGGGGAATACTCGTTGATGTCTGGTCTATTATCACGATATCAGCCTTATCGGCGATAATAGTCCTGTCCGTGATAATAGACCGGTCCTCATTATTATTAGTAACTTAAAAAGTCATTCCCTTTTTTATGTTACGTTTTTTTTGTTTAGATATGGCGTGTGTGCGTAGCTGAAGGATATTATTATGATGAAGACGAAAACTGGAATTCAAACGACGATGGTATTTTGATTTTTGTACATTCACATTAAAAATACTTGTAAACTCTGATGCAACCAATGCAGGATTCCCTGTGTTGCAGATAGCATGTATAAAGTACATAGGTACACATATCCGAAAAGAGAGTTTTATGTTGATCACAATGTTTACCCGGGATGAGAGTTGAACTCAAAATCCCTCGATGTTCCTATCAACGTAACTAAGGACATTTGATCTTGCAGAGCTAGCCATGAAAATTATCACATTTCTTTTGTGTTGATTTCTATTATTTCAACGCGCTTGCATTCGAGATAATGGTAATATAACGTGTCGCTAACGAGCCATAAAATCGATTATAGTTGAAAATAATTTATTATTCGCCAATTTCGTACAAACTTGTTCTTAGAAATGGAAATAATGTATACTTAATTATACATAATTTCATTTTTAATTTTATTATTTTTCTGTTTAGTATTGATTCTAAATTAATAAACGGTCTTGTCTGCTTTGCGATCACTCAATCTCTATAAATATCCATACAAACCAGTTTTTATAGATATATTTGATGTATTTTTGGAGTTGAAAATTTAAATGGCATACTTATTTAGGTAAAATAAATTAGTACTATACAAGTATACTATGAGTTATCTGATTCTCCTTCTACAAGCTATGCTTAGTTTAAGGCTTGTGGTCGCTGTGTGTAATGTGCATGAATATATTTATATGTTATAATAAATTATATGTCAGAGGAACTCTGGACAAAGACAACGAGAGAGTGGATCCCTAACAACGGGAAACGGCATCGTGGTCGACCCAAACAGAGATGGCGAGACGATTTTGACAACTTTATGACAGACTGGCCCTCAAAAACGCAAGACCGGAAGGAGTGGACGGGGATTAGGGAGGCCTTTGCCCTGCAGTGGGACAATGCAGGCTAATAATAAATAATAAATTAACATTTTTGCAGGAATCCTACTTGGCGCGTTCACACCTATTACGTACTACAGAGGCAAATATAATAACACAATTATAAATTCAAACAAATTTGATCTGGATTATACTCAGTTTCTTAGATCGCATGATCGTCAGCGTGAAACGTCAAAATATTATAAGGGTAAGTTATGTATGGACCTCGCCTTCAACAAGATAGCATTCACATCTAGAAGTGCATGAGTTATCCGCTTGTCGTATGTTTGAACGCAATACGTTCTCAAACGACGACGGAATATTCTGGAAAATTTGAAGACGAATCTACCAACTTGGTTCCAACTTCAAAGGAAGATTAGGCTGTTTTAATTCCCCTATTCATTAAATTTTAATAGGGGAATAAAGTCTACTTCGCAATTCGATATGCGATTGTTATTCGATATAACTGTGTGCGTGAAATGTTCTAAAGTGCGTTTTAATTTTGACGGGTCCTAACTATACTCGAGATCTATAGGAGTAAATGGTTCGAGTTTGAATGTAACTCCTCTTTACATTCAAACTCGACCTTCAGTTACATTGATAATGTTAATTTTATCTTAAAAGTACGTTATCTTTGTTTTAGCTTTGAACTTTATACGAGGGTCGGTGACCCCTTCAGAAGGTTTGTATCATGTACTTTGTAAATGTTCTTTTTCATTGTTCTCTACCCAGAATCCCATTACTAGTCTAAAATGTCGGTCTGTCTGTTTTAAAAGGATTTATCTTTTACCACCATAAACCTTTGTGAAATTTGCACGTAATAATGTGATATTATATAAAATAAATTCAAATTTACTGGTATCATGCATTATCTTGATTGTTCTTCACAATGGAGGGTCGGATATAGTTTTAAAAATCCCTAACAGAACGCCATGATCGATGAGAACGCGTGATGTATTAAGAATTCAATACATTCAAAGATTTTTGACTTGACTTAGATATGAAATAACTACGTTGCAAACCAAACGATATAATCATATCTTCGTTTTCGAATTCAGATATTCATAGATCCAATTTTATGTAACACTAGCTGTGCCCCGTGACTTCGTGCGCGTGGATAACATTTATTTGCTCGGAACTCTAATTGCTATTTCTTTTTCTGAAAGTTACTCCTTAGTACTCTCTCCTCTAAATAAAAGTTTCTTAAGTTACTCCTTATAAAATCACCTATCTGTCAGTGAAAGTCCTTTGATAGTTCAAGTTATTTGGACCTAATACTGATGTTGTAATGTCTGTTATTTGGAACTAATACTGATGTTGTAATACGGGATGATTGAGTAACTGTTGTTTTATCCCAGCCGTCTGAATCTTTAATTATTAAACGTCTTCTTGTATCACAAGATATTATTAGAGGATTACAATTACAGCAAAGCAATGCGTGGACGGAAGGGAATTCTCAGATGGCTGCAACTATTGTGTATGCGTTGGGGGGCAGGTTTACGTTTGCACTATAAAAAAATGTATAAGTAAGTTGAAACAAATTTTCAATTCTAAATATTCAATATTTTTATTTAAAGTACTGTTTTTGTAAATACATATTATATATTTTACATGAGCGTGGTGGCCCAGGGGCATAGACGCCGACTTTCAATCTGAAGGTTGCTGGTTCAAACCCACCCGTACACCAATGAGTTTTTTCACTTGCAAAAATTTATGTGCGCAATACCACGTTCTCAAAACGGTGACGGAAAACATCGTGAGGAAACCGGCATGTCTTAGAACCAAAAATTCGACGACATGTGTCATCTACCAATCCGGATTGGGCTCCCGTGGTAGATCACAGCTCATTCACTCTCAATTATCGAGAGTAGGCCGGTGTCCCTGCAGTGGGAACATTAGAGGCTGATACGGTATATTATACATTTTAACACCTAGACACAGAATAAACATCTATGTTCGTCACACAAATGCTTGTACTGAATGTGAATCGAACCTACTACCTACGGATCTGAAGCAGAGCTACTACTAACAGAGCCGTGCGGACATTAAAGATCAGAACTGAGCCGCATTAATGTTGATTATGGACGCCGTTGACCACTTAATCAACTAGTCCTGGTTTCATCACATCACATCAAAAAGTGAGGGTCGGTATTGATGTCTCACGTGATGTTATATGGTACGGAAATACATAAACAACAGCAATATGACATCGCTACCAAAGTAGAAGACACCAATTCATATGTACAACGCACAAGGCATATGGACGGATTTAAAAGCTTGTAATTTCACTGGCTAACATGTCCACTAGAACACAGCAGTACACGACCTCGTGGGGGATTACTAGCTGGATGAAGTTGGCATAAGTTCTACTGCTACTTTAGGTTGCTCCTTCGCACCGTAGCTCTTGACGGATGCTCTAGTCTAGATGGAAAAGCATATTAGTATTTTTTTTCTTTTGAAAGCTATGTGTGAACTATATTAAAAGTTAAATGTTTTTTTTCAGAATCTTCTAATAGAATGTCGCTCGCAGGTAAAAATTGAATTTTAAAGTAAAAGTACCCTTGAACAGCTGAATGATAGTAATTAACATTATTTAAGCTGCGTCTGTTATCTCTAGTGTGTCTGTTTAATTTACACGATATTTCAGCGAAACAGAAGCTACCTTGATTTCAAAACGGGGAACCAACGAATACTCTTTTTTAAAAAATATTTTTTTTCTCTTTAACCATTTTCAGCTGTCGATTCCAAGTCCGGGAACAAGGCTGCTGCCTGCATTTCAAATACATGGTACAACGGTTTCGGTGATATTTCTAGCAGATGCAAGGATTGCTACTGTGTAAACGGGCAGATTGCCTTCTGCTACTTGAAGCTCTGTACGTTATCACATGGGAAAAGTAAGTGGATCTGATGTAGGTACTTTTAAACCGACTTCAAAAAAACGAGGTTCTCAATTCAATTGTTTTCTTTTGTTTGTTTGGTACCTAATTTATTTGATAATTGTGGACCAATTTAGATTATTCGTTTTTAATTTTTTTCAGCAAATCGTCGTAGAATGTCGCTCAGAGGTAAAAATAGAATTTTCAAGTAAAAGCACCCTTTAAGTTTTTAAGGTTTAAAGTACCCTTTAAGTTTTTTAAGTTTTAACAGCTGAATGATAGCAATTAACATTGTTAACGCTGCGTCTGTTATTAAAGCTGAAACAGAGAAACCTCATGATATTGAACAAGATGGAAAAATTTCAACAGATAAACTTGAAGTAGCTAATGATTTTATTGGTTTTTTCAAGGGCATACCACGTGAATCAGATTACTCATGCCAACTATGGCTATTAATCTTCTTAGTAAAAACCTCAAACCAGGTGCCAAAGTATTTATGTTATAAAAAATTCAAGCGTAACTAGTGAAAGCGTTTAAATAACTAAAGTTCAAGGATTCTGAATATATAGGGGGCATTTATACCACTAGGCCAACACATTCACTGTTCAATATTTCTATTTATTAAGCATGTCAAGAAAAATACATATAAAATTTTAAAAGAGAACCCTCTCACTATATATTTCTAATCGTCTGTCTGTCGTACACAAAAAGTCGTATGTAACCGGTTGATATCTTCACAGAATATGAGTGATTAAAGAAGCTTTTCTGTCAATTTATAAAAATACAAAAGGTGGTGTTTTTGTTTTAAAATATGAATTATAAATATAATTTAAGTAAATACCTGAAACGTATGTACTTAAATGTTAATAAAAAATTTCAGAGTCTCCTAAACAGCTATTGCCACCCCCAGGTACGAATTATTTATAAAATTTTCACTTATATTAAATCAGAATGAACGAGAAAATTAAATTGTCCATCCAAAAATCTCCTTAAATTTTACTGCCTCCACACTTGATAATCTGCCGCCAAGCAGTGATGCCTACGTATTGCTGTGCAAGGGTGTAGGCGCCTGTGAAAAGGTGCATGAAAGTTAACATCACAATGTCTGGCGATGGGCGCAAGGGGTTGCGACTTAGGGTGAGAGGATCTAGGTATTGCTGTGGTTATATGCGGAGGTAACCACTTACCGGTGGGCCTACAGCTCTTCCCGTTACTTTTTTTTTAATTTGTAAATGTGACGGAACAAGCTGATGGTAAATGGCGACCCCCGCCCATTACAACAGTAATGCGACTCAATATAACATTTGAGTCTTACACTGAGTTGCATTCATCCTGCTGCGTCCTTCACCCGAGACGGGGATGATACGTCTCATGCGCGTGTGATTTCACCGGCACCCACACCCTTCCACCGGAATACAATAATGCGAGCACTATTGCTTGGCGGCAGATTCCAGGTATGGTGGCAGTACCACTCCGGACGAACTTTGCACAAGTTCTATTGCTACTTTTGGTTGCTCCTTTAGCACCACCCAGGGGGTACGTGTAGGGAATCGAAGGATACACACCTACGGACGCGAGCAACTGGACTCCCCAATAAATACTAATAGTATAAAAATAAAAGTACCGTTGAACAGATGAATGACAATAATTACATGGATCTGTATCCTATTTAGCCTTGCCTTCAATCTGTGTGATGAGATGCATGTTATTTCTCAGATCTTTGATGTTTTTGATTGTTCTGTCTGTCGAATTAGAAAAATGCACTGTTATTTCGTTATGATGCTTCCTGCATTCTGATTGTTATTAAAATTTTCAGACAATCCGCCGTCTGATCGTAAAAGAGATTTACCAGATTTTCAGAATTATGGGAAAAAACCAGTGGTCATCGATAAATTTGTCCTGTCATCTGCTAGTAAGTTAATTCTAGTAGCCAGGTGTCTTACAATATCTTAAGAGCCAGTTTACATATTTTTTAATTATATTTTTTATTTGTGGTATTGACGGAACGAGATGAGGGCCCAACTGGTGATAAGTGGTGACCCACGCCCATGACAACAGTAATACGACTCAGTATAACATTTGGATCTTACACTGAGTCGCACTCATCCTGCTGCGTTCATCACCCGAGATGGGGATGATACGTCTCATGCGCGTGTGATGTGATGCAAACTTAAACACCCCTCTTTTTCGCAGTAAATAAATAGGTTACATATACTTTAAATAATTCTGGATTTGCAGGAAGACGTAGAAGATATGTGGAATTATCAGATTTTGGAGATGACAGTGGTGAAGTGATCGGCAAATCGAACGGGCCTACGGATATTTCTAGTATTTCTACCCATTTTTATTTATTATACTCACTTAGACTTATTCTTAGGGGTGTATTGTGCATTATGCCCCACCCTCATCCAGCCCAACTCCTTAGTACTCCTCCAAGTCCTCCGAGAGGGAGTCTTGGTTGTTGGCAGCACCCTTGCAGCATCCACTAAACTATTAGCTTTTGAAGGACGGTTTTAGTTCTGGCTGTGGTCATACACAGCCAGAACTAAAACGATATGCTTCTCTCGGAATAAATAAATAGGTCTAGGTCCTAAGGTCCGGGAACCTAAGAACTAAGTCTTATTTAATTGTCTTATTAACTTAATTGGCAGTAACAGGGCAAGCGAGGAATCCTAAGTTCAATTTTGTTTCATTTGTGTTATGTTTGTTCCCGGGTCTTGGATGTTTGTTGTATGTTTGTGTATGTTCCAAGCTAAAATAGAGTTGAAATCTGAATCTGATTGAGTTGGTGTGAAACCAAACTAAAATTTAACTAAAAAGCATTTTTTTTAAACTAAAAGGCACCAGCTTTTCGCGTTGTAATTTCATTCCATCCAAAGGTTGCCTGGAAGAGATCGCTATTAGCGATAAGGATGCCCATTGTAACCTCTTCTTTTGTTGTGACTGTTTTGTTAATTTTATTTTTATTATGTATGTTTCATTCATTCATTCATCTTTCTTGTATGGGGAAAGAGAATGCCAATAAATTCAGAAATTGATTTTAGTTTAGTATGGTGGCAAAAGAATTGACACCATTTTTTTACCCGACTGCGCCGGTAGGAGATATTTTTTTTTGATTTTAGCTTTAGCTTTCTGATGCCATATTATATTTCTTCAAACATTTCTTTTTCTCAGAACATATTTAGGGATACAGGATTTTATAAATGGCTTACAAAAACGTATACAACCTATATCTTTAATTTCTTTTTAACTAAAAACGAATAACGCCAATTTACAACAGGGTATTATTATAACTAATGTTATTTCATATTATTAACTGATGAACTGTTTACAGAGAAATACGTAAAGTATAAGAAATTGTTACCATCTGAAGAAGATGTAGAAACCAATATACATACATACATGAAAAGGTTTATATCTTTATTATCTGAAAGACCTTCAAAACTAGAGAAAGGAAAAAGTAAGGTGGTTTTACCTGATTATGACACAGATTCATTAGAAAGTTACAAGAATTTCCTACGGAATCATAGTGATCGGCGGTTTTTTATCTCACATCCAAAAAAAGTTTATAGCAAAATTAAAAAAAAAACAAAATCAACAAGAAGATCAACGAAAAAGGTCAACAAACTAAATGATCCAGAAATTAACGAAGATACAACAGGACTTTCAGAAAAGGATTCGATTAATGACAATCCTAACGTAATGGACAATGATGCAACCCCATCAGACGGATTTAAATCTGCACGATCAGACACCAATAACAATGCTCCAGTTGAATGCGTTACTGGAAATCATTTCACGCTAGGTGAGACACATAGACACATTTTATCTTACTAACTAGCTGTTGCGACTTCGTCGTAAATAAAAAGGTTACATATACTTAAAATAATTCTGGATTTGCAGGAAGATGTAGAAGATATGTGGAATTATCAGATTTTGGAGATGACAGTGGTGAAGTGATCGGCAAATCGAACGGGCCTACGGATATTTCTAGTATTTCTACCCATTTTTATTTATTATACTCACTTAGACTTATTCTTAGGGGTGTATTGTGCATTATGCCCCACCCTCATCCAGCCCAACTCCTTAGTACTCCTCCGAGTCCTCCGAGAGGGAGTCTTGGTTGTTGGCAGCACCCTTGCAGCATCCACTAAACTATTAGCTTTTGACGGGCGGTTTTAGTTCTGGCTGTGGTCATACACAGCCAGAACTAAAACGATATGCTTCTCTCGAAATAAATAAATAGGTCCGGGAACCTAAGAACTAAGTCTTATTTAATTGTCTTATTAACTTAATTGGCAGTAACAGGGCAAGCGAGGAATCCTAAGTTCAATTTTGTTTCATTTGTGTTATGTTTGTTCCCGGGTCTTGGATGTTTGTTGTATGTTTGTGTATGTTCCAAGCTAAAATAGAGTTGAAATCTGAATCTGATTGTGTTGGTGTGAAACCAAACTAAAACTTAACTAAAAAGCATTTTTTTTAAACTAAAAGGCACCAGCTTTTCGCGTTGTAATTTCATTCCATCCAAAGGTTGCCTGGAAGAGATCCCTATTAGCGATAAGGATGCCCATTGTAACCTCTTCTTTTGTTGTGACTGTTTTGTTAATTTTATTTTTATTATGTATGTTTCATTCATTCATTCATCTTTCTTCTATGGGGAAAGAGAATGCCAATAAATTCAGAAATTGATTTTAGTTTAGTATGGTGGCAAAAGAATTGACACCATTTTTTTACCCGACTGCGCCGGTAGGAGATAATTTTTTTTGATTTTAGCTTTAGCTTTCTGATGCCATATTATATTTCTTCAAACATTTCTTTTTCTCAGAACATATTTAGGGATACAGGATTTTATAAATGGCTTCAAAAACGTATACAACCTATATCTTTAATTTCTTTTTAACTAAAAACGAATAACGCCAATTTACAACAGGGTATTATTATAACTAATGTTATTTCATATAATTAACTGATGAACTGTTTACAGAGAAATACGTAAAGTATAAGAAATTGTTACCATCTGAGGAAGATGTAGAAACCAATATACATACATACATGAAAAGTTTTATATCTTTATTATCTGAAAGACCTTCAAAACTAGAGAAAGGAAAAAGTAAGGTGGTTTTACCTGATTATGACACAGATTCATTAGAAAGTTACAAGAATTTCCTACGGAATCATAGTGATCGGCGGTTTTTTATCTCACATCCAAAAAAAGTTTATAGCAAAATTAAAAAAAAAACAAAATCAACAAGAAGATCAACGAAAAAGGTCAACAAACTAAATGATCCAGAAATTAACGAAGATACAACAGGACTTTCAGAAAAGGATTCGATTAATGACAATCCTAACGTAATGGACAATGATGCAACCCCATCAGACGGATTTAAATCTGCACGATCAGACACCAATAACAATGCTCCAGTTGAATGCGTTACTGGAAATCATTTCACGCTAGGTGAGACACATAGACATATTTTATCTTACTAACTAGCTGTTGCGACTTCGTCCGTGTGGAATTTAACATTTTTTTTGCGCGTCTCCTTAAATCATTGTTTTATAAAAGTAGCTTAAGTTACTTCTTATAACATTCAATGATATAATATTTTTTTCATTTAAGGAAAAGAAGACAATTGTCGGGGTTGCTTCTGCGATTCAAATGGAATGTGGGATTGCTATTCAGCCGATTATAAATGTTCAAGTAAGTTTTTAATGGAAATCATGTAATCTTCACCTTCTTCTTTTCGTGTAAGTATTATCGCCTAATTGCGTTAAATTGCGTGTTAATATAACTAACTTTTTAACCTTCTTCATTTGTGAAGATGAAACAAATTTTATCTTGGGATAATTTTGTTGCCCTTATCTGTGGGTCCCTTATAGGTGGACTACCCTCAGAGTCCCTCCGAGTGGCCCCTGGGTGCGAATGGAGAAATCGCAAGTAGAAGTGCAACTTGTGCTAAAATTTAAACCACTACATTCTTCCGAAAGGGGTTGCTAGAATTGCGGGACAACGCGTCTAATCTTCTTATGCTAATACATCACTAGGTGGTTTTTTCTCGCGGAACCCTAATTTTTTTTTCTAAACTATAATTAGCTAAGTCTCTCCTTACGGTATCAGTTATCAGCTAGCGAAAGTCCTGTCAAAATTGGTCAATCGTTTCGGAGATTAGTCAGAACAAACAGATGTATATACAGACAAAAAAAATATTCCCTTTTTGGTCTCAACATAAAAAAAGAGAATTCATAGACCCTGTTCTTATGCGGTTTCACATACATGGGTAATCCAGTTGCTCGAGTCCGACTACAACTTATGCCAATTTTGTCCGGTCAAGGACTCCACACCTGGTAATCTGCCGCCAAGCAGTAATTTACTTGTATGGCTCTGTTCCGGTAGAAGGGTGCTGGTGCTTGTGAAATCACTGGTGCAAGAGACGTTACACCCCCGATTTGGTTGACGGTCGCGACGGGATGCGACTTGGGTCTTCTCATACTTCAGTTAGGAAGACCTAAGTCGTACCTAACTCACCTACGGACGCCACCAACTGGAATTTATAGATTTTTGTAGAATATCAAAGATTCTGTGAATGTTCCAGCTTGCTAAAGTATCTTTAACCCATACCCAGCCTTCTGAAAGTATTCTAAATGTATTCCATATATATTCTATTATATATGATAGTAATCCATTTATACTAGACTAGTTGCGCCTCGCGGTGTTACCCTCGGTTCTCCAGGAATTTTCTGGACAACTTTCTTATTTTTTTCTTTCATGTACCATCTCCTGACATTAACAAACATAATAAAAAATAATTAGCAAAATTGGTCCAGTCGTGCACGCGTGATGCCGTGATACATTTTAAAATTCTCCGGGCGAACTTGGCAATTTCTACTGCTACTTTGGGTTGCACCACCCGGGGTCACGTCAAACTGAGCGAAACCTGTACCCTGGTGACAATTGATTTGTGACCTTTGTACATTGAATGTTTTACAGGTGCCGAAGACCAAAAAGGAAGGTGCAATGAACCTGGAAAATTCCTGAAGCCCGTTCGTAATACTTGTAGCATCTGTTACTGTCAAGATGATGGGACCTACTTATGTGCTACTGACGATTTGTGTGCACTGAAAATCAATGAAGGATTATCGGCGGCCCGTAAAACGAATCGATATTAATAGGTGACTGATAGAAAATATTTTTTTTTATTGCGTGAATCTTCTCGTAGATTCCCTGTGGTGCAGGTGGCATGGACAATCATATGCACCTAAACCCCGCGAAACTTTACGCTCATCACACAAAGTCTGCTGGATATCAACCGTTCGCTTCGAAGGCTCTATCTAAATTCAACCTATGTTCTATCGAAATATAACCTATGTTATGAATAATATGAATAAATGAATGAATGAATAAATACTTTATTGTACACCAAAAGAAAATTCACATTTTAGTTTAAGTGATATATTAAAAAAAAAGAAAAACTAATAATATATTATAATATTTTTATACTTATGGTATATAGTGCTTTTTGTCAATACATATATGTAATACATATCACCTAGACATAAAAGATGTATGTTTATCACAGATTTCTGTGAGGGAACCGATGCTACGACCTAGAACGCAGAAGGCAGAGCTACTACCAACTAACCTGTGAGGCCCGTCGATTAACGTTTAAACTATTACTTTCAGGGTCAAACAAATCTTCTCCTATACAATGTCAACTTACGTGCAAGAGGGATATATATATATATATATATATATATTTATATACAGGCAACTGCATTAGAGGAAAGTGCGATTGTAGAAACGCCTTTGTGACAATACATTAGAATTATTAATAATTATTTTGTGTTATTTTTTTATCATTATCAATCATCATCAATTTACAATACAAAACTTATAATTACTATAATTTATAACAAAAGCTATTTAATTTTTTTGTATGTTTGTCTGTTTGGACTTGTTAAAAGAAAAGTAATTATTCCTAAGATACTCCTTGGTCACTCCTTATTATCAGCTATCTGCCAGTTAAAGTCCCGACAAAATGGTCCAGCCGTTTCGGAGGATACTCGAAACAAATAGACAGAAAGGCACACAAAAAACACACAACAAAATATACAACAAAAAATATCCTATCGTAGATTCGTACCGTACTTTCAAATGCATTTGGTTAAAAGCTGTTATTTTGACATTACATTTTATTATTACTTTTGTTTATCTGTTTTATTTTGTAGTTTTAGATATTTGTGTAGAGTTCAAAAAAATAGAAAAACACTAGTAGAATGATGTCGATATATGTAACAATTTTTGCCCGTGTAAGATGTATGAACCTCTGCCTGTAAATGGCGCGGCATTTACAGGCAGTGGTGGAAGCAAGTTAATTCTCCACTTTCATCAGAGGAAGATTTATTACTGTTCACACCGCAGAGCTCATCAGCGTAACGCTTTTATAGAGGTGACGTAGTCATATTGACCGTGAATAAATTTCCCACTCTCATCAGTGAAAGATTTATCACTTCTCAGATTGAAGCGCTTCTATTAGAGGCGATGCGGTGGTGGTATTGGCAGTGATTGCCTCACTTTCATCAGTGAATGTTTCATTAATTTTACACGGGCTTTTGGTTTAAGTAAAACTTTGCGAGGAAACATGGTTAGATCAGTATCGAAAGAAATGAACTATCAACCTATATTATACCTATCTATACTATTACCTATACTATATAAAAATACCTATACTCCATAATACAACGATTTTGTCTGGTAAATAATATAAATTAATGGTGAGTAAGGTATGTAGGTCAAAATAAATTCTAAATTATTCTTGTATAAGGAAGTTATGAATATAAGATACTCAAGCATAATTCAGTAGTTCCTTTTTAATTAGCACTAGTAACTTAGGTTCAGTTAGTTCATCCGAAAAATACAATTCAATAATTTACAAGTCAAATATAAAATTTAAAGTGTATGTTAACATAAATGTTGCTAACATATCTAATTGTATAAAATTATTATAAACTAGTGGATACCAGGCGTATAACATGTAAAATCTCCGTCTCAGTGGCGCATTTCGTTTCATTTCCGGTCCCCTCATACTTTACTGAGAGAAGACCTGTGGTTTAAAGCCCCACTTGAAAGATGGGTATGTCGTTCCGCCATGTTAATTATTTGAAAAAGTCGGGCCGTCTCTACAGCGACGCTTTTCATGTAATCTCTGTGACCCCCGCTAACTGTTGAAAGATTGTGTAGCGCAGTGATATACGCTGGAGTCGGAGCGAGCGACATAAATATGTCTGTATGTAACAGCCCTTATTTATATGTTGTTAATTACAAACTTGCCACTTTTTTATTTTTGAACTGTATTCGCTCGGATTTGCTAGCACTAGGTTTTTTCTGTCGTGTATACGTCTTTAATTACACGTGTATTTCACTGTCGTGGCACGCTCTCACCACGGTGCCACAGAATACCAGCGCTGTATCAGTCCACTGACGCAGCACATGCTGAGTGGTTACCTATTTTGTTGTTACATATTCTTAAACGTGTACTTTTGTTTTTAATTATTAAGTGAGCTCTAATTATGTAACACAAAATAAAGTTTTTCTATTCTATTCCATTCTTTCTAAATTTACTCCCATAGTAGGGAACAATTCAGAAAACTGATGATAACAAAATTGGGGGATACAGTTTGATGCTGCAACTACTGCAGCTATAGATATATATCTATCGTGTTCCAAAATTTAAATACATCTCTCGATAGCTAAAGGATGCAAGAAATGACGTTGAGTGAGGACTGTGACGCCATCGCTTGCGGTGGAGGGGGAAGGTCCGCCATTTGAGGTCGTTTCGATGCATAACATAATGCCCGTTGTACACGTAATCACGTAAAATATACGCTCGTGTCCACGACACAGTCACACTTTTTTTATATAAATGTTTAATATTATATAATAATAATAATATAATAGGTGTGTGAATATGACTCCGCCCCTTTTTGTCAAAATAAAACACATTTGTTCGCTTACAAAATTAAAAAAAAAATTATTGAAAGTATGCTCCATCTGCAGCTACAACCTTCGCCCATCGTTCAGGTAGTTTTCGTATTCCTTGCTGGAAGAAGTCCTGGTCTTTTGAGCTTATCCAGTTGTCAATCCAAATTTTGATACTTTCACATGAAGTAAACTTTTCTCCAGTAAGGTCTGTCTGCATCGTCCGGAATAGGTGGTAATCCGAAGGAGCTATGTCTGGTGAATATGGCGGGTGGGGTAACACTTCCCAGTCCTGTCCCTCTAAATATCTTTTTACGACTTCTGCGGTATGCGGTTTGGTATTGTCATGCTGAAGAACTAATTTGTTATGTCTATTCACCCATTCTGGTCGTTTTTCTTCTATGGCTCGCTTCAAACGCATTAGTTGTCGTCGGTAAACTTCTCCATTAATAGTTTCAGAGGGTTTGAGCAACTCATAATATACAATACCTTTCTGATCCCACCAAATACAGAGCATGACCTTGGCACAGTGAATATTTATTTTTGGCTGTGATGGGCCTGGTTCGCCTGGTTTCACCCAAGCTTTTTTGCGTTTAGGATTTTCGTAGTGTATCCATTTTTCGTCTCCTGTGACTATCCGATGCAAAAATCCTTTTCTTTGCTGTCTTTGAAGCAGCATTTCACAAATGGTTTTCCGACGTTCCATGTCTCTTTCTTTTAAATCATGTGGAACCCAGTCACCGGCTTTTTGAATCATTCCCATCATTTGTAAACGCTTTGCAACAGTTGAACGATCAACATTTAATGCTGCAGCTAATTCTGATTGAGTTTGGCAAGAATCTTCCGCCAATAATGCTTCCAATTCAGCATCTTCAAATTTTTTTGGTGGTTTTCCATGTTCTTTATCCTCAGTACTAAAATCGTTATTTTGAAATCGTCGAAACCATTCCTTGCAAGTTGTATTAGACGGAGCATGCTCACCATAAATCTCCACAAGCAAACGATAAGTTTCCGCTGCAGTTTTCTTCGCAATAAAATAATGTAATAACACTTCCCGCAAATGACGTTTATTTGGAATAAAAACCGACATTTTCGAAAAGGTGAAAACAATTGTTGCTTACACTTCAACCAAATATCATAAAATGCGTTAGATAGCTGACATTCAGTACTATCGAATACAAGTATGGTCATTTATTAGTACACGTAAACAATACTAAAAACGACATCTGTTGAGAAAGGGCGGAGTCATATTCACACACCCAATATTATAAAATAGTCCTCCTGATCTTTAGTGGTTGCAGCCGCTCATAAACAATAAAACGTATCAGGTTCTCTCCAGGCCCAAGTTAGCACGGTGTTGACGGAACAAAGGATGTTTTGGTCTTCTTCGCTAGTAAATTTAGGTCTTCTCCTCCCTAGGTACGACTTAGACCCACCCGAACCCAAGTATGAGAAGGCCCAAGTCACACCCCGTTGCAGCCGTCACCCGAGACGGGTATGTTACGTTGCATGTCATTTCGTGATTTCCTGCACACCCTTCCACCGGAACACAGCAATGCGAAGAAATACCGCTGCTTGGCGGCAGATAATTTACCATTTGAAACAGCTTAAAAAATAGACACAATCCTGTTCAAAAAGTAAACGGGAATTTATTTGAAAACAAAATACAAAATTACAGTCCAACAACAATGAAAATTGTTTTCGTTGCTTTAAAAGCTGTAATGTTTCTCACTAAAACATTTAGCACATTTCTTTACAATCCCAAAACGTCAGCATACGCCATTATCCAATTTAGTTTGCGCATGATAGTATTTACGACTGCACTAAAGCTCGGAGGTACCAACCTATGGACGCTAAATAAACTATTACAAGAAGTTGGACGCGTAGACCATAAACACATCATAAGTTTATGTTCACACCATGTTTTTCAATATATAGGTAAATGTAAGATGTTAGAATAAGGTTTTGGAATAAAAGGCGTGAAAAGATTTTGGAATCTGGGTCCCCCAGACAGTCGCACCTTTTATTCCAAAATAATTATAATATTAAATATGATTCCAATCTTTGGCTTGGATGCTTGTAAGCATTTTTCGGAAGTTTGTAATCATTGACTTGATGCAATCTCAATTTTAGGATATCTACATATATCGCATTTGCTATTGTCACTGGTTACGCTCTTTCTTTTGTAGTAGCAACAATCAATTAATCGATAAAAAAATATTGACAATATGACACTAACACACAACTATAATATAAAGGCCAAATTTTTGTATGTGTGTGTGTGTGTATGTTTTTACTCCTTCACGCTCAAACAGCTAAACCAATTTTGATAAAATTTGGTTCCAGGATAGCATTCTGGATTAACACATAGGCTTCTTTGATCCAGGAAAACACCAGAGCGCAGTATTGTCAACATAAAATATAGGCTGGTTTTAAAACAGGTCAGGGTCTAGTCAGGGCGGGTAGCGTTCATAGTAATATTAGCGTATCTACGTCGATCGTCAGTGTGAGAAGAAAATGAGTCACACAGTATGAAATCCGCGTCCAGTGGTGCGAGTCCGTGGACAAATCGAGGTCACTGGACACCGCAATGCGTTACCGTGCTCTCGCCTACAAAAATGCATATATTTATTGTTACATCTGCTGCCTTTGTAACTAGCGATTGCATTTTGAGTGGCTTGTTTTAATTTAATTTAATTTAATTATTAACCATAGGATACAGTTTGGACACTCAGTTTCATTGTAGGTGGGATGGACAAACATGGAAAGTCAATCACCAAAGTTCCGAGATCAAACTTCACGCTCATAACACAAAGGCTGCTTCTGGCGGGAGTCGAACCCAAGACTTCTCGCTTCGAAGGCAGAGTTACTAGTCATCAGTACAAGTCAGGTCCTTACTTACGTATGAGTAGATCCGAGTTGCATCTGTAACTCAGAGACAAGGATATAAGGCAGAAAAAGACTTTATTTACTTTTTTTTTAACAACACAAAAATTAGGTACAAATATTAAATGACATAACTATTATAGACATAACTAGTGACTAAAAAGAAAAAAAAAAAGTAAAAATAAATATAAACATTTTAGTAGTAAGACCTACTTACTCTCCGGAGGCAATAGGCACCTAACTCAGCATGTTGCAATAACCTCATGTCAACGCAATTGCCTTCCACCGGAACACAGCAATGGGAGTGCACCAGATTATTCACACACACATACACTTCTTTACGCACACACAGGTGGGTCCAATTGCTCGCGTCCGTAGATGAGAACCCTCTATTAGCTATCCTTGGTGCCAAAGGAGCAACTAAAAGCAGCAGTAGAACAGGCAAGTTCGTCCGGAGAATGTCTGCCTCCACACCTGGTAATCTGCAGCCAAGCAGTGATGCACTTGTATTGCTGTGTTAGAAAAAAGAAAGAAAGAAGAAAGAAGTCCTATAGTTGTTATGGGCGGAGGTAACCACTTACCATCAGCTCGTCCAATTAAATATAATAGTATACAAAAGAACATGCATATTTACACGTATATAAGTTTTAGGCTGCATACGATCTTGACAAATCTATGCAAGTTTTTGTTGATAGTGGAATACTCTCAGCCGAATGAACTAATCAAAACAGTGAGTTGGAACAGACGTAAACTTAATGAAATAAGATTAGCTTAAACATAAAACTGACTGTCATTTGACATATCTGTGTGCATGTAACGTGCCTAAGGAGCTCCTGTGATACGTTATATGCTCATGTGTGTAAAATTTGACGTGTCCAAACGATACTTGAGATCTAAATGAATAAATGAGTTTGAGTTTGACTCCAATGGTGACAAGGTATGGTGTTAAACCTGGCAGTAGTGCTCTGAACTTGGCACAAGTTCTTTTGTTACATGGTTGCTCCTTTAGCACTACCCAGGGAGCGTGAGGGACTTTGTGGACTTCACCTATAACTATCCTTATAACATAAATTTTAAAACTATCATGGTTATGAACATTATTATTCGTGTTACCGAGATATTTACCATGATTTTGGTGAATTTTGTTGTACATACGTTATGGTCCCGGGAAAACTGAAGTCTTTGTGAAGTGGAGTGTGCAAATCATTGGCAGACATATCGGTCTATCCTCTTGCGCACTGGTTTTCTACGTTTGACCGCGTGGCCGCTACCAACAAAACTCACAAATCATGGTAAATATCTCTGTAATACGAATAACAATATCCTTATAATACTTTCAATATATATAAAACCTTGCTACAAACAGACTCTTCAAACAGACCTTTCCTCATATTATGTGGACCTACATGTGAACGTTGGCAGCCATGACTGTAGCGCATTCGGTGAGAAATTAAACATTCATTTTTATTTCGCTCCAAGGGAAGTAATGCAGTTTGCCTTGTGCTGTGTATTTTTATTTACAAAACGTGCAGTTGGGGTGGGTTAAGAAATATTTAGTAGCTCCAGAGGCAATTTGGGTGCATTTGTGCCTTTTAGCGTTGTTATTTGAGAAGCTCTTGGCTTTGACGTAAGATTCGTAACTTAATTATGTAACTAGCAGTTGATACCAGTTGAAGGCCTTTTCTTTCCAGTGGGTAAATGCAAACCACCCTGCATCGGGGAACAGAGCGGTTATGTGAGACTAGACCTACTAAAACTCCTCATAATCCCTTGGGTGGTGCTAAAGGAGCAACAAAAAGTAGCAGTAGATCTTGTGCAAAGCTCGCCACACACACTTACTACTAACCGAGACAAATAATTTAAACTATATGCGTTTGTTTTACTGAAATTAAAATCATATTTATATTATTATTATATATTTACTGTAACTTAAAATTATATTCGTTATTTTAACGCTCGATTCGAATAGATTTTTCAGGAACTAATGGTTTACAGCGAGCTGGATGCGAAGTTACCTTTGAAGAATTCGCACAAATCTCATGCCATCTAAGTTCTGCATAGTACCAGCGAGCATCCCAAATGAGAGTAACTAAAAGCCACCATCCATAATGTAGATATCGTCTCGGAGTAAGAACGCACTGTTCATACCAAAACGGTTACGAATATATATAATAAACAACAAACAAACAACGTTATCACACTCACACCTCTGCACTAGGATTCCCTGTGTCGCAGATGGCATGGACGAACACAGAAACACAGGACAAACACCCAAGACCCGAGAACAAACTTCATGCTACCACTCAATTGCTCACGTTCGTAGGTGAGTATGCCTTGAATTTACACGTATCCCCTGGGTGGTGCTAAAGGAGCAACAAAATAGCAGTCGAACTTTTGCAAACTATTTTTTTCATTTATTATTGTCACTTGAAAGTTTCTTTTTGATAATTTATATTTGAATATGATTAAAAACTGGTTAATTAACCTTTTTAATTATCTGAAACAATGACTTAAGAACCTCTTAACACTCAATGGTATTCAAAGGCGATAGGTTCAAATCCCACCGTATCTAGATCATATACTTGTATCTCTCTATACCTAGGTTCAATACGGCTCAATACATATCATTATATCTCAATACGGTGTATTTTACTAATTAAAATTGTTAAAATCAAGGTCAAATCAAGACCCCTATGTCTAATCACAGTAATATTATCAACGTATTATATGCGAAATGCAATCATGCTATTATCACTATCCAAAGTTTGTCGCGTTGCAACATATACAAAAATATTGTATTGTACAAAATATAAATAGTTTATTTTTCGACTCGTGTATTAAACACAGTTACAGTAATTATTGAAACCTTCTTATAAGTATATAATCGCTGTTCACTTTCGCTCTTCACAGCATTTTCTTTTGCAAAATGATTACAACAACATACAAAGAGAGAAAGAGAAATAGAACCCGAAAAAATTTCAGTGTACTCACAATTGAATTCACAATGTTGAGTTTGGTGTGGCGTAAGTGAGCAAACAATAGCGACAAACAATGTTGCACTTCTCGCTAGGATGGTGATAGATCCATTCTCATAGGAGTCTGGTTACCAAGGGAAGCCAACCCAATATGTGGGTGAGTAAGGATATCATAACTGATATTATAAAATAATAAACGTTTACACACTCATACCTCTGCACTAGGATTCCCTGTGTCGCAGATGGCATGGACAAACACAGAAACACAAGACAAACACCCAAGACCCGAGAACAAACTTCATGCTCACCACACAAAGTATGCCCCGGCCGGGAATCGAACCCAGGACCCCTCCCTTTGAAGGCAGGGCTACTACCAACTAAGCCACGGAGCCGTCTAAATAAATATAAATGCGAAAGTGACTTGTTTGTTACGCTATCACACCTAAACAGCTGAAACGATTCAAAAAATTCTTTCACCAATGGAAAGCTACATTATCAGCAAGTAACATTGGCTATATTTTAACCCCGTATTCTCACGGGAACGGGAACTACGCGGGTGAAACAGCGGGGCGCAGCTAGTACATAATAATAATTATAAATATAATTTGTTTAATACAATTTCTGCGCCCCGCGGTTTCCCGCGAGTAGTTCACATAGGTACAATACATTTTCCACCAAAACAAGTATAATTTCTCGCTCGTTGTCTTGAAAATGTATATTTGAATAGCGATGTTGTTTTCGATTTCAAACATACATCTATAATATTTTCCCTCTTCTGTTACTATCTAGAGACTCGTTTTAAAAGCGCCAGCATTTTGTTTCATTTTTACGTCTTCCTGTCCTTCTGTGAAATACCTTGTGCACCTGTTGAAATTTTCAAGGAACTCAAGATAAGAAGTCTTTCGTACCTGTATTTAAGATTTGCCTTTGGAACAAAATGTATTCCGTGGAAAACTGGTCTTTTACTGTTGTAAAGTGGGCACCTCTTTCCTAAATTTGTTAGTGGGTTAATAATTTATTTAGTGCTGTTTCAACTAAGTGGAAATACTTGTAGTTCTATTTTGTAAAAGTCATAGTTCTATTTTATAATATAAATATAGTGTTTAAATGTCTGTTACACTGTTTTTAGTTGAAAATCAGCTCTGTGGTTTGCTTCATGCAAGACAACGGCGAGATGACCTAGACCTAGATCAAAGGATTGGTAACAAATAGCCCAAAATAGGGATGCTTGGAAAGAGGGAAGGCTCTCACAGCTCAGTTGGTAGTAGCTCTGCATTCTGCGCTATAGGTCGAGGGTTCAATTCCCACAGGACAAGCATTTGTGTGACGAATATAAATGTTTGTGCTGTGGCTGGATGTCAATATGTATTTACAAAAAACTATATAAATGTATTCTATCTAGTTCCCATAGTACCAGCTATGCTCAGTTTGGGGCTAGAAGACGTTGTTTGAAATACCCATAAACCCAAAACAGACGGCTCCGTGGCCGTAGTTGGTAGTAGCCCTGCCTTCGAAGCGAGGGGTCCCGGGTTCGAATCCCGGCCGGGGCACACTTTGTGGTGAGCATGAAGTTTGTTATCGGGTCTTGGGTGTTTGTCTTGTGTTTCTGTGTTTGTCCATGCCATCTGCGACAGGGAATCCTAGTGCAGAGGTATGAGTGTGTAAACGTTTGAACGCAAACGTTTATTTATGAAATATTTATTTATCATTTTATTTATCATAATAATAATAATGAACAGTGTTGCGTGCTAAATAATCAAGAAAGGGAAACGACAAATGGTACTATAATTTATTCTGCGGTATAGGATACTCTTGATGGAATTTTGTGGAACTCGTTCTACCTGTCAATATTACATAGTGACCTGTTTATAGGCATTAAGTATCATGACAATTTTTTTTGTCACCAATATTGTTGATTTACTCGTCAAAAACCTTTTCACCTTTTATATTAAATACAGGTAAATAAACACAAAATTTCATCCATATCTTAAGAGCCGTATCGGAGAAACGAGTAATAATTATAAAATAATTGCTCTTTGAAAGTAATTACATTAGATTACTTAACAAGAACAATTTTGTCAAAGACAGCTCGTAAATTACTGTCAATCTAAAATTAACGTCTAAAGTAGGCTACCTAGTGCAAACAGGTGAATAGCTTAATTTACACGTTGTTGGCACAGCGCTCCAAGCCAGCTCGTCTTGTCAGCGAAACGGCGCTGTATTATTAATAGCTTGTATTATTAATAGCTTGTATTTCCGCTGATGAGAGCTTCGATACGGCTCCGGAAATGGATTTTTCAGTCGAATAGAATTCTTTCTGAATCATTTGTTTTTTATACGGATAGTGGTGGCACGCGGCCCACCGGATGTTAACAAAACCTCAACTTACGTCTTGCCGTGCTACAGTATGAGAAGACCCGAGTTGCATTGCGTTGCGCTCGTCACCCTGAGACGGCGATGCCTGTAATGTAACTGTTATGTAACTCGAGTCGTAGCTGGCTGTATGGACAGCTGTAATCACTATAATTGGTGTGCAATTTATCTCTTTCTCCACTCTTTCCACTTTAGACTTTAGACACGCTAAAACGTCTACAGTTTGTCTAATACTGATTATTTCAAACATAAGAAAAATCATGGATCACGTCAAAGTCAAAGTCAAAAATATTTATTTCTGTTGATTTAAAAAAAAAAACTTGGAATAGTAAATTTTTCTAAAAATAAATATGTATGTACCTACAAGATCGTGCGTTATTAAATATAAGTTTATTACTATTCCCATCCCAACACGTGATACGTTTTTCAACTATCGCTTTTCATGCAATTCAGCTGAAAGTGTATTGTAGATATAGTATTATAGTATAGTTAAGCTAGATTTTACTAAAACAAAACCAATAAAAAATGTAATCCTCTCTACATGAAAACGTGAAAACTCAGGATTTAAAAGCCCTCTCAATTTCGTGCTGTTTGAATACTAAATGAAAGTGCATTCATGCACGGGGAATTTTGAACAGAAAAAAGATCAACCCAAACGCCCAATGTTCGTATTTCATCTTTTGGAAGACCCACGGGGACTATTCCCAGATGAGTGAAATGTTGGTACCGCTTTTATAGGGACAACTCGAATGCTCGCGAACAGAAACTAATCCTAATCCTAGTTCTTCCTCATGTAGGGTTGGATAGGGTTTGAACAAGTGCTGAACTTAGTTTTAAGAACGCATTACTGTTGTCATCACTTACCATCAGGTGGGCCCTCAGCTCGTTCCGTCACTTAATAAAATAAAAAAAAAATATTAGCAGGGTTACTTTTAGATTTCCTTCAATGTTCGTAGGTATAGAAAATGAGAAAAGCAGTAAATGTGTGAGTTTATGAGGTTTCCGTATTCGCTCACTCTCTAACCACTTAAAATCAGGTGAGCCGCCAGACATTGCATAAAAAAACATTTTAGATTAATCTCTAATCTCTATTCTCTAGAATACGGTCCACGTTATAAATAAGAGTTATTTTGCCTCGTGAAAACTTTTGCTGTAGCTAGAAATACATAGGATCAAATGTTATTTTCAAATAAAACTTGGTGTTTGACTGTTATTGCGACGCACGCGAAAATATAATACATCTATAATATATTGTAATATAATTAAATAATAGAAACAAGCAGTCATTCACACAGTTACGATAATTAGTAGTCCTTGGGGATGCAGTTTTCATCAATCGGGGGGGGGGGGGGGGGGGGGGGGGTGTAATAATAATGAGGGGGAATCTGAGCAAGGGAGCGTAGTAAAACCGAGCTTGACTCGAGAAGAAAAGATTTTTCACAATAAATAATAATTCATCATAATAATATACATCTAAGTGTCTGATATGATGGCAAATAGTTGATGTTATAAGGAGTTAGTAACTAAGCCTACTTTAATTATAGAAATAAGGAAAAAGAAATAGGGTTCCGCGCAAAAAAATATTTAATTCCACGGGTCGTGATGTGACGAAGTGGCAGGAAACAGCTAGTACCATACCAGCCTCTAATGTTACCACTGCAGGGACACCGGCCAACTCTCGATAATTGAGAGTGAATGGGCTGTGATCTAGCACGGGAGCCCAATCCGGATCGGTAGATGTCACCATGTCTTCGAATTTTTGATTCTAAGACATGCCGGTTTCCTCACGATGTTTTTCGTCACCGTTTTGTTATGTATGTTTATATCACTAAATGCTTTTTAAAGCTTTTTAAACCTTTTTAAACCCTCAAAAAGGGTAGTTATATGCGTTTTAAATTAATACCTTTGTCTTTGTGTTCTCCTTTTCTTCGCATTTCCTACAAGGATGGATCAATTTTAAAGTGATTTTATGAATTGAAAGCTATTTAAGACGAAATAGATAAACCATGTTTTTGATTAAAATATATACTGCGTGCATCGAGATAACTGCCCGCCTAAACTGTAACAGATACAAGAAGTTTGATCTCGAGTCTTGGGTGTTTGTGTTTATTTCCTCTTTCGTGGCCAACTCTGGTGTCAGAGTTTCGAAGCTGCCCGAAGGCCTCCATATGGCTTAAACACTAGTATAATAGCCGGGATCAATTACTTAATGTGGCCTCTGAAGCACGGAAGCGAGTTCAAATGCCACTAAATGGTCACCCATCCAACTTCCGAGCCGAAAGTTGCTTAACTCAGTTAATCTGTAACAGCTAAACAAGCTTTTCCACGAACGCTTAAACGTAATAATAATAACGAATCAATAAACCAATGTGTTTATTGATTGATAGAGCAAGTGCTGTTTGATAGAGGGTTTGATAAAAAAAAAAAAACCGTCTTTATAATTTATCTAGTATAACAGCTTGCAATGGTCTTAAATGAAGCCCTAATAAGGCCTGTACACATAGGCTTTTATGTAAAACGTCAACACCAAAATAACATTAGCATAATTCCCTTCAAGGGTGTTAAGAGTAACAAGGGGTAACAGCTTTGACCTCACTAATTAATGGATATGTTAATATTTCTCACACAATTTCGTTGTTGTGTTTATTTTGAAAATTATTCAGAACTCTTGTTAAATCAGTCACCCTAAGTTAGGGGATATTAAAGTTATCATGGATGTGGCGACTAAATAAATAATGATATTTCACATAGCGACAATTTTACTTACTTAAAACTCTTTCGTTTCTATAAAAGTTTTTAGTAGAATAGTGTAGAAGTATGTCAAGGCAGAAGGGGAAATTCGAGAAAGCGCCTAATTTAGTAATTATGTCATGTCGGTACATATTTATGAATCCAATAATTGGTATCAACTTTATGAATGATTTTTTCATTTCAATCAAATTCCAAAATACGAAATTATTGATCGCGTCCGTAAGTGAATAACACTTAGAATTCCTTTACCCAAAAAAATAGTAGATCTTTCTGCCTCCAAGCCTGGTAATCTGTCGTTAAGCACTGACACACTCGCGTTGCTGGGTCCGGTGGATGGGTGTGGGTGTCAAACCTAGCAACAACTCTGGTCTACTCTTAGAGATAGAAAGTATTTATCATAAATGCTGGTCCTTTAGTAAACTTTTTATGTCAAAGGTCCCTTAATTTTCCACGGCACTGAATCTCGCGCCAAAAAGTACGAAATACGGTGTCAACCCTAGCAACAACTCTACTCTTAAAGATAGAGAGTGTTTACTATAAAGGACCAGCCATTATAGTAAACTTTTTAAGTCAAAGGTCCCTCCATTTTCCACGCTACTGAATCTCCCGCCAAAAAGTACGAAATACGGTGTCAACCCTAGCAACAACTCTACTCTTAGAGATAGAGAGTGTTTACTATAAAGGACCAGCCATTATAGTAAACTTTTTAAGTCAAAGGTCCCTCCATTTTCCACGCTACTGAATCTCTCACCAAAAAGTACGAAATACGGTGTCAACCCTAGCAACAACTCTACTCTTAGAAATAGAGAGTGTTTACTATAAAGGACCAGCCATTATAGTAAACTTTTTAAGTCAAAGGTCCCTCCATTTTCCACGCTACTGAATCTCCCGCCAAAAAGTACGAAATACGGTGTCAACCCTAGCAACAACTCTACTCTTAGAGATAGAGAGTGTTTACTATAAAGGACCAGCCTTTATAGTAAACTCTTTATGTCAAAGGTCCCTCCATTTTCCACGGCACTGCATCTCCCGCCAAAAGTAACAAATAGAATTTATCATCTGATGTACGCGCGCTTCGAGACGGTCACGTGTGGTTCTCGTTTGTTACCCGTATATGCGATGTTTCACTGCAAGTGAACACTGTTTGTATTAAAACACAGTAATATAGGACGTGATCTTGTTACTTTGTAAGGGTTTCGCAACCCAAGGGTTTAAAGGAAGCCTACAATGTCTGTCTTTCTCTTTGTGTTCTCATTGAGGGTCGAATTGGCTCGGTACAGTCATCGAACTTAGGAAGTCGAGTTTTCTATAACTAAAATAGCCGCTTCTAAGATTATAAAGAGTCATCGGATCTTTCAATGGCAACTGTGTACGTTTTCATTAATAGTTCCGGAAAGCGTCACCAAGATTCCAATCCAAAATTTAATTATATAAATATAGTTTATCTTAATATATATAAATTACGTGTCACGATGTTTGTCCGCGATGGACTCCTAAACTACTTAATCGATTTTAATCAAATTTGTACACCGTGTGCAGTTTGATCCAACTTGAAAGATAGGATAGCTCACATCTCAATTTATGATCGCAATGTTATCATATGACAAAAACGTTAGCCACAGCAACGCGTGGCCGGGTCAGCTAGTTATATATAAAAAATATTTTAAAACTTAAGAAACATACATTGTTGAATATATAAAACACACGGTAGCCGATGATTTGATGCCGGTTTTTATGTGCCGATGGTTATGTAACGATCTGATAACCCAAAATTAAGTATTCACCTACGTTCATACAAGACAGAAAGAGCAAGACGAAGGTTCTCCCCCTCCATATAGAGATCAGAAAACCCTAATTGCAAAATACCGGTAGGTAGCAAAAACTGGTGAATTTACAGACGCATGAAACTTTCTATTTGAAGTGTGAGGATATTATCCAAATTTATAATAAAATAAAAAATATCTAGCTAATAACCTCTCTTCAGGATAGCTGCAGTAATTCTGATCTGCACACAATGTATTTGCTTGTTCTATATCCTCTATGCAGTGGCTGCAGTGCAGGATGTGAAATAGTGTGGATAAGTCTCGTTTTGTCTATGCTAAAAATTATTTCTAGAAGGTCCACTAGTACTTCCCAATAAAATACATACAAATCAACAACAACAACAAATACCTTAACACACTCATACCTCTACACTAGGATTCCCTGTGTCGCAGATGGCATGGACAAACACATAAACACAAAACAAGCACCAAAGACCCGAGAACAAACTTCATGCTCACCACACAAAGCGTGCCCCGGCCGGGAATCGGACCTGGGACACCTCGCTTCTTAGGCAGGGCTACTACCAACTAAGCCACGGAGCCGAAACTTGAAACGTAGTGATTTTGGTATCGATATGCATAAATAAAATAAGTAAATTCTTTTTTACCGAAAGCTGGCAACTTCACGCCTTGTGGGTATCACTATCGTGAAGACATACATAAGACAATTGGTGTATTCATTACCGCAATTATGTCCAAACACAAAACTCCTTGACGACTCCATGTCTTAGTTGGTAGTAGCTTGACTTCGGAGCAAGGGGTCTCGGGTTCGATTCCCGGCCGGGGCACACTTTGTATGGTGAGCATGAAGTTTGTTCTCGGGTCTTGTGTTTCTGTGTTAATCCATGCCATCTGCGACACAGGGAATCCTAGTGCAGAGTTATGAGTTTATTTGGGTTTATTTACGTAACTCAAACTCATTTATTACACGTAAAATTTTACACACACAAGTAAACATATTCGTAAGCATATAACGTGGCACAGAAGCGCCTTAGGCACCATAATATAATTATTGTATAATGTGGTTAAATCTTTTGGTAAGAACCTAAATATGTTAAAGTTGTTATTAAATTCAAGCTTATCCATACAATCTCTATCCAAAGTACGTGGGTGCGGACGACCGTCCAAATATTTGATACCGGCCTTGGTAATGCGGCGTACATTCTGTTCTCGTGTCCTGGCAATATTTTTGGACAGGACGTGTAGTTTGGTATTCGTGGGAATAGCCCTGGCTGCTAGACACGAATTAATTCATGCAGGATGGAATATTGATACCCTTATGGTTGTATCCGACACTAACAAGATTAGTGCGACAAAATACGAAGCGATGGTTTTATAGTAATCATTTTACAACGTACAACGTTAACATTAACACACTCATACCTCTGCACACCCGAGAACAAAGTTCATGATCACCACACAAAGTGTGTTCCGGCCGGGTTATCGAACCCGGGACCCCTCGCTTCAAAGGCAGGGCTACTACGAAGAAAATAAGAATAAGAAAGTACTGCCTCATTTCAGTATTATCAATTATATTCGCTATTTGCAATCGAGTAACTATCATTTAATGATATCTGGGATTGTATGAAATTCAGTACAGGGCCACTAACGGCAACTAGAGATAACTAAGAAGTTATTTTTGCATGATTCTAATTTGGAAAATTGCACATGAAAAAAACAATTCAATTTCTTAGACTGAAACGATGAGCGTTTGTGTATTCATCGAAAATTATCACGATATTGCCTAGGCGGCTTTCTATTAGCTTCCATAACAGCTATGATTCATAAACTATACAGGCAACTTAAAAATTAAATATATTCCACCAGATGAAACAGAAAATCATAACAAAAGTGAACTACAAATAAGCAAAGTAGAGTGTAACTCCACGATACAGATTCTATAACAATGGTTTTTATACACCTATACTTCAACATCTAAAATTATATGCAAATACGGAAATAACTCAAAATTACACCCCAAACATTTCTACCCCTTGTCTTCAGCAGTATTTATAGCCGAAGCCAAGCATCAGGGAATTTTGGCTGCCTCCACTGCATTACTGGCCGGCTAAGCGTTTTATACGGGCTCTTGTGGCCATAGTGGTACGAGAACGGCTAGATTACTTTTAATATACACTCTGAACTACAATAAAACTGCTCCCAGGTCTTAAATATTAAATGAGTAAGTGGGTTTTACTTCTTTATCAATACAGAAACCAAAACAAAAAAAAAATAATACATTTTGTCTCTCTGTCCCTTTCAACAGAAAAAGCTCTGAAGTTAACGGGTTGTTTGTGGATTCAATCGTTACTTTGCGAAATTCAAAGATAATTAATATCAATGCCAAGGTAAAGTTAAAAACCTTAATAACATTTGAATTCTTAAAAAAAACCTTGTGTCGACACATTTTTTAAGTAAATTTAAACATAAATACAATAACACGATGATTTTAAATACCTTACAAAATAACGACCAACAAATAAGTTCACAGACCCAACATGATGACATTTCGAAATTATGATACAGCTGTTTTCAGAACCATCATTAAACATATCAATATATGTGTATCAATCTTCAATATTTTTCATCCTTTAAAGGATTTAAACCATGACTTCTGATAGTTTTGGTGACAGTAAGTAACAATTATGAGCAATGTTTTTTTAGTTTTTCTTACATTTATTTTGCTATAGTGAGTACTAAACTACCAGCTTTCTAGAACGAAGCAACGAGATAGGAAATAGCTTTCGATAAGCATAATCCGTAAAAACTATAAAATAATTTTGAATAAAGCAACAGTATACTAGCTGTTCTTGAATAGTCTGTGCTTAAAGTTAGCTATATAAGTTATAGTCGGCTTTTGGCCAAATTGTTAGATAATATTTTCATTTTCCACAATGTTCTTCAGAGAACGTGTACGCTAAATATAAAATATTGTATTTGTGTAATATTTTTTGACATATATCATGTTTCAAAACTGTTACGACAACATGGCTCCATATTTGTTTTAGTCGGCACACTATTAATTTTACACAAGAAGTAGTAAAAATTTTGTATTTTTTAAACGCAAACATCCGCTGCACTATGATTCACCGCGTCGCAGATGGCATGGATAAGCACAATATAAATACCCAGGACCAGAGAACAAACTTCACCACACAAAGTGTGCCCCGGCCGGGAATCAAACCCGGGACCCCTCGCTTCGAAGGCAGGGCTATAACCGACTAAGCTATGGAGCCGTCAACTTAAAAACATATATGTTAAGATTTTAAAACTGTCATGGTTATGAACATTATTACTCGTATTACCGATATATTTACCATTTGTGAGTTTTGTTGACTCCCGATATTTCGACGCAGTTACATGCGTCATGTAACTGGTAACTGTTATATATCAATTCAGTAGTTGTGCCATGAAGCATCAAAATAGAATTTTTTTTGGTTTTTTTATAGTGTAATTATAAATTTACAATGAAAACCTTCATTTCCATGGCATTTCATCAGTCTTCACTTAACCGAAAGCCAAGCCCGACTACATTGCATAAATTAAGCTTAGACCCAACTGTAGTGCATCTGAATTATTGAATACCTAGCTTTAGGAATTAATATTCTCCGCCCTTTTGTAAGCTCCTTTAGAGATTAATTAATCGTGAGGACTTAGATGGGGATGATTAAATTATCTGTCTATTTTAATTAGAGTTCAGATAGGCAGATCTGGATGTGAAGTCGGTAGAAAGAAAAAACAATTTTATTACTGCACAAGAATATTATGTACGTATTTTTCTAGTAAAAGAAGTTGGCCGTCACGGCAAACGTGGCAGATGTGAATCGTGACGGTATAAGAGAGCGTCATGTTTCGGTTTCGGTTTTACTGCTATAGTGTGGGTGCCGGTGAAATTAGAGGCGAATGAGACGTGACGGACGCAGCAGGATAAATACAACTGAGTTTAAAATCTATGTCCTATTTTTGATTGGATTGTTCTTGTCATTAAATGATGCCTTGTTACTTAAATAAATAAATAAACGTTTACACACTCATACCCCTGCACTAGGATTCCCTGTGTCGCAGATGGTATGGACAAACACAGAAACCCAAGACAAACACCCAAAACCCGAGAACACACTTCATGCTCACCCCACAAAATGTGCCCCGGCCGGGAATCGAACCCGGGGACCTCTCGCTTCGAAGGCAGTGCTACTACTAACTAAGCCACGGAGCCACTTGTTTAATAAGTTTGAAGAATAATAATGATATTAATGAATTTGCGCGGCTATTGTAATTTTAATTGAATTAAAGCCAACACAGAAGGTTTTAATACACAGTGAGGAGAATATGGAAAAATGTAAAGCTTTTCTAGTAATTTATGACTTTATTTATACTTTATTTTACGATAATATTACTATCGAGAAGAAAATTGAGTTTATTGTAACATGCCCGATTGGGTCAAGAATACGGCCTCAGAATTTATTTCTGAGCTAGTTAGCATAAACCTGTTTTTCTATTTCTACCGTAGCACAAAAAGAAGACAAATTTTACATTTTAAATCCTCTTTTCCACTCCGAAGTTTGCCAAGTAAATCATTGTTGAAAAGAGGCTAGCGTTCAGCCATAATTTGGGCACTTAATGACCAGCTAAAGTCGCCAAGAGAGAAATGATTCACTGGAAGATACGTGCCAAATCCACTAAGTTAGAACCCTCGGAAGTTGATGGAATACTTTTTGTGGAATATAAAATTAAGTTCGTGCGTCACCAAGGTAAGATATGCAAGGTGGATGAAATAAGTCTTTTTTTAATGTTAGTTAAAGGGGTGGTATGACCTGTCGGCCCTTCTGATTATTGTTAACCCGAGAACGCTAACCTCCGTCGAATTGATGGGCACAATAAAAAAGCTGCTTTTTTTTACTGTACTTTTAAAGCTGTTTTTTTTACTGTACGTGCGAGTATTATTATTCGTGTTACCGAGATATTTACCATGATTTGTGAGTTTTGTTGACTCCCGATATGTGAAAACGAAACCGGTGGTAGACACGCTCGAACGTAAAAAACGAGTGCGCAAGAGGGTAGACCGATATGTCTGCCAATTATTTGCACACCCCACCTCGCAGACTTCAGTTTGCCCGGGATCATGGCGCATGAAACTGCGTCGAATTATCGGGAGTCAACAAAACTCACAAATCATGGTAAATATCACGGTAACACGAATAATAATGATCATAACCATGATATTTTTAAAATTTATATGGACGTGTGAGCGTTTTGACTATGCTAGCCAACTTGACTGGGTTAGCGAAATAACATCAAAAGTAATCATACAAAAATAAATAAAACAGCACAATGGTCGGCCTTATCGCTAAAAGCGATCTCTTCCAGGCATAAACATAGAGTGTATCATTTTATGGAAAACAAGGTAAACCAACCAAAATCAAGTAATTTTGACAATCTAGGGAGTTTGAAGTTAAATCGAGTGTTGCTATATAGACTTTACACTGTATATAGATTTTATAGGCAAGTTTTAAACGTGCCTTTTGGTCGTGGATTTTAATTTTACATAATGACTATATTTCGACTTTCCCACGGTTGCCATGTGAAATATATCTCTACTCCTTCGGCCAAAAGTCGTGATTCGAACGTGACTGTACCTATCTTATTATTATTTTCGTCCTTTAGGCTGGTGTTATAAGACAAAAGCTTATCTTGGTGTCACGCTTTTTCTCTCTGTACAACCATCTAAGGTTCCCACTGCAGGGACACTGGCCTGCTCTCGTAAAACGAGAGCGTATAAACTTTGATCTACGAGTACTACGGGAACTCAATCCGGGTAGGTAGATGTCACATGCTTGTTTCCTTAAGATATTTGCATTCGCCGTGGTATTTCGCACACTTTTCAGTGAACAACAATTAGTTGTCTGGATTTTATCGATCGACCTTTGGATTGAAAGTCGTCTGTTACCCTATGGCAAGCACGCGTGCTTCTTGACAAGCATAGCTCGAATTAGAACCTTGCAATACTCGCTGAAGTAGATGATAAGCTACACGCCATCAACTGTCCAGGCCTGCTAGGATTCCCTGTGTCGCAGATGGCATGGACAAACATAGAAACACAA
This sequence comes from Aplocera efformata, assembly GCA_921293045.1. NCBI lineage: Eukaryota > Metazoa > Arthropoda > Insecta > Lepidoptera > Geometridae > Aplocera > Aplocera efformata. The sequence continues at coordinate 2,702,924 of OV121058.1, read as the reverse complement.
GACTCAAGAACAAACTTCATGCTCACCAAACAAAGTGTGCCGAAGCGGGGAATCAAACCAGGGACCTCTCGCTCTGAAGGCAGGGCTACCAACTAAGCCATGGAGCCGTCTAAATGTTCTGAATGTAACGCAGCGTAAGCTCTTCGCTTGTCCAAGCACTACCCAAGCTCTTCCATGTGGCTTCAGCCTAACGTCGGATTACCAAAGACTGTTTTTTCACTCTTAAGACTAATCGTTGGATTTCCCCTTGAATACAGATTAATGTCTGAAACGATAGTAATTTTGCAGCCGGAATCGGTTATTTACATTCAGAGATTGTCTGAACGTAATTTTTTCTTGGATTTACGTTTATTTTCATTACGTGTATTATAATTTACGGATTTAGGCAGTATCTATATATTTATAGTAAGTCGGTATCTATGTATGGTCTCACAGCATGGTCGCGTTGTAGGTGGGGGTTTGACAAGGGCGGCCTTAGATATTGCGAAACTCCGGGCGTTAGACTTTTGTGGGGCACTTGGCGTATGAGGAATTTAGGTGAGTTAGAAGTGTACAAAGCTACTGGTAATCAGTCAGCATCCTCTTAAAGACAGCTGCAGTACATCAAAACAAAAAACGGGTTGTTCTGCGAGGGTGCGAGGCCCTACAATAGCGAGGCCTCGGGCGGTTGCCATGCTTGCCACCCCCTAAGGCCGCCGCCGAATCAAACCCAGTTTGATTCCCACCCAGGGCAAATGTGTTAGTGACGAATATAAATGTTTGTTCTGTGTCTGGGTGTTAAGATGTATGCATATAGTATCTTTTTATTTAAAGTGGCAAAAAGTCAAGTTATTTATTCCTTTAGATCTCAAGTATCATTTGGACACGTCAAATTTTACACACACATGTACACATATTCGTGAGCATATAACGTGTCACAGGAACTCCCCAGGCACATTACATGCACACAGATATGTCAAATTACAGTCAGTTTTCATGTTTAAGCTTATCTTATTTGTTAAGTTACGTCTGTTCCAACCCCAACCGACCAACCCGAGGGGAAGAAACAGACAAGAAACCCCTCGGAGACAGTATTACATATTCGCGAATATGGTCCTGCGTCTAGAGTGGAGCAAATTTATTCCCAAGCCTGTTTGTCATTTAGGTAATCTGATATTTTATAGTAATATATAGATAGATAGATAATAGTGGAAATGGGTCTCATAGGTCTTCTGCTCGGGCTGGTCGGTTAGGTTACATTAGTAACGTTAGTAACGTTTACAGACTCATAACTTTGCACTAGGATTCCCTGTGTCGCAGATGGCATGGACAAACAAAGAACACCCAAGACCCGAGATCAAACTTCATGGTGTGTGTCTATGTGTGGATTTCGGAATTTAGACGGCTCCTTGGCTTAGTGGTAGTAGCCCTGCCTTCGAAGCGAGGGGTCCCGGGTTCGATTCCCAGCCGGGGCACACTTTGTGCTGTGAGCATGAAGTTTGTTCTCGGGTCTTGGGCGTTTGTCTTGTGTTTTTGTGTTTGTCCATGCCATCTGCGACACAGGGAATCCTAGTGCAGAGGTATGAGTGTGTAAACTTTTTTTTTTTTTTTTTTATTCAAACCCTCATTTAATTTTATACAAAGTAAAAAAACAACGCGAATAATTTAAGTTACACACAAATATCCCGGCTTTTGTTTATCTAACCTAAAACTACAGTAACAACGAAAATATTTTTTGCGTGGAACTCCTCAATATTTCACCCTAAACTCGCACAAACCAAATACCTCCTTCAAATTTTAGACAACGCAAACAGCGAATATACAAACAATTTGTGATTGAATGAACAATCGGGAACCGATATGAAATTGGACCATCCCTTTTCGGGCTATTTACAGACGGACAAACACAGCCGTTAAACTTATAACACCCAAAATAAGTGAGTTCAAAAATAATTTTCCGCATTTCGCGTTATTATAAGATAGTAGAGGGTTAACAATAAATATTGAAAAATAAATAAAATATATATATTTCTCGGTTCTCCTTATGTTATCAAATGATTCGTAATATTATTTTTTATTAATTGCTTTCATATTGGCTCTATACAATTTCTATCAAAATTGGTTGAATAAATGGATGGTTGTTAAATAAAATAACTGGAAAAAGATATGTCGTAAACGACATTGCAGATTTTGCATTCCAGTGATTTTTTCACCCGTTGATTACCGATTTGGATGTTTCTTATATAAAATGGTAGGGGGTACCCTAAGGGCGAGAAATAAGGGATGAAAATATTAAAGTCGGTTCTAACCCACACGTGCACTAATGAGTTTTGTCACTTGAAAAATGTATGTGTGCAACACCACGTTCTCGAAACGGTGACGGAAAACATCGTGAGGAAACCGGCATGTCTTAGAATCAAAAAATCGACGACATGTGACATCTATCAATCCGGATTGGGCTCCCGTGGTAGATCAGAGCCCATTCACTCTCAATTATCGAGAGTAGGCCGGTGTCCTACTCGACCATGAACGCTACAAAAACTTCCCGCTGGCCCCTATATTAACGAAACGTGGGGACGAGTGGGAATAACGCAGATAATTGCTTGAATTAATGGCGCCCGCTCGCAATCAATTTGCGGTAGTCGACAAATCGAACGCACCGAATAATTTGGTGTTTTGAAATGTATAATTTATTGCTCTTTGTTCATTTGGTCATTATCTATTGAACTTTGTGAGGGCGTAAAGTGGTTTGGTTAAACATGACTTGACAATTAATAACCTCCTTTTTGAATTTGGTTAATTTTTAACCGAATTCAAAAAGGAGGTTATTAGGTCAGATGTTTATATATTTTTTATGTATTTGTAAAACCGATTTTTTTTTTTTTTGCTAAAAATTCGGATTCAGATTCAGATTATGTAAAAAATATGATCTGTAAAGAACAGCTAGGCAAGCTACGCTACAAGTGCTTGAACTAACATAACATAACAAAACATAACATTGTTAGATCGTTACTTTGTACCACATATTTTTGTTATCGTGTATAAATATTTTTTCTCAGTTTTGATGAGTCATGGGGAATGTTAATGTATTGGAGTGAATGTGCAATTTTCAAGAAAATAACTGAAATATAACGAAAATTTATTCGCACAAAACATCTACGAAAAACAAACATAAACCAATAAAAATAAAATATTAACAAAGAATAACAAAAGAAAAAAGAAAGAAATAGTTTGTTCTCGCAAACTGTATACAACAAAAATCACATAGTAGGACATAAAATATACAATAATATAATACAACAAAACATAAGGATCGCTTGACGGCTCCGTGGCTTAGTTGGTTGTAGCCCTGCGTTCGAAGCGAGGGGTCCCGGGTTCGATTCCCGGCCGGGGCACACTTTGTGTGGTGAGCATGAAGTTTGTTCTCGGGTCTTGGGTGTTTGTCTTGTGTTTCTGTGTTTTTCCATGCCATCTGCGACACAGGGAATACTAGTGCAGAGGTATGAGTGTGTAAACGTTTATATACAGCAAACAAAGTTTTAAGAACTTATTGCTGTTGAACTGTTCTGTATTTGAAACAGCAACCTCTGGATTCATACCAAACTGTTCTGTATTTGAAACAGCAACCTCTGGATTCATACCAAACTGTTCTGTATTTGAAACAGCAACCTCTGGATTCATACCAAACTGTTCTATATTTGAAACAGCAACCTCTAGATTCATACCAAACTGTTCTGTATTTGAAACAGCAACCTCTGGATTCATACCAAACTGTTCTATATTTGAAACAGCAACCTCTGGATTCATACCAAACTGTTCTGTATTTGAAACAGCAACCTCTGGATTCATACCAAACTGTTCTATATTTGAAACAGCAACCTCTGGATTCATACCAAACTGTTCTGTATTTGAAACAGCAACCTCTGGATTCATACCAAACTGTTCTATATTTGAAACAGCAACCTCTGGATTCATACCAAACTGTTCTGTATTTGAAACAGCAACCTCTGTATTCATACCAAACTGTTCTATATTTGAAAAAACAACCTCTGGATAGAAAGTAAGCATTCATACTACTTGACCGCTCACTAATTATCTTTGGAATAGATTTTACGATGCACTTAACTTGGCATAGATAATCGGCTTACATTAAGTGAATCGGTGCACACTCTACGCTGCATCAAATTGATTCTAGGATATGTAAGGACACGGTGTGGTAGAGATGGGGTAGTTGGTAATTTTTCGTAAGATACAGATTTTATTTATACGGAAATTATGTACGCCATTTATCTGTATCACGTATAAAACTGACTGTAATTTGACATATCTGTGTGCATGTAATGTGCCTGGGGAGTTCCTGTGACACGTTATATAGTCATGAATATGTGTATCCAATTTGTCGTGTCCAAATGATACTTTAGATCTCAAGGAATAAATGAGTTTGACTTTGACTTTGACTTGTGTGTGTTTGTTACTCTAAACGGATTTATAAGAAATTTGTTATAAATGTAACTCATAATGATTGATTAACACATAGACTAATTTTTATACCGAAGAAGTGAAGTATTCCCGCGGGATGCCCAACCACGCTCTTTTGTTTTTTTCTCTGATACACGTAGATATAATTACGTGCACTGATGGACACTTTATGTTTGTTTGTTTGTTCACTATGCGAGAACATTGATTGAACGAGTTGATAGCCCACCTAATGTTAAGTAGTTACCGCCACCCATAGACAACAATATGACTCCTGTCCTTCCTTGCCGAAGTATGAGGAGGACCAAGTAGCATTGTGTTGCTCCCATCACGTTCAGACGGCAATGTAATGCGTCATATATCTGTAATTTTACAGGCCTTCCACCGGAATACTATAACGCGAGTGCGCCATTGCTTGGCTTACCTGGTTTGGTGGCAGCACTTTCTCCAGTTCCTGCAGTTCCTCCAGGAAAACTTGACAAAAGTTCTACTGATAATTTTGGTTGCTCCGCTCGCACCACCCGAGGGAACGTGTAAGGACTGAGGGTATTCAGATGATTCATCCCCCAATGTGTTATGTTGTCGGCAATAAGGTAGATTATACAACTCAGAAGGATTTGGAGTACTTAAATTTACAAATCTAAGATCTGTCTAGTATTGAATTTCTGTTGGCAAATATTTGGAAAGATTCTGCTTATTTTGTGTCGGACAGACTGACAATAAGGTTTCCGTTTTTGCTCTTTGGCTACGGAACCCTAAAAAGCAAAATTTTACCATGCTTGATGTGATTTGCCACTTGACTCCGTGCAATCACAAGACGCAATAAACTTGACGAAATCTTTCCTCTCTAAAAATATTTAATTTTTTGTCTGATCTTAGCTTTTTCAGTAACGAAGTGCAGAACTAGAGTCGAGCTATCTACGCGACTCAAATTAATTTTATCGCGTCTGAGTGCAGATGAAATAATACTGCGGCATTCCGTATATTAGTTGCGTACCGAGATACGGAAGTTGCGAAATAATATTATTTAATCTGTGACGGAAGTAAAGCGTGTCATTTTTTTTTAAATTGCTATGTTTTTATTTTTAGTGTCTAGTTTGGACTGACGCTGTCTTGAAAAATTTGATGAACTTATAAAAAAAAGCATGTCCGTCAATCGTGATGATGATATCCGTAATATCATGAAAATGCCTAAGGATTGATACGACCCGTTTTAAGTATCCATGTCTTTATTATAAAACATTGAAAAGAAATTACATAATAATAATTTTCTTTTCAAGCCACGTTGTCGCTCAGGAGTTCATCAACTCATTTTTTTTTTGTACCTCATTTCTCCACCATTTATCAACTGATTTGGATTTCTTTTTATTTGAGAGTAAATACTTTGAGATTGGTCTCAAAGAAATTGTGTTAAAATCGGTATAGTTTGATGGTAAAATCAAAATAACTAGAAGAAATTGTTTTCGTGTGACTTTTTTTCGCCCGTCGTATATCGACTTGGATGATTCTTTTTTAAAATGATAGGGAGTACCCCTAAGGGTGAGAAATAAGGGACGAAAATATTGAAGTCTTTTTTTTTAATAAGTTACTTGTTTTAGGCTTCTATTCCACCAGAAAAGCGAGGTTAAATCGGAGCTATAAAGCGTCTTCTTTTACTAAAAGTCTGTTCAAATACCTCCAAAAAAGTGTGTGAGTCATTAAGTAACAGAAATGAGAAGAGAAATAATCGCTTCGTTTTTTACATGTTTAACGCTTAATAAACCGCCTATTGAAATTCTTTCCGTAGTATTCCGTAACGTATCCGTCCCGAATCCGTATATTATGAAGCCTATCCCCTCTCTAGTGGAGTAGAGCAGCTTAAATTAATTTTATCGTGTCTAAGTGCAGACACGGAGGCACCTCTCGTGAGAGGAAGGTGGTATAGTTCTTTAGATTTATAAATTACGTTATACTCTTATTTAGCTGGTTTGAAATGTAGATTTCTGGAAGTAGAACCTTTTTGAGAACAGTAATTACATCAAAACTTTATTTTAAAAGCTTTTTTCGCCAGTATGTTTATATTCTGTCTGTTAATTTCGGCCAGGAGTTTACAAAAGCAGAGTAGATGGTGTTTATATGAAATTCTAGGGAGTCAAATTACATGTAATTTGACATATCAATATCAAACATGTCAAATAATATGTAATTTGACACATCAAATTACATATCATGTAACATGACATATCTGTTTCATGTTTTAGCAAGTCTTATTTGTTGAGTTTACGTATGTTCCAACCCTAACTGACAAACCCGAGGGGTAGTTTTTTATTAGTTAATGTTTTATGTACATTTTACTATATTTTCCATATTACAAGTGATTTGTGAATGTTGCCCTCAACCATGTACTAAAAAATATACAAATTCACACGCAATGGCGTGTGAATCTGTACGCTTTGTTTTTTGTTTATACTACAAAAGTGACGGGACGCATTAAGTGGTTCACCCAAAGCAACAGTAATATGACTTAGGTCATCCTTTATTGGCATTGGAAGACTTAAATCCCATCGCGCTGTACCCGATTCCCTCGGATTTAACGGATTGTTCACTTGTGATCACCGACACCCACACCCTCCTACCGAAATACAGCAATGCGAGTGCTCCACTACTCGGCGACGGATTATCATGTATAGTGGCAGTGTTTCGAAAGGCACTAGTATTACTTCTTTTTATTTAGGGAACATTCTAGCGAATTAGGGAACATTCTAGAGTTAGCGGGGGTTCTATAATTTTATCAAATGTCAAGTTATCTGAATTAATTTTAAGTATGATTGTCCTGCTACCCATGATCTTGTCATGGGTTACACTTGACTACACATTAGAGCTTTTGACGCCCAATATTGCAGAATCGCGTTCTTGAAAGGCTCGCAAGCGAGAAAGGGCTCTACGCAAGAACGAGACAAAAATTTGTCATGCGCAATAGAGACTTTGGGTCTCCAGACTACTAATTTGAAACTTTCCGGCATCGGTCCCATGGTGTAATGGTTAGCACTCTGGACTCTGAATCCAGCGATCCGAGTTCAAATCTCGGTGGGACCTGTATTTTTTGAAATACATGTTTTTCATGATGCTGTTTTGATTTCTTGTTCAAATTTTCACAAAACTTCTTATGAACTGGCCATAGGGTTAATTTGTGATGTCATAATTTAATGTCAAGTGTCAAAAACGCATGAGTAAAAAGTGATTTCTATATACGTCACTGATATTGCTGTAACAGCCAAATTCTATGATCAACTGACAGATAACTGGAGATAGATTACCAAAGTAACATTTATATCTGTCAAAATACTATATATTTAGAAATATTTGATGGATAATAGTGACAAGACATTTTTAGTAAAATTTGTTAGTAGAAGATTATGTTGGGTTTCAAAGTCAATAAATTTAAGTTTGATAATTCTGAAAAATATGCTTGGTTACATCATTCTTAAAAATTAAATATGTTCTTACGAGATTTAGCGCTTTTTCTAACCCTATCCGTTGCTCTATGGGGAAGAAGTTTGGTTCAGACCTGAAACATTTTTCACCTCGTAACTTACCTGAACTTAATTTCAATCACATGAATTTCCGTAGAGTGCATTATTAGCAGTTAATCCAAAACCCAGACAAACAAAAAAATTACTGATTTTAAGGAAAAAAAAACTTTTTTTCTTTTCAAATCCATATCAAATTATAGTAACTTCAAAGTAACCAGTTTAAAAGAACTGAATTTTCATAGAGAAAGGTCCACTAAATTGCATTGTTGTTCTTAGCAATTGAATAATTCCAAATGAATTTTAACTTTTAAATGCAACATTTCACATAATTCAATTACCGATGGTCCAGTTATTTGTAAATTTTTTATTTATAGCCTTAATGTTTTTCAAAACCTGAATTCACGCTCTCGGTTGAGTTCTCGTTCTCGAGTACCTACTCGAATATTTTTCATATTTTAATTAAATTATTCTTTTTCTGTTCTGAATATTAAAAAATTTCACCCGCTTTATTTGTAGTTCCGGCTTTACATCAGAGAGCCAATTACGGAAGCCCTTGAAATCACCAGTTGCATTGGTAGCGAGGTAAAATATTGTAGGTATTCGAGTATTCATAAAAGCGGGGTCATAGTGAAAGCATTTTTATATTTTAGTAGCTTTTGCCCGCAGTTTCGTGAAATAAATGCGAGTTTTTATAAAGGGCGAAGTCATAGTGACAGCGTTTTCTTATTTTACAAGCTTTTGGGCATGGCTTCGCACGCGTTGATGTAGATTTTGTCCATCAATTTATTTTTGGATGAAAGGTACCAGTGTATCATTTTCTGTATCCCTGATAACGTCTATGCAAAATGTTATGATGATCAGTTGACTAGCTAAGGCAAGGCAGTGTAATAAACAAACAAACTCACATTTACATTTGTAACAAAGTAATTATTTTATTGAATTACAAATATTGAAAATATCGTATTTGTCTACAAAATTTTTAATTTTTAAGAAAGCAATGTTTTAAAAGATTCCTAGTGGATTTTTAAATATGAGAAAACGGTGCTTTTTTAGTTCATTTTTATTACAAGTACGCTTATGATCTTTGACTGCTGACTGTCAAATTGTAAATCAAGACAGGACAACGTCTGTCGGGCTAGCTTGTATCACTCTAATATAATAATATAAAAGCGAAAGTTTGTATGTATGTGTGTGTGTATGTTTGTTACTCCTTCACGCTCAAACGGTTCAACGGATTTGGATGAAATTTGGTACCAGGATAGCGTATATATACATAGGCTACTTTTTATCCCGGAAAAGTGCAGTGTTCCGCAACCGCGGGTAGCAGCTAGTATAATATAGTTCCCACTAACAATACAACCAAACCTGAGATATATTTATGGCGAAAAAAGAATAGATGCCATTTCTTTGCATTTTTATCGAACATTCCCTTTAGCATCTGAATTTATTAAATTAGCACGACTTCCTTGCTCGTGTACACTGAATAAATTCGTTTTTCTACCGACTTTACTTAAGCGCGAAATAAATGAAACATAACGGAATGGGTACTTTGAATAAGACATCGTCGGAACAAATGCTTTTGTTTTTTCGTACCTATGAAACTCACCAGAAATATATGCTTCGTATAAATGAGTTTTTATGTTACGAGCGATGATATTATTAAAAACTAGAAGATACATGACTTCCCCGAGCACTTGAATAAGGCAAAAACATTTTTTTTAATAACTATTATCTTGTTTAAATATTTTTTAATATTACCTAATTAAAAAAATATTGCTCATTTAAACAAGATAACAGTAATTTTAAAAGTTTACACATTAATGTGAAAATATGGGCTGTCTTATCGCTTCGGAGCGATCTCTTACAAACAACATCTCTTACACATAATTTGCGTACAGTTAACAATAAAACTGGAGTTTGAGAAGCATATCTTATTCTTGGTACAGTATGCGTATATCTCGTTTTGTTTACATAAGTACATGACATATACATGTGTGGGTATATATTTATATGTAGTGCTATTTGGTCCACGATGCTACAGGGAAAAGATGCTTGGTGTGGCTCTGCCTATCGTTGAGCAAAACGAGATTGGTTTTGCATGACCTTCTTAAAAGTAAAACAGTATATTGAAAAAGATAACTTTACGGAAAAAATTGTACTGATGAACATCAATGCCTGAATTTATAGCTTAGAACCATCTTGACCACGTCAGCATATATAAAAAAAACCTCAGGTAGGAGGTAGGCGGACCTAAGTAGTACTGCTGTTGTTATGGGCGGAGGTAATCTCTTAACATCAGGTGGGCCTTCAGCTCGTTTTTTATTACATAAAAAAAACGTACAACATCCTTCTCATTCGTTGGGGGCTGAAAACGAAACAAAAGATCCAAAAAGACTTTTACCTGCTCAACAGATAAAAACCTTGAACTTTAATCACAAGTTGCAAAAGAAAATTGAGTTTTTGAGTGGGTTCTAATTTATGTACCCTTCTTTATATTGAAATCGCGAATCACCAGGCGAGAGGAAATTCCTTGCTTCCCAGCCAAGGGACGTTTACACTGCACAGCGTTTGTGGACAAATTTGATAATAGTCCAAGATACATTTTTTAGACGATGTTAGTCACGGATCGATCTGACCGCCCATCTGACGTTGAGTGGTTACCAACACCCATAGGCGACAGCAATACGACTCAGGTCCTCTTACCGATGTATAAGAAGACCCAAGATATGACGATGTAATGCGTCATGCAATTCGCACACTTTATGTATGGGCGGAAAAAAAACTTTGACAGATGAAAATCTCTTTGTAATAGGTGTGTGAATATGACTCCGCCCCTTTTTGTCAAACTAAAACACATTTGTTCGCTTACAAAATTAAAAAAAAAATTATTGAAAGTATGCTCCATCTGCAGCTACAACCTTCGCCCATCGTTCAGGTAGTTTTCATATTCCTTGCTGGAAGAAGTCCTGGTCTTTTGAGCTTATCCAGTTGTCAATCCAAATTTTGATACTTTCACATGAAGTAAACTTTTCTCCAGTAAGGTCTGTCTGCATCGTCCGGAATAGGTGGTAATCCGAAGGAGCTATGTCTGGTGAATATGGCGGGTGGGGTAACACTTCCCAGTCCTGTCCCTCTAAATATCTTTTTACGACTTCTGCGGTATGCGGTTTGGCATTGTCATGCTGAAGAACTAATTTGTTATGTCTATTCACCCATTCTGGTCGTTTTTCTTCTATGGCTCGCTTCAAACGCATTAGTTGTCGTCGGTAAACTTCTCCATTAATAGTTTCAGAGGGTTTGAGCAACTCATAATATACAATACCTTTCTGATCCCACCAAATACAGAGCATGACCTTGGCACAGTGAATATTTATTTTTGGCTGTGATGGGCCTGGTTCGCCTGGTTTCACCCAAGCTTTTTTGCGTTTAGGATTTTCGTAGTGTATCCATTTTTCGTCTCCTGTGACTATCCGATGCAAAAATCCTTTTCTTTGCTGTCTTTGAAGCAGCATTTCACAAATGGTTTTCCGACGTTCCATGTCTCTTTCTTTTAAATCATGTGGAACCCAGTCACCGGCTTTTTGAATCATTCCCATCATTTGTAAACGCTTTGCAACAGTTGAACGATCAACATTTAATGCTGCAGCTAATTCTGATTGAGTTTGGCAAGAATCTTCCGCCAATAATGCTTCCAATTCAGCATCTTCAAATTTTTTTGGTGGTTTTCCATGTTCTTTATCCTCAGTACTAAAATCGTTATTTTGAAATCGTCGAAACCATTCCTTGCAAGTTGTATTAGACGGAGCATGCTCACCATAAATCTCCACAAGCAAACGATAAGTTTCCGCTGCAGTTTTCTTCGCAATAAAATAATGTAATAACACTTCCCGCAAATGACGTTTATTTGGAATAAAAACCGACATTTTCGAAAAGGTGAAAACAATTGTTGCTTACACTTCAACCAAATATCATAAAATGCGTTAGATAGCTGACATTCAGTACTATCGAATACAAGTATGGTCATTTATTAGTACACGTAAACAATACTAAAAACGACATCTGTTGAGAAAGGGCGGAGTCATATTCACACACAATACTTAGTTGATATTTAATAATTTTTATTAATAATAAACTAGCTGTTTCTAACATAGGCCGCGTGGAACTTCAAATTTTTTTTACGCATGTACAGCGCATTAAAAATTCTAATTTTTTTAATTTCTTTTTCTGAAATAATAGTAGCCGAGATATCCCCGATGTTACGTCTTTGATGCACGTTCTTGAAGTAACAGAAGTTCTGTAATAGTTCTACTACACTGTACTTACCTGACGCACCTTCGCTATAAACAGAACGCACCTTTACCAAACCTTTACAAAAGCAGTACCTTCGGGAGCGGCAAGGAGTATAAATTAACTACGCAATTTTGACAGATTGGATTGTGAAGAGGATTTGATATCTTGTTTCAATAGAATTAGATTCCTCTAAATACTGCTGGGACCAGAAAAAAGGTTTATATTTTGATTAAAGTAATTAAATATCCTAGCGCCTATCTCGTTATTAAAAAACGCTTTATTTCTTTCGGGTTCCTTCGGGGAAATGAAAAACCCTATCACTTCGCCTACAGAGGCTGTCCTACTTTTAAAGAGCTTTTGAACTTTCTGCTCAGCTGAAAATTACATAGGATAGATACTAACAAATAATAAAAAATACAATTGGTGGTAGTACCCCCTCAGTATAAGAGTCCAAATTTGGCAACTGACTGGCCACCCGCCTTGTTGGTAGTAGCACTGTCGTAAGTCGTGAGTTCGATTCCCCCCCCAGGACAAGCAGTTGTGTGACGAACATATTACTCCTACAGAACCTGACTCGGAAATTACTGAAATGTTGCTCAAAATTGTTAATTTAGTTATTAGACGTAGATTATAAGGGTAAATTGTAAACTCGAGGGTGAAATGTTCAAATTAGAATAAACTATAAATAAATAAAGATTAAAAATACTGTGGTAGTGCAGAAAAAAATACTAGTCCGCCATCTTGGATGATCCGCCATATTGGAATTAGAATGACATCGCATAGCTAAGCATGTATTGTCATCCAAAATAAGCGTGTATATCAAATTTCAGCTCAATCGGTTAAAGATAAACTGATTTAAAATTCAGTTGCAAGATTCCACCCGGACAATCATACATTGCAAGATAAATAAAATATTTGTAAAAAGACAAGTTGTGTGAGGTAATCGTATTTTTGTTGTTGGGTGGTGGTGGTAACTATTTGCCATCAGGTGAGCTACCAGTGCTATCATCGTAGTCTCATTATGTTACTAATATCTACTACTATTATACGGGTCTGACTAAAATATGGCACAGAGATAGATTATATAATAGCACATATTCTTTTTATCTCGGAAAAATATGCGGATGGCTAACCGCGGGTACACAGAAATACCTTTATAAATAGAAAATACAAGAATTTCCATTTCAAGTGCTTACAGCACATAAAATATTCTTTGAAATATTCGTTCACAATCTTATTTTCCGTGCAATCAAAACGAAGCGCTGAGTTCATTGCAAATACGAGCCGTCCTTTTATTCCATATTTTTATTTATTTACCTTCAAAATGGAGTATTAATGGGGTCGCGTTGAAATATAAGTGGTAGTTTGCTAAAGATCCAAGAAATGTTGGTTATTGATAGGAATATATTTATTGTATAAGGCCCTTATACAATTTATATTAATAAATAAACGTTTACACACTCTTACCCCTGCACTAGGATTTTCTGTGTCGCAGATGGCGTGGACAAAGACAGAAACAGAATACAAACACCAAAGGCCTCAGAACGAACTTCATGCTCACCGCACAAAGTGTATCGCGGCCGGTTGTCGAACCCGAGACTACTTGGGACGAGCTGAAGGCCCACCTGATGTTAAGTGGTTACCTTCGCCCATAATAACAGCAATACAACTTAGGTCCTCTCCGACCGAAGTATTAGAAGACCCAAGTCGCCTTCTCATATTTGGGTAAGGGAGGTCTGAGTCGTATTGTGGCGGTCACCACTTAACACCAGGTGGGCCAGTAGCTCGTCTCGGCACATCACAACTAATATTATAAAGGCGAAAGTTTGTGTGTGTGCGCGCGAGTGTGTGTGTGTTTGTTACTCCATCACGCTCAAACGGCTCAACGGATTTGGATGAAATTTGGTGCCAGAATATCATATCCAGTATTAACACAGGCTGCCTTTGATCCCGGAAAACCGCGAGTAACGCCGCGGGCGCAGCTAATTTGCAGCATAAAGAAAAAATGTTCATTTCGACATAAATGCTTTAGTAGGCAAATAATTTACTAGCGAATAGCTACGATTTTTATGTCCGAGGTGTAACAACACTTTTTCACAATTTACACAAATTTCTGTCACCACAGACTGGATAGGCTATTACCGGAGAGTATAAAACGAGGAAGACCTTCGCTCCGTTCAAACAAACTAAAAGGTGCATGGAATTAGAAAATGGCACTTAAAAAGTTTTATAGTGCAAGTAGGAAATGTAAATTTACGTCGTCGTACATTTTATCGTGGACCGACGCGAAATGAAACTATATTTATATTTCGCCGGTGATGAATATTTACGCAGACTGAGTTTATTCTCAAGAAATTTTATTTTATGTTCACCTTGGAAGCTTTATGGTTTACCGTACCAGCCTCTAATGTTCCCACTGCATCTGCCACGAGAGCCCAATAGGATTGGTAGATGTAACATGGCTTCGAATTTTTGGTTCTAAGACATGCCGGTTTCCTCACGATGTTTCGAGAACGTGGTATTGCACACATAAATTTTTTAAGTGAAAAAACTCATTGGTTCACGTGTGGGTTTGAACCAGCAACCTTCAGATTGAAAGTCAGCGTCTATGCCCCTGGGCAACCACGCTCTTTTTTATGGTTTATTTTGGATTATTTAAAGATGTCAAACCATTAGCGATACTCACGAATAGCAATTGATTTCTTGTAAATAAGAAGATATAGATTTTTTTTGCAATTTCTATTGAACTATTATTATAATAATGTTGGTATACAATGTATTATTAGTTTATGTATTATACCTGTTTTAACTTAAATCACAACGGCCGCGATTGAATAGTTTGACGCATTTTTTAATTGTTTTTAATTGAAATTGTCAACAAGAGACAAAAAATGTGCTATAAATTATGCTTGGTCTCCTTACACCCTGCACCCAACAATTCCACACACCAAATGGTCTTCTCACCAGCAAACAGCAATATATAAGCCTTGCGGTCCTATAGAAATACCACGAAAATTCCGTTCATATTATTCAACCCCTCTCTACCAGCCACCATCTTATTTCGCCGAGTTAGAGTTTAAGATCCAATGATTATTCGTAATGCGATTTTTGTATCTGGCATCATTTTCACGGTCTCTGATCGTGGGTACAGAATGTGTGGTACGTGAGAATTTCTGTTGGATTTTTTGTGAATCCATAAATTTGAATAGATATATTGATTACGTTTTATCTTATGTGCATATTTAGTTTATAGGGCCGTTTTGATCTCGAAATATAACGTCTAAATTCTATCTTTTACGGCAAGTTTCTATTTTTAAAGGTACGAGTAAAATAAAAAGAAAACATGGTTTGTTTTTAAGCTTAAATAATAATGTTTATTTATTTAGAACCATCGACATTTTTATAATTGAATGACATTAATACGTTCATCAGGTTCATTAAATACAGACGGACAGGCGTACGTTTTGTATCGTATATGTACTAGTATATTTTCGGTAAAAAAATGTGCTATTTTCACAAATTCTTCTATGAAGATAAATGGAGTGCGTAGAATTACAATCCACGTAAGACTTCGGGTTATCAATAGGTAATGAAGCTCCTGGGGTCAGGTTTGGTAAGATCAAGGTCTCGACCGTGAGAACGCCGTATTGACCCGTGGGAATCCACAGATTATACGAGTGTAACTCTACTTAACTATAATGAATGCTCGAGACGATATCGTTGCTTTGCATCATTTAATTCTGTGTTTGGAAAAATTTTGTTTAATGTTTAAACGACTTTAAAAAATGATGATGAATCCAAGTGTCTCTTCAAATTAACATGCTACATGCTTACATGACTTATAAAAATCATAATGACTTTAAGTCACTGAATTATATAATATAAGACACTATACACATATATAACATGTGTATACTGACGACTGATTTTTTTAATTTTTTTTTTGTGTTTACTAATAATATGTAAATTGGTTACCTTTTTTTCTTTTTTTTTTAACGCGGAGAAATGCGTTTCCTATACCCCGCGCCTTGGGGAGGCGTGGGGTTATGTGCAACTCTCCTCCAGCGTTGATTAATATATGCAACGCTGGAGGCCTACGCACCAAAACTCCGCAGTGTTCCATCCGGGTGCCTTTCTGCAAGGGTCACGGGAACGCTAGAGCATGACCTCCGCGACCCTTGCAGCACTGGTCCAGGTAGTCAACCCCATCCATATGATCTGTGATCATTTTGTTCCCGTTATGAGATTGTTGGTTTCTCTCCGCTAAGATGACGTGTCGAAAATTGGTTACCTAATAAAAATCCTGTGGATATAAAAATACCCACTAGGTAACGGAGCCGTGAAGATTAGGGTACCTAATTTCCAGCCTCTAACTTATTTCCAGTACTAATTCCTAAATATACGTTGTGGCAATACCGTTGCATTTTGTTCATATAGCTGTTGCATATCTGTTTGTCAACAAAAGCGATCCTGCGACCTTAATGATACCAAACCCTAAACGCAATGCGCTCAAAGCAATAGGGTTCAATCTCCCGGTTCATAGATTGGACTATAGTCTGACATTTCCCATGGCTAGTGGTTCTCATGAGAATGTAGTTTTGTGGGAACTGTTTGAGAACTCATTTGTTGTTGACACGTGCTCTGAGGGTGTATAAGATTAACTAGATAATGGTTATTATTTGCAAATGGTACGGACACATTTAGTAAGCTTTTATAAATAAAAACAATTAAAAAAAGTTAAGTATGAAATTGATTACCATATGTAATGAACAATTGAGAAGGAATCAACGGATTTGGCTGTATCTTATTTGTTGTATGTATCTGGGTAAGATTTGTAGTATCTGGGTAAGATTTGTAGGTATGAAAACACATATTTAATATTTTTTCTAATCGCACTGTTTATTTACTTCATTAAATTGCACTATTGTATTGTAAATTATCGCTATTGTAAATTAATAGTAAGTTAATAATTTAAATATCGTAAAAAAAAGATTTTACACTTGTTTATTTTTTTCCCGTGAAGGTTGACATTTTTATCGAACAACTTTGAAGTTATTGTATTAAAAACAAATCACCCAGATAAATCTAATTTAAAAACTCCTGACAGAAACGAATTACAATTTTACAGGTAAAGACCAGAAACCGTGGGACAGAACAGTTGAACCTTTTTTGACATGGATCATTATGGTGTAAGGTCAACCAATAACCGCTGGGGTTCATGGGACAACAGGGGCTCCTACCTGAACCTCCAATTTGCATAGTATCAGACCAGATTTTAAACGTCGGTAACTTTGAACGTAATATATCTAGGTATTTAATATATCATTGTATGTAGTCAAATTAAATCCCTGTCAACAATAAAAAAAATACTGACAATTTTGTAGCTAACAGCAAAACCCTATAATTTTTTAACTTTATATGGATGGATAATAATAATAATAAATCTGTATTGCAGATACAATATGATCAATACTGAATATTTAAACTTAAAATTTATAATACAATTGCTAAATAAAAAGTCATTTGTCACAAATAAAAATTAAAAAATTGTATTAATTGTTTTAGGTGACAATATCCACCCAACGTTACAGATAGCATCAGTCTATCCCCAATAGCAGCGAGATAGCATAGAAGCCGACTTTCAATCTGAAGGTCAAACCTACACATGCACCAATGAGTTTTTTCACTTGAAAAATTTATGTGCGCAATAACACGTTCTCGAAACGGTGAAGGAAAACATCGTGAGCAAACTATAAATTCGGAGACATGTGACATCTACCAATCCGGATTGGGCACCCGGGGTAAATCAAAGCCCATTCACTCTCAATTATCGAGAGTAGGCCGGTGTCCCTGCTGTGGGAAAATTAGAGGCTGGTACGGGTACGGGTACATAGCAACATTGTTACTTGTCCAAAAATTCCATACAGAATTTGTCAGATAACAATTTTGAAATGGCATTCTTTCTCTTCCCATTTGTTAGTTCATTATAGGAGTTGGCAGTAGGTACTGGTTGTAAAATTGTTTCGATAAAAACTTGGTTCGATCCATATTAAACCCGGAAATGTGAACCCGAACTCCTTGCCAGGAATCTTTTGTTAGGTAAACGTGATGTCTGTTCTTAATTGCAATAGGACACAAGTGTTCCTATTGCAATTAACTGTCGGTGAGATGAGCGAGGTTTGCTTCTGTATTGGATTTTCATTAGTAGCAAGTACATGAGTGACTAAAACAGTCGCATTGTTAAACGTTGAAACAGACCTAAGAACACTTAGTTTTTTTTTTTTAATTAAAGGCTATACCTACATACTAACTACTAATAACATTTATTGGGTGTACTACTAACAATTCTATGGATCTTGTATCTGAAATAAATGATTTATTATTATTATTATTATATCACTCTTCCTAATATTATAAATGCGAAGGTGAGTTTGTTTGTTTGTTACGCTTTCTCGCGTAAGCCGTTGAACCGATTTTGATAAATTTTGATGTAGAGATATATACGGAGACCCTGAAGACGGTAATGGGGTGGGGTGACAAAATTACAATTACCTAGTATTTACGGGTGACATTTTGTATGTTTATGTATTTAAATATTATTTAGATTGATGTAAAGTGAAAAAGAATACACGTACTAATTCTACGCAGCCGGATTCACTGGAAAAAGCTAGTTGGGTTAATAAGTATTGTAAATAAACCTCGTAATTTAAATATATATCTTATCCGCTTATCGTGGGTCGTTCAAGGACGCTTCCTACGGCGATACAGTTTTCGTGTGAACCGAGCCCCTTCCCACAGGTATGGGAAATGCAAATGAGATAAGTCGAGTCTTATCTTAATGCAAAAAGTTGGTAAATAATGATGCACCGAAAGGATTAGAAGGATCAGCCTGATTGACAATTTGACAAGATTGTTGATACACAATCGAAACTGAATTTTGAATTGATTTGTCAATATATTTATGTATTCAGGGAAATTTCACACACCGCCATCTAGCCCCAAACTGAGTATAGTTTGTTATATGAGAACTAGATTACTGAGACCATACTTATATAATATTTTTTTTTGTGTAATCTTTAATCTTTAATCTTTATATTTAATCTTTAATCTTTTACAAAATAATAACTGGGAGACGTTAAGAATAAGAAATAGAACGTAAAAAAACAATTTTTGAAATTTTTGTCTGTTTGTCTGTTTATCTGTATGTTTGTGCGCACTTTACGCAAAAACCATAGATAGTTATCAAAATAGATACTAAGAAATGTTAAGCTGAGTCTGGAATAATGAATAGCATTTATTTTATAAAAATCGACCCAATCTAAGTCCACGCGGAAGAAGTCGCGGGCACAGCTAGTCTCAATCTAAATCTAATCTCTTCTGGCGCAGTCGAGTAAAAGTAAAACCTAATTGATAACTTCCCCCTTTTGCGGTTGGTTGAAAAGTAATTCCGTGACACTGTATACCTTACACAAGGTTACACAAGGTCGCTCCCACGATTGAACACAGTTTCCTATGAGAATCATGTCTTCCCCATTGGACTGTGGGAACGAAACGCGATAAGGGACGCCCTTGAGTTGTTGCGGTATTTTGTTATTGGAAGGTAATTTTGTATACATTCATGAATAGCTTTTGACCGTGGCTTCGTATGCGTTAGTATAGATTTTTAAACAATAATTTCAATATGATTCCAAGGCTACGAGCTGCAAACGCTGAACTTTGACCAAATTAATTATGAATTAATGCTATTTAATATTATAAACGCGAAAGTAAATTTATTTGTTTATTATGACGTCACGCCTTTACTGATTTCAAAAATTCTTTCACCAGTGAAAACCTACATTATCAGAGAGACACATAAGCAATACTTGACAATTTGACATCACAATGCTATGTTGTCAAATTCTAATCCTGTTCACAAAAACAATATATTTCTTATTATTTATTATAATTATTATTATTTGACGACACCGTGGGTTAGTTGGTAGTAGCCCTGCCTTCGAAGCGAGGGGTCCCGGGTTCGATTCCCGGCCGGGGCACACTTTGTGTGGTGAGCATGAAGTTTGTTATAGGGTCTTGGGTATTTGTCTAGTGTTTCTGTGTTTGTCCATGCCATCTGCGACACAGTGAATCTTAGTGCAGAGGTATGAGTGTGTTAACGTTGTTGTTGTTGTTGTTTCTTTCAAATATTACAAATTTTAATTAATATTGTAAACGCGAATGTGGGTTTGTTTGTGATACTTTCACGCCATACATTAATCAGTTAACTGATTAAGCAATCATCATGAAATGTTGCATTCAGGTCAGCTATATAGAAAAGTACGTATAAAACATTAATAAATAAATTGTATTATAGTTTATAAATCGACATTAACTTGAAAACGCTGGCATAAGGTTAACAAATTCATTGAAATTAAGTATCTCATATATATTTTTTTAAAGATCAAAAGTTTTGTTTAATTTCGTTTATCATCTCCGACAGAATGGGCTAAAAGGCACTTATTATGATTAAAAATAGGCTGTAAACAAAGCAAATTTACTCGTCGGGCACTAAAATTAAATTATAATTTATTCAGAGTGGCGAACTTAATTTACGGCAGATAATAAAGTATGTTCATTAAAAGTCACCTACACATAAAACACGTCGGGCGTCTGCCTTCAAAAGGTCTACCGTAAAACATTTCAGAATTGTGAACAAAGCAAATAACTTGATTTTTTTTATAGTAATAATTTTTTCGTTGTAAGTGACGGAACGAGCTGATGGCCCATCTAGTGTTAAGTGCAATAACAGCAATACGACTCAGCATTTTTGTACCAGCCTCTGATGTTCCCACTGTAAGAACAACGGCATACCCTCGTTAATTGAAAGTGAATGGACTTTAATCTACCACGGGAGCCCAATCCGGATTCGTAGATAAATGTCTTCGTATTTTTGTTTCTACAAATGCCGGTTTTCTCGCAATGTTTTCATTCATCGTTTCCAGAACGTGGTATTGCGCAAATCAATTTTTCAAGTGAAAAACTTATTAGTGCACGTGTGGGTTTGAACCAGCAACCTTCAGATTGACAGTCGATGTCAGCTCTCACCTCGTGGGTACGTGTAGGGACTCAAAGGGTAGGGTACACCTACGGACACGAGCAACTGAACTTCCCAACATGTATGTTTTATATCTTATTTAATATAACATTAGTTAACATATCATAATTTGACATATATGTATGCATGTAATGTGCCTGGGGAGTGCCTGTGACACGTTACATGCTCACGAATATGTGTACATGCATGTGTAAAATTTGACGTGTCCAAATGATACTTGAGATCTAAAGGAATAAATGAGTTTGACTTTGACTTTGAACATTATACCAAAACGATAATGATAACGGTATTGTCAAATGAAAAAATACATATCGTCAAAAATAAATGGTATAAAAAAATAAGAAAAAAAAATTAAATGAATTTACTAGAAGTTTGTGTTCTTTTAAACGTTGTCATACGAAAACCCTCTAAAATCATTTAATTTTAGTCTATGGCAATAATAAACATTACAATATAACTTTAGTAGAAGAAGACCCAAGTCATATTTTTGTTGTTTATAGGCTGTAGTAACCACTTAACATCAAGTGAGCCGTATGCTCGCCCCGTCACTAAAGTCGCATAAAAAAAACTGACCGTTACTAAAAATACGGCTACAGTTTCACGGTAGGTATCTGACGCGTTCACATAAAGTTCCCACGCAGCCAGCAACTTTCCCACGAGAATGCTCGCATATTTTTATGTAACCACCCCGCGAGTTACAGGATGTTCAAAAACTCTCACATAGGTTTCTTTATACGATGGAAATTTTAATCAAATACTTGAAATTATTTACAGTGAGTTTTCTTAATTGGTAAACATGAACATTTGACTTAACGCCATATAGCCACAAACTATGCATAACTTGTACTATGGGAACTAGATTACTGGTATAATACTTATCTCGTACTTTTTGTGAAAAATTAAAACTATGCAAGTCTCTTTAAAACCTGCCAAGTGCAAGTCAGACTCGCGCACGAAGGGTTGCGTACCATTTCTATAATATCGAGCAAAAACGAACAAAAAATAAAAATATTTTGTTCGTTTTGTAAGATACCCCCCTTTAAAAACTGACTGTAATTTGACATATCTGTGTGCATGTAATGTGCCTGGGAGTTCCTGTGACACGTTATATGCTCACGAATATGTGTACATGCATGTGTAAAATTTGACGTGTCCAAATGATACTTGAGATCTAAAGGAATAAATGAATTTGACTTTGACTTTGACTTTGAAATATTTATTTTATTCTGTTATAACGGCAACAGAAATATCATCTGTGAAAAGCTTAACTCTCTAACTATCACGGTTCATGAGATACAGCCTGGTGGCAGACGAAAAGCAGAGTCTTAGAAATATGGTCCCGTTTTACCCTTTAAAAAACCAACTTCTATTCTTTCATCCCTTATTTCTCGCTCTTAAGGGGTACAGCCTACTATTTTATTATATACGAGTATAATAACTAAACTCATTGCTCCAATGAGACAACGAGGTTTCGGAGTAAACGAAAATATCATCAACAAATAGATTTTTCAAAAACCGCGCGACCAATGTCTATAAAATTTATATGGGATCACCTCTGAAGTATGAACTACTAAACAAAAAAGAATCATAAAAATTGATTCATAATTGGCGGAATGATCGCGTAACATACATTGAATTATGAACCTCAAGCATGCCGGTTTCCTCACGTTTTCCTTCATCGCCAACAACGTGGCATTACGCACATAAATTTTTGAAGTGAAAATCTCATTGGTGCACTTGCGGGTCTGAACCAGCGACCTTCAGATTTATAGTCGACGTCTTTGCCACCACGCTCTCCTAAGACATGCATTTCCTCACAATGTTTTTATCACCGCTGCGAAAATGGTATGATTCTTTCTAAATTAAATGACACAAGCAGCAAAATATTCAAGGAATTTAATAAACTGGAAACCGCAACGTTCCCATGGCTCGTTCCCACGGAGCGCTTGTGGATTGGGACTCGTGTGAAAAATCCTGGAAGCTTCCTATTTGACTTCATAGTAATGTGACAATGAGTTGAAGAGTTAGGCAGGAAAATTTAAAAACTGTTATCCTGTCAACATAAAATGTCGTGGTTTTGGTTACAATGTATTATATAAAACACAAAAAATATTTCTACCTACGTCCGTTACTGATTTTGAAACCGGAATGAAACTGGTTTCATTAGAACTTAGTTTTAGACTAAAACAATGCATTAGGCACAAAATGTATTTTTTTTACTGTATCTGCTAGTTAATAATATAACAGCCAACTATTATAATTAGGTCAATATTGTGTGAGCAATTTTATAAAATTGCCTAAAACTTCTACTTTTTCAATACTCACCTACTTACTTACTTACTTAGGAATAGATACCTACCTATTCATAGGCAAGTAAATATGAATGCTACAATTATTGTTAAGTATTCAGAAGCGCACCTCCAACAAACTATTCCATGATTTAGCAAAAGTTAATTGTGTTTTAAGCAGAATTAAATAAAAACTCGCTCATGAATCCTGATATATTATGAATACAGCAAAAATATGAAGACTATACTTTTTATCGTCATGTAAAAAGTATCAGCTTTTTGATTATGCTTTTTTTTGCGATTTCGTCAGCCGTTACTTTCATAAAATATTAACTCAAAAACTTATAAATCATAGCCACCCTGTTACAACTTAATTTCACACGGTTTTGGGGGTCCTCGCGCGTGCCACTTTCGACCAATTTTCTTATTACTCCATGTAAATATTACGATAATATCGTATGGTAATTTTATGGTAATAGGCCGGGGAATTACCGTGTAATCTACTTAATATTATAATTCCACTCTTGAGATTGAGAACGCTACATTTGCATAATTAAATTGGTTACCCTGATGGATTATGTACATAACTTTGTTGATTTTTATTAGTTTTATAATATTAGAATTTTCATTCGTAAGGTTATACGTTGTACGAATTATTGTTAAGACGATTTCTTTCGTCATATTTTTACAAGGTTTACTAGTTATTTTAATTGTTCAACGAAGACATAATTATTAATTTAAGCAAAACTTCAAACTTCAAAATTAATTCAAAACTTATGAAACCAGAAGGTGGTTTCATAAGTTTTGAATAGCCTAATTGCTGCAACAACCCAAGTATCATTTTAAAAATAACAAAATAATCCGAAATATATGCGGTAATTATACAGATTTAAAGTCATGAAATTGGAATCGAGTGAAACAGTTATGAAAATGGCGATAAAATAAATTACAGGTTCCATTTAACCTTAATTATGTCGAGTTCCTTTGTTGACCTTGCGGACGTAGTATAATAGATAAAGGCAACAAAAAGTTTAAATCACTTTTTGACAAAAAACAATGCTAGCCTCCCCACGGAATTTCTAACAATTTCTTCACAGACTCCATTGCCCAGTAGCAATAAAAAGTTAGTTAATGCTAACAGATAAACAACATTTCTGTAAAGAATGATTTTTTGATTTTTATGTTATTATATCTTTTGTGGTTGGAATTTTTATACCATCATTATTTTATGTCTGGCTTAGTGGTGTGTAAACTCCGACACTAGAGTTGGCCACTTAATTGTACCAAAGAAAAAGAAGGTATGAATAAAAAAAAACAGTATTACACTAAGCTATAGCTTATACTAAGCCAACTAGTCCCATAGTAAGGGTTATGCTTAGTTTGGGGCTAGATGACGCTGTGTGAAATTTCTATTAACTATGAACTATTTATTTCATTTTAATAGTTCGTTAGCTAAAACAAAATAACCGAACAGTATGTCATCCATGTAAACAAAATTGCGTGCCTTGCAGCGCTTTCCTGTGACCTGTATTTTCCTATTGCATACCCATTTCGATACATGGCCTTTTTTTAAATGGTAGGATGTACCACCTGAGAATTATGGGATGAAAACCGCTTTCAATTCAGTCACTTATTTTCATTTGTAATCTCAGAAACTCACCATTAGATCATTACACCATTAATTAGGCTTTAGTTTAGAAATATTTACAAACTGAATAGTTGTTTTTAATAATCAATTAACAAAAATGTTTTTTGTAATAGATGGATATTAACGAAAACAATTTTTGTTAATTGGTTACTGAAAATAACAGGCTTCGTTCGATGCACCACGACACCTTTTTAGTTCGAAATATTTTTTCCTTCGAAAATTCTTTATTTATTGTTTTAGTTCGAAAATATTTTACACTGTATGAAAATCCGCCTTCGCTCGAGTGAAATGCGACTCTTAATACACATGTAGGTACAAAATGTAGGTAGATATTTCAATAGTTATCGGTTCGCAAGGAATATTATGGCAAAGCAAGGCATAGATTCGTTCATTGTAATAATATAGTAAAGAAAAAAGGAATAGTTAGTTTTTAAAATGAATGGCGCGACGTGTATGTCGACGTGTATCAAGATGTCTTCCTGGGACAGTGACGTTTCGCTAGAGTGGCCAATATGGCGACTGCGATCTGTCAGCACCATTAGAATTTAACAAAATACTCGACAATCCGAATATTGCGGATATATGTTGTCGATTCAAAATCATTTTTTTATGTTTTATTATTCAGGTAAGGTTTTGATCGAGTCTACTGTACTCCTTGACGAAATTATTAATATACATATTGAATTTTAATTTGCTGTAAAGGATACAGACAAAACTATGAATAAAGTGAAGTGAAGTTCTTCCCTCCCCATGGATTTTGGTTCTTGTGCGAACTAAAACTTTGAGTTCATACCGTGGGACTTTGTTTAAAAACTTTGTGGCTTCCAATCTAGCGTATTTTTTTAATTACGTGTCTATTATCTATTATGTAATTGCAGGAAATGTTTTGATACCTTCTAACTTGTGTACTCAGCTTTATACGTCACAAAATTGAAGTCAAATCAGGCTTTACGGATATACCAAGGATTGTACACTATTTTTAATCACATAAACTGTATATTTTTTTTTAAAGTAATCCAATCAATAAATATTAATTATGATTAAAACATTATGGTACTAACCTGGATCGATCGTGAATAGAAAGTCAAAGTCACCATTTTTTTATTTTATGTATGCATTTTCAACATAATTTAATGCACGTTGCTAAATTTATAGCAACAATAAAATAATTCTTAAAAAAAGTTTATATAAATTATTAACTAGCTGATCATATAGCTTTCCATTTGTGAAAGAGTTTTTGAAATCGGTTGAATGGTTTAGGCGTGAAAGCGTACCAAACAAACAAATAAACTCACTTTATAAAATTAAAATTAAATAATAAATTTAGAATGTATAACTAAATAACTATATCGATACACCTCTCTCTTCGCCTCTGACACACGCTCAGTTTATAACCAAACAGTTTGAAACCTTATCTCGTGTCGCGTGCGGTGGTTTTCGTGACACTAGTTATTAAAATGTGGTATTACTGTGTTATTATCGCTATTTGGTAAGTAGAGTATTGGACCATAGCGTGAGTCCAACCCATTGTTACATTTTTAACGGATATATTTTTATATCAACAACTTTGTTAGTTATAGGTACTTAATGTTTCTATATATTGCGATATTCTCACAAATTAATTATGTCGAATGGTTGCTATAGTACTAAAACAGGCGTTTTTTATGCTTCTAAAATGCCCTTAGGTTAAGTGGTTAAACAATAAAAATACGATTTAGGTTTTCCCCTATTGAAGTATTAGAAGACACTCTGGGTGGCGCCCGTCACATTGAGACGGGGATGTTACGCCTCAAGTGCCTGTAATATCACCGGCACCCACACCCTTCCACTGGAATAGCAACGCGAGTGCATTAATGCTTAGTGGCGGATTACCAAATGTGTTGGCAGTACTGGATCTGATCTCTGGATGAATTAAGCACAAGTTCTACTGCTACTTTGGGGTGAGTTTGAGTTTGGTTTTGCTATTGAAAATACCGTCCAGCCGTTTTGGAGATTAGCTACAAGCAGACAGAATAAAAAAAAATGTTTTTCTTATTTATTAAAAATCTTTTATTTTGACATTGCAAACAGACACTTCAATTTTATTTATTTGTATATATTATTACAATACTTGAAACTACCCTTTATAAATTCGTAAACTCATAAAAACCCAATCAAAATTCTCAAACGTCTTCCCACGACCCAATTAACTAGGTAATGAAATTGGAATGTTCTCAAATTCGTTGATGTTCACACGAGACCGGAACGGTGCCGTGAGACCTCGCCATGGGAACCGAGGGGGGCAGGTTGTGGGTTCGGCGCGTGCCACAACCATTTATAATGAGGGATTAACAGCCAAAAGTTCCGTCCACAAGCGTATCACAAAATCCCCCGCTAGAGTCTTCCACCCAGTAGTCTGCCTGTTCTATGGAACCAGTGTGCGAGTCTAAATAGCATCACTTATTTATTCCCTAGTCAAAATTTCAATAGAATCTAATGTTTTCTGCTTCGCTGGATGTTCACATGAGAATCAACAACCGTGGCGATTTTGGTGAGACCCAACAAAATCCTCTAATTCCCATCTAGGGGACGTGGGTTCGACACGTGCCTCCGTCAATTACATCTTTACACTACGAAGTATTATCTACATAGTAGGCCTTACACCAACCCTTACAATCGAAAGGGAATCGTTAATAATAAGTTCTTATATTCAACTAACATATAACAAGATATTACCACACCAACATTGATAAAATTATCCGTCATCTAATTCCATACAGTATTTGACCAATAAACATTGATTAATAAAAATAAAATAAAGTCAATAAAATTGATAATAAACCTGCCTTCAGCCGGTCCCGGTTTCGATTCCCGGCCGGGGCAAGCTTTGTGTGATGAACATAAAGTATATGCTCGGGTCTGGAGTGTTATTTTTAAGGTTCTTGCCCGCACAATGGCATTCTTCGGGTCGTTAAATGTTCACATGGGAATCAAGAGCCGTGACTGCTTCTGTGAGATCCTCTGACCCTGGGAATTAGGGGAATGGTTACATGTTTATACTGTGGAGTGCTGATTAAACACTTACAGCTTTATGCCCCTTTTAAGGTTTCCGTAACCAAAGGGTAAAGGAAACCTTATTTGCACTAGGACTCCCTGTGTCGCAGATGGCATGGACAAACACAGAAACACAAGACAAACACCCAATACCAGAGAACAAACTTCATGCTCACCACACAAAGTGTGCCCCGGAAGGGAATCGAACCCGGGACCCCTCGCTTCGAAGGCAGGGACTAAAACTAAGCCACGGAGCCGTCAATCTGACTTCCAAACGAGGAGGATGTCAATTTGGGTAAATCTTTTTTTTGTAACTTCAGTACGCTGTAATTTATCCACCTATTTGGAAAATCCTTTTTTTTAAATTTTAAATGATATGCTTTATTTCGGCTTATTCGGCAAAATAACTGGCAAAAATATGTCATTCAAGTTAATGAAATTGAAAATGACCACTTGCGGAAGGTGGCTGGTAAGATGTGGTTAAGGAGAGCCGAAGATCGGGCTCAGTGGCGCTTACTAGGAGAGGCCTGTGTCCAGCAGTGGACATGTATAGGCTGATGATGATGATGATGATGAAGTTAATGAAATTGCGTGTTTTGCTTTCCTGTGACTTTTTCTTCGCCAACAGTATGTATGGATGTTTCTTTTGTAAAATAGTAGGGTGTACCCCCTAAGGGCGAGAAACAAGGGAGGGTAAGTGTAGGAGTCGGTTACATTATGTTTTTTTTTTAAATCAATCAATTATTTTTAAACTTGATCAAACGAAATGTGCGGATATATCACAAAAAAAAAAATGTATTGTTTTTCATCAGCTAAGTTAAGAATGGTAGACTTTCTAGCTTCAAATCAGAGAAGAAAGTGACCCGTTTCCAAGAAATCAAGCTGAAACCAAAACCTGACGCATTTTTAAAATAAAATACATATTAACACTCAGATACCTACAGAACACACATCTATGTACGTCAAATGTATGTCTTGAGAGTCGAACCCACGCCCTCAGAAAACAGAGCAAACTGCCAAACTTACAAACTGCCAATTTTCATAAATTCCCTTGCCGAGCTCGTTCACCCACTTGGTACAACCGCCGGCACGTGTCACCCGCTACCTGGGTCGCAGGGTCGCTTCCCACCGAACCGATATCCCGTGTGAACTTATGACCGTGTGAACTCATGACCGTGGGATCTACAAATTTGATAATTTTTTGACTGAAAGATGATTTTGTTGGTCAAGTTTTTTGTTTCCACTTTTAACAGTAAATTAACGTATATGTGTAAAAAAGATGGATGGATTCTGTGAAAGATGATATGCGTAAGAAAGGAGTGAGTACTGAGATGACGTCTGACAGAGGGAAATGGAAGAAAAATACATATTGTACGACCCCACTTAGTGTGGGATAAGGGCAGGAAGATGAAAATGATGATGATTTGTCACACAATGCTTGTCCTGGGTGGAAATCGAATCCATGACCTTCGGCGCTGATGGCAGTTCTAGCACCTAAGCCTTGAGGCCAGGCAATAATATAGATGGAGCCTTCATCTACATATTATGTTCACGTGATCTTATTGTTAAGATTGTCGCTTTTTCGGCCAAGATGAATCATTAACCAAACCTCTACCATCTTAAAAAAAACCATAAACTTCTGAATAGTTCCGAATGTCAACTTATTCTCACGGTTCAAGATTCACACAGGATGTGTTGGTTTGGTGGGAAGGGGTCCCAGTGAGCCAGGTAGTTGGTTCGACACGTGCCAACGGTCAACTTATTGTGTGATCGAAATAGGGTAGGGAATTTTATATCCGACTGTTTTTTCCACATGGTTAATATTCATGAATGTAACACTAGCCTCTGCCCGCAACTTGACCCCTTTCTACTGAAGAGATAATAAATAAATAAATATTCATGGACATTTCACACAGCGCCATCTAGCCCCAGACTAACCATAGCTTGTACTGTAGGGCCTAATACCTGGTAGAATACTTACATAGTATTGATGTGTCTCGTAAGTAATGCCGGTTTTCATATGTGAAATTTCCTACGCGTCAATTTAAACATGTCGTAACTTGTTAAGACTAGTCTTTAATTCTATGAAGAGTACAATTGCGATAAATATGAAATTCGTGCATACTATTTATTATAAAAAAACGTATTCCGTCATCAATAAACAAAGAGATAATGATTATAAGAAAGTAAAGCAATTGACGTCATAGAATAAGAGACTAGTCTTAACAAGTTACAACATGTTTAAATTGAGGCGTAGGAATTTTCACATATAAAAATCAACATTATTTATGAGACACCTTTTTTTTGTTAATATATACATATGATACACGTTAGCACCCAGATACAAAACAAACATTTATGTTTGTCACATAAATGATTGTGGGAACCGAACCCGCGACCTTTGGACGGTTCGAGTCCCACATACACTCGCACTCCCCGTGTCGAGTGCGGGGCATTCTCTCTGAAAAAAAAAAAAACAAACAAAATATTATTTCTAAGCAATCTTAACATAAATAAAAACCCAACGACTTTTTCGTAGAACCTTTCGTAATTTGGTGTTTCACAAATTCTCACACGCTATAACAAAATGAACCCCAACTGATTTTGAATGTTCACATAATCTAACTATTTATCGAATTTTTTTTTATCCCGTATCTAGTTTAAACCGTTTAAAGTTCCCATGCATTTCGTCTCAAGAGAACAAGCCAAGAATAAGGGTTCTGTAAGAGCGATTGTAAAACGATACGGCATTGTTTGTGGCTATATGAATAGCGTCTTTGTGACTTTTACATGTCTTTTGCTTTCTTTTCTATTGGCCTTGGTCGAATATTTTTTAGTCACCTAAAAAAAAGAGGTTTTAATTCGTCTGTGTGGATTTTTTTTGTTTGTTACATGATATCTTTGTCATTTGGATGTTTCTTTTTATTTGATTTTCAAAATATTTAGAGACTGCACTTCAGAATATTTAGAGACGCAAAAAAAAGCAGTGATAACGGCATAAGAGAAGGCCGTTAGCCTATGCCGTTTGCCGTCATACGGAGGTTTGACTGCCAAGGCGCGCGACTTCATCCGCGTGGAATTTGACATATTTTAGCGCGTATAACATCAGCTATCTGCCAGTGAAAGTCCTGTCAAAATCGAACCGGCCATTTCGGAGATTAGCCGGAACAATCAGACAAGCATTATTTTTTTTTAGTTTCATATTTACTTTTTTTATAAAAGTCTGTTATTTTGAGATAGCAAACAGATACTTCAATTTTATTTATTACTATAGATTCATTTTGTTTTGAATATTTTAATACGGTATTCAAAAGATAAATTATTTTGAAAAGTTTTTGCAAGCGCATAGTCTTAACAAAAAACAATTCATAAAAATATTTGAATATATGGATTCATTATTCATATTACCATAATCTCACACCCCAATTTGTAAGCGTCTTAACCCCCCAATTTCATGGCCCCACCTCACAAGTGTCGGCACGTGGCGTCACGGTGTAATAGTCAGGGGTGTCACGTTTGTTGATCATTAACGGTTAGGGTTGTCAAATTCGGCCGACATGTTAAGTGATTATGTTGTATTTATTATTAGAAAGGGTTGGCGGCTCTAATCCAAAATAAGGGTTAACGTATGGTTTATTAATATTCCGTGAATAAATACAATCGGATAATAAATTTATATCTCACAAATTTATGATTCAGAAGTTTAATTGTTTGTTACCCAACGTGAAATTGAATGAATCAATTTGATTGAAATTTGATACATGCATAAATAGATTTATTTACCGAATTCAAGAAAAAAAATTCTCAATTTAAGTTTATGCTATTTTTGTCACGCGGTACTTTCGCCAATTCTTATTAATTTAGGATCTCAAAATAATAAATATAATAAAATCAACCCAAGAGTTAGGAACTCCAGGTATATCATGCTTTGTTGGGGACCTACAAAAAAAAAAAATATAGCTGTGGCGTATTTTTTTGTATATGAATAGCGATAACCACTAAACAGGACCGTCTGCTTGACCCGTCAATTAAAAAAAAACATCAAAAATATGCATACATTCATCACATAACTTGCCCCGGTTGGAGAACGAATCCAGGGCGCTTAGCTTAGCTATGAAGCTGTTGCCACCGACTAAAGAAATGGGAAAAATGCGATGTGTGTGGAATGGTAATCATGCTATGGACCAATTCTCATCACCATTTGTGGGAACCAAGAGCAGACTGGCATTTGTCACATATTCCATCAAAAATGTATTATTGCGGGCGGATGAACGGGTGAGGGTTCACGGTCATAATACTTTCTACGTTTACGTAATATTTTTAAACAACAAAATCTTCTAAGTCATTTTCAACGCCATTATCGGATTTGATCTCATTATCGCCATCGCTTTTGTAACCAATGTCAGCGTCGTTATCATTAGCGCCATTCCCGTTGTTATCAGTGTCAACATTATTGTCAGCGTTGTAATCACCTACAGTATCATTAGCGCCATCCCCGTTGTTATCAGTGTCAACATTATTGTCAGCGTTGTTATCACCTACAGTATCATTAGCGTCATCCCCGTTGTTATCAGTGTCAACATTATTGTCAGCGTTGTAATCACCTACAGTATCATTAGCGCCATCCCCGTTGTTATCAGTATCAACATTATTGTCAGCGTTGTTATCACCTACAGTATCATGAGCGCTATCGCCGGTATTATAGACGTCAAAATCATTGTCAGCGTTGTTATCAATTTCAGTATCATTAGCGCTATCACCGTGGTAATTATTGTTGGCGGCAGCAACGGCGTTATCAGCTTCGGTATTATTAGCACCATCGTCGTTATCAGTGTCAACATTAATGTATTGTACTTTTCTTGGAAGACATTTTGAGACGCCACGTAACGCACCTGCCAGCGATGTAAGTTTCATACGGATAGTCTCGATATCCGGTTTCCACGTAAGTTGATTATCCAAAGTTAGTCCCAAGTATTTTTCTTTACTAACCTTGGTTATGGCTTCACCATTGATGGTTAAAGGGGGGTGCTCACCGACTTTTTTATTCTTTGCAGTGAAAATTATATAATTTGTTTTACTAATATTTATAGTGAGCAAATTTGAATTCAGCCAATCATTCAAAATGTTAAGATCAGATTGTGCTTGTTGTATTATAGATGTGATTGAATGGCTACAGTAAAACAAATTAGTGTCAGCATCATTATAAACATCGGTATCATCGGTTGCTAGCGTCAACATATTTGTCAGCGTCGTCATCAACTTCAATATAACTAGTTTTATCAGCATCTGATATCTTAACCTGGTATAAACTCCACTCATCCAGCGTTTGTACTTTGTGTCGTGTTAAAAGATCATAAGGAAATGACATTTCATAAATCAAGCGCAGACATTGCGTGGTTTGTTCTCAACCGGAATTGTGTTCAATGAACGCGCTCAAAGTTATCCGTAGAAAATGTAAAACAACTTGTTTTCTTATTCAACAAACAAAACTCATACCTTACACAGGACGGCCTTTTTCCGCGTCGAGTATTTCCCACCTTCAAAGTACGTGGTCGGAATATAAGTAGCATATAACCAGCAGCAGACAATTTTAGACTGTAATTTGTTGAGGTTAACGTTCCAAATATCGGTGTATGTTTGTAAGCTATAGTTTAAATAAACAGGTTGCAACAGTTATTATATTATTTTTTAAGGCATCTATATGCACGAATGAGAGAAAATTTTCGTTCGTATCTGTAAGAATAAAATAAAAGAATAATTTGTGTTGTTGATAGACGTGACCTTAATAAGGGTCCATGTTGCGTCCGCAAGTGAGTATCCACAGACTCTTTCCAGGTGTCCCCCCGTTGGGACCAAATGGAGTGACCCAAAGCAGTAGTAGAAATTGTGCCAAGTTCGCTCGGAGAAGTACTGACACAAGAAGTGAGAAGGGTGTGGGTGCCTGAGAAAAGGCGCATAAGACAGTCTTAGAGCGACGGTCACAAAGCGATGCGACTACTTCGAGGGGAGAAGTTTTGGTGTTTATATGCGGCAGTAACAACTTAACATCAGTTAGGCTGTCAAATCGTGCCGTCGCTTTAGTCACAAGAACTTTTTATACTACGAGTATACCTGAGTTACATTTGCTGTGGCTAAAGTGAAAAATGAAAGACGATTAATAAAATATATCATAATCTATTTACTAGAATCATGAAATTTTCATCAATTAAAGGCATATCTCTTTTTTATGTAAGCGACCCGCCCCGGCTTCGCTTCGGTTAGTAAAGCATCAGTGTCGTATCAGAAACTACCCGTGCGAAGCCGGGGTGAGTTGCTAGTGTATTATACATATAAACCTTCCTCTTGAATCACTATCTATTAAAAAATCGCATCAAAATCCGTTGCGTAGTTTTAAAGATTTAAGCATACATAGGGATATAGGGACAGAAAAAAGCGACTTTGTTTTATACTATGTAGTGATAGTGACGGGACGAGCTGAAGGCCCACCCGATGTTAAGTGGTTAAGTCCGCCCATAACAACAGTTCTACGTCGCTAACCTAAGTGTAAACATTGATCCTTAACATGAAAGATTAATTAATATCCGTTTAAATGTTACGACTCGGGTCCTCCCCGACCTAAGTATGAAAAGACCTACGTCGCATCCGGTTACACCCGTCACCCAAGACATTTCACTTAACGCCAAACTAAGCTTGTACTATGGCAATTTCAAGAATATAATATAATATTGATTTGTACAGACACATAACAAGTATCTTTGTTCGCCACACAAATATTTATCGTGGATGGGAATCGAAAACACGCTGGAGGCTGAGCTACCAACGAAACAACACAATTCGAGAACAGAAAAATTGTAAACACATCCAATCCAACTGATGACATCTAGCCGTTGCATAACCAAGAACGACACATTAGAAGTACGTATAGTTGCTATATTCCACCGATTCTGTCCCCAAGGGCGAGAACGTATGAACGTGTTCGAACAAGACTCACTGAGCTGAAAACTTACGGAATTGTGTGCGTCCGGTCGCGTGAAATTTTCACTAGATCAGCCACGAGCTGCTTGAGTTGGAACATACATTTATTTAATAAAGTTGCACAGATAATATACCATTGTAAGAAGATTACAAACGTTAAAGTCAAAGTCAATAGTTGCTGATTTAAATATCGAAGAAATCTGACTTCTATCCTTTAATCCCTTATTTCTCGCCCTTAAGAGGTAGTACTTAGTATTTTATTATTATATATTGTATATAACTAGCGAACCGCCCCGGCTTCGCACGGTAAGTAAAGCATCAGTGTCGTATCAGAAACTATCCGTGCGAAGCCGGGGTGACTTGCTAGTGTATTATACATATAAACCTTCCTCTTGAATCACTCTATCTATTAAAAAAACCGCATCAAAATCCGTTGCGTAGTTTTAAAGATTTAAGCATATAAGATTTAAGATTTAAGGATATAGGGACAGAGAAAGCGACTTTGTTTTATACTATGTAGTGATATGGGTAGGCCAATTAAACGCGCTGCTCCAATGAGACAGCGAGGTTTCGGAGTAAACGAAAATGTCATCGATGTATACAATTTTTCGATTTTTAATGATTGTTCAAAAACAGCCCGACCAATTTCGATAAAATTTAAATGGGACCGCTTGGGAAAATAAAATGGGACCCTATGAATAAAACAAAAATTTTTCAAATAGTTTTAATCGATACTCGAATCGGATCGATACGAGTAATCGGGTGAAATAAAAAATAAAAAATTACAGTCGAATCGAGAACCTCCATTTTTAAAGTCAGTTAAAAAGAGTTGGAACAGACGTAAACTTCACAAATAACATTAGCTAAAACATGAACACCGACTGTAATTTGACATATCTGTGTGCATGTAATCTGCCTAAGGAGTTCCCGTGTTCCTGCCACTAAGCGGCAGAGGACAATGTTGTTTTTTGGTAGTACGTTACCAGAATTAGTATAATAATATTTATTCATCAATACTTAAAACGCAATTAGAGCGAGTTAAACACAACTAGTCTATTTTAGCTTAAAATATACTGCCCAAAGCTAAAATTGATTCCGTAAAGAGGTCTAGTAAACAGCTACTGTGAACGAGGGATAAGGAAAGTTCTTCAGTTTCCATTGTATCAATAAAACGCTATATCAACTCATTCAAAAGTATTTCCATAAAGGATTCCTACTCAGCATTCATGCCTTTTCCCCTACAACGCCTTTTCCGCCTGAAGCATTCTTTTCACACAGATTTGCTTTTAGCATACATGAATACGACAATATCCGATAAACATATTGTAATGTCTTTTATCTGTACGTCAGCGATTTTGTAAGCGTCAGTCCTTAACAAACTTAAACAAGTGAATGATTAAAAAGATCTAAAAATCCTACTTTAATATTTTTATCCCTTGTTTCTAGCTCTTGGTAAAGTCGCCCTTAAAATGGTAAGATGTTCCACCTGTTTTTTATACTTTATTTTTTCGTGGGGTAATGCACTCGCATAAGGCCCTGCCACGGGGAGATAGAGCAGTTATGTGTCCTGCTCTGCCGCTTAGTAAATGCTTCCGTGAACCCGCCGCGGCTGTCCGTTTCCGGACCCCTCTCGGTTTGGCATCGAGTGCCACTCCTCTGTTTGCTCTCTCCATGTATCCTGATACATGGCGCGTCGTAACCACCTCGGGGACCTGGCCAGTGAAAGGGCGTTAGACGACCCCGTATCTAGACGCCCTAGGTCCCCTTGTGACGGGTCAGATCTGTGGGCCCGTTACCTGCCACTACGGCTGTTCGGATGCTACACCGTGAGAAATAAAACTTCGGGATTAAATTCACAAACAAGATCTTCTTTATTTTACTCCAGGTTCCAACTTCCAATTTACACTTTCAACTTTCCACTGAGAGAGGTATTCACCGATTCACTATTCACTGTTTATTTCTGTGTTTGCCGAAAATGAAAACGGAATATTGCAAAACTTTATAAAATAACTGGTACCCAAAGAAAAATATTCGTGCCGCAATTCAAATGAAACGAAAATACAAATGTGTACAAACGAAATTGTATTTCTTGGTATCGCGAATGCACTCTGATGTTCTTAGTAAATTGCCTCCTGTATTTCGAGTTTTCGGTGAATGTAGCATGTCTAAACATGTCTAGACTAGGTACAACCTAGACATGCACTTACATCAAAATTGTGAAAGCATTATGTTTAAATTGCAAAGTACCCAAGCCTTTTACTTAACGATACGAAAAGTAGTGTGATGATTATTTATTCGTGTAGCATATAGGACGCTGAAGGACGAAACTCATTAAATTAAAGATTCGACATTTCATACAACGACAACCAGCCTCTAATTAAGCTACAGCTTGTACTATGTACTATCCTATGAAGCAAAACATGTTAAAACGCCATCCTAAGGTTGTCTAGAAGAAATCGCTTTCAGCGATAACACCGCCCATTGTACTACACCTAAGTAGATTTATATGAATATTATGTATATGTTATGATGTACAATAAAGTGTTCATTCATTCATTCATTATGGGCATCCGGTTTACTGATAACAGACTTTAACAGTGTTTTTTTAACAAGGAGAATTTTCTTAATTAAGCTATATTTATTTTATATTTCTGTCGCGATTTCTTCACCAATTGTAGTCCAATTGAAAAATACAAGTGTTTCAAATTAATTTCCTTTTCAGGTTGGCCAACTTTGGCCAGGTTGGCGAAGAAATCGCGAAGAATCGTGACAACCACAAAAACACGGCTGAATTGAAAACCTCATTTTTTTAAGTCTGTTGAACGAATGCTACATTTCTTAATACTCGTATACTATTGCCTGGAAGAGTTTGCTTTAACCAATAACGCCCAATGTATTTCACATGTCTTGGCTATATACGTTTTTATGTGATTGTGGTGTACAATAAAGAGTTTTTTATCCATCTTTCTACTGCGTTTCATCTAGCTGACACTATTCTCAAGGCGCCCTATTTGTATCCACGCGAGCATAATATTTGTGTCATCAGACCGTCGATCTTCTGAGCCAAGCCAGTGGAGTGTAAACTTCCCAGCGTTGCATTTTCTACATATCTACCCCGGATTTGGAGTTATCTTGATACGTGCGAGATTATGTCGAGTGTTTGAATTTCGAGAGACGTTCTACTCGTGGACACGCCATATTTTAATAAAAATGAATAAATATTAATGGACATTAAAACAGCGTCATCTAGCGTTGATCTGTGGGAACTAGATAACTGATAGAATACTATATAGACTTAGTGTATTCTTAGGTTTAGATTTATTAGTTTACGTATTACTTTATATACTTAGGCTTTAATTACAAATTACAAAAATATTGCATGACGCAAACATCGGTATAGTAATACAATTCTGTAGTACATTATTTTAATCTATCTAGTAAGAATAAGCTAGCATTAGCAATGTAAGCGGGAAATCCAAAAATATGTTTCTTACGACATCATTACAAAAAATTGAAACCATAATACGCAAATATGATCCGTGACAAAATATCGAAATTATAGTGAAAACCGCATCAAAACCCGTTGCGTGGCTTAGGAAGAGTTAGAGGATAAACAGACAGACGGACACGCGTGGAAAGCGAGTTCGTTTTATACTATATAGAAATAAAACACGTAGCATGACGTAGCATATTGTGCTACGTATTGCTACAGTAATTTACCTATTTTATTATCAGTAGATACCATATTAATCTAGTATAAATTAGTTAAATACAATTTTGGCTGGTGGAAATTTCTATTCATTGATAAGATAAATATAATTCAAAATTATTTGACTCACAATGACCTTTAGTTCACCAGATATCTAAAAGGATTTCACATTCATGGTGAATTAATTATTTGCTACGGGTTTATACTATTCTGTAATTTTAAAATAATTGTGAAAAGCATTTGTATGGTAAGTGGCGACTCCCGCCCATGACAACAGTAATGCGACTCAGCATAAGATTTATCAAAACATGAAATAAGTAAATAAATTTGTCAACTTTGTTTGGAAAACCACTGCCTCCATACTTGGTAATCTACCGCTAAACAAGCTGAACTAATTCTGTATACAAACTATATAGCTCAGTCCTCTCTTCACTACAGGGCGACAACACATTTAAGCTAATTTCCCAAAAAAATTGTATATGTATTAAGAATACGCCCTTTTTATTTCGTTATCGGCTTTACTTTTGCCGCTGAGTTGATCAAATCTAAAAAATGTAGGTGCCAAACCTTTTCCCTATGCCATCATTGGCCACCATTTTTATGGAAAGACTTATCTTCAGTTGAACTGACATGGATAATGAGGTTTCGAGGAAATTTGTGAAAGGCCTTTATCGGATCTCGAATGCTCCTTCCTTTTATGCATGGCGGATGGAAATGCGAGATTATATACAAATAAAAAAGTCGTTCAATTTTTAACAGAGGAACTGAATTTATTGGAAGGCTGGCTTAGCTGATTGATGGAAATAAACTATTATATGATATGATGGTTTCGCAGTTTAGGTAGCCTTCGAAGCGAGGGCGTTTTCGATTCCCTTCGATTTCGAGTTGGGGCAGTCTTTGTGTGGTGAGCAAGATATTTATTCTCGGGTCTTCCTGTGTTGCGATACAGGGAATCCTCATGCCGAAAATCTATTTATACTGATGATAAGATTATATATCAAATACAGGGGTTTTGATGTAGATTATTACCAAAAAACAGCATTAGTAGTTGCAAAATCGGGTGATGGACGCAGCAGGATGAATGCGACTCAGTTTAAGATCCAAATCTTATACGCAGTCGCATTACTGTTGTCATGGGCGGGTTGCCATTTACCACCAGCTGGGCCCTCGGCTTGTTCCGTCACGTAACCACATAAAAAATGTCTTAGTTCAAAATGTATGTTTTAATTGCGAATAACAATGAAGTATAGTACATCTTAATCTAATCACGATAATTTTATCGTGTTACATGCATCCACTAATCTAATCAATGACCGGACAAAAAAATTGTATATGTATTAAGAATACGCCCTTTTTATTTCGTTATCGGCTTTACTTTTGCCGCTGAGTTGATCAAATCTAAAAAATGTAGGTGCCAAACCTTTTCCCTATGCCATCATTGGCCACCATTTTTATGGAAAGACTTATCTTCAGTTGAACTGACATGGATAATGAGGTTTCGAGGAAATTTGTGAAAGGCCTTTATCGGATCTCGAATGCTCCTTCCTTTTATGCATGGCGGATGGAAATGCGAGATTATATACAAATAAAAAAGTCGTTCAATTTTTAACAGAGGAACTGAATTTATTGGAAGGCTGGCTTAGCTGATTGATGGAAATAAACTATTATATGATATGATGGTTTCGCAGTTTAGGTAGCCTTCGAAGCGAGGGCGTTTTCGATTCCCTTCGATTTCGAGTTGGGGCAGTCTTTGTGTGGTGAGCAAGATATTTATTCTCGGGTCTTCCTGTGTTGCGATACAGGGAATCCTCATGCCGAAAATCTATTTATACTGATGATAAGATTATATATCAAATACAGGGGTTTTGATGTAG
Source organism: Aplocera efformata (assembly GCA_921293045.1). Lineage (NCBI taxonomy): Eukaryota > Metazoa > Arthropoda > Insecta > Lepidoptera > Geometridae > Aplocera > Aplocera efformata. Next base: position 2,662,046 of record OV121058.1, on the reverse strand, counting down.
ATTATTACCAAAAAACAGCATTAGTAGTTGCAAAATCGGGTGATGGACGCAGCAGGATGAATGCGACTCAGTTTAAGATCCAAATCTTATACGCAGTCGCATTACTGTTGTCATGGGCGGGTTGCCATTTACCACCAGCTGGGCCCTCGGCTTGTTCCGTCACGTAACCACATAAAAAATGTCTTAGTTCAAAATGTATGTTTTAATTGCGAATAACAATGAAGTATAGTACATCTTAATCTAATCACGATAATTTTATCGTGTTACATGCATCCACTAATCTAATCAATGACCGGACTAAAATAAGTACCTACGTAATTAAAAAATATAAATTATTTTATTGTAGCTACTACAATATCGATGATGTTATTGTTGTGGTATCTAAATCGTAGCAGCATAAGTTTTTGATAAGTTCGTCCAGAACTCATCAACCCTGGGTCATCCAATGCCAAGCGTTTGCACTGCTGTATTTTTGGGTATGAGTGCGGGTGAAATTTAGGCGCAAAAGATATCTCACACTCTGACACTCTGTGTCTCCATCTAAGAGTGGTAAATCGTAGCACGTTGTAACTTATACTGCCTTATATTTTGAGACCTGAGTCGTATTACTGGTTTATAGGACGGCAGTAATTACGTAAGCCCGGGACGCCATAAGTTAGTTTGGTGATTAAATTAAAAAAAAAAAAATTTGCCCGCTGCACGTTATATTTTTTTTATTTAAGTCACGGTCCGTGGCTGAGTTGGTAGGGGGTCCCGGGTTCGATTCCCGGCCGGGGCACACTTTGTGTGGTGAGCATGAAGTTTGTTCTCGGGCCTTGGGTGTTTATCTTGTGTTTCTGTGTTTGTCCATGCCATCTGCGACACAGGGAATCCTAGTGCAGAGTTACGAGTGTGTTAATGTTGTTTTTTGTTTGTTCCTTCAGTCTCAAGGTCTGAAGTCGGTTTATTACAAAGGAAGTGTTCTAAAAAGTATTAACGGTTTTACAGATAGGCGCGGGATGCTGTGAGTCCTTATACTAAAAGTTAAATTTGTTACGCCAAAGCCATATTTTATGCCAAAACTAGTTAGCATGCTTTCAGTATTCATTAGTAAATTAATTTGTTTGTAAACAATATCTAACTAGGTATGGGACAAGCAACGTATATCACATTGTGTAGTACGCACTGAGTGCTTAGACGCTGCTATTAATCCAGCCTTGTTGAAAAAAAAGTAGCTGTAGAACTTGTGCCAAGTTCGTCCGGAGAGGTACCGCCACCACATCTGGAATCTGCCGCCAAGTAGTAGTGGTTGCATTATTGTGTTCCGGTGGAAGGGTGTGGCTGCCGGTGAAATCACATGCGCATGAGACATATCATCCCCGTCTCGAGTGATGGACGCAGCAGGATGAATGCGACTCAGTAAAGATTTGAATCTCATTGAATCGCACGCATTACTGTTGTCATGGGCGAGGGTCACCACTTACCATCAGGTGGGCCCTCAGCTCGTTCAGTCACTTATACAAAAAAAAAAAATTCAACCTTATTGCCTTAGCCAGAAGAATCAGCATTTAAACAATAATAACTCCCATGACAGCCAAAAATAAAAATGAGCCTTTCCCCAGAAGTTTAACCGCTTAGTCTTACTACTAGGTTTTTTATATAGTCCGTTTACGGCTAGATATTATTTGACTCCGCCAGCGGAGTCAGTGCGGTTCGATTCCCACGCAGGACAAACATTTGCGTACCTAACGAACATGTTAGTTCTGTGCCTGCTCGTATAAATTCTAATAAATAATAATCTAGTTCCTATACTACAATTAACGCTTGGTTAGTTAGCTTAGCCTCAAAAGATGGCGCTGTGTGAAATGGCCATGTTTATTTATTTTTAGATAGACAGTGTTGTTTCTCCAGCCTAGTGCGAAAATCTAGAGTCCATCTCGCTGGACAGTGCCACTTTATTATTTATACTTGAAAGTACAGGGTGGTATAATGAATAATTCTCTCTACTCTCAGCTGAGGTTATTTGGTGTTTGCCAAGGTTCAAAGTGTTTGACATCTTGTCAAGGCTCAAGTTCGGTATTCGTTTACGCTTCTGCTATCATAGTCACCGCTCGGGAAACTCGAAAATTGGCACTTAATTACACCAATTTTTAGGCATATTCTTAACAAAAAGGACTTTTATAAAAAAATCCTGAAGAATCTCCTCAGCAAGAACATAAGTAAACAAAATGTTCACATTTGGATTCTGATCAAAGGGTGATCAGAATCCAATGAAGATAGAATCCATGTCTCGCATCTAATGATTCCTATTCCTGATTTCACTAACCTCTTTATAGTAACCTCTTTATAGAACGTTAGCTAAACGTTAAACTCGTATGTTTACATCAAGGATTTGAATCCAGTATCTTCACCTGTAGCTTCTCACGATTGTGAAAACTTGTGGATGAGTTATGGCATAATGTGGTGGAAAATGAAAATTGTTATAGGTAATGAACATTTATTTACAATGGAATACCTACTTTTTGGTTTAATACTATACATGAGTATTTGACTGGTCACAGCTCTTTTGATAGTAGCTCTGCCTTCTTCTCTGTAGGTCGTGGGTTCAGTTCCCACTCAGAACAAGCATTTGTGTAACATAGATGTCTGTTCTGCGTTTGTGTTTTCATGTGTATTATATGTATATAATTAGAAAAAAACAAATACTAATTAAATATCTATCAGTCATCAAGTCCATAGTACAAGCTAAGCTTAATTTGGGGCTAGATGCTGCTGTGTGGTAAGTCTCTAAATATTTATTTATAGAATACCAAATTCAACAAAACTGTCAACTAGACCTTCTACTTTACTTTTATATAGCATAATGGATTCTTGGCCAACTTCCATCATTGATGCCATCAGTTCATCTGCATTATCAAGAGTTCCAGTATCCATTGCTTCTTTCATTTTCGCCGCGTCTTCAGTTTTTCTTATGAGTACACTCGAGATCATAATGCATATCGCGAGCATGAATTTCCCATACCTTCTCAGATCACTATCCAGCTGATCTCTTGGGTAAACAAGGTTTGCTTTTAGTCCAAAGTTGTTTAAAGACTTGTCGAGTTCCTCATGGTAATAATCAATGAACTCGTAGTAATGCTTCTGCCGTTGTTCGTGGTCGGTCCCATTGAACATCATGTACATTATGTCGTACGCTGGACTATTTTCTTTTACCAACTGATAGTCGATCATTATGCAAGAAACAGGTACACCATCCTTGAAAGAAAAAAGAATAGTTATGGAAAGGTAACAAATAAATAGAATCAGTAGAAAAATTAAATGGTTATGTAAAGTAATTAAAATTACTTTAGTTTGTTACATTGCTTTGAATAGCTACCTTGCACTTAAACATGATGTTATTTGTCCACCCATCTCCCTGTTGTATAACCATATGTTTCGAACCTAGGTTTGCTTTATCTAACTTTTTTTGTAAATTTACTATATTGCCGATGCTGTCTTTAATATATTTTTTGTGCTTATCATCATTCATGTATGATAATGTCATAATTTCCATTTGTTGCATCATTTTTCCCATTTCTTCTAGTACTGGACCATTGAAGACATCCACTAAACTTGATTTAATTTCCTTGTAAGTCTCTGGTTCTTGATGTTTTAGAACGTAAGATAAAGAATGATAGATCGCAAGGTTTTTCAACACTAATTTCACAGTGTCTGTACTTAGTGGTTTGAATCTGTCAAGGATATCATATTGGGCTTCCTTTAGATCTTCAAGAAGAATAACTTCATAAGGGGCTTCATCTAATGAACCGTAACATTTAGCATATCTAAAAAATTCTTCCTCTGGGATGCCTGCGCTTTTCTGCAACTGTACAAATTTGGGAAGTATTTTCGTATAAGCAGTCAGTTCATTGTTAAATATCAAATCGATTTGTGCCATTTGCCTCATTATCCCAGCCTCTGGAGCAAGCTTCGCGATCATTTTGAAAGTTTTCCCATTCTCATTCACCACAATTCTCTTAACATTTGCTACATAGTTGTCACCGGCTGCGCCAACATTGTTTATAGTTGCATCTGGTCCCTTGAAGCCTTGTTTTTCTAGCACTTCACTAATAAAGTCTAACTGGCGTTCACTCACTTGAAGTAGGTCACCACTAAAATTAAATCGTCGCATTTTGAAATTAAAGTATAAAATATTAGATTTTTTTTAAATCGATTTCGTTCCTTTATATAGTTGGTTTTTATCATGGTCTGATAAAACGTTATATTCATAGTAATGATTAGATTGACTACAACATCCTTTTGCTGAACAAAATATAATTGATAAGATACTTATTCATTCTGAAACATTGATCGATATTATTTTACAATATCATTATTGACTGTTTCATGTAATTTTATTGATTATATGGCCGCAACCTCTCCACATCTAAGAAAAGGCGTTTCAGCCAACTGCGCAACAGTAAATTTATCAATCAATATTTACAATTTTTCATAGGCTCTTAAAAATATGTTTCCCCATTATTTAATATAATTTCAGTTCAATATTTTTTTTATCAAGTTTTATCATATCGAGGATGTCATACGATTACTAATAATTAGAACTAAGCGGCATAACTAGGCATTTCAAAAAGTTATTAAAATTCCTAGGGACATTTTAATGATACTTTTAACACTATCATAGAGATACATCAAGTCAGTCAAGTCAAGTAATAAATATTTATTTCCGTTGAATCCATAAAAAATAAATGAAACGTCAGTTTTTTTTTTAAATAAAGTATGTATCTACGACATTACGCGTTCTTTAAACTAAGTTTAGAGCTTATCTGGCCCTCCATGGGGAAGATCAAATTAAACAAAGTTTTTAAACAATTACACAAACTGTGTAAATCGATCCACAATTGGAGAAAGTATGTAGTTATCGAGTACCATAGAGCGTGGTGGCTCAGGGGCATAGACGCCGACTTTCAATCTGAAGGTTGCTGGTTCAAACCCACACGTGCACCAATGAGTTTTTTCACTTGAAAAAAATTATGTGCGCAATACCACGTTCTCGAAACGGTGACGGAAAACATCGTGAGGAAACCGGCATGTCTTAGAACCAAAAATTCGACGACATGTGACATCTACCAATCCGGATTGGGCTCCCGTGGTAGATCAGAGCCCATTCACTCTCAATTATCGAGAGTAGGCTGGTGTCCCTGCAGTGGGAACATTAGAGGCTGGTACGGAGTACCATAAACAAAGAAAAAACCTTGATTAAGAACACATACTTCCTTCCCTTCATACTTGTTTTTTTAATTTGGTTTAAAATGGAAGTAAAGTGGTGTTAAAGTGATGTCATAGTTTCTTTCATTTCATTTCATCATACAAGCAAAAAAATGCAATAGCAGAGTTTTATTTTAGTGTCTTTAAAATTTTAAATGTACCTATGTTACACAGCGAATTAAGTAGATATGTAATCATATTTTTAAAAAGGTATAAAACTAGATTACAATTATATAGGGTGATTTATTGGTAGGTTATGCAATTAAAACAATTGGTTGGGGGAAAAAGTTTCTTCGTATGACAAATAGATAAAGACAAAATAATAAAATATTTATTGTATTTGTTGACAATATAACATTGTTACCAATTTTACAATGAATAATGCACTACTTATAGGGGAAAAATGTTGGTAACTATAATACATTTATATTATAATATTTTCTATAATTTATTACACGTGTTTATTTTATAACATTATAAAACGTACTGACTGAAAACGCTTAAACTAACTTTGTGCTACTCTTGTTGACACCGCATGAATATTGCATACATTATTCACGTGCTTGCGTTGCATTTTTCCACTTATATGATAAAAATTCAATATGTACCTAATTTCCTTGTAAGTTTCAAGCATTGTTTTGGTCAAACAATTGAAAAGTGTCGAGAAATGTATTGTGTAAAATGTCGATTTTTAATTGTACCATTACCAATCATTCAATACATACATCAAAGGATTTCAACTTCATACACACAAAAAAAAAAAAATTCACCCAGACCATACAAAATCACCTTATGCCTTTACAAAAATCATTGCTCTAAAATTCTAAAGGATTTGCATAATTCCAAATTTGTAATGTTCACAAATTTGGTTAATGCGAATCCTTCTTACCTATGCTGGACTCATTTGTCACTTGATAGTGCAAAACTACTAACATGCCTTAACCTTTTGCCCTCTACCAACCAATCACCCTGTTCATATCAATATCATTTATTATCGGACTAAGATAAATAATATATATAAAATCAAGTTAATCCTGGCTTGTTGTGCAGCTGTGCAATAATTTTTTATAATGACTCATTTCGATTTTACTGGGGACTTGGAGTTTGTGAGAGAATGCCAGTTGGATTTTATCAGTAGAATTCTGGAAAGAGAAGGTTTTAAGAGACCGAATGCGTCAATACAAAATGTTGGCGAAGTTGGTGACAACTACATGGGCAATATCAAGAGAGTCGTTGTAACTGAAAATGGCAAAACTTTTAAAATGATCGCAAAGCTTGCCCCGGACAGTGAATTGATAAGGCAAATGCTACATGTCGAAGTTCTATATCAAAACGAAAATATAATATATACCCAACTACTTCCCAAAATGGTGGAATTACAGAGAAATGCTGGAATTCCAGAAAACTACTTGTTCAGACATGCCAAATGTTATGGATGCTTGAATGAAATCCCAAACGAAGTTATTCTTCTTGAAGATCTGAAGGAAATGAATTACAGTATTTTGGACCGACTAAAACCATTGAGCAAACAAAATGTGAAATTAGTGTTGAAAAATTTTGCAGTCTTTCATTCTCTGTCATTTGCTCTAAAGCATGCAGAGCCGGAGACTTACGAAGAAATAAAATCAAAATTTGTAGATAATTATGATGCTTTTGAATTACAAGATGATATGATACAATACATCAAGCAAATGGAAATTTCAGTCTTGTCAATTGTAACTGATGACAAGTATAAAAAACATGTTACAGGCAGTATCAGTGAAATATTGAATTTGCATTCAGAAGTGAAGAGAGAAAACGAAGGTTCCAAATATTTAGTGATTCAGCAAGGAGATGGCTGGACAAATAATATCATGTTTAAGTATGAGGTAAGTTTTAAGCATACCTAGAATATAAACGTTGCATTCCATATGTTATGAACACAATACGCACATATCATTTGATGATTCTTTCCCGTCCATTAAACTTCTGCGCATAATAATCGAATAAGAAGTAATTTTCGCTAGATGTTTGGCAAAACATTTTATTTAGAATATATCTGTTATATTCCAGGCTAATGAACCAGTGTCGTGTATGCTTATTGACTATCAAATGGCCAAGGAGAATAGTCCAGTTTATGACATCATGTACATGTTATTCAACAGTACCGACCACGAACAACGACTGAAGTATTACCACGAGTTCATGGACTACTATTACCAGGAATTAGACAAATCCTTGAGTTACCTCGGCATGAAATCAAGCATAGTCTATCCAAGAGAAATATTTGATAATGATCTGAGGAGGTATGGAAAACTAATGTTCGCTACTAGCATAATGGTTTCTAGCTTTATCCTTAAGAATACGGAAAATGCAACTGAAATGAAAGAAATAATTAATACACAAACTGCGTCTGATTACGATGCACAGGAAATGATAAAAAATGTGTCTAAAATACATTCTGAATTTGAGAGCATATTCAAGGCAAGAATTGAAGGGCTAGTAGATAGTTGCGTGGAGTTTGGACTGTTTTGAATGACAAAATACTTTAAGTACATTGTTGTAAATAATAAAATTTACTTTTAATGAATTGTGTTTTTAAATTTTGTTTTAAGATAGGGTTTAACTGCTTAAGTTGACATTTGTGATTATATTTCTTGAAATAACGCATTATTTTTAAACAAAAAAATCAAATAAGCCCATCTCTTTATATATAATACTAAAATTGAATACCCACTTGGCTTAACTTATCCAATATTTAAGGATTTTTGATTAGCAGCAGCAGGACTCTTTTCGTCCTTAAGTACATAAACTTGCCCAAAACGTACTTAGACAAATAAAAAAATGTTATACTTACAAAATTTTCTAGCGATACCATGAAGCTCTTTTACTTCAGGAGACAGATGCTCTTACAAATATATCCTCGAGTTAGCGCCTTCAAAATCGATGTGGGCAACACAGAGTTTGGCACTGTCGTGCGACTTATTAAAACAAATGACCGCACACAAGTGAATCTTGTAGGCGCTGTGATGTCAGATGGAGACAAGAATGTTCTGCGGTCTCTTCAAGTCCAGATCTTTGCCACTCGACGACATGCTCTGAAGTCACCGACGGAGACGACAGCTTGCAGACACTCACACAGCTTCTTGTATACATCTACAAGGTCCTCTGAACAATTTTCACCACCAAATTATTGTGTAAACAATTTGGTGGTGAAAATTGTTCAGTAAGGAGTATTTTTTTGTAATGTTGCTAAACGATCTTCTCGAAATTGGGTTCCTTAATTGTCGCGGCAAGTTGTAAATATCATTCTTTCATTTATTCACTTTCATTATTACACAGCAGCAATTGTTTTTTTTATTAATTCTTGCTATGGCCAACTTTTCTTTAGCAAACGGTATTGCTCAATATTTTTTTATATTCGTACTATAAACTGAAATCAAATATTTCCTTGGTAATTTATACAAAATCTGCAGTCGTAGCATGATTTAGATGTTTCATAAGTAATCTTTTATCAAATGATAATACAGGACAATAATTTATTTAACGATGCCTACACATATTACTATTATTCTTAATACTTAGTCAATTCTAATTACCAGATATCTTAACCAGATAAGATTGTAGTACCCAGGGGTTCACTACGCCGTATCAAAGGCAGCGTAAGGTGAAAACATGTTATTGGAACGCAATAACATGCGATCAAGCTTACCTCGACAAGCGAGAGTGAATGGGATGTATTAGAATACACTCCTGTGATATATCACAGGACTTCAATGCGGATTGGAAGACAAAACATATTTGCTGAATATCTGCGCCGTGAATTTCTCTACAGTACGTGCTGAACCAATATATCCTGCACTGTGCCTCTCCACAACCTGCACAATTTGAGTGCGATTCGCTCTCGCCTGAGAATTCCACTGTTTGTTTGTTATATTTTTCAGTATATCCCTCATACAATATACGCCTTTTTCCGAAGGCAGTGTTTCAATGACTTTTAACTTTCATGGGAACATAGACGTCACTCAAATCATCGTCATTTTTTCAGACGAAAATCTCTGCTAACGTTCTTTTAGTAAAATAATAAATACTTTCACTTTTTAACAGCTAAAAAATTTATACTAACGACAATTACCAGATTAAAATCTTAAAATTTAATCAGTGTCAGATACGGTTCAATAGAAGCAGACCTTTGAAGGTAGGCAGGGTAGCCAACAAAAAGTAGCACTCGCATTACTGTGATCCGGTGGAAGGGTGTGAATGCCGGTGAAATTAAAGGCATTTGAGTCGTTACATCCCCGTCTTGGGACTTCTCGTCACCTTAGTCCCAAAACAAGGGTTGACGTACAGACATATGTTTCTTTTTTTTTGTTTAGATATCCTCAATAATATATTTCTGGGGTCCAGTCGTTCGCGACCGTAAAAGTGTCCGACACGTGTCCCCGAGTGGTGTAAAAGGAGCAACGTACTATTAGCAGAAATCAATAGCACAATATAAATGGGTGCAGAGGGTCGGGGGTACATGTTGATCGCGTCCGTAGATATATATACATTATATATACTTACCGACCTACTAAAAAAAGAAGATATGAACGAAAATTTATTTATTTCATTAATTGTATTTCAGTCAATCTTATTGTCTTATTGTGGTCCTTGATGGCTTCATGGCACTCAAGAGCTAGGCTTCTTTGTAAAGAAGTGGAATAGGTACTTTGAGATGATGATGATGACTTCTTATATTTTTTCATGAATGGAAAATAATTAAAACCTAGGATCATTGTAATATTTTAATTTACAAGAAGCCAAGTTCCAGACTACTTGCAATAAGGCCTTCAACTCTCGATTTTAACATTTCCATGGTTTCCGATCCAAGCCTTTCACAATTGGCAGCGTCCGCCATCTCTTCATCATCAGCTGAATGCATAGCCTTTTTCAATTGAATAGCTTCTTCTGGTTTCAGTGTTACTATACTTGAAAGGATTATACTCAATCCCAAATTAGCTTTTCCATATCTCTTCAGATCATCGTCGAGCTGATCTCTTGGATATAAATGTTTCGCTTTTAATCCGAAAATAGAAAGGCTTTTGTCGAGTTCTGTGTGGTAGTAGTCAATCCATTCATTGAAGTGTTGCTTCCTGCTCTTGTAATCGGTGCAGTTGAACAGCATGTAGAGAATGTCGCAGACAGGATTACCAACCGTGGAAAGCTGGTAGTCGATCATGATTGATTCCATTAAGTTTTCACCCTGAAACAAAGTAAATACCCAATGAGAATATGATTAAAGCAAAGATTGAGATATAAGCTTGACAGGTATTAGTCATTGCGTTCAGATGTTTTGATGTAAGGAATGTGGCTTTCAGGAAACCTAACCATATTTAAGTTTTAGAACGCACTAACTACTCCAGGATGAGGAATAAGATAAAAAAAGTTAAAAATTTGACAGAATGCTTATTCAAGTGTTAAAGACACTTATTCTATTCAGATATATTTTTGGAGCAAAATGACCATTAGATTTCACTAATGGTAACATCACCCTAATAAAACTGTTTTCCACTTGGACGAAAAAATACAATTCTAAGTGTACTAAATATACTCTTCTTCTTCTTTATGTGAGTCAGTGGCTAACTCTGGGAGGTTTCAAAACAAACCGTCCAAGGACCTCCAACTTGGTTTATTGACTAGTATAGCCGGAACCGACATCTTAACGACGATCCCTCTGAAGCTCGAAAGCAGTTCAAACGCCGCTTAATAGCTGACCTGGTGGAAAGTTGCTGGTTTAATCACTTTTTTACTCACATCGAATCTGAACATTAGATTATTCGTCCAGGAGTCTCCCTGCAAGACGATTGCAGAGTTTGATGATTGTTCATCTTTAACAAGTTTCGCCAATGTAACCATGCCTTCATGTATTATTCCTTTAATAATTTTCTTATGAATGTCACTTTCTAAGACCATTGCTACACTCGTTTCTAATTGGGCAAAGTAGCTGCCTACATCCTTTCGATTAACGATAATAGACCAAATGTGGAATAAACTGTTTTTGTAGTCCTCTAACAATTCTGGTTCCTTTTGTTTCAATTCATAGGACATTGAATGGAGACGTGCAAAGTTTTTCAGCACCGATTTTACACATTGGTCACTTAGAGGCACCAATCTGTCCATCATTTCAAACTTTGCTTCTTTCAAATCTTCCAACAGGATAACTTCGTTAGGGACTTCTTCATAAGATCCGTAGCAGTCGGCATATCTCAGTCTTTCTTCTTTTGGTATACCCACTTGTTCCTGCAGCTCATTAAATTTGGGCAGTACTTTAGTATACATCATGTGTTCATTCTGAAATAAAATCGTAGTGTTTGCTTGTATTCTCGCTATTTCAAGATTTGGTGCGAACTTTGCAACCATCTTAAAAGTACCACCATTGTTCTCTTCCACGATGATTCGTTTAACATCAGCTGCGTAGTTGTCACCGACTTTGCCAATAGGTTCAAACACGACTTTATTATCGTTATATCCTCGCTTTTCGAGAATATCTCTAATGAATTGTAATTGTGGTTCACTTATATTGCTAAAGTCCCCTTCAATTTTTAGCTCTGCCATCATTAAAGTTAAAATATTATTAAATGTTTTTATGATTGTTTATTTTATATATAACGTCTTTATCAAATCGGTAAGTATATCAGTACTATTTGATAAGATTGTTGGGCTCAAAACCCGATGACACATAGAAAAGTGATCAATATAAATTGATATATATTCTTGATGAATCACCAAAGAAACATTGTTATTATTAGTTGAAAATGCAGTTTCTCTAATAACTTTAAATTAAATAATTATAATAGATCTAATATATGCCTTCGTTTAAAGAAAACATACATAATTCTAAGGGATTTGTTGTTAAACAAGGATGTTGTTGTTGAACAATGCTGTTGAACTATAATTCTAAGAAATACGGCAAATTTCTTAGAATTTAAGTTCAATGTTCAGGAAACTATTTTTGTTTATCAACGATTTTATTTATACCAAACAGTCAATAAGCCCAGTCAATAAAATAAATATAATTTTATTTTATCTACAAAATAACGGGTGCAACACAGTTGCAATGAAAACTATAAAGTTTTTGGTGGTATTTAGGTTTGTTCTTCCTTCCACCTCCATGGTTGAATGGGTTTGGATAAAATTAGTTATGATGTTATTATTAGGCTGCTTTTTATCCCGAAAAACTGAAGTATTCCCGTTATTCCGATAGCTAACCGCGGGTAACGCGGTGGTGCGTAGATAATATTATATTATTTCGATAAACATTATGACAAATAATAAAGTCCAATATATTATCTTAGTGGTAATTAGTATATAAAAAAAAATTGGACATAAGTTTAGATATTTCAAGCTAAGCATTTATTTTCATATGAATACTAGAACATTTTTAATTAAGTACAAACTAATAAATAAAGTTTGCAAGTCTCCCAAATTCTGACTTTAATCTACTTTAATCTGAATCCACTCGTATTTTATTTGTCTATACGTGTCTAAACGTGTCTATACTTGTCTTCCTAATAAAAGTATCGTAAAATAATTTGTCCTTAAAATGAAGTTGGCCCATATAAATCACATTGAATTGTTTCAAATTCTGTATTTATTTTTGTACTTTTTTCGTAGATATCTTCTGTTCTTGATGTTGTTTTTCGTGATTTTTATACGTACTTCTTCTGAGTCAGTGTCGTCTGAAAAATATAGGATTTAAATGAATTTCTTGAAAAGCTTTTGTTATCTGTTGAAATTGCTCCGTGGCTTACTACCCTGCCTTCGAAGCGAGGGGTCCCGGGTTCGATTCCATGTCGGGGCACACTTTTTGTGGTGAGCAAGAAGTGTTCTCGGGTCTTGGGTGTTTGTGTTGTGTTTCTGTATTTGTCCATGCCATCTGTGACACAGGGAATCCTAGTGCAGAGGTATGAGTGTGTAAACGTTAACGTTAGTAATATGCATAGATTATTGCCATGGGAATTTGTACATGACAAGCCTTTCATTTTCTCGATGGCGTCCATTCAATCTCGATTCTGTCTCTTGTAAGCTCAATACTTGAGCTTAATCCCAATAGTTACAAAACATTGTCGTATGTATATTTTATAGACCAAGTGATTAATAGTAGCAGTAGAACATGTGCCAAGTTCGTTCGGAAAGGTACTGCCACACCTGGAATCAGCCGCCAAGGAATAGTGTTCGCATTATTGTGTTCCGGTGGAAGGGTGTGGGTGCTGGTGAAATCACATGCGCAGAAGACGTATCATCATTAACCGGCGCCTACACTCTTCCACACGAATGCAGCAATGCGAGTGCACCACTGCTTGGCGGCAGATTACAAGGTGTGGCGGCAGTACTTCTCCGGAAGAACTTTGCTCAAGTTGCACTGCTACTTTTTGTTGCTCCTTTAGGAGGTACGTGTAGGGATTCTGAGGGTTGTTCTGTTCCCCCAAGTATGTATGTATGTTCCTAAAGCAAGGATACAGGCCTACTCTCGGTAAGCGAGTGAATTTGAACTCACCTTCCCTAGGACATATCAACTTAGTGCAATATGGGATCCCATCCGCGCTGCAGACACATTGGTTGCACGCGTCCATGAATATTGTAAACGACTCGCATTTCTTACCATCAGCTGAAAATAAGGATTTTCACAGTTAGTAACTAATATCGAAAATACAATTTTTACCTACAGTAAATTTATCTTACTGCAATTATACAATATTACTGCAATTATAAATTACTGTGAACTAAATAATATTCAACTAAATATGTTAAAGTACGTATATATTTTACTCCACAGAAAATATGCTTACATCTTCTCCAGAAGAACGCGTCCTCGGTATTGAATAGTCTGAGACACACCACTGAATGAATTATAGCCTGAAAATCAAAAATAATAATTTTACTTCAACGGGATACTAATGTCTTCTACAAAATAAAATATTAAAATTTTCTTGAACACTACATAATGGTCTGTTGTTCTATTGTTCCATACACTTACTCCTGACAAGCAAGAGTAGATAGGCTTTGATTAGTAGATAGGATAGAGCCTCAGTTCCACGGTAGTGTTACCATTACTATGAAATTATTTATATAAGCACTCTTAATACCATCATCGTTTTCCTACAAGTGACTCGATTAAATCCTCCTTCGATCCTTCGAAAAAAAAACCCATCTCGCAGTTTCCATGTTGCTCGAGGCCGTAAGTTAACCCTCATAGTCTCTTCATGTATTCGGGTTGTGCGAAACCAATCCAAAGTAACAATGGAACTTGTGCTAAGTTCACGCGGAGTAATACAGGCAACACACCTGCTAAACAGTCAAGCAGTGGTGCATTCGCTGTGTTCTGGTAGACAGGTGCCGGTGAACAGCCGCATGTCACGTTACGTCCCCGTCTCAATAAAAAAACGCGATGCGATTTGCGATGCGCGCGATGTCTTCTCATACTTTGTCGTTGTAGACTATCATTCGATCCCGTAACTATTCACATCAAAAAATTAAATAGTTTTATCCCAAAACAAAACACCGTACGTTGAACTACAAAAAAAATGTTTCGCAATTTATTTTTGAAACACTTACTAGCAATATATACAACCTTATGATTCCATCCATTGCTATGAACTGGCTGTGTATATTCAAAATCAATTTATGACGGTTTTTAATTTGTTTCGCAGTAGTTAGGTAATTAATGCTTATAATCAAATCTGTGACGTGAACATGGAGCACGATAAGAGATCGTGGTCTTTTGTGGAGACTTAAGACAATAATAAATACACATCTTCTTTCGTGTACGTGGCCAACACTGGGGTCTGAATTTTCAAGCTAGTATAGCTGGGACCGTAACGTGCTCTCCAAAGCACGGAAGTGCTAAACTAAAACCAAAGTAAAGAATATCAAAGCATGCTTCGCTATGAACATTGCATGCATAGAATTTAGTTTTTTAACTCATATTGGGATATATTAAAATGTGATAAATGCATCATCAGGTCTAAAATAAGGTATTTGGAAATAAAGGCTCTTGGATGGAGTCAAAACAGTGTCGGTGCAATACTTTGATATCCTAATATATTAAACAAAAATTGTTTCTACTAAATATATCCGTTATAGACTTTGAAACCATCCAACTGATGTTTCAACTGGTTGGTGCCCCAAACCAGTTTCATTAGAAAGGCAATAATTTATTATGATGGTTGTAGGCTACTCAAACAATGAATTAGGCACAAAATGTATTTAATTTTTTTAGCCTAGTTGCACACGCTGGGTATCCCTTAGTTCTATGTGATAGTGAATTTAAATTTTTGATCTGAAACACCTTGACAGTAAAAAGACTCGTATGTCGTGACGGCAAACGACATGACATAACGGCATCATAGTACCGTGACGGCCAATATTATATATTATTTCACTTTAAATAAATAACGATATAATATGTCTATTTCTACTTAAAAATATTACTTATAAATATAGATTTTGTAACTGTTATTAAAACTATCGACAAATGGCACGTTTATAATATATTTACCATTATACCCGTGGAATTATCGATCAGCATGCTTTGATAAAACTTCAATAACAATATTTTTACTCTGTAAACTTTACGCATGTCAACAAACCTCGTTATTGGATCTTAATAAAAAGTATCGGTAAATTTTGCTTGACAAAAAACAATTTTTATACAATATATCCATGGACGTATCAAACAAAACCATCTATTAACAAACTAAGCATAGTATTATGGAAATCTGATTACGATTTCCATAATATAATAAAAATTATCACTCAGACTTCGACCCATGTACAAGGCAGAGCATTACCAACTGAGCAGAGGGGCCAGAAATCAGTTATACTGTATACTAGCTGACCCGGCCACGCGTTGCTGTAGCTAACGTTGTTGTCATATGATATTATAATTTGCAATAAAATAATATTGCGATCATAAATTGAGATGTGAGCTCCTATCCTATCTTTCAAGTTGGATAAAACTGCACACGGTATACAAATTTGATTAAAATCGGTTTAGTAGTTTAGAAGTCCATCGCGGACAAACATCGTGACACGTAATTTATATATATCAAGATACAAGTAACGTCCATGGATATTTCACAAAACGCCATCAATCCCCAAACTAAGCAATGATGAATACTAATTTAATACTTTTCTTAACATCCAGCAATGTAAGTTAATCAAAAATATTGCAGTATTTGTATTTTAAATACAATTATACAAACGCAGTGAGAATTATACGTAGTATAAGATAATCTTCTAAAATAGAAAAAATTCACAGCTCATACCAAAAAAATATGTATATGATTTAATATTCAAAACAAATAAAATATAACCTTGCGATTATTTACTGAAATAATAACTTGTACAAACAAAAATCGTTAGGAGGCTCGTTTTGAATCATTTACTTAAAGTATTTATTCAAAGTAGCTAGGGTATTAACAAACGAGGTAAGTTTAATAATAAATAAATAAAATTGAAGTGTCTGTTTGTAATTTGAAAATAACAGCCTTTTACTAAATGTTTTATGGGATTTTTTTTGAAAATAATATAAGTGGTGTAATGTTATCAGCTCATTCATCTACAAACGCCTGAACAAATCTTCATGAATCATAGCTAAGACCTTCTCGATCAGTCAGTTTTCAAACAGGAAAACCCGCATCAGAATTGTTCTTGGGACTCTGAGGGTACAGACGACTCCTACGGACGCGAGCAACTGGACCTCCAAAAGTTTGTTTTCAACAAATTTCATTTCAATGAAAACCACTGGCCCACTATCTTGCTCACTAGCTCAGTGTAGATCGCCCTAAAAGCAGAATTCTCCAATGTTTGAACAACTGAAAGGTCTCTCTGGCAAACACTGGTTGGGTAAGTACATGAAATTTTCATGTCCCAGCCGATCACATTTGCGGTCTTTGGTGTTTGCCAAAGTTATGTAATGTGGGCCCACTGAAATAGTCGCATTTAATATCTACAACAGATAGTTATATATGTGAGATTGGGCGTCGAACTTACATGCCGCAACCTATATCAGAAGTCAGAACGCTTTGCTAATAATTTGCTACTAGGTTCAGTTAAATCACGTCAAAAAGATAAAATTAAATATATAATTGACTGATAAATAAATCGAAAAAACTTAATGTAACCTAAGGTGCTTTTTAAAATGCTATTTTAAAAAGAAACATCCATATCGGTCTATACTGGGTATTGTAAAAATTGCAGGAAAGCAAAATATGCGATCTCGTTTACCTTAACGAAATATTAAATACCAAACAAAACTTTCTTTATAAATCGGTTAAGAATGAAGGCGTTCTGAAACAAACATAAAATAAAGTCTCTGGAACATTGGCGTTCCTGCTGTGACTGCAAATTGGTGGGTTTGACAGCCAAGGCAAGAAGTTTTCTTAAGAACTGATTCTGCTTTTAACAATGCCAACTTATTTGAAGCAAGAAATTAGTCTATGATTTGAATAATAAGCATTATATTGGAGTAAAGCCAGCGTTGTACAGAAATTGTACTTCTTTACTTAATTATAGGTGGTCATCATGCACCATTGCAAATAGCAAAGAATTATTTTATTTTCAATTTTGCGCAACAAAATACCGCATGTTTGCTACCATGCGGGTAGCATCGAGAACAAATGTCTTTCAGGGCTTCGTATGGGGTCGTGGTAACCGTATTAATAAGATTTTGATGTCAGTATGTCTGTCCTACATTCAAGACGTCATATTACAGTCAATTTTCAGTGATTAACTAGTCTTACTGTTAAGTTAACAGTATTACCGACTAAAATATTTTATAACCCAATAATATATTATTATGTGTTGAAAACGTATTCACGTCTTTTCTGCTTTTATCCCTGAAAATATGCGGATAAAATCATTATTGCCTCCATTCAATACAGTTAATCGAGTCAAACTGACCGGAAATAGACCCATGGCGGTACCGACCATTTCCGCTGATGCTGGTGAACCGCTTCCGGCGGCCGTTTTGTTATACGCTACTTCCGGAAGAAATGTTCAATTTGATGGCGAAAAGTGGTACAGCTTAGATCGGAATTTGAACGGAACTATAGTTTGGCACCAGATCTGATGATCCCACAATGTCACCCGTTGTTGGAATGATGTCCGCCTTCAACTGTGAACGAAGCGAGCTCCGTGCTGTCTCCATTTGACTCTTCAAAGACATTGGCGAGTATTTTGTTCGTTTACTTAAAAAAATAGATTAAAAGATACTTTTTTAATTTCGATTTTAGCTCGGCATAGTTTCTACTAGCTGTTTCCCGTGCGTGAAATTTAACATATTTTTCAGGGCGGGACCCTTATGTTTTTTTATCGCAATACAGGTAGCCTATGTTACTTCTTATAACATCAATCTGCCAGTGAAAGTTCAGTGAATATCGGTCCAGTCGTTTCGGAGATTAGCTAGAACGAACAGATAGACAGACACACAAAAATGTTAAAAATAGTTTTTTATTATAAGAACCTTACTTTACTTTCAAATGCATTTAGTAAAAAACTGTTTTTTGACATTACTTACAGACACTTTAATTTTATTTATTCGTAAAGTTTTAGTAAATAAAAGTAACTGGTAGAATAAGATTTTAGTATTATGTTGTTCTTTTTTTACAACAATTTAAGTATTTTTGTACAATAAAGAATAAAATTTATATATATTTACTTTTAAAAATAAAAAAAAAAAATCATAATCTTAGAGGCTACATATATAGAACAAAAATGTAAAAATTACAACAGAAAATTTTGATGGTGGGGTAGAATAAAATAAACAGATATCTACCACACCAAGAGTTTTGTGAGAGCAAGCTGAGGAAAGCGACAGAATTATTATTTTTTAATCTAGACTTTGCATTTTATCCTCATTTCTTTGGGTAAACTTCATTTAAAGTTGTGCGGTGAATAAGAGAAAATTTCACACTTATCAGCGATAGTACAGGGATGGATTATGGTACAAAAAGAATCTTTTAATGTATGTGAATGATCATAGTACTGAATCCAAGCAGTTTAGTTTTTAAATCCCGTCTAAAACAGAAGTGAAATAAATGTGATACCTTTTCTGGCTAGACACCCCTTGCAAATAGGTCTCAATAATAAAGCTGACATAATATATTGCATGAATTAATCATTCTTATATTAATGTCTTTGAATGTTATTTTATAATTAACGATAATATCTGTTGTGTCTTAGTAATCTGTTTTTTTTTTTAATGTGAATACGTGTCGGTACGAGCTGAGGGCCCACATGGTGGTAAGTGGCAACCCCCGCCCATGACAACAGTAATGCGACTCAGTATAGGATTTTGATCTTAGACTGAGTCACATTCATCCTGATGCGACCATCACCCGAGACGGGGATGATATGTCTCGTGGATGCCGGTGAAATCAGTAAATAAAAAAACAGAGGCTGGTCAGTGACATTAAATAAATCTGACAAATTTTTTACTGACGGAATTTGCACCCGCTACCTCTGCAAGGTCATTCTCCCGACCTAAATTAATATTTGAAGAATTTTCTAGGTCCGTCTCTGGGGTGCGGGATGCAGTTAAACAAAGAATAATCGTTGGTTCCTAGGAGCTGCCAGCACTAATTAGTTGAAACTTCTTGAAAAATTATACACGAACCCTTTTCACCGGGGGTGTCTGGTGGAACCGCAAGCACCTATATAGAGTTGAAATACCGTTCATAATAATGCTATAATGTAAGTTACACCATTAAAATTAAATTAAGTCATTCGAAATATTTTATAAATTATAGCTGCGCCCCGCGGTCTTACCCGCGGGTTTACATAAATTTTCTGGGCATCATTCTTATTTTTTTTCTTTCAGGTAATAACAAACAAAACAAAAAAAGAATTTGCAAATGGAAGGGTGAGTGATCAAGGGAAATAGGGATCATCCCTAAAGAGTATAAAGAGCACAAAGGGTGCTTCGGCCGGGAATCGAACCCGGGACCCCTCGCGAAGGCAGGGCTACTACCAATAAGCCAAGGAGCCCAATGTTCAGTAATTAAGGTTCGAAGATACCATAAAACAAGAAATGTTTGATCGTATCAATTGTTTCTGATATACCTACTGATCTTCGTCGTCGAAGAGAGGGAAAATATTCTCGCAAGTTACGAGATTTTTGATTAAAATTTTTTACATTCGGATTTGACTACAATTAGTTCAGTTTTTCCGAAAATGTATATGTCCCACACACATGCCCAACGCTGAATTTCTATAATAAATCTTTCTATCTATATCTAAATTTTAGCGCCGTAAACAAACACACCGGTATAACGCCTGAAAATATGCTGTTAGCAAACGTTTCTATGTGTATTTAAGACGGAATGCTAACTTAAAATGAGTAGGTATTTTAAAACTTTTACATCTTACCTGGTACTCTGGGGTTTACGAGATGAGGTAATAGGTTAGACTATTCCCGTCTAACCATTGCCCGGTCTACTTATTTCAATTCAACTGAGTTTTTGATTCGCCAACGAAGCTTGTCAACGTCTAGACACGTATTCAGGATAGCTAATTACTATTTATAGGAAAACTCACTGATCAAATAATTAAGTCCAATTCACAGCTCTATACAACTTCCAATTAGTAAGTCCCATTTGTCAAAGTTCTCTTGTCAAGGCTTGTGTTGTAATTGTCTCCAATAGTCCGTGCTGACTTCACCGCACTGTGCTATCGGTAACCGCAGGTTAAAGCTATTGCTAGGTTCAGTAACTGAACAAGCGTGATAACTCAGCTAAAATACCAGATACAAACAATGCGTGGTGAAGCTTATTATGTTGTTGCACTTCACAGTTTTTGTTATACAGGTCAGAAGTTGGATCCCCATCCATCTTCCTGTACGAGCGCGGAGGACGCGCTTTCATTTAATTAATTAATTAGCTGCGTCTCGCGGTTTCACCCGCATAGTTCCTGTTCCCGTGAGAATACGGGGATAAATTTATTAATATAATTAATATTTTCGTCAGTTTCCTTGTTTTAAATAGTTATTATACTATTCGAGACGGAGACAAATACAACGAATCAAAAACCATGAAATTCGGTCCAGCCGTTCTTGAGTTTTAAGTGTTCGAACCGACTTTGTTTTACCTATGTATTTAAAATTAAGACAGCCAAAAGTCACATTTACTAATATTACAAGTCAAATTCATTAAAATAAAAACCGTTAATAATCAATTGAATTAGGAAGAAAAAATACAAAGTAGAAGGCAAATAATATCTAGAGCCGTTAATTATTATTAATGTTCTTGTTTCAACTAATAGGTATAGTCAACTTTTATTCTTGAGTAAATGCAAGATTCAAATTTGTTCTGAACATTGTGAAAAAATACAAAAGCGAATGAAACAGAGGAACTTAATAACTATTGCAGGTTTTAAGAAGTCAAAGAAGATACATACTTCAAAAGATTGAAATGCAAGAGCGAGGGACGGTCTTAGTGCTTCCACTAATTAGGTTTCATTCGATATCCGTAATTAATATTTTAATTAGATAAATATCGCACAGATGAGGCTAGGATAAGATATTAAAAGACAGGTCTAGATTGTATGGTAAAGTTTCAAAGAATTATATAGAATGCCTGTTTGGTTGTGTTTTGAGTTAGGTAGTGAAAGAGATTTTGTTCGAAATTGCGAGTGTCTACGTTATTTAAAGGATGATATTAATACGTAAACACAGTATAAGCCTATAAATATTCCCGCTGCAGGGGCACCGGCCTACTCTCACATGTCGAGAGTACGTACATGGAAGACTTCCAATAGAAGAATGAAAGTTTATTATTTAAAGTCACATTGGTCACGAATTCGCTGTGTACTTAGTAGAAAATCCATATTTTCAGGGTAAACCAGCGGATCCAAATATAATACATTTGATAAATCATAAATTGTTTAGAATCCACAGTGTCACTTTGCTCTTCTGAAAAGAAACATTTCTCCAAATAACATAAATTCATCGTGAGTCAGAGTTTACTTTGGTTTTTCGTACTTGGGCTGTTCATTCCCGCGTGGGTGACGAAAAACGCGGGAAAACCGCTGACTCATAGGTGACTGAGTAGTTCAGTGTTGCCTGTTGACAAAAAGATTATTTACCGATTGTATAAAGATATTGTAATATTTTATTTGATTATATATGACCGTAGATTACATTGCATGCAATATACATTTTGATTAGACCCAACAAATTTTACTGAATCCAGTGTGATGAATTTGTTAGAACAGTTGCCGCTAAACGACTTAGATATATTGTAATTAATAATAAGAAAGTCACGTAATTTTAGAAATCTTATTAAATTAAAGAATACATTAAGAAAAAGTAGTAACGTTCAATTTTAATTTCAAAACTTCGTCAAGATCCTAATAATACTCATAATAATAATTAAAAACCGTAGGAACCTAAAGTACCTACACTTGTTAGGTCTAATTATGTATAGCCAAAATACAAATTGTTCTCATCAAAATTATTAAATATAAATCCGAGCGATATGCAGTGGCTTTCGAAACAGTCAAGCATAGTTATTACAAAATTTAAGTATGCCCCTAGTCGACGCTGCTGTAAAGGGCTAAAAATTAATACTTACAATTAAATTTATATAATATCAGATGAAAAAGTAACAAAAAAAAAAACAGATTAGGGAGGAAGGAATCTTGGTAAAAAATAAAACTCAAGAAAGTGACCAATTATTGTAGAGTAATCCTTTTAGCTTTAAAACATTAACGTTTAAGAATAAATTATGAAATAATAACGCATAGCTTCAGCTCGTGAGTTTAGCTGCTAAGAGATGATTTGGTGGATATAAAATACAAAGATTGCTTCATTGCAAACCGGATTGGGCTCACGTGGTACAAAAGCCCATTCCCTATTTGTGATTATAAAGTGCCTATGTTGTTCATAAAGTCCGTAAGCTCGCAAGATGTCGGTAATAGATGCGAAAATGGCAACACCAAAGACTCATCCCCCTTGCGGCTGTCATCGAAAAAAAACTTGTTCTGACG
The DNA here is from genome assembly GCA_921293045.1 of Aplocera efformata. NCBI lineage: Eukaryota > Metazoa > Arthropoda > Insecta > Lepidoptera > Geometridae > Aplocera > Aplocera efformata. Next base: position 2,638,796 of record OV121058.1, on the reverse strand, counting down.
CTAATTGGACGAGAAAACTTATGGATAGGTACACGAACTTTCGAAGTTAACGAAATGACGAAAAATAGAAATGTTTCATTTCTAAGTACTCGTATAATTACGACTCGCACGGAGATTCGTGCTACCAATTGTCTTTTATTATTTTAGTATACTCGCCATGATTGCAAATTTACTCCCCGTTGCGGTTTATGGTTCTAATTACGGGTGTGTGTGTTATCCTAAATATCATCATAGTTATATTTATTATTAAGGCAAAAGTTTGTCTGTATATGTTTGTATGTTTGTTACTCCTTGACGCCACGCCTTCCTTCCTTCACGGCTAAACAGATTACGATGAAATTGGTTTTAAAGACAGCTCATACCCTGGATAGGGTTTCGTGCCAAAGGAGATGGAGCAAGGACTCATCAGTAACTAGCTATTGCCCGCGGCTTCGAATTTGGTATAATAGTATGATTGTATTTGTATTAAGGTGGAGATAAATAAAGGACAACAATAAAAAAACAGATATTTCTGTTACCGAGATATTTACCATGATTTGTGAGTTTTGTTCACCGATATTTTGACCCAGTTTCATGCGTCATATTGCCTTTGCGAGGTAACTCGAATAATAATGTTCATTACCATGATAATTAAAAAAAATGGAAATAGTTTAACTAAACAAGTGTTCCTGTCAACATTTCTTGAGTGTCGGTTTCCACAAAAACAATTTTAATTTCCCGCAAAAAAATTCCACCGAATTCCAACTGGAGTTTCTGGCAATGTTCATACGTAGTTGGTTCCAGAACAAATGACAGGGTTCTAATCAAGTTTTCAATACCGCCGCGTTCGTACGGGACAAATTGGAACCGGGATAGGTTCCAACCGCAGGTTGTTCGGGGAAGTGGGTATTACAGAAGATTAACTAAGTTTTGCTAATCGCGTTGATCGTCTCACGTAGGAAATCAGAACAATTCCCAGCGAAACAATGTAATGCCAAGAAGAGAGCGAAAATGAAAGAGTAAAGTTTATTATTATTATTATTGTTATTGGCGAGATTTCCAAAATGGCGTAGGATGTTTTCTGGTTTGCTGAAGACTGACAGCTGAATTTAAAAAAAGTAAGTATGCCTTGGTCAACATTGAATTTTACATTGCTATATTAATTTAATACCGGTGAATTCACAGGCGCAACGCGATACTTGCGGCGGGGAGGACCTAAGTCTTGTTATTGTTATGGGCGGGGGTAACCGCTTAACTTGTACCTTCACCGTCAATGTTGTTTATGCTGCTGGGTGTTAATTACAATATATTGCAGCTGTGTATGTTTTATCAGTCCGTGTCATCACTAATAGGGTCCATTCAGAATACCAGCCCCACGCTGATACCATCCCATTTCAGTGCGGCATATTGCTGAGACTGGACTTTTTTGGCCACGTAATTATGTAACCAACTTTCTTCCCTATCCATGTCTATTAATTAGTACTGTAGTTTATGTAGTAATGGTTGTCATTTTTATTATTTCGTGTGCTAAATAAATGTTTCTTTCTTTCTTTAATATGTATTTGAAGAAACGAATTGCTGGTACGTATACACGTAAGTTCCTATAGCTTAAATAAATGTAATAAGTAACAGAACTATAATAATAGCTTACAAAGTTAGGTACAGTTCAAGAAATTGGACGGTAAAATATTAACTGTGAGGGTCGTTTTTGGCAAAATTGTTCGACCTGTTGATTTTATGGGTTATCCACCAATTACTTTGTGTTTTATGCGAGTTTGGAGATAGATTTAATGCCGATTCACAGTAACTCTTAAACCTACCTGAAAGTTTCACGTTTTGTTCAACCAACGACTTTTTTTGATAAATTCTAGATATAGTTAAGCATAAGTACTATTTCAATGTTTGTTGAAATATTTCAACTGGCCAACAGCTCAGTAGCTACTCAGCTATCTGAAAATGGTGTAAGAAATAAAAAGGCTGTATCTCTGCCATCGAAGTGAGGATGTGATGTCCGGCCGGGGTAAACTTGGATGAGCATGGAGTTATCGGGTCTCAGTATTTGTGTTATGTATCATTACTAGGTGCAGGGGTATGTTTTTGTATCATGTTGTGTTTATTGGGTGGATTTTGTGATTGATTAGCTACGATTAACCTTGCTTGCAGTGGGCACAAAGTTACTCTGAGCCTATTTCAATCAAACCAGCATACAAGCCTTGCTCCTGGCATGACTCCAATCTTGTGGTCTTGTAATTTAGAACGTTATACAAGGGAATGTGTAGGTAGCGTTGGCGTGTGGTTATGTTAGTGAAGCTCTACTAACTGCTAGTTAACTGTGGTTTAATGGCTGTTCTAGGAGAACAGGTAGATGGGTACTATGGTTATTGCAGTATGCAATTGCAGTATGAGTAATGAGAAACGACATTCAAGTAAGGATTGGCTGCACAAATAGGTAGATATTTTTCTATCCTATCTTGCACCAATCTATACAAACAGTCAGACTCAGTCTTTTCTCGTGGTCCTACCAACGGTACATACCTATCGTATATCTCGTCTTGCTGTTGTAGGTATAATCAAGTACTGATGTAAGTACCTTAAAACTGACTTATCAAAAATAGATATCGAATCCGTTCATTCTGTTCTGGAATGTAGTACCTGCCGACAACAAATAGCTATTATTTCTAAGGTATTTCTATTAAACATCAAACAAACTTTGATCCTGAGTCTCATCAAAGCTTAGATACAATAATCATTTTAGTAACAGCGAACCTAACACGTTTAGAAAATGAATTATCGATCGAGCGCCTACAAGCTTTGTAATAGCAATTTGACAGAATCGAGTTTGCTCGCCTCTTCATAAAGGGTATCATGGCGTATTAGAATATCTGAATGCTGTATCATGACTGGCACAGCTCAGTTGGTAGTAGTCTACCTTCACTGCCGTGGCGGGTTTGATTCCCACTCAGAATTAGCATTTGACTGACAAACAAAGTTGTTTGTTCTGTGTCAGGATGATAATACGTATATAAAACATGATAAAACATGACATTATTTAATATATTCATTCTTTCAGTAATTTGGTTCCAATTGCTTAGCTAGATGGTTCAAACATTATGTATATTCCTGCTATTTCCTGTTCCTGTTTTATCAACCTATTTCCAAAAGAGGAGGTTATCAATAAAGTTGTTTTTTTTTTTGTTTGTAATCTCAAAACTCAGTCAATTACCAACAGATTTGTAATGATATAATTTCAGATTAGTCCTATAATTTTTTTATCATAATCTGTAATTTCAATTCAAAAAAACTATTTGTTTGCTTATTTCATAAATAAAATATCGACATATGTTTAACATACAGCTACTATACAAATCTTTAGAGATATCGTTATTTTAATCATACGTGCTGGTTTCGCGCGTAGCACGCCGTTTTACAATTACTGTCAATAAATAAATTTAAAAGTTTTACAAATTACAATTAGAACGTATTTAATATTATAACAAACATAAACTTCTTTTAAAAACTTAATATAAAATATATACCTACATAAACAGATTACCTAGATGACAAAAAGTTTGGTTGTTATTGTATATTAAAATAACTGGAAAAGATTATTTACCCAAGTAAACGAAATTGCGGAATTTGTTTACCTGTGATTTATTCATCCAACATTGAAACCGATTTGGATGTCTTTTTTAGAATGACAGGGTGATCACTAAGCGCAATTAATAAGGGATGAAGGTTTTTTCGTTTATTTTCAAACTGTCACTTTTTTATTATGCAGTTATTGTGATAAAATAAATATTACTTATGAACAATGGGTAGGTAATTCAGGAATTGTAATCATAATATCACAACTGTTTTACAGATAAGATCACACAAAATGTTATTCCGCGTACAGTTTGAGCCTTTATTATTGTGATAATTGTATCTATCCGTTCAATTGTCTCAAAAGCCAAAAAGCTTTGTTTGAATGAGATAGCTCCGACCAAATCGGAAACAGTTACCTATTATTTATTTCAATAAATACAGACAACGGCCCCGTAGCTTAGTTGGTAGTAGCCCTGCCTTCGTAGCGAGGGGTCCCGGGTTTGGTTCCGTATTCACGTCAAAAGTATGTGAATTAGACTAGCTTTATTATATTGTCAGTAGGTAACTCTAAACTATTGCGTCCAATCCCATTCTCGTAGCACAAACCAACCCTGGTATTTCCCGCTAATACCGACACAATTAGGCCCGTCGACCGCAGTTTTCGATCAGCCTGATATTAGCTTTGAGCTAGCTCTGCTGTGACGAGCGCCATTTGCTAATAGATTTCCGGCAGGCGTTTTGGTCACAATGACATCAACTTCAGGATGGAAGCAATCCGTTTTTTATGTGACCATTAAATGTAGCAAGGAGTATCAATTCAAATGATGAAAAAACTCAAAATTACATGTCACTAGCAAGGTTTGGAGTTCCAGAGGACGTTCACCATCTATTGGTGGAATGTGCGCGGACTGAGTCTATGAGAACCACAATGATTAACTCTTATGGAGTTAATATGATGGATGTTGGTGCTATTCACCTGGTTTTAGCCGCGCCAATGAGCGAAGCGGCTAAAACTTTGTATAAATTAGTTTTTAATATTATTCATTAAGAAGAGAATGTAAGATTGACTTCATGGGTCTGACATAGTCAAATAATGACTTAAAGACCTTTTCAATAATAAAGATAAAAAAAAAAAAAAACTAGCAAGGTTACTGGGATGTGGATGATTGTTTACCATAAATACGTAAATAAAATTTGTTTAATAAAAGTGTGTTTGTCATTAAAATAGCTTTTGACTAAATTCATTTGAAAGTATATACGGTAATTAGAATAAAAAAAATATTATCTTCTGTTTTTCCGTGCGTTTCTCCCGGCTTATCACTGGCAGTTAATTGATGTTTAAAGGGGTACGAATTATGAGGATTACGAAGAGTGAATAAAAAGAAATAACAAAACAAGTATACCAGGATCGTGGAAACCCCTGATCTCTGTCTACCTTTCCGGGAAACAGGCTTTAATGTATGCATCTATTCTGATAGTGTGAATGAAGCAACATACCTCGTCAGCTGATAATCTCTACACAATATCTGTTGTAAATTGTAGCGTTGCTATTTGCGGCTGGCTAGGCGCTTGGGTCGTAATTTTCCCCTGACCGTTATTTATTATCCGTAAACAATTATAATCTGTTTGTGGTTATCTAAATAAACTTAATGGCCAATTTATACTGATTTTGCAGCATTAGGTTAAATTGTTTGCGTGCGGTTTAATTTCCAGAGGATATAAGAACAAAATGCTCAGTTACAAATTGAAAATACAATAGACGAATTGTTTAGTTAACTAATTAGAATAATATTTAATCGGAAAATTTTATGTTAACCAGATTTATGGAATTTACTGTTTAGCAATCTAAGTCTAAACTGCTTATTCTTTTGCTAACGCTATAATACGAAGCGCATAATATTGAAAAGCAACAAATTTGATCGCAATCTGTGACACAGGCAATCCAACGCTAAACTAGGTAATAAGAACGCGTGATCTTGAAGGTACCTACATATTTATTAAAAAAAAAATACTAGTACATTTTCGATAACCGTTGAAACCTTCATAAAAAAAATCTTCTGCTGTTTTAGATGGTTTTTTTTATGTATTTATCGTGACGGAACGAGCTGTCGGCCCACCTGATGTTAAGTGGGTGCCGCCGTTTATAAATAACAATAATACGACTTAGATCCCCACGGACGTATGTATGAGAAGGCCTAGTCGCATCGCGTTCCGCCCGTCACCCGAGACGGGGACATAACGTCTCATGCGCCTGTGATTTCACCGGCACCCACACCCACCGGAACACAGCAATGCGAGTACACCGCTGCTTGGCGGCGAATTACCAAGTTCGGTGGCAGTACTTCTTCGGACGAACTTGGCAAGTTCTACTGCTACTTTGGATTGCACCTTTTGCACGTGTAGGAATTCTGAGGGTCCTCACCTACGGATGCGAGTACAAGGGACCCCAAAATAAAAAAAAAGTATCGTTCGGATTGGACTCTTAGGAACCTTAAAATTATTCAATCTTCTAGCACCATCCTCGGAAAATTTTATCACGAATTCAAACCGTTTTTCCTAAGCATATGAAACCTACAACTAGATTAACAGATAAAATTAGGCCAAACTTACAACAGTAACGTTCTGAGATATTGCAAGTACGATAATACCATAAATGTTTATGCTAGCCGTTTCATAAAGGGAGAAAGCTTGTTTTACTTGTTTAGTTGTTGCATAATCAATATTACTGATAAGGCTCTACATATACTTTGATTTTTTTTTTTTTTTCCGGAAGGATAGGTAATGCTTTTGCGGCTCATTCACGCGTTTATGAAACCCGGATCGTGTGTCAACACGATGCGGTTTTAACGTAGTGTTTAATGGACGAAGGGAAGTATATTACTAAGCCCACAACGTCCGTTTCTCTATTTAAAACTGATTTAATTAATTAATAACGGCGTGTAGGTTGAATAATTTTATTTATTATTAATGTTTATGAAACAGCTGTCGCGTTTTTGCCAAATCCAAGCCAATTTATCAATTTGATAATTTTTTGCGTTGTATAGAAAGTTCTGATGTTCGGTACTTTCCAATTTGCATTATATGGACGCGTACCTTTAAAATGTCATGTTATTCGTCCTTATTTAATTTTCGTAGAAGTCAATTTTTTATAGGAAGAAAACATTAAATATGTAAAAAATAAATAATGGTATTATTTTTAAAACTATCATGGTTATGAACATTATTATTCGTGTTTGCCCGGGACCATGACGCATGTAACTGCGTCGAAATATCGGGAGTCAACAAAACTCACATATCATGGTAAATATCTCGGTAACACGAACAATAATATACTGGTATTTCTTGCAAAGGTGTAATTTTTCACAAAAATACGTTTTACACAAAAGAAAAAAAGTGAAGCTTGGTTGTCCAGGTACTTGTGAATAATACGAGTACCTATGTACTACATATCAGTCGGAACAAATCCTAATGACAGATTTCATGTGAAAGAGCCGTTACAAGATCAGGGAGTGCATGCTTAAAGTGCCTGATTAGAAAGCGTATTTTTTTATGCGTAAATGTTACCGGTAATTGTGTTATATTGAATAAGGAATTTTAAAAAAACCTTTTAATTATTGGTAACTCACAAATGAAAATTTGGTACGAAAAATTATAACTCTACCGAATGGTAGAGTAAATTTTGTTTTTTCAATAAAATGTTTTTATTTAAAGCTTTATATAGAAACAGCCATCGTCATACTCCAGTATGTTACACAAAAGAGGCACACAATTTTTTTTCTAATTATAATGGGATTTTCGCACAGCGCCAGTTAGAAGGCGCTGCCAAACTAAGCAAAACTTGTACTATGCGAACTAGATAACTGATAGAATACTATATAAGCAATTATTTTTTGTTGTAAATGTGTGCATGCAAACACAGAGCGAACATATATTATCGTCACACAAATGCTTGCCTTGAGCGGGAATCGAACCCACGATCAACAGCGCAGAATGCAAAGCTACTTACTACTAACTGAGCTGTGAGTGTTGGAACAGACTCATACTCATTTATTCTTACTACTAACTGAGCTGTGAGTGTTGGAACAGACTCATACTCATTTATTCTTACTACTAACTGAGCTGTGAGTGTTGGAACAGACTCATACTCATTTATTCTTACTACTAACTGAGCTGTGAGTGTTGGAACAGACTCATACTCATTTATTCTTACTACTAACTGAGCTGTGAGTGTTGGAACAGACTCATACTCATTTATTCTTACTACTAACTGAGCTGTGAGTGTTGGAACAGACTCATACTCATTTATTCTTACTACTAACTGAGCTGTGAGTGTTGGAACAGACTCATACTCATTTATTCTTACTACTAACTGAGCTGTGAGTGTTGGAACAGACTCATACTCATTTATTCTTACTACTAACTGAGCTGTGAGTGTTGGAACAGACTCATACTCATTTATTCTTACTACTAACTGAGCTGTGAGTGTTGGAACAGACTCATACTCATTTATTCTTACTACTAACTGAGCTGTGAGTGTTGGAACAGACTCATACTCATTTATTCTTACTACTAACTGAGCTGTGAGTGTTGGAACAGACTCATACTCATTTATTCTTACTACTAACTGAGCTGTGAGTGTTGGAACAGACTCATACTCATTTATTCTTACTACTAACTGAGCTGTGAGTGTTGGAACAGACTCATACTCATTTATTCTTACTACTAACTGAGCTGTGAGTGTTGGAACAGACTCATACTCATTTATTCTTACTACTAACTGAGCTGTGAGTGTTGGAACAGACTCATACTCATTTATTCTTACTACTAACTGAGCTGTGAGTGTTGGAACAGACTCATACTCATTTATTCTTACTACTAACTGAGCTGTGAGTGTTGGAACAGACTCATACTCATTTATTCTTACTACTAACTGAGCTGTGAGTGTTGGAACAGACTCATACTCATTTATTCTTACTACTAACTGAGCTGTGAGTGTTGGAACAGACTCATACTCATTTATTCTTACTACTAACTGAGCTGTGAGTGTTGGAACAGACTCATACTCATTTATTCTTACTACTAACTGAGCTGTGAGTGTTGGAACAGACTCATACTCATTTATTCTTACTACTAACTGAGCTGTGAGTGTTGGAACAGACTCATACTCATTTATTCTTACTACTAACTGAGCTGTGAGTGTTGGAACAGACTCATACTCATTTATTCTTACTACTAACTGAGCTGTGAGTGTTGGAACAGACTCATACTCATTTATTCTTACTACTAACTGAGCTGTGAGTGTTGGAACAGACTCATACTCATACTCATACTCATTTATTCTTACTACTAACTGAGCTGTGAGTGTTGGAACAGACTCATACTCATACTCATTTATTCTTACTACTAACTGAGCTGTGAGTGTTGGAACAGACTCATACTCATTTATTCTTACTACTAACTGAGCTGTGAGTGTTGGAACAGACTCATACTCATTTATTCTTACTACTAACTGAGCTGTGAGTGTTGGAACAGACTCATACTCATACTCATTTATTCTTACTACTAACTGAGCTGTGAGTGTTGGAACAGACTCATACTCATTTATTCTTACTACTAACTGAGCTGTGAGTGTTGGAACAGACTCATACTCATTTATTCTTACTACTAACTGAGCTGTGAGTGTTGGAACAGACTCATACTCATTTATTCTTACTACTAACTGAGCTGTGAGTGTTGGAACAGACTCATACTCATACTCATACTCATTTATTCTTACTACTAACTGAGCTGTGAGTGTTGGAACAGACTCATACTCATACTCATTTATTCTTACTACTAACTGAGCTGTGAGTGTTGGAACAGACTCATACTCATACTCATACTCATTTATTCTTACTACTAACTGAGCTGTGAGTGTTGGAACAGACTCATACTCATACTCATACTCATTTATTCTTACTACTAACTGAGCTGTGAGTGTTGGAACAGACTCATACTCATACTCATTTATTCTTACTACTAACTGAGCTGTGAGTGTTGGAACAGACTCATACTCATACTCATTTATTCTTACTACTAACTGAGCTGTGAGTGTTGGAACAGACTCATACTCATACTCATACTCATTTATTCTTACTACTAACTGAGCTGTGAGTGTTGGAACAGACTCATACTCATACTCATACTCATTTATTCTTACTACTAACTGAGCTCTGAGTGTTGGAACAGACTCATACTCATACTCATACTCATTTATTCTTACTACTAACTGAGCTGTGAGTGTTGGAACAGACTCATACTACTCATACTCATTTATTCTTACTACTAACTCATACTCATACTCATACTCATACTCATTTATTCTTACTACTAACTGAGCTGTGAGTGTTGGAACAGACTCATACTCATACTCATTTATTCTTACTACTAACTGAGCTGTGAGTGTTGGAACAGACTCATACTCATACTCATACTCATTTATTCTTACTACTAACTGAGCTGTGAGTGTTGGAACAGACTCATACTCATACTCATACTCATTTATTCTTACTACTAACTGAGCTGTGAGTGTTGGAACAGACTCATACTCATACTCATTTATTCTTACTACTAACTGAGCTGTGAGTGTTGGAACAGACTCATACTCATACTCATTTATTCTTACTACTAACTGAGCTGTGAGTGTTGGAACAGACTCATACTCATTTATTCTTACTACTAACTGAGCTGTGAGTGTTGGAACAGACTCATACTCATACTCATACTCATTTATTCTTACTACTAACTGAGCTCTGAGTGTTGGAACAGACTCATACTCATACTCATACTCATTTATTCTTACTACTAACTGAGCTGTGAGTGTTGGAACAGACTCATACTACTCATACTCATTTATTCTTACTACTAACTCATACTCATACTCATACTCATACTCATTTATTCTTACTACTAACTGAGCTGTGAGTGTTGGAACAGACTCATACTCATACTCATACTCATTTATTCTTACTACTAACTGAGCTGTGAGTGTTGGAACAGACTCATACTCATACTCATACTCATTTATTCTTACTACTAACTGAGCTGTGAGTGTTGGAACAGACTCATACTCATACTCATACTCATTTATTCTTACTACTAACTGAGCTGTGAGTGTTGGAACAGACTCATACTCATACTCATACTCATTTATTCTTACTACTAACTGAGCTGTGAGTGTTGGAACAGACTCATACTCATACTCATACTCATTTATTCTTACTACTAACTGAGCTGTGAGTGTTGGAACAGACTCATACTCATACTCATACTCATTTATTCTTACTACTAACTGAGCTGTGAGTGTTGGAACAGACTCATACTCATACTCATACTCATTTATTCTTACTACTAACTGAGCTGTGAGTGTTGGAACAGACTCATACTCATACTCATACTCATTTATTCTTACTACTAACTGAGCTGTGAGTGTTGGAACAGACTCATACTACTCATACTCATTTATTCTTACTACTAACTGAGCTGTGAGTGTTGGAACAGACTCATACTCATACTCATACTCATTTATTCTTACTACTAACTGAGCTGTGAGTGTTGGAACAGACTCATACTCATACTCATTTATTCTTACTACTAACTGAGCTGTGAGTGTTGGAACAGACTCATACTCATACTCATACTCATTTATTCGTATTACTAACTGAGCTGTGAGTGTTGGAACAGACTCATACTCATACTCATACTCATTTATTCTTACTACTAACTGAGCTGTGAGTGTTGGAACAGACTCATACTCATTTATTCTTACTACTAACTGAGCTGTGAGTGTTGGAACAGACTCATACTCATTTATTCTTACTACTAACTGAGCTGTGAGTGTTGGAACAGACTCATACTCATACTCATACTCATTTATTCTTACTACTAACTGAGCTGTGAGTGTTGGAACAGACTCATACTCATACTCATTTATTCTTACTACTAACTGAGCTGTGAGTGTTGGAACAGACTCATACTCATACTCATACTCATTTATTCTTACTACTAACTGAGCTGTGAGTGTTGGAACAGACTCATACTCATACTCATACTCATTTATTCTTACTACTAACTGAGCTGTGAGTGTTGGAACAGACTCATACTCATACTCATTTATTCTTACTACTAACTGAGCTGTGAGTGTTGGAACAGACTCATACTCATACTCATTTATTCTTACTACTAACTGAGCTGTGAGTGTTGGAACAGACTCATACTCATACTCATACTCATTTATTCTTACTACTAACTGAGCTGTGAGTGTTGGAACAGACTCATACTCATACTCATACTCATTTATTCTTACTACTAACTGAGCTCTGAGTGTTGGAACAGACTCATACTCATACTCATACTCATTTATTCTTACTACTAACTGAGCTGTGAGTGTTGGAACAGACTCATACTACTCATACTCATTTATTCTTACTACTAACTCATACTCATACTCATACTCATACTCATTTATTCTTACTACTAACTGAGCTGTGAGTGTTGGAACAGACTCATACTCATACTCATTTATTCTTACTACTAACTGAGCTGTGAGTGTTGGAACAGACTCATACTCATACTCATACTCATTTATTCTTACTACTAACTGAGCTGTGAGTGTTGGAACAGACTCATACTCATACTCATACTCATTTATTCTTACTACTAACTGAGCTGTGAGTGTTGGAACAGACTCATACTCATACTCATTTATTCTTACTACTAACTGAGCTGTGAGTGTTGGAACAGACTCATACTCATACTCATTTATTCTTACTACTAACTGAGCTGTGAGTGTTGGAACAGACTCATACTCATTTATTCTTACTACTAACTGAGCTGTGAGTGTTGGAACAGACTCATACTCATACTCATACTCATTTATTCTTACTACTAACTGAGCTCTGAGTGTTGGAACAGACTCATACTCATACTCATACTCATTTATTCTTACTACTAACTGAGCTGTGAGTGTTGGAACAGACTCATACTACTCATACTCATTTATTCTTACTACTAACTCATACTCATACTCATACTCATACTCATTTATTCTTACTACTAACTGAGCTGTGAGTGTTGGAACAGACTCATACTCATACTCATACTCATTTATTCTTACTACTAACTGAGCTGTGAGTGTTGGAACAGACTCATACTCATACTCATACTCATTTATTCTTACTACTAACTGAGCTGTGAGTGTTGGAACAGACTCATACTCATACTCATACTCATTTATTCTTACTACTAACTGAGCTGTGAGTGTTGGAACAGACTCATACTCATACTCATACTCATTTATTCTTACTACTAACTGAGCTGTGAGTGTTGGAACAGACTCATACTCATACTCATACTCATTTATTCTTACTACTAACTGAGCTGTGAGTGTTGGAACAGACTCATACTCATACTCATACTCATTTATTCTTACTACTAACTGAGCTGTGAGTGTTGGAACAGACTCATACTCATACTCATACTCATTTATTCTTACTACTAACTGAGCTGTGAGTGTTGGAACAGACTCATACTCATACTCATACTCATTTATTCTTACTACTAACTGAGCTGTGAGTGTTGGAACAGACTCATACTACTCATACTCATTTATTCTTACTACTAACTGAGCTGTGAGTGTTGGAACAGACTCATACTCATACTCATACTCATTTATTCTTACTACTAACTGAGCTGTGAGTGTTGGAACAGACTCATACTCATACTCATTTATTCTTACTACTAACTGAGCTGTGAGTGTTGGAACAGACTCATACTCATACTCATACTCATTTATTCGTATTACTAACTGAGCTGTGAGTGTTGGAACAGACTCATACTCATACTCATACTCATTTATTCTTACTACTAACTGAGCTGTGAGTGTTGGAACAGACTCATACTCATACTCATACTCATTTATTTTCACCGTAGGATCAATTGGTTAAGTCAAATTTAAAATTACATTATAATGTTACAGTAATTATGGTACTATCTTACAAACTAAATTAAAATAGACAAGCATAGTAGCGTCATAATACTTAAAATAATTGAAATAAAATGTTACATTAGAAATAAAATATAATTAAACAATGGCTGCTGTACAGTGGCATTGTCAAGAAATAAATAATACATTAAAATTTCAACAATACATAAAGTATGATGGCATGTCAAATAAATTTAGATGTAAACTTAACAAATAATACAGCTAAAACGTGAAAACTCTCTGTAATTTGACATAATTATCTGTAAGCATGTAAGTTGCCTAAGGAGCTCATGTGACACGTTATATGCTAACGAATATGTTTATAATTTGACTCGTGTACGTCCAAACGATACTTGAGATATAAAGCAATATGAGTTTGAGTTTGAGTACAGTGTGTTGGTATGAAACTGACTTTAGAATATGTTAAGTGGTTATTTCAGCCCATAACAAGCCCATAACTCCATAACCCGTCACCCGGGACGAGATGTGTCATGCGCATGTGACTTTACCGGCACCGACACCCTCCCACCGGAACACACTGCTTGGCGGCAGATATTCAGATGTGAAGGCGAACTTTGCACAAGTTCTACTGCTACTTTTTATTGCTTCTTTAGCACCACCCAACGTAAATGTTGGGTTGTGACAAACGTAATTGGACCCCCCAATTGATTGTGATATCTTTACCGTAGTTACCAGCCTCTTATATTCTAACTACTGGGACACGGACCAATCCAGAGTCGCCGGTACACGGCATGACGCTTTCTTATGCCGTCGTGTTTCACATGTGCCGGGCAAGTTTTTTTATTTTATTTTATTGTAACAAGTAATTCTTACCGATCTTGAACCAGCGATCTCCAGATCTAAAGTCTGCGCCCGCAATTCATCTGTATCCAAATATCCGATGAAACTGCGGAAATTTCAGAATATCATATATTAAAATTCCTTTATAAATTCGGTCGAACCCATACCATAATTCAAAACGCCCCAAGGGCTGTGAAATTAAAAGCCAAAATAACAATAATGGATCCTTTTATTTAACATCTAATTAAATTAATATTCTCGGGGGAGGGAGAGTATAAATTCCTTTATCAGCAACAGTAGAAAACACTTTTATTACGTAGTCTATCAAATATGTAATGACTAGCAAAATCTTGAAAACGCTCTTTCACTAACAAACATTAGTAATGTTTATGTTACAAGATATTTTTAATCGCAGCTCCTGAACTAAAAACCGCCATTCAAATCTCTAGAAGCACTTTACCGCCTTCAATTATAGTTATGTTTAATCATCTAGAGGGATGTTCAGGGAATAAGGCTGTATCGCGGAAATGGACAAGGATAGACATACATTCAACAGTCTTGTGCAAGAGGGACGCGTATAGTTTTCCTGTCACTGCGACAGCATTCCACAGGCGGTAAGTTTATTTTTTTACTCAGTACAGCTCGCGCGTCTGAAGCGTATGCCGTGCTATACTGCTCCTTGATAAATTCAATCACGCTTACTAAAAAAAGTAGAAACAATTGTTTTCAGCAATAAAACCTTCGATAACGAACCTCATTTACAGCGGCGCGCGAAACTCCGCTGATTTTCTTTTGTTATTTTCTGTTTGTTTTTATTCTGTTGCCGGAAAACGCCGGTAGTGAGAAATGTGGTCTGTTCAGTGAACTGCAATCGCTTGGAAACTTAGCCATCCAGTGTTTCAGTTTCGTTTTTGTTTTTATTTTTGGTGACGGCTTGTTATCTGCGGTTATCGATCAACGAACTCGCAGGTAAGTAAGCACTTATTATGATAACCTTTATGCAACTTATTGTTTACGAAAGAAGTATAGATACCGACGAAAAATTTACAGCCAGCTGCAACTTTCGCGCGGTTTTTGCTGTCAGACGCAGCGTTTCTCTGGACTAAGGAGGTTTATCAACACTGCTAAATAGGTTAATAATACATTTAGTTGGAAAAATACGACAGACGGCTGTTGTAACAGGAAAAAGGGAGATAAAATGTAGTCGACTTCCGCGCAGCGATAAACAGCTGAGCTCGTTGCATGATAACAATGGCTTCTGTCAAACTGTTTGCGAAGCCATTTAGTTATTGGAGCAATGATTTAGTAGTACAATTTCATTTAAATACGCAAGATTTTATAATCATGGTTGTTTTTGGTTTCGGGATTCAAAACGAAACTTTGGTGAGCGGTTCGACTTGTATGGATTTGTATTATTCTAGAGGTGCTCCTCTGAGATGAAGTTCAGCCTGGGCATATCTACTTTTAGAAGATCAGAACATTAACAGAATAGAAACATTGATCAGAAAAACTAGTTAATTTTAGTTTATTAAGATCCAAAGTTTTGAAATGAAAGATGAACTTGAAGTTAAGTTTATGCCTGCCTTTTTGAAGGGGTTCGTTTCTGCATGTACACCAGAAACGTATATATACAGTGTATATTCATGTCCCTATGATCTGGACCACAATATCCAATAGAGAGGTCTATGATATTTGTATTGTTAATACATTTCTCCTAAACATCACTGCGGCTACACAAAAATTCTACCTGTTTCTTAAATTACTTAATATGAATTACCTTGTTCTTTTACTAATTTCAGTAACAAAAAACACAACATGTTTACAAAAATTTAGTTTTTGTAACGTGCTCTATAGATTATATTATTAAAATTGTAAGGCCCAGGTTTCAAGCTTCAACAACCATACTAAGTATTCCTGAAAGCATTCAGAGCTGATGAAAATTTCCCCCAAACTTGGTTAAAAAGAATCCATCTATATGATTATATTAGGTATATACATGCAAGGACAGTGGAGTGGACAGTGAACAGTGGACAGTGGACAGTGGACCCTTTCGGAGCATTGAGACGTCAAAGTAATTGACTAAACCTAGGCAGATCCAGAACAGGCAGAAAACCTCACACAAATGATTAGTCTGGGATAACAACGTACACAAAATATTATACTTAAATCTTTTGTTTATAGTTTGAAGACATCTCAACATTCTGGGCGAAGGGCATAGAGCAAAATTTGCAACGCTACTTTATACTTCGCATTTCAACACTCAATCAACTGAATAGGCAAGACATTAACCGCGACTCCTGATGACAACACCCTTGTTGTGATTGTAATAAGGATCATTATTGCGTGACATATGCGTTGAGGTGAATGCTTGGGTGACGTAACTCTACGTCGTGGTCGGTAACAGATGTTATTATTGTTTTGAAGTACTTGTGTACCTAGAAACAATGTGATCAACTGTTAAAACGTGTTTGCAGGGCATTGATATATACCAATCATATACCAATCACCGATCATGGCTCAGGTGGATGGATGATGGATGGTTGTGTAGAGTTTGGCGCTCTTACTTCTTAGTTTAATCATGGGTCGAAAGAGCCTTCAGGATTAACATTTTTAATCGACTAATTCGACTGTCTGTTCATTGTTTTACGCGATTTCTTCGCCAATTGACTATTAAGGATATATAATATACATTTATTTTATATAACAATAGAAAGGCGTGTAACCAGTAAAGAGCCTGGTGGCCCAGGGGCGCAGACTTCGCCTTTCAATCTGAAGATCGCTGTTTCAAACGGACAAGTGTACAAATGAGTTTTTCACTTGTAAAATGTATGTGCGCAATACCACGTTCTCGAAACGGTGAAGGAAAACATCATGAGGAAACCTCTACATTAGAACATCTACATCTACGAATCCAGATTGGGCTCCCGTGGTAGATCAAAACCCATTGACTCTCAATCATCGAGGGAAGGCTGGAGTCCCTGCAGTGGGAACATTAGAGGCTGATATGAGTGCACGAGATGAAGGCCCACCTGATGTTATCGTTATCTCCACCAACAACTGAATGTAACAACAACAATGTAACAACTGAATACGACTAAGTTCCTCCCTGACCGACTGAGAAGACCCAAGTCGCACCCCGTTGCGCCCGTCACCCGAGATGGGGATGTTACGTCTCATGCGCATCTGATTTCACCGGCACCCGCAACCTTCCACCGGAACGCAGCAACGCGAGTGCACCACTGCTTGGCGGCAGATTATCTGGTGTGGACGCTCCGGGCGAACCTTGCACAAGTTCTACTGCTTCTTTTTGTTGCCACCCAGGGGGTACGTGTTCCCTACACGTACCTCACCTAAGGAAGCAAGCATCTGGTCCCCCCAAATCGTAAACCGATTGTGTCAAAATGATTTCTAAACCTTTCTAGATGGCTTATGGAAACGTTAGCTGTTATGTATCTATATTGTTTTGTAGTTTTGTTTTGTAGTTTAAATATAAGTCATTCAACAATGGTTCAATTATAGGTTTCTTTTATGACATTAAAAGCATATGAGGGGATATAAACAGGAAAATAACACAATGAACGAACATTATCTCTACTTACAATTAATACAAGTGACCTACCTAATTCTATACGGACAGACTCGTGAAACATTATAATTTTTGTATAAATATCATTTTTACTCAGACTTTGCATAAACATTTTAACATTTTAATTCTTAGATAATTTCATTAATTTTTTGGAGTATAAAGCCTATAACAATGGGTGGTGAGAAGCAGCCAAAGTAGCAGTAGAACTTGTGCCAAGTTCGTCTGGAGAAGTACTGCTTCCACGTCTAGAAATCTGCCGCCAAGCAGTGGTGCACCACTTGGGTTACAGACACCCGAGGCATAACATCTTCGACTCAGAGTGATGGGCGCAATGCGATGCGACTTAGGTCTTATAATAATTTATTAGAGGAAGACCTTAGTCGTAACCACCTAACATCAGGTGGGTCATTCGCTTGCCACGTCACTTAAGTCTTTAAAAAAACCAGTAAGTTTTCCCAAATGCCATTAGCTGCCATTCTCAAATAGGCCTTTTATTTAGCTGACCCGACAAATGTTTTCACTATTCACAATTTGACAATCATCTGTCAAACGATGCAGTTGCAAAAATCCCATGGAAAAATCCTTTAGTTTTTACCCAATTTCCGACTTTTACTCCGATATTTCTGAAAAAATAATTTTATATTGTACAATCCTTTTTTTTTTTTTTTTTTTTTTTTTTTCGTGGGGAAATGCACTCGCATACCGCCCTGCCACGGGGAGACAGAGCGGTTATGTGGGACTAGACCCACTAAAACCCCACGGTGTCCTCCTCTGCCGCTTAGTGGCGGGAACACGGGAACGTTAACACACACATCCGCGAACCCGCCACGGCTGTCCGTCTCCGGACCCCTCTCTTTTTGGCACCGAGTGCCACGCCTTAGTTAGCGACACGCCAGAACACATAGCGTGTCGCAACCACCTCGGGGACCTGGCCAGCGAAAGGGCGTCAGACGACCCCGTATCTAAACGCCCTAGGTCCCCATGCGACGGGTCAGATATGTGGCCCCGTCGCCTGCCACTACGGCCGCAGAGGATAGGGAGAGTGGCGCCTCTCAATACCAACACTCCTCTTCCCCTGCGGCCCCACCGCGTCCGCCATCTAGCGGTGGCGACCCCGCCGTGGCCGCGGAAGGTAGGGAGAGCGGCGCACCGCTATACCGGCACTCCTCTCCCGCCGCGGCCCCTAACCCTCAGCTGCGGTGCCGCCCATACGACACCGCAGCCCGCCTCAGTTGCGGTGCCCCCCATAAGGCACCACCACCTACTTTGGCCGCTCCTAGTCGGCTTGGAGGCAAAGCCTAAAGGAGCAGCCCCTCCCGGGTTCCTCTTGGCTTCACCGTGGGCAGCCCAACCACGGTTACTAAGCCCCCCCGCCCCGACAAGGCGGGAACCCGCGGGGGGGATATTGTACAATCCTGGAAATCACAAGTACAACGAAACTGAAATCAGTGAAAACATTCGAGCCATTTTCGAGTTGCGTGACTAACGCATGGCAATTGATTTTTATATATAGAGAAAACAGATTTGTCTGACCTTACAGCTCAATTCTGCCTTCTGCGTTGTAGGTCGTGGGTTCGACTCCCGCTCAGGACAAGCATTTGTGTGACGAACATAAGATGTTTAGTCTTAGTCTGGGTGTTAATATGTATTATATGTATGTATTTACAAAAAAAGTACTATATAAGTTATCTAGCTCCCATAGTATGAGCTTTGCATAGTTTGGTTATAGATGGAGCTGTATCCGTAAGGTAATATCCTACCGAGGTACTCGTTAATATTGTTTTTCAATCATACTTTTGTATCTACAAATCTACTACTTTGCATCTGCAATGGCTAATAAATGATTATTATTATACCTACACACTCTTACCCCTGCACTTAGACCCGGGGACTAACTTTACGCTCATCACAGTCTGCCTCGGCCGGAAATCGAACCCGGGGTGGGTTGCGACCCTTGCTTAAAAATCTACTATCAACTAAGCTACGGAAGCGTGATATTATGATGACAAGTCCACGAAATGTTTTGAACTAATTAAAAAACTTAGTGTTATGGATGTCAACTTTGTTAATTCGGGGAGTCAATTAATTGTTACAAATTTTCTAGATCCAAGAATCGCATGTTCAATCATAATTGGATCTGAAATTTCCAGTCCAAGGTCGGGAGAATCATGTTTCTTTGCATTTAATTTCAAGTTTATTCAGTCACAAGGCCGCAGAATAATGATAAGATTATTTTGCAAGAATGAAAGTTGAAACGTTATGAAAATTGATGTAAAACTTTAAAGTTTTTATTATTTACGACCTGCAACTTCTTCCGGAATTTAACAATTTATTAGCTTGGCACCCTAATTATTTTCTATTATAATATAAAAGTAGTCTAAATTACTCCTTATAATTCTTTATAATCAGCTATTTTCCAGTGAAAGTCCCGTTAAAAATTGGTCTAGCCCTTTCGGAGATTCGGAAAATTGTCCTATTTTATAACTTATCACTGGGTTACATCATAATATTCGAATTAAATAAACTTTACTATATAATTTTCCCAAAGAGCATCAGTATTTTTCCATCTAATGCCCTTGAAGTTCTTACGGCAAAAACCGACATTGACACATTTTATTATCTTGCGTAAGGTCTTCTGCGAATTTCGTCACATAAATGAAACAAGAAAATGCAATAACACGCATTTAAAAGAAATTGTTATTGCATTAATTAATATCAATATAGTACAGTAATCGCTTGACCGACTTACGACAAAACGCATTTATGAGCTTGTAGTCCTGTGTCCACAGATAGCGTGTTATCTTCTTATCAAACATGCTTTGTTCTATGAACCGCGGTGGACACAATCGGCATGAATCGCTAAATCGGTTTGCATTGTTGGTTATCAAGTTATCATAACTATAGGAAGGTTATGCTAGCTACACTTTGTACTGCTTAGGTATAGACATTTGCAGATAAACGCTGGTAGCGAAAATCGACTGGATATGCTATTCCTTCTATTCAAATACAAGCTGATACCGCTACCGCTACAAAGTTGTGTAGTGACTCGGAATGCTATTCCTTGTAGTGAAATTTTGTACAATATCGTCTAGTCAGTAATTGGTAGTTAGCGAAACAAACTACTTTTAGTTTGTTTCGCTAACTACCAATTTTCGCAAACCTGGACGGTGGCGCGGTATTTTTGTTTCACGCTAGCTAAATGATACCCGACGGAGTATCACTGATATTTTTAATTACCCACAGCGGTACCTAATATCGCATAAATCTATGCCAAAATAGGCCATTACGAGGAAAACGAGAGCGATCATTTCGATTCTGTGTATCGCATTTTCCATTCTTATTAATTTATTTATTGGATCTTAATGATCCGATAGTGATTTTTTAATCGTTTCTTGAAAACGTTAAGAAGTATTAATTAATTACAAGCATTATTTGCAAATTGCTTAGTTTCAAGTTTATGCCTATCATTTCCATAGTCGGCACTATGAAGAAGTAATTTAACAAAAATATTTTAAGCAGAGATTCTTTTCTTATCTAATTATAATTGGTACCTGTACCATTAATATTATTATTATTATACCTGTACAAACATAAATTATTTAAATCTCATCTGCTGTTTACTTATAGATAAATATATAATTTAATAGTAGTGCACAGATTTCGCGCGTGAATAAAAGTCAATTACGTTCACTCAACACTAAGACAGAATAAAAACGCTAGTACTAGAGTGAGTACAAGTGAACGGGTTTGAACAGGTTTGAACTTGCACCTGCAAGTGCTAGTTATCGTTTTGTTTTGCAAACTTCTATATGATTTTACATCAAGCTTCCAATTCTGCTACACTGAAAACATTCGGAATAAAGCTAAAGCAATCTCATTGGGGTCACATGTTATTTCGATAAACTACTCACAATTTTACAATTCCTTACTACAATAAGATATGCCTTTTTGATTTATATTCAGTGAAAAAATGCGGTTGGTACAGATATCGTCGACAAGCGAGCTAAGCGAGAGATGTTTCTAACTTTTCTCGGGAAAATCGGCATTTAAATGTGGATTAGTTTAACAAAAATAAAAATAATAAACGCTTACACACGCATACCCTCTGCCGAATCACAAGGCCCGAGAACAAACTTTATGCTCACCATACAAAGTGTGCCCCTGCCAGGAATGGAACATGGGACCCCTCACTTCAAAGGCATGGCTACTATCAACACCAGAATCCATCAATTATTTCACCCATGGTAGTTCAACTTACAATCAAACAGCCTTAGTAAACAGTGGGCCTAACAATAGATATCCGTTCTCATTTACCAGCCTTGTAACCTACCGTATTCATTAATTACTATGTTAATTGATATATATCGGATCAGGTTTTATGATCTTAAAGTACCTTTGTTGGCAAATTCGAAATTTTGCTTATTTGAGGCGGCAATTTGAAATACCTATATCCTGAAAAGCGAGCGGATCGTTAATGTATCGTATTTTTTCATTTATTCATCTTCACCTGAATGTTGTCTGGAAGAAATCATTATAAGTGATAAGACCGCCGATTAAAACTAGAATATAATTGCCCCAGTAGATGAGAATCCTTTAATATACCTAAAAAAAGAATGTTCTATATCGGTTGATAAATGACGGATTTCAGAGGTAAAGAATATTAAAAAATATAATGAAATAGATAATTTTTGGAAGGCAGGTTAAAAAAAACTAAGGTTATTTAAATCGCACCAGATTTGTCGTTGGCGGATGGAAACCATCACGTCTGAATGGACGTCATGTGTATTTCTAATACAATTCCGTATGTTGAGACCCTTCCACGCCCCGCTAACGTCCCGTCCCGGTCCCGATCCCATCCCGTACCATCCCGGTCTTCTCCCTTTGTATCCAAACAGCGCCAATCTCGATCGTCAATAATTCACTAACTTACAATATAAACAGATAAAATTACTTCAATACTTTTATCGCTTGTTTGACGCAGTTTGAAATAGAATTTGTTTATGAAATTTATGTGGGACCACCTTGGATGCATAACCTGTCAAATTAAAAAACAATTATCCAGATCGGTATACAAATGGCGAAGATATACAAACAGGCAAAAAAACATATTATACAACCGAATTGATAATAGGGGTCCAGTTGCTCGCGTCCGTAGGTGTGTGCCCTTTGATTCCCTACACGTATCCCCTGGGTGTTACTAAAGGAGCAACCAAAAGTAACAGTAGAACTTGTGCCAAGTTCGTCTGGAGAGGTACTGCCACCACTTGAAATCTGTTGCCAAGCAGTAGTGCTCGCATTCTGTATTCCAGTGGAAGGTGGGTGCAGGTACATGCGCATGAGACATATCATCCCCGTCTCGAGTGAAGAACGCAGAATGAATGCGACTCAGTGTAAGATCCAAATCTTATACTGAGTCATGGGCGGGGTTCGCCACTTACCACCAGGTGGGCCCTCAGCTCGTTCCGTCACTTTTTCACATTAACAAAAAAAAACCTGTCTTGATTCTGTGAAGTCGGTTAAAATGCCTCAAAATGATGTAATGACGATCATTTGCCAAAACTGTGAAAGTCTTTTGTGACAGATCATTAAGTAATATTTGTACTTTGTATTCCAAGTGAAAATGAAACCGCTTTTTGAGTGGCACATTCTGCGAATTGGATTACTTTCCATGTTATTTTGTAATCCGATGTAAGTTGAATTTTGATGACCTCAAGGTCTAACTAATGTCATAAATGCGAAAGTTTGTATGTATGTGTGTTTGTTTGTTACTCCTTCAATTCCTTTATTAGTTAGTATTTCCGTTCGTTCAGTTTCGTTCGTATTTTGTTTATGGTAAGATTATTGTATATATATTTATTTTATTTTACTTTATTATGGTTGGTTTATTTATTATTAGTATTTTGTCCCCCCTTACCGTATTATTCGATGCTCGTGAGTTCCCTAAGACTTGTGCTGAAAATCAGCGCTGGATATCTCTCTGTATACGGCAGCGATCCGCCAAGGCATGATTTACTTAAGTCTTACTATTTTATGTTTTATTATAAATTAACTGTCTTATTTTAGAGAATTATTAGGCATGAAATCGAGTTTAGAATTTTTGTTTAGTATTTAATTTTGGTTTTACGAACAATCTCAATCAACCCCTACTCAAATATTAAAACTTAATCTTAGACTTCTAAAGGAAATTTTAACAATTCAAGAGTGAAAACTAGTTTGAAGCCGTTAGCAAAATTGTTTTCATCAACGGCGAATCCATAAATCAATATGAATCATTATAAAAATTGTTCCTAAACAAGTTTTTACCACCTAATGTTAACTGATCACTCATAAGAATAGCAATAAGATTGCCGTTTTTCTTTTAACCAAATCACATCGTATTGCGTCACTATCACTATGAGACTTGATAGAGTATAGAGCATATATTCAAAGTTGTCTGCAAGAGATCGCTTTATATCGATAAGACCGCCCATTGTGTCACCTTTTTTATTAGTTAAGATTTCTATTTTTTAAACTATTGTTATCATTTTGGTTTGCAATAAAGTGTTATTCATCAATATATCTAGTTTTGATAAGGGTGAATTGAATTCTGTTTTTTCATGATGTTTGTTCTGCATTGGAACTGTTTACTTACTGCTAATATTATACTTAACAATTAAGTATTTCTCATATAGTGAAATGTTATTTCTTTTGAGAATAAAGGCCTACAAATGTAAACTGCAACGAAGCATCAAGATCACTGCAGTTATGAGTACACATATAATCTGTGGCGTTGCATATAATTTCGCAATTCAATTGCATTTGCAGACAATTGTTTGCGCCAGTTAATTGTGCATTTGGCCTGGATTTTCGCATTGTTTCAATCAATCAGCATGTAACGGAAATATTCAATAAGTATCACCTGCATTCCATTGTTTTTGGAACTGTTCGAGGCTTGTCTGATTGAAAGTATGTCCTGATTGATCACGTATTTTGAATACCCCTTCGCGTCCATAGGTGGGTATTCACCTATGGACTTCATTATTCATTATTATCAGAGTCATTTATTACTCTACGTAACATTACTCTATATAAATGATTTTAATTTGTAGCATGGCAACGCACGCCGGTTACAGCTGGTAAAAAAAATCTATTGTGTTGACAATTGAACATCACCGCTATTTTGTTTGGATGAATGCAATAACTGTATTAATATTTCGCCTAAATATTTCATCATATCTATAATACTTATCTTTGTGATGCGTCAATATGCGTCATTTCACTGTCACATTAAGCGAAACAATCAATATCTACGTAATCAGTATTATGTGAGCTCGAGAGACAATGGTGACTTCTTCACTACATTATAAAACTATGATACATTCATAGTTTTTTCGTTGATCAAGCGGCCAATCGAGGCATCATGTCTATTTTACTAAGTCAGACTAAATTTTATCTTAAGAATACATCGGCAGTTACTTTTGTGAGGTAATTATAAGTTTTCCATATACAATGTAAGAATAGTCAGCATATTTGGTAATTAGTAACTATTTCCGAATAGGTTACAACCATTTTCACCGTGCTCGAGGCAGCGAGCTTAAAAAAATAAGTTTCTACTTGCAAACTTAGGGCGAGAACAATATTTAGTGACTAAAATTACTTAATTTAAGTATCAATGTCATGTCGTGAAATTTTGTAGACTGTCTCTTAGTCTACATAGTGTCGTCGCATGCTACTGGTTGTGCCATAATCGAGTAAATTATTCAATTCATTCGTTGCAGCTCATGTCGTGTATTTTGATGTGGTATAATTAATTTCATTTAGTGCTACTGGTAACATATAACAACAAATTTTCACATAGCAATAATAATGGGTGGTAGAATTTGGATTCGAAAATGGAATATGGCTCTGCTATACGCCTGTACGTTATCTCTGGGTATAAATACAAATAAGCAACTATGAAAAATATTTATTTTCACGTTTATAAGATTCTATCAATTAAGTGTATGGAGTAAGGAGATTATACGTCACTAACAAAAAAGAAAAAAAAATTGTTCAGGATTTACTGATAAAGGGTGGTTTTGTCATCTATATAAATAAAAATGAAATGCTGTTGATTGGTAAACGCATCACTTGAGAACCCTTTTCAACTAACTTACAGAGGTTTCTTTTTCAACTTACTTCGTCATTTTTAAACCGATTTGGAAATTGTGTTAGAAAGGATATGCTTTCAATTGGTACTATATAATAATATTTTTTTTTTTAAATCGGTTCAATAGTTTGATAGTTAAATCAAAATAACTGCACAAAATATGTAGTAAACGAAATTGCATATTTTGTTTTCCTGTGACTTTGTTCTTTGCTCGTTGAATATCGCTTTTTAATTGTGTACCTAAGGACGAGAAATGAGAGAAAAACGTATTGAAGTCGCTTATTTTCGATTTTTATATTCACATGTCTATCGATTTTTTGTTACTGCGTGTGCAAATGTCGTTTGACAGTTCATTGACAAATTGTGAAAAAAACATAACACCGTCTCTTGGGTCAGCTCGTAACAATATTATACCTCGCTCTATCATTGTAGATAGATAGATGACACTGATTGCACACCAAAAAAAGAAACTTAAAAAAAAAATAGAAAGATGACACAATGGGCGGTCTTATCGCTATAAAGCGATCTCTTACAGACAACCTTTAGATCGACAATTGTTCTGCGTGCTAATCTGTAATAAATCGTACCTTATGATCTACATGTATCGTAAAAACATTGATATAAAAATAAAGTTGAAAATAATAAAGAAAATGCTTAAACCAAAATGGCACAATAAACAAGTTATACGCAAAACAGGTAACAAAATAACTACACAATTTCCATCATGAATGTGTACAATCGCTTGTAGTTTGACAAACCCAACACAATAGAATTAATTATTCAGCCCAGTTCGCTGGAGTACATTTTGTTCTGCGAGGGGAAATTATACAGGTAGCCTTATTAATATCTAAGGTACGAACAATATTTTGGTAGCGTAGAGAACCATTAATTCTGCGAGCTAAAATACAAGTCAAAAATACTTTATTTCAATTGAATTCTTTAAAAATTACTTGGGAACGTCACTTTTTAGGGTTCCGTACCCAAAGGGTAAAACGGGACCCTATTACTAAGGCTCTGCTGTCCGTGTGTCCGTCTGTCACCAGGCTGTATCTCATGAACCGTGATAGTTAGAGTTGAAATTTTTACATTTGATAACAACAAATACTAAAAAACAGAATAAAATAAATATTTAATGGGGCTCTCATACAAAAGCGTGATTTTTAGGATATAGTGACATATCAAGAAAATAGATGGCGCCACTTGTATTTTATTATTATAGATAATGGTACGGAACCCTTCGTGCGCGAGTCCGACTCGCAGAATTTGTAAATTATATAATTAGATTGATTTAAAAAAAAAACAATCTAATTAGATAATTTACAAATTTCTATAGCCCCACTTTTCCACAACTTAACCCTAAAAGCGTTACTCATATGGTCAATATGTGACCGGTATTACAGTAAACCCTAAAAGCGTTACTCATATGGTCAATATTTGACCGGTGTTACAGTAAACCCTAAAAGCGTTACTCATATGGTCAATATTTGACCAGTATTACAGTAAATTTTCCCTCTAACATTTTCATTTCCCGCTGTAAAATTTTGTGTGAACTTAGCCTGATTCCGGGCAATAACTGTGTGTAATAACTCAAGCTAAACATTTCAAGCTGCACAAAGTTTTTGTACAACAAAAGCTGCGTGTTTGAACAATCGAATTGAATGATCCAATATAATTTTTTTTTATGTGAATGAGTGACAGATCGAGCTGAGGGCCCACCTGATGGTAAGTGGTGTCCCTCGCCCATGACAACAGTAGTGCGTGCGACTCAGTATGAGATCCAAATCTTTACTGAGTCGCATTCATCCTGCTGGTGCTAAAGGAGCAACATAAAGTAGCAGTAGAACTTGTGCAAAGTTCGTCCGGAAGTACTGCCTCCACATCTGGTAATCTGCCAAGCAGTGGTACACTCGCATTTCTGTTCCGGTGGAAGGGTGTGGGTGCCGGCAACATCACATGCGCATGAGTCGTAACATCCCCGAATCGGGAGGACCTAAGTCATAGTGCTGTTGTTATGGGTGGAGGTAACCACTTAACATCGGGTGAGCTTTCAGCTCGTCGCGTACTTTGGTTACATTAACAAAAACTATATCTCTAATTTGTCATTTTATTTCCCTCCAATACTGAAACCTGGCTTCGACCGTTAATAATACAGTATACAATTAGGGGAGAAGAGTAAAGAACCCTTAAAAAATTGACTTTCCTTCTCAAGATGATTAAAAGCCACTTTCTACCCACTATAATTAACTTATCTTTGTTTAGAACCGAGGCGTAGACCGCGCAAAATATTATTTTATACATCACAAGTCATATTAAAACGTTAACATGTTAGGAGTTAGGAGTGAGTTCAAGTCGGTTTAACCCCTGCGGCTAACTTTACTCAGCTAACCATGTGTGGCTCTTGCACACGATCACAGCTGGTTGCAAGACGTAATCTTAATATATATCTTAATATATATAAATTACATGTCACGATGTTTGTCCGCGATGGACTCCTAAACTACTTCACCGATTTTCATAAAATTTGTACACCGTGTGCAGTTTGGTCCAACTTGAAAGATAGGATAGCTCACATCTCAATTTATGATCGCAATATTATTTTATTGCAAATTATAATATCATATGACAAAAACGTTAGCCACAGCAACGCGTGGCCCGGTCAGAAAAAGAAAGTCGTGTTTGTTACAACACTTATAACTCGAGAACGGCTGGACCAATTACCATGGTTTTTGATTTGTTGGATTTGTTTCCGTCCCAAATAGCAGAATAACTATTAGAAACATTGGAAAATTTACGAAAAAATAAAATCAATTTATCCCCGTATTCTCCACGGGATCGGGAACTATGCGGATGAAACCGCGGGGCGCAGCTAGTAACAATATGTAAAAAATGTAATGTAAAAATCTTTACTACATTATTATTCGTGTTACCGAGATATTTACCATGATTTGTGAGTTTTGTTGACTCCCGATATGAAAATAATGGTAAATATCTCGGTAACACGAATAATAATGTTCATAACCATGATAGTTTTAATATTTATACCTTTACTACATGTTCATATATATCAGATGGTGAGTCTTAGGATAAATAAAAGGCGTATTTGCAAGTTCACTATACCGTACCAGCCTCTAATGTTCCCACTGCAGGGACACCGGCCTACTCTCGATAATTGAGTTCACTATATTGTTCAATTATTGAACAGTTCCCAAAAGTATCACAGATGGCATGGACAACACAGAAACACAAAACAAACACCCAAAACCCGAGAACAAACTTCTTGCTCACCACACGTACCAAGTGCTTGCTTGCACCTGCTTCGAAGGCACTACCATATACCAACTAAGCCACGGAGCTGTGTATATTCATAGTACAATACTCTCGTCTCTAGCCTTCAATTAGCCTCTAAAATAGCAGTGGGAACATCAGAGGCTGATACGGGAGTCGCCACACCCAACCTCGTGTGCAAAAACGATTCCGTCCTTATTTACTTAACTCGAAAACATTTGAGTTTCAAAGTTCACAACTTCCTGTAGGTAATGTTGGAGTTTAAAGCTAAACAGATTTGACGGTAAACATTTTGCACAATAGTGATTTATCTCTTGTCTCTTTCGGGGCTCCGTACCCGAAGGTAAAGTAACCAATAACGTCTTTCTATCAGGGCTGTATTTTTTTATTTATTGTGGAATTTATTATGAAAATGTGACGGCACGAGCTGAGGTCCCACGTAAGTGGTGACCCCCGCCCATGACAACAGTAATGCGACTCAATATAAAGTTCGGGTCTTACACTGAGTCGCATTCATCCTGCTGCGTCCATCACCCGTCTCATGCGCATGTGATTTCACCGGCACACCCAGACCCCTCCACCGGAACACAGTAAATCGAGCACTATTGCTTGGCGGCAGATTCCAGGTGTGGTGGCAGTACCTCTCCGGACGAACTTAGCACAAGTTCTACTGCTACTTTTGGTTGCTCCTTTAGCACCACCCAGGGGGTACGTGTAGGGAATCGAAGGGTACACACCTACGGACGCGAGCAACTGGACCCCCTAAAATCTCTTGAATCATAGTCTTTGTTTAGAACTTTGATTCAAAAGACTTGGGGGGGAGTATTTTGCTCGGGGGGGGGGGGGGGGCGAAAAATATCGTAAATAAGTTACCGCTAGTAAATAAATAAATATTCATGGATATTTCAGATATGGCGATATCAGCCCCAAACTAAGCAAAGATTGACAACTAGATAACTGATAGAATACTGATGTGGTTTATATGACTCATGACACTGCACATGGATTCCCTGTGTCGCGGATGGTATGGACAAACACTGAAAAACAAGATAAACACCCAAGACCCGAGAACAAACTTGCTTACCACACAAAGTGTGCCAAAGCCACGGACCCACATTATTAACATCCGGACACAGAACAAACAGACTGGCCTTATAGCTTATTTGGTAGTAACTGCTTTTAATGCTGTGGGTCGTAGGTTAGATTCCCACCTAGGACAAGCTGTGTGACAAAAAAAAAAAAAAAATATATTTACTGTGAGTATTTTACCAGCTAGCTAGATGGCGCTGTGTGAAAAGGCCATGAATATTATTACGATTATCATCTATGTTCACAAAAATACTTGTCCTGTGGGACTCAAACCCACCACCTACAGCGCAGAAGGCAACTGAATAATGAGACCAGTCAGGAGATGGTATACTTCCTCATACCCTGATTAAAGCGCGTCCTTACGCGATCATACCATTAAGTAATGTTTGTCACGACATAACCACATTATAATTGAACTGTTGCATCACTTAAATCTTTAATCTACCATCAAGCAGTGCACTCTAATCGCTGTGGTAGGGTGTACCCCCTGGGACGAGAAATAATGGGTAAAAGCGATGCTTTTGGGGGTCTAGTTACCCGCGTTCGTGCTTTGAAAATCTATAGGTTCCCCTGGGTGGTGCTAAAGGAGCAACAAATAGTAGTAGAATTTCGCCCGGAGAAGTACTGCCTTCCTATTTGGTTTTGTGCCGCAGTCTTGGCGGTGGATTAACCGATGTGGTGGCAGTACTTCTCTGGCAGTACTGCTACTATACTTGTTAACTTGGATGGCATGTTGTTCCAGTTGTTTTGATTTAACAACCAAACTGTTGAATTGATTATAACATTTCTATGGGACCAATCGGAAAATATATTCTTTCAAATAAAACATTTTCCAAATCGCTTGGTAAACAACAATAGCAAAAACAAAATAACAAATTAATAAATAAACTGAGGGAACAAAAATAATATATTTATATCACTCTTATACTATAAAGGCGAAAGTTTGTAGGTTTGTAGGTCTCTCTCTCTCTCTCTCTCTCTCTCTGGCTGTGTGATTTGGATGAAATTTGGTACAAGGATAGAATATATTCTGGATTAACACTTAAGCTACTTTGTATCCCGGAAAATCGCGCAGGTAGTTATTATATGTTAGCTAGTTTATTTAAGCGAAAAAAACCATTTAAAATATTTATTGATTGATATTTTAAAATTCTATAGCCACATCGAAAGTCCATACGCCTTATCAAAAATAAACATCGGACCGTTAATAACTGGCGAAGATATCGCCTAAAAACCATGTAAAAACACACAGATGAATTTATAACCATTAATTTCCTTCAAAATTAACAGATATACACTGTTTTCCAAAGGTTTCTAATTGTTGCATAAAGAAAGGGCTTCTTAACATAAATAAATCACGGTAGACTACAAATGATTATCATTAATTTCAAACTTGACAATGAAGAATTTCGTCTTCGCATTTCCCAAGATAATATGAATAGCCGTTCCAAAATTGAATTTGAATTCAGAATGCACGACATGAGCGTAACGAACTTTCGCTTTCAAATTAAGAATGCTGTACGTTGATAAAAATAGCCGGAGAAAAACTATTAAAAAAAATTTACTCCTTAATAATACGAGTGTGCAAATAAGATAGGTATATTAAGCATCTTAGTATACATATGTATTTTAAAAAAGAATTTGACATTTCTATTTAGTTTTTAAGAATTTAACGGAAATAAAGATTTTTTATTTTGACTTTGACCTATGAAATGAAAGGTATTTAGTTGAATTCAATTTAGCAGTGTAAAAGTTCCATTTAAAGACATACAAACAAATATAATCTCATATTACTAAGGATAGATAAAACTTAATAATTTTAATGATGGATTTCATTTTGTTACAGGTATGAAGATCAAAATGTTCGTGTGAGCGCAAAATAAATCGATAGAACAGGTAGCCGCATATCATACTAAAAGCCGGACGGGAATAATTTGGCCGGTCATTTCCGACCCTACTCGTGTATGAATGAAAGTGACTTATGCCCGCTTGAGTAAGATTATGCTACGGCTTTGTTACGCGATCTCGATTGTCTTTGTTACGCGATCTCGACTGTCTCTGTTACATCAACAATAACCGATTTATTTAAAAATCGAATTAATCGACTTCAATACTTTCATCACTTATTTTACTCGCTTAGGAGTGAAATTTATTCATTACATTTATTCATGACATAGAAATATATCAGAAAAGTTAGTTTACAAAAATGTAAAAACCCCCGACTCGGTGTAATGGTTTTTCTCACACCACCCGGGAGCAAAGCAAGAATTTTTTTTTTTACTTTAGCCTTAACTTTGATTTTGAGGGTATTCGGTTCCGGACGCCATTACGGACGCGAGCAACACGAATGACAGCGTAGACCCGTCAAGCAAAATTATATAGTCTGTGCAGTAACGATATGCCTGGTAACTTGATAACAGCCGACAGCGGCCGCATGATCTGATTACATGCTGCAACTGTCAAACGAAATCGTGATTTTAATCGTATTCTCTCCATTTCCATATTGTAGTTTGGTTCTAGTATAATTTGTATGTAGATCTTTTGTGATTAGATTATTGTACTATGGTGCTCGTTCTGGTTATAGCCGCGCGTATAACCAGTGAGCGTGGTGGCCCAGGGGCATACACCCCGACTTTCAATCTGAAGGTTGCTGGTTCAAACCCAAACGTGCACCAATGAGTCTTTTCACTTGAAAAATTTACGTGCGCAATACCACGTTCTCGAAAACATCGTGAGGAAATCGGCATGTCTTAGAACCATAAATTCGAAGACATGTGACTTCTACCAATCTGGATTGGGCTACCGCACATTCACTCTCAATTATCGAGAGTAGGCCGGTGTCCCTGCAGTGGAAACATTAGAGGCTGGTACGGATATAAACAGTGGGGCGCTTCCCTATCCCAGTATTTGTATAGAATGGGAATGATCGGCCAAATATGTCTGTGAAAAAAATTATGATTATTTTTCGCTATATGATGAAAATATATGATTATTGTGATGACACTGAGACGAACAAAACGGTCCATTGGGAGGATCATGTATAAGTTAAAAGCTCTAATATTGTATAAAATTTGTGTCTTTATGTAATATTTGTGTAAAAAAACCATAAAACATGTCTTTTTTTTACACAAAATTTGTGTGTTATATGCACAAATATGGTTAGTTGAGAGTCAAAATTTTGACATCGACGTTTAAATATATAAGGTTGAGTTTTGTATTCATTCTCATCCCATCGTAAATTCGGAGATTTCCACATATTATCGAGTAAATTTAATATTCTTACAATGCCAGAGATGAGACCAGATTATAAAACCCGGGCCTCGATTTGATGTAGGTTCAAGTATGTTCGCTGCCATAACTCATTGATAGCTCAGGGCGTGTGGGTGTCAAATCCAATTTGAAACTGACGCCAAGATCCACTTGGGATCAACGAGACCGCTGTCACACCGCTGTGTAACGAAGTGCAACAAACGTTTCGGCGTTTCCTTGCTAAAGATTATATTTGAACAAATAAGAGAATGTGAGTAAGATTCTTATTACTTTAAACGAGCAATTATTTAAGGATGAAGGCTCTAAAGATTTGGATGAAATTTTGTTTAAGGTTTTTCTGTTTAAGTTTACTTGTATAATGTATTTTAAGTAAAAACGTAATTTTGCAAAAATAAATGTGGTGGGCCAGGGGCACAGATGCCGATTTTCAATCTGAAGGTCGCTGGTTCAAACCCACACGTGCACCAATGAGTTTTTTCACTTGAAAAATTTATGTGCGCAATACCATGTTCTCAAAACGGTGACGGAAATCATCGTGAGGAAACCGGCTTGTCTTAGAACCAAAAATTCGACGGCATGTGACATCTACCAATCCGGATTGGGCTCCCGTGGTAGATCAGAGCCCATTCACTCTCAATTATCGAGAGTAGGCCGGTGTCCCTGCAGTGGGAACATTAAAGGCTGGTACGGTAAATGTTCAAACACGAACGAGTGAAGCTCGTCTACCAGTAGCTTATCTTTAACATGCAAGTTTTAATAATAGTACAAAACACTCTTTTCAAGGGGTTTCTTGCTCGTTCTTCTCCATTGAAGATCGGGTAGGGTTTGAACAGTTATGTTGACACACTTTTGACAAGTCAATAGCGCTGTTGTTCTTGTTGGATATGAAACAAAATAAAATAACATTTCATTAAAAAAAAAACAATCAAATAACTGATGAGGGAATATTAATTGCCTGTTTACCTGCTTGTACCTAGCAACTTCAACTTGTACTAACGAAAAAGTAGGCATATTTTGTCTATTCCTCGTATTAACATTTTTTTTTTTTTTTTTTTTTATGTGATAGTGGGCAGACGAGCTTGCGATATTCTGTAATGATCGATTTTCATTAATAACAAATAGGGAAGTCAAAAATTTTATTCATGTTAATATTACTCAACAGTATTGACCCTTGATTGAACAAGGCAAACTTTGCGATATATTAATGTATAATACACTAATCTAGAACACTAATCTTTGTCATCACCAAATAACAGATTATCGTATATGTACATCTTTAATTTCATAGATCGTATCCATAGACAGATGAAAGCCGAAAATCATTGCCAAGAGCTAATCATTTACTCTTTTATTTCATAGACCGTATCCTAGACCGTATCATAGATACTCTTTTATTTCATAGACCGTATTAATATAGATGAAAGCCGAAAGTCATTGCCAAGAGCTAATCTCAATGGTGTGACAATAGTCCAATTTTATAGTCTGTCACTCAATTGGAGGGGTTATTACGTATGAGATGTTTTGATTGAATATTGGATGTTAAGTCGATCCGTTTTATGAATTGTCCGTTAAGATCTATTATACGTATTCAGAGAGTTTTGTAACAAATCGTAATGTGCACTTTATGTTTAAAATCCTTTTGTTAATGTGCTGCGTTAACAAAAGGCCTTTTGTGTTCCCACTGCAAGGACCGGGCTACTCTTGACAAATGAGAGTAACAGTGGTCCTGGTAACACTCCAAGTCGTCAATCAGTCACTCGGTGACGTGCCAATCTGAGACGGCGCTAAGTGGATCCAAGAATTATTTGTCTAAGGGTTTCGTGACGAGAAGTAACATTCATGGATTAAGCAGTATATTTCTGAGAGTTTAGATTATGTCAAACGGATAAGAAGGCGTTTAAATTAATTAAACACTCTAGGGCAGAAAGATCCCTAAACGCACCTCCTGGGTGGTAAAGGAAACAAAAAGAAGCAGCAGAACTTGTGCAAAGTTTGCCCCCAAGCAGTGTTGCACTAGTAATAATAATATTAAAAATGCGAAAGTAATTTTGTTAGTTTGTTTGTTTGTTACGCTTTCACGCCTTAATTTAAAAATTCTTTCACCAATGGAAAGCTACATTATCAGCGAGTAACATAGGCTATATTTCATCTCCGTATTCCCACGGGAACGGGAACTACTCGGGTGAAACTGCGGGGTGTTAGCTAGTATTACATACATACGCGTCGAACAAATATCGTCCTTTTAAAAAAACCAGCAGATTTGACCACACACTCACACAGTATTATTACTTAATCTGCAGAATTGAGTCCTTGAAACCCGAGCAATTTGATTTCGTGCGTGAATGAAGGATCTCTTCGTGGACCTTTTGATTGAAAAGACCTTTTGAGACCTTTCCAACCCTGATTTTGTCGCGTCTGATTTGGGTGTGGTTTTGTGCGAGACCGATTAGGTATATGTGGATTTTCGTCAGGGTTTTTTGGTGAACCACTTTATTTCCGATTGGGTTGGATATGTAATTACGCTTAATTTGGGGCTAGATGGCGAAATGTCTATATTCTGTTTATTGTTTTTTTTTTCTTTCTAACTATTGTATTGCTATAAGTAGGAACCTTTAAATGGCCATGTTGTTTTTAAATTGTCACTTAAACTGTTATTTTGTGCCGATGGTTTCTTTAAAATAAATAAATAAATAAATATTTGACTGGCCTCATAGATCAGTTGCTTTCTGCCTTCTGCGTTGTCGTGGGTTCGATTTCCACCTAAGACAAGAATTTGAGGAACGAACATAAATGTTTGTTGTGTCTGGGTGATAAAAAGTATTTTGTAAGTATTCTATCAGTTATATACAATAGTTCCCAAGTTATGCTTTGTTTAGGAGTAGATGGCGCTGTGTGAAATGTAAATGAATATTTATTATTCTGCGCAACTTTCTTATTATTTTCTTTCATAAAATTCTTAGCCCGCGTTCAGAATATGCAATCTAGAATTTTGTTATGTTCCTGATACAAACTGTCATCTACCCTAAAACTGGTATATTAGCAACCAAAAGTTATCAAAAAATTTGCAAAGCTTAGTCACAAGTCGTGTTTCTCTTTGTGTTATTCAATTTATTTGATTGAACATTTTGAGGCCACTCAAAACATTGCTATGCATACCTTCTAATCATGAACTTTGAGTATCATATAATAACATGGTATGTTTCTATTAGGCACGGATAAAGTTGCGTTTGAGGGCATCAATCACACATCATCTGAATAACGAACTAAAACTACTGTACACAAATCCAAGTATCACAAAACACCCGGAAATATTATCATCAGGAACCGTCAAAGGCACTTAATACTCTTTGACCTTTCCCGCCATCTCGATTTTATCTGTTCAAAAAACTTTTTTGACTCCGAATATAAATTACCAAACATAAATACAAAAGGCCAAAACAAAAAAACACAACAAAGAAGGTGCCATTACTCAAATTGTTCGAGAAAAAAGACACACGCTTTTCACCCTGCCTAATCCACCCTTACCTCAGAGGGGGTACGATTGCCTTTTATATTTCATAGCTTTTCGTGTGCAGCTTTTGTGTTGAGGCACAAAAAACAATATTCAGTGAGAGCACTATTTTATGAATGGTTCAGAATAAGAACCTACTTGTTCTAATTCTATGGACATTAATATAGGAAATTCAAACTCAAGCCTAAAAGATAGGAAGGAAAGAAACCTTATATACTGTAATTATAAATATAAAATTGACAGCAACATCAATTATTTATTTATTTTAATCTCGATATACATAATAGAAATATATAATAATTGAATAAGAGGATCAGATTGTCTTTTTTCATTGAAATAAATAAAAGTCAACACATTTATATCCTTTGACTAGGATTTCCGGTGTCGCAGATGGCATGGACAAGCACCGAAACACAAGACTAATACCCAATACTCGAGAACATACCTAACTCATGCTTAAATCACAAAGTGTGTCCTGGCTGGCAATCGATTCCTGGACCCTTCGCTTCGAAAGCAGGGCTACTACCAACTAAGCCACGGAGCCGACAAATTTTTTTAAATAATTAATTGGACTTAAGAACCAGCATACTTCGCTTTGCATGCTTAAACTTGAAGTAATATAAAAAAATACAAAATCAATCCAATATCAGAGTTACTACCAAATTTTCCTCAAAAGATCCACTTAAATATATCTTGGGACATATCAGTCTTGACGGTAGAATAAGCGATTCTTTAAATAAACTCTGGTTCTTAGTGGTTAGGATGGGAAATGTCTTCTTACTGCTTGCATGGTAGATTGTGGCTAACTGTACACGTAAGTACCGAAGGGTCTATTGAGCGAATGTTACTCTTTGCAAAAACGAAGGACTCATGAGTGCCGCCTCAGTTGATGGTATTTCTTTAAAGTCAACCACCTTTTCCATTTGTAATGACATGAGTTGGCAGCTATCTCCCAGAGTTTGTGTACAATATTGTCACTCAAATTCAATCATACAATGACTTATGCACCGTACCAGCCTCTAATGTTTCCACTGCAGGGACACCGGACAACTCGATAATTGAGAGTGGGCCGGTGCCTGATCTACCACGGGAGCCCAGTCCGGATCGGTAGATGTCACATGTCGTCGAATTTTTGGCTCTAAGACATGCCGGTTTCCTCACGATGTTTTCCGTCACCGTTGTTGAGAACGTGGTATTGCGCACATAAATTTTTCAAGTGAAAAAACTGTGTGGGTTTGAACCAGCGACGTTCAGATTGAAAGTCGGCGTCTGTGCCCCTTGGCCACCACACTCTCAATGACAATGACTTATGTGATATAAGTTAATTATTGATGATTTTTTTTCGTAACTCCAGAAATGACATCAAGTTTTTATTCCCTTTCCCTTGGGATGATCAGTTACAAGTATATTGGAATAGATTATGATGATGATGAATACCGTTTTTAGAGAAAACTGAAAAGCTGCGCAGAAAGTTTATATATAATATTAGGGTAAAACTGATTATCAAATTCTGACAGGATACCGTCTCCCAGGTCAGCTCGTTGATAATAAAGTTTTAATTATGCTGGCTTAATTAGATTTAGGATAACCGGGATTCCACTTATTAATATCTGTTAATTAATTTTAATTTAATTTTAACGGTTACTTACGACTTCCTATAGTGTAGGTGTCTCTCTCAAAATCTTTACTATGGAGCGCCTAAGTAACAATTAAATGTCTATGAGAGCGGCTGTCAAAGTGTTAGCTTAGTTTTCGTGGGAAGACCATGGCGTCGATGAGCTCGCCACTTGTCACGTCTACGTTCCAAGATAGTACCCATAAGATGATATGTGGCCCATTAAGGAACTCTTATAGGATCACTTCGTTGTCCGTCTGTCTGTCAAGACCCTTTTTCTTAGGAACCTTTTATCCAGAAATAAATTATACTGTCCAGAATAAAGTCTATATTAACGCCAGCGAAGCGACAGACAAAAGCTAGTCCTGATATAAACCCAAGCCATCAAAACAAGTTCAAAGAGATCTCTACGCCAATACTCAAAATAATTGGTATCTATCTTCATTAATTAAATAATGACCCCTTTTGATCATAGAATGGGTTTTGATGGGACATCCTGCAATTAAGATTTCATCTCGAAAATAGTGATTGACAGATATTTCGGATTCGGTAACTTTTGTGGCCGAAAATAAGCAGATATTCGACTGGTAAACGAAGTTTTACTATATAATTGTTCTTGGAAAACTCAAACTTTTTAATTATCTTGAAACCCAGGCTTAGCTCTTGAAGCAATAAGTTTAAAATCAATTCTTACTAAAATGTAATTTAAATATGAAAGTCCACAGCTCCGAAGCCAAATTGGAAGTCTCAAAGCGATGTGTCCCAGCTTTGATTCCCGGGCGGCAAACTTTGTGAGACGAGTAAAACTTGTTCTCGGGTCTTGTGATTGTCTTGAATTTCTGTGTTTGACTATGTCACTTGCGCGAATTCTAATGCAGATGTGTAAAGATTAAAAAAATATATTCCAAAAATAAACTGGATGTGGCCCATAATCCTTACATTTGAAGAATTCTTTAGGTAAGTGTCCAGTTAGGTCGAGTGGATTAAAATATGAGAGACGGGATAACTATGATTTAACGATATTTCTATAAAAACGACGAATTTCGGCCCCACTTTCGGCCTAAAAATACTCACTTTGTCGCTGCACTAGTAAAGCGCAAAACATTTTGCGAGCTTTTTGGAATAAATAGCGTATTTAGAACATTTTCAATACACTTTAATTGCAATTGAAAATGTTCTAAATGATTGCGACAAAACTAAATATTGCTAATTGGTTTCATTTCATTTCATGTAATTTTATGAATATTCATGTTTATTCCAAAAACTAAATAATTTTGTATGCAGAAATTACAGTACCATAGGTTTTTAATAATAATATTGTAGTAGCCAATAATTTGTTGGCTACTAAAAAGATAAATAAGTAAATATTCACGGAAATTTCACAACTTACAGATCGTCTAACTAAAGCAACTCTCCGTCCGGTCAGTATTTGGATAGGTGACCGTTTAGTGGCACTGAAATGTGCCCTTCCGTGTTTCGCAGGGTACGTTAAAATGTCGGTCCCGGGTATACTAGTCGATAAGCCATGTTGAAGGCATTCGGCCGTCTTAAAAATTCCAACACCAGAGTGGCCCACATTTTTTTTTATTTGACAAATATTTTGATGGTCTGAAGGCCAACC
Source organism: Aplocera efformata (assembly GCA_921293045.1). Lineage (NCBI taxonomy): Eukaryota > Metazoa > Arthropoda > Insecta > Lepidoptera > Geometridae > Aplocera > Aplocera efformata. The sequence continues at coordinate 2,598,305 of OV121058.1, read as the reverse complement.
GATGTTAATTGACACGAATAGTACAAATCGTACTTTTGGGTACGGAACCCTAAAGAACCGCAAACCAATTTCGAATGAGACATATTTTACGTTACAAAGTTGCAATCTTTATCGAAATAAAAAAACAACGTTATTACACTCATACCTCTGCACTAGAATTCCCTGTGTCGCAGATGGTATGGACAAACACAGAAACACAAGACACACACCCAAGACCCGAACAAACTTCATGGTCACCACACAAAGTGTGCTCCGGCCGGGGATCGAACCCGGGTCCCCTCACTTCGAAGGCAGGGCTACTACCAACTAAGCCAACTACCAACTAGGCCACGGAGTCGTCAAAATATGTAAGATTTTAATTTAAAATACTTCATGTTTATTATTTTCGAGAAATACACGATAAAGGTACCACTCATGCGGTATTTAAAAATCCTTCACAGTAACATTTCTTTATCTCGAAATATACTCTCCAAATATACTGCCATCTAAGAATAATAATTATACCTAACACAGTGAAAGAAACTTGATCAGACTTGTTTTTTGTGGTCGTTGTCGAGCTAAACGTGCTCTTGATGCGTTGCTAGATGACTGTAAGTAGATTACCAAAATTTTTTTTCTTGCTTAATATGTTCCATACATAGAAAAAAGTAAGCAGATAATTTTACTTTTAATTGAAACAATTTATATTTTGAAAATTGTAATATATATTGTATCTTTTGCTGTTTTTATAATAATTTTTTTTTCAGATAATTTTGTCTTACGTAAAATACTTTGGCGCCGATTTCGTTCATACCTGTCAAAATACAAACTACAGCTTGCTCATATTTACTCTGACACTACGACCTTAAACCACCCTTGAGACTATTATGTAAGAGAATTCAGTTTTATTCGCTCTTTGCATAGCTTTGTGTAGCTCTTTGTTCGAGAATTGAACAATTTATCATTCTCCCGTGTTACTATATTTAGTAAACAAAATACAGATAATCCTGACATCTGATGGATCGTGATTGTAGATTTTTGGTTTGCAACAATAAAACTTTAAGGAGCTGAAATAACAGATGAAAGTTTGTAAAGATTTAAGATTGCAACCAAAGAAAGGGAAGGCTGCATTTTCTGTAAATTCCACCTGAACGAATATTACTTGGGATAAATGACAATAAACAGGTATTCATAAATTATAGACACGACAAAAAAAAGGTTGTAGTAATGTTTTAATGCTCCGTGATCAGGTACGATTTGGACTTGCAGGCTTCCGTACCAAATATTATTGTAAATTTATTTCAATAACTCTTTTTACGTATTCCGTATACATTTCAATTTGAAGCACTTTTAAGAACAGAAAGACATACGAGAGTTGCGTGCATAGTAAATGAGATCGCGTTCCTCTTCGGCTACGGAACCATAAAAAATATGAATTGCTGATTGATAAAACAACAAAAAAACTATTTCTATAAAATACTCATGGACATATCACTAAACGCCATCTAACCTCAAACTAGCCATAACTCATACTATAGGAACTAGATTATATAATAATTATATAGTGCTCTTTATGTAAATATATCCATAATGCATAATAACACCCAGACGAAGAATAAACAAATTGTGTCACACAAATTGTTACCCCTTTTTTTTTTTTTTTTTTTTTTTACAAGGGGATTCAAACCCACGACAAAGCGCAGGCAGAGCGACAAATCATCAGCAACGTTCGCAGAATGTTATGCAAAATATCAGAAAAAGCCTCCTTGTAACTGTAAATTAGTCTATTTCTAAACCATATATTACAATTGCTAAACTTTAACAATAATTCCCACGTCCATATACAGTGGTTTAGGTGATTGTATGAACAATAATGCTTATTACAAATCTACAATAGTATGTTCTTATTGATACTATGTCCTACCTCGGAGTATGACCTCAAATCGTGGCAAGTTTCATTTGAACCCGTCCAGTAGTTTCGGCGTGATGCGCGGCCAAGATACAGACAGACATGAATGAAAAAAATTACAGTATTGGCTTCAGTATCGATCATAGAGTGCCCCCCGAAAAAAATTTTCAAAATATCTTCAATGTACAGTGGAATCTTCGCATTATTGCCTTTTTAATGAAACCGGTTTGGGACAAATCGGTTGGATGGTATCAAAGTCTATAACCGACATAGTTAGAAACAATTTTGTGTTATATATATTTTTAGGATCATTAAGAGAAATATCTTGTTACTAATTAAAAACTAATAATTTAGTGATGATGACATGTTATTAAGTAAATTTCGTTGTTGACTGTACTATGCATGCCAGGCTTGGTGACATGCCAACAAGCCTAGTTCGCATGCATAATATGCTAAATTGTATCATTGTAATGCTAGAAAGGATACAAATGGAATATTCTGCATCTTTAAACGAGCAATTCTTGAACATATATTGTATATTTATTTCGCGTATCTCAGAAATGGCTCTAACGATTTGAATGAAATGTTGTTAATATTTCATTCAATTAGTTTTTAAATAAATAGTTTAAATAGGGTTTTTCTGTCTAAGTTCACCTGTATAATTATATTTCGCGTTAAAACGATTTTTTTTGTATAATAATAAAAGTACTATTTATTTCTTTTTTTCTTAGGTAGGGCTACTGTCAACTGAGCCCTGGAGCCCTGCCCTCGAAGTCCCGGGTTCGATTCCCGGCCGGGGCTGTGACACAGGGAATCCTAGTGTATGAGTGTGTTAACGTTGTTTTTGTTTTAAATTGGTGATCTTGTCCCTAAAGGGGTTTCTTCAGACAACCAACTCACTAAACTAATAATATTACATTTTCTTAATTTCCTATATCTCTTTAACATGCCGGCTAAACTTTTACATCTTAAATCTCTTTTCTTTCAAAGCTTGTTTATTTTTAAATTTATGTTCGTTAAGCATACTCTCGCTCGGTTCGGCAATAGTTTTTGCGTTCAAGTTTTTGAACTCGTATTTAGTTGAACATTATCTCAATAGTGGAGCTTACACGGTTTGCTCCAGTTATCTTACTTCGAAGGTTATTTTAAGGAAATTAAGTTTATAACGAAGTAAAAGTTTATAGTTAAAATATTAGTTTGTATGTTACATATAAGTTTTAATTTTGTGTATAAGATTTTAAATCCTCGTCTCAGAGCAGCTTTTGGTGCACTTTGGCACTCTCATGGCACACTTTGTGAGGTGAGCTTGAAGTTTGTTCTCAGGTCTTGGGTATTTGTCTTGTGTTTCTGTGTTTGTCCATGCCATCTGCGACACAGGGAATCCTAGTGGTATGAGTGTGTAAACGTTTATTTATTTTTTATAACATGTCTAAAAGAGTGAAAAAGTTTGACCTTGAGCTAATAGTTTGAACTATTCTGAGAATAAAAGGCGTCATTACTTATCTGGTTTCGTGTCTTTCAAAGTAGAAGCCACAGTCTTGGTGGATTTCTTTTTAATTACACACTTGTGCGTCTCATCAAAACTTTCCTTTTACCCAGTCTGGATTCGTGAATTTGCTTTAATCTCGTAACTTTCAAGAGTTCTTCAACATTCCCTCATTGTTGAGTTTCTTGAGTTTAGCTATTCTTTTCGTTTGTTACTATATAACTAATCTTAATTAATTCCAATTCTAATTCTGGGTGACTAGGTCTTTTGATCTGCGGGGAAATGCACTCGCATACTGCCCTGCCACGGGGAGACAAAGCGCTTGGGGATCAGACCCACTAAAACCCCACGGTATCCTCCTCTGCCGCTTGGTGGCGGGAACACGGGAAAGTTAGCACATACTTCCGCGAACCCACCGCGACTCATTCAAATATCTCATCTACTATTTAGATATATAATAATATATTTATATAATATAATTTAAAAAAGTTAACTTACTTAATCGTGCGGAAACAATATAGGGTTACCCGTACGGTATTGTATATTAAGACAAAGGAAAAGATTCAAGTTAATTTGCCCAAAGATATACGTTAATAAAAATAAAATAAAAATCTTAATAATCAGAACTCTATCTCAGAATCAAACGCATTCGTTTTTCCAATTTTCCGCTCATCACTCAGCTAAAATAATAATTTTCATAATCATAATCCCAGCTGAATTTCCACTTTACCTCAGCAAAGTAAATTTGAACTTTATTTGCCAAAGGATATGGTTTTAAATTAAGCCAAAGATGAAAGTCCTTCATACAGCTCCGAATTACACGAACCTTGTAAATTACAAGATCAGTTTGTACGATATCTGTGATAGACTGACTTTACTGCCAGTTGAATTTTTTAAGCTTTTTCAACATTTTATTACGTTCTAGTCGGATCAAAATCTTTTTTATGCGATATAAGTAACGGGACGAGCTTACAGCACCGCTGCCCACAAAAAGAGCTGTATGCTAAGCTAAAAAAGGCTAAAAAGTATTAGAAGATCCAAGTCGCATTTCGTTGCGCCCGTCACTCTGAGATGGGGATGCACCGGCACTCAAACACATCCACCGGAACATAGTATCGCACTGCACCACTGCTTGGCAGTAGATTAGTCTTCTTCATCTTTTCGTGTGAGTACGTTTGGCCTTATCGACTTACACCCAGGTTTCACATTTTACTAAACCTTGGAAGCACGAAAATGCTGATTTCAAATGCCACTAAACGGTCACCCATTGAAATGCTGACCCAGCAGAGAGTTGCTTAACTTAGATAATCGTAAAAGTGTAAAGAATATCTAAGCTAGCTCTGCCATAAGCGCTTCTTTCGTACCTATTGTTAGGTAATCTGCCATAATACACACACGTGAAATACTCATACCCAGTGATTCCGTATTGCAGGTGGCATGGACACCCTCGAGAATCGAACCCGACGTCCCTGACTTCGAGGGCTACTACCAACTAGGCTAAGCCGTCAATAATAGTATATATTATATGGAAATTTCCGCCGCTAAACCATCGAATCCCTTCGATGGTTTAGCGGCGGAAATTTGTATCAAAATATAATAATATTCGGGCGTTAAATTTCTTTTTATTGAAATCGAAAACAAAATATACCTTTTGGAATAAAATGTAACTGCGCCATTTCCACGAGTTAAAAGTGACTTAATTTTCTGTAGCAACGAAACGAAATTGGGAGTTCCGCGTAAATTTTGGTTCAGTTTACAAATTTCGGGCCGGACTTTTCAATTGAGGATTTTTCACCGGCGTAATTCGTATTGCGGTTTATTTTAACTATTTTTGTAAAAATATCTGTAGGGATAAATGGTGCTCGGTGAGTCAGAGTATTTTTAGAATTTACATTTTCATCGTGTAATGGATTAAGCTCGAAACTTGACTCTTGCGAGACATTGACATATTATCTGTCAAGTCTGTCTATATAATATTCTAGCTGCGACTTCACCCTGCGACTTCGCCCGAGTGGAATTTAACATTTTTTTCAGCGTACTTTATTTCCTAAGCCCTACCCTAAGTTACTCAATATAACATCAGCTATCTGCCAGTAAAAGTCCCGACAAAATCGGTCCAGCCGTTTCGGAGATCAAACAGAAAGACAGATAGACAAAAAAATAATTAATTGTTTGTTTTAATAAGTATAATACATGCTTTCTAATGAATTTATCAAAAAAACTGTTATTTTAAAAGTTTGTAAAGTTTATAATATTTTTTTTATTATTTTTCTTACAAATTGCTACAGAACCAATTTGGAGATATGATCCTATCAATTAATGATCATGCAATGGCTCCGTGGCTTAGTTGGTAGTAGCCCTGCCTTCGAAGCCAGGGGTCCCGGGTTCGATTCCCGGCCGTTGCACACTTTGTGTGGTGAAGTCTGCTCTCGGGTCCTGGGTATCTGGCATTCGACACAGGGAATCCTGGTGCAGAGGTATGAGTGTGTAAACGTTTATTATTATATTATTATTAATTAAAAAATTCATTATGCAAATTGGTTTGCTATTGGCCAAGATATCACAGTGGACTTAAGAACATCTGCCGTTTTTTTAAGTCGTCACACAAAAGCTGCAAAATAATAGGAGTAAAAAATAATTAATCGTGAAACCTTAGGTTTGTTCGACAATTTATTCAAGTTTTTTTAGCCCTTCACCCTCTACCCTTCATTTTTCTTCGAACTCGCTACAGTTAATTTTTCCTGTTAATTGTTTCGGCTCAGGGTGTTGCCGGCCATTTATATGAATCTTAAGTTAATTGCGAGGAGAATTTAATTTATTGGACGTGAAATTTGCAGAATAATGAAATACCCTTTATTTAAGGTTACTACTAATATCTAATAATAATATTAATGGTTAATTTACTGTAATATCTTAAAACCAAAGAAATTATAATTCCTTCAAAAAGTATTGACCTAAAAGCGAATTCATCGAATTCATTAACCGAATTCAATCGAAAATTAAAGAAAGAAAAATAAATCGTCATCTCTTCTTTCTCGCCCTCAGGACGAGAGAATTTAAAAAAGATACATCCAAAGTGGCTACAGGCTAAGAAATAAGTCACAAATACGAAATTATATTCACCTTGATGAATATTTTTTCAGTTTATTTGATTTACCAATCAAAATATTGAACCAAATTTTTATGTTACCAATCTGATAACTTATAGTTTCAAAAATAAAATAATAGGCCATATACATATTTAAATAAAATAATTTTGATTATGACCGAGTTCTGGGTAACAAACTTAAAAACTTACGAATTGAAATCTTCCTCTTTTGGAAGTAGTTTGAATAGAAACCTGAAAAGCATTTAAAAAAACTACATTCAAGCTCCCGTTTACAATGAGATGCCTACGTACCAACGCTCTCAGTCCCTTTATGAACTTTTTGTGAAAAAGAACAAACGACACGTTCAAACGTGTTTTGAATTTGCACTCACACTCCTTTGACCAGTTTGTTCCTGTTTTAACTAGTTTCAAATTGCAGCAAAGAGCGTCTCTGAAACGGTTTTTTGATGTCTTTTTCTATTCAATTAAAAATGTTTAAAACCTGGTAAAGTAGTTGCAAAGCCTCGTAACGATTTCAAACGGATCTTTATGTAGGAGTCTATTACTTCTTATAAGTTATTGGCTAAAAATCCCTTCTGAGATTATACTCAGGACGTGCTGAGCTAGCGCCTTTTTTGGGATTTAATACGTAATATATGTATGACATGCCATGATAATATTATAAAGGCGAAAGTTTGTATTTATCTGTGACTCTCGCGCTCTCTCTCTCTATGTGTGGGTGGGTGTATGTGTGTTTGTTTCTTACTCTTTCACGCTCAAACGGCTCAATGAATTGAATAAAATTTGGTACAAGGATAGCTTTTTAATTTTTGTTGCTCAGTTGCCACCATCTTAGGGATACTAGAGTGAGAACCCTCTAGTATCCCGAAGATACGGACGCAACTGGACCCCGAAATTATATATAATATAAATTGTACTTGGTTGGTTAACTTACCACACCATGGGAAGTAAACTATTTAATTTGCATTTCAATGCATTCCTTTAGTGTCTGCGTGTAAATTTCTCGCGCTTTCAGTACAGTTTTAATTCGGAAGCTTTTTAACGGCGGAAATGCGGTTTTCAAGGCGTGTTTACTTTAAACATTTTTTTTGGTTTAGTTTGTAGGCAATGAGATAATGGGTTTCTGTGATGGTTTTTATATTTTTTCTGGAAAGTAAATGGAAGATAAGGATATAGACAATTTATTCATATAAAATATGTAAATCGTTAGTAGGTCATGATTATTATAGATAGGCCTCCAATCCAGGTATGTGAATATTTTTTAATTGAATCAATTGACATAAGTAACTATTAATAGCATCACTATGTTTTTCAAAAAAAATAATCTATGAATGTCAAAGTAACCATAAACATCATGACAACAAATGTCAAGCAAACATTTATTCAAAAATAAAAATCGGCCCTTGATTTTCAAAATGTTTCACCAGTACGAAAACATCGAAGTAATGGAACTTGATTAGCTAGAGATTTTTTTTTAAAACAAATTCGTTTTCATAGACTTTTCACACACCGGAACTAAGCATAGCTTGAACGATGGGAACCAGTTCACTGATAAATATTTATAAAGTATTTCTTGTAAAAATACATATATGACTTATTGAAAGCTAGACACAGAACGAAAATCTATGTTCGTCACGCGAATTCTTGTCTGGGGTGAGAATCGAACTCACAACCTATAGCGTAGAAGACAGAGCTACCATCTGAGCTGTGAATCCAGTATAGATCGTGGAAAAGGGCTTTAGTCTAGTCTATCTGTATTGACTCCTTTATATATTGTAACTAGCGACCCGCCCCGGCTTCGCACGGTTAGTTAAGCATCAGTGTCGTATCGGAAACTACCCGTGCGAAGCCGGGGTGAGTTGCTAGTGTATTATACATATAAACCTTCCTCTTGAATCACTCTATCTATTAAAAAAAACCGCATCAAAATCCGTTACGTAGTTTTAAAGATTTAAGCATACATAGGGACATGGGACAGAGAAAGCGACTTTGTTTTATACTATGTAGTGAAGATCATTGTATATGTTTCCTTGCAAATAATTTCTATAAATAATTTACCATTCTATTTGTTGTTGAAACGCACGTCCGCTATTGAAGCAAGGAATGGTTCAATGTAGCGTATACAATACTTTGCAAATAATGTGTGGCCACCACTTTAGCGGGGAAGGAAACAAAGGTTTCGTGACGAGTTTCTTTGTTCTCTGGTCTTAAGTGTTAAAATAATATTCCGTACCAGCCTCTAATGTTCCCACTGCAGGGACACCGGCCTACTCTCGATAATTGAAAGTGAATGGGCTTTGATCTACCACGGGAGCCCAATCCGGATTGGTAGATGTCACATGTCATCGAATTTTTGGTTCTAAGACATGCCGGTTTCCTCACGATGTTTTCCCATTGATGCACGTGTGGATTTGAACCAGCGACCTTCAGATTGAAAGTCGGCGTCTGTGCCCCTGGACCACCACGCTCTCAAAATAATATTCACAACGAAATAAATGTCTAAGTATTTTATTAATTTATTAATAATCTGGTTTCTATAGTACAACCCTTGCTTGATTGGGGTTGACTAGCTCATAGTTGGTAGTATGTCTGCCTTCTGCACTGTAGGTCGTAGGTTCCTAACGGTGGTAACCTGTTCTGTGTCAGGGTGATAATAAGTATTTACAAAAAAAAAATAATGTATACTATAATCATACTTATTCTATCAGTTATCTACTCGTAGTTACTATATTATAAACTTGGGTATTCCATATACTTTGGGGCTAGTAGCCAACTATGTGAAATGTCCATCAATATTAAATCTATTTGTTTTTGATGGCTCCGTGACTTAGTTGCTAGTAGCTCTGCCTTCGAAGCGAGGGGTTCCGGGTTCGATTCCTGGCCGGGGCACACTTTGTGTGAGCATGAAGTATGTTCTCGGATCCTGGGTGTTTGTCTTGAGTTTCTGTGTTTGTCCATGCCATCTGCGACACACGCAATCCTAGTGCATGGTAAACGTTTATTTGTTTGTTTATTATTATAATATTTATTATTATCTCAAACACTAATCCTATTTCCAGAAAGAGTAAATGTTACTCTGCGATTTTTGTTAAATAACTCTAATTTAGTCAGGCAGTCGCTTGTCGCCAAGTCTTTGGCTTCATTCTACACGCCAGGTCACGTCTGATGCTCCTCGTTTGAGGACCAGGAACTATTGATTCTAATACCGCATTCTACCTGTGATAGTAACCACGGGGATGGAACCTAGTATACGGGCGGAATATGGAAGAAATGAAGTTTGAGGGCAACGTGGTTAAATTGTAAAGAACCTTTCAATTTACCTCATATTGATTCAAGGCTTGGTACGTTGGTTATAATCTTGCCTACAAAGGGAGGGATCTTGGTTCGAACCCTGGCCGGGGCAAACTGAAATAAGTTATACTCATGACAGTTTGCCGGCGATTAAAAAAATGTCTCATACCTATACCTACTTACATTATACTTCCAAGGAGTATAAGTATAGTTAGGTGGCCCAGGGGCGCAGCTTTCAATCTGAAGGTCGCTGGTTCAAAATACACGCACACCAATGAGTTTTTAACTTGTAAAATATATGTGCGCAATACCACGTTCTCGAAACGGTGACAGAAAATATAGTGAGGAAACCGACATATCTCAGAAGCAAAAATTCTAAAACATGTGACATCTACCAATTCGGATTGGGCTCCCGTGGATCAAAGCCTATTCACTCACAATTACCGACAGTAGTAGTGTCCCTGCAGTGGAAACACGGGGTATATTCCATCGATCCCGGTGGTCCCGCCCCGGTAACGGGCCTGTTGGGAAAAATTGTTTCATCGAGCCCGATAGTGCCGACCCCGACGTTTAACGGGGTCGATGGCACAAATCAAGTGTCATCTGCCCCGGTGTCTTTTTAACGGACCGGATAGCACAGATTAAGGCGCTTAGACCCGGTGGTGTTTAAAGCGGATAAAAACGTTAAACGTCGGGGTCGCCACTACCGGGCTCGATGAAGCAATTCTTCCCAACTGGCCCGTTACCGGGGCGGGACCACCGGGCTCGTTGGAACCCACTCGAAACAAGCTATTCTACCAAATATCAGAAGTGCTCAAGCTAGTGTCCAATTACGATAAACTTTTTCCCGGTGGAATGATTTAAGGGGACCAATCGAACATCGAAATCGGGTAGGAACTAGCTTTGGGTAATGCACTAATTTATTGAGAAGCTGTGGCCCAAGGCATAAGAATTTGTACGGCTCCGACAAACGCCTTGTGTCAAGATAGACTTTCAATCTGTATTCCGCGAGTTCGTTCAATATCTAGGCCTAGTATAATGTAGATAGATAGGTATTGCTCTCAAACAAAATAACAGTAATCATAAAAATAAAAATTACACATTAATGTGAAACAATGGGTGGTCTTATGGCGTTCTCTTACAGACCACCTTGGATGGACAAGAAGTAACGGATTTTAGAAGGGGCATTTGGTGTATCTATTTATTAAACATACGTACAATTCACAGGGGATTCTATCATTTTGACAGAGACATCCAAATCTGTATTCAACGTGATAAAAACAAAATTTTAACATAAATTAAATTGATAGCTAAAAAATTTAACTGATTTTAATATATTTTTTTTTAATGGAACCAATCTGAAATCCTTCCACATAAAAAAGAATTTTCAAAATCGGTTCATAAACGACGGAGATCTGGGGTAACAAACATGAAAAAAAAGAAAAAAAAAATCCGCCGAATTGAGAAAAATACCTTTTATTAAGTCGCTTACTTTTCTTTCTTTCTTTCTTTCTTACAGTCAGTTTTCATGTTTTACCTAGTCTTATCATACGTCTGTTCCAACCCTAATCTACCAACATCAACGTATGACTTAAATTTCATTTCATATCATCTAATGTAGCGCTAGCCTTCTCTGCTTTCGATGAAATGAGATACTTATTTAAAAGAATGATCAAAGAGGGAGTAATCAAAAAGCTATAGCCAGTGGATTTGCTGTCCCAGGGATACTGGACTAATTTATTGGAGTGTGGCCCAAGACACGAGAATTAAGAATCTACCTAATAAACCTTATCTAATTCATCTAGTTTATCTGCTGCCAAGCAGCGGTGCGTTCACATTGCTGTGTTCCGGTGAGAGGGTGTGAGACGTAAGATCCCCGTCTCGGGTGACGGGTGCAACGGGATAAGATGTGGTTCTGTTATGCTTCGGTCGCGGAGGACCTAGATCGTATTCCTGTTGTTATAGGAGGTAACCACTTACTACCGGGCGGGCCTTCAGCTCATTCCGTCACGTCATAACATTTAATAATATAGATTTGGTACCAAGCTATGTGCACTCGCATTTCTGTGTACTGATTCTGCTACACAGAAATGCTTTTTTATGAGTAACTAAGAAATTCTAGTATAGTTTAATCACACTAATATTATAAAGGCAAAAGTTTGTATGGTGTGTGTATGTTTGTTACTCCTTCACGCTCAAACTGTTCAACGGATTTGGATGAAATTTGGTACCAGGATAGCTTATATTCTGGATTAACACAAACTACTTTGATCCCGAAAAACCACGGGTAACACCGCGAGGCGCCGCTAGTTATCATATATTATTAAAAATGAGTTCGTGTGCCCTACCTACTGAACCAAGGACGATCTTATCGTCAATGGTAGCGCAATCGTAGTTTGGCAAAATTTACATTTAAACATGAATAATTTGGCAAAAAGCGGTTATGCTATTTGAACCCGAGGGTATCGGCATAGGTAAATAGGTAATCTGGTGAATGGCCTAACAAATCAGTTGGTATTGAAACAGCTCTGCGTTTTCCCCTGTATTCGATACCACGGAGTACAAACTTTTTTGTGACTAACATAGATGTTTGTTCTGTGTCTGACTGTTAGTAGATTTACAACAACAAGTAATGTTTATATATTCTTAGTATGGCTAAGTATAGGATTACCAAATTAATCAGATTAATCAGATAATGGATAACCAGATTAATACATTATATTTGTTTAGCGCTATAAGTGAGAGTGAATAGGCTTTGATCTACCATGATAGATCAATCTGGTTTAGTAGATATCACATTTCTTAGAATTTTTGGGTCTATGACATGTCAATTTCTTCCTGATGATTTTTTTAACCATTTTGGGAACATATTTTATTTCACTTATAAATTTTTCAAGTGATAAACTTATTTATGCGCTCTTATGCTCTCACGTGGATTCGAACCAGCGATCTTCGGATTGAAAAAAAAAAAAAATATTCGTACCTACTATTATGAATGCAAAACTTTGGATGGATGGATAGAAGTTACTCAATGACGCCAGAACGGCTGAACGGATCTGGATGAAATTTGACACTAGATTATAGTCTGGAATAGTACATAGGCTACGTTTTATTCCGGAAAATACTATCGTTCCCGTTGGATAGGTAACCGCGGGTAAAATCGCGGAACGCAGCTATTGTGATATAACCTCAGTGCCGTCAGTATCAAACCCAAAAACCCATGAGAAATACATTATTCCCCTTGTACCACAGTCCGAACCCTCAGCTGACCTCTTCCTTTAAGTGGTTCGTGCATTTATTGGCAATAAAGAGGCCCAACTAACCAGAAACTATACCTCGGGTAGCGGTTAAATTCTGATCGCTTTTTCTTTCAACGGGACGGGTCAAGGAGCATTAAAATCTTATGTAAAAAATTACTAAAACTATGAATTAATGAATATATTTTATTAATTCCTAGTTTTACGCCTTTAACCGAAGGCGTAGGTATGTCGGATTACAAGGGGTGTGTAGATGTAGAGTTATACAGAGGCTGGATTACCGAGGTTCTACTGTATCTATCTTTCCGTGTATGATCCCAATTGCATCACGGTTTTTTTTCTGTTCTCTGTCGTTACGTCCCGGTCTCGACCCGTTCTCTTCCCGTGGCTAAGTGTAGCGTAGTCATTCAGTATATTTATGTTGAGAGGTACCGCTGAAAAATTGGGGTACCGTTTATATTAGGTTACCCTTATTAAGGGAACCTGATTTGTGGGTTAACGTTTGAATCGGGTCATTTAGTGAACCTCTTAAAAAAGTGAGGTACTTTACTTACTTTAGGGAGGTAGTAAATGTGGCGGAAAAACAATTATTTTCTGGTATTTAAAATATTATAATATTGTAATAAAATCTGTTGGAAAATGTTTTGGAATATATTATAAAATTTAATCATAATGATAGCAATAAATAAATTCAAAACAAGTATTGTAGTATAATTTGGCGATAAGAAAATACCTCTGGGTTATAATGAAACAAGCTGCGCCCCGCGATATTACCCGCGATGTTGACCACTGCACTTTATCCTGGTACCAAATTTCTTCCAAAGCCGTTGAGCCGTTTGAGCGTGAAGGAGTAACAAACATACACAAACAAACTTTCGCCTTGTTATATAATATAATGTGGTTATACCTACTATTTTATCTGAATATTGTTTTAGTAACATAAATACAGTCAGATAACATTAAATAGGTAGTTATTAGAACTAATCTAAATTACATATTATACTTATTATAAATCAATCAATACAAAAAATGATCACTATCACAAAATCACCATGAATAAAGAACTTGACGAAAGTGAAGCAAAACACTAATTGGAACCATAAAATATAGTTTTGATGATAAAAATGGGTCGCTTAGTACTAAAATCCCACCCAGAGATGGCGGTATTGTGACGCTGATGATTCAACTGAATGCCCCGTCCTTGTCAAACTCGCGCGATTACAGCAATCGCTATCTTTTGCGCTCCAAATTTAGATTTGTAAATATTTAAAATAGGTATAACAGAATTAAAATTTGTCATGAATATGGTTCTAAAAATATTATAATCGTATTTTTAATTACAAAAAGTGAGATAAGTGTTACAATTTGTTATTTAAACGGTAAAAATGGTGACAAATCCTGCATCGCGCTTACGATGTTATACCGCGCGGAAGGATATATATAACTGCAAATTTCCCTAGTCTTGAGGAGTCCGTGTCTACACAGTGAAACAGTTGTGGGGGTGAGCTGTGCTTAGGCAATATCACCCTTCATTTAGTCTTCAACTAGCTCACTGTCAAAGTAGTTGTTGTACTCGTGTTCGGTTTGGATACCGCTAATGTTCCACGGTTCTGAAGGAGGCCGTTGGTTTGAATTCGACTATATAGTCGCAATGGTGTTAAGGCGCTGCGTCGCCGATAATGGGAATGGCATTTCTGCCTCGGTTTAAGGCCCCTGAGAGGTCATATAGCTAACGCGAGGAATTTCGTCCTCAACTCCACTGTTGTAGACGATTTGACTCTTCTTTTGCGATTTTTTTGTATGTTCATGTAAGTTAATTATTGTAATTGCACATCAAGATTTGAGTGGATATTTTTCAAATTAATTGTTTAGAAATGCTGCAAATCAAACCAACCCTAACCCACGCTGAAATCACAATGCCCTTCCTTAAAAATACCAAAATGTAAGATAAATTATTATAATTAAATTGTTTGCAGCCAACTTGGTTCCTATTTAAAGCTGTTTGAGACACAAAGATCGCATTGTATAATGTACTACAACTATTTAATGAAAACAACATGATATCAGAACAACAGTTCTCACACTAAATACAGTTAAATATTCCATACAAAAGCTAGAAACATTAAGCAGAACGCATTGTCAACAGGAAGAACAATGGTGAAGATTCGTTAGTGATACGAACTCCCTACTACTGGTATTCGAATATTCAACGGGAAAAACTCGAGAGCAACTCAAAAACTTATGACTCTATGGTAAAAAAACTAGGTAGGATTTTTAGGATTGTATATTTTGTTCTGAATTTTACTTAACTTGACAGTAAATCTTCAGAGAACGTAAAACAAGTTCCAGTTCAAATTCCAGAAGGCCAGTCTTTGGTAAAATTTTTAATTACTTATTTAATTAATTAATTAATTTGATTTACATTTGTTTTTAACCGAGTTCAAAAAGGAGGAGGTTATCATTTCGGGTTTATATTATTTTTATGTATGTTCGGACATAATTCCGTCATATAAAAACGGATATGCAAAATTATTTTTTTTATTTGAAAGGATATGCTTTCAGATTGGTTCCATAGTTGTTTTTATCAAAATTGGTTAGTTTGGTTATTAAAACGAAATTGCGTATTCTGCTAATTTTAAAGTATTGAAACCGTTTTTATTTTGATTGTTAAATTATATTTAATATCTACGGTAATTTTGTTCGAAAACTACTAAATAGTAGTTAACGGAACGCCGTTTTCCTAACTCTGAAATACTGAAATATTTTTTTGATTGTATCCACACAAATAAATAATATTGCGCTGTCTTTTAATGTTATAATAATAGTTTTTTTCTAAATGCGTTCGAAAGTGTACTCATAACAAAAAAACAATTTTTATCTTTTACCTATTTTAGAAAAAATAAAAGAATTAGGGTTCTGCGCTAAAAAAAATGTTAAATTCCATGCGTTCGAAGTGGGTACTATGATATAGTCATCGTATCGAGTTCCTATCGAGAATGTGTAGTACAGGTAAGAGGCAGCCGATGCTATGTCGAACAATGCATGGTTGAGCATTGTCTCAACATTTCACGAGTAGTATTCGCTGGCCCAGAATATGTAGCCTGGAGATATCTAACTAAATGTTAGTGCTGTTTTACGAAGGTCGACTAATTTCATGTTAGGGATGTTGATTATATTTTAGCTTGTATACCCGGCCATTTAGGAATTTATGAAAGCGAAAATTATGCTATTGACACAAATTACCAGCTACCAATTTGGTGGTGACTATCGTCATTTTTAGGATTCCGTACCCAAACAGTAAAACAGGACCTTATTACTAAGACTCCGCTGTCCGTCTGTCACTAGGCTGTATCTCGTGAACCGCGATAGTTGAAAATTGAAATTTTCTAGGTGATGTATTTCTGTTGCCGCTATAACAACAAACACTAAGATACAGAATAAAATAAATATTTAAGGGGACTCTTATACAAAAAAGTGATTTTTATTTTCTGTTCGTTTTGCTCGATAATAAAGATGGTACGGAATCTTTCGTGCGCGAGTCCGACTCGCACTTGGTAAGTTGTTTATTATTATATTATTCACTGTTTTTTCAAGACTTACATAACTCATAGTTCAGTTGGTTGTAGCTCTGCCTTCTGCTGCAGGTCGTGTTTTCAATTCACTTCAGGACAAGCATTTGTGCAACGAACATAGATATTTGTTCTATCCGGGGTATTAATATGTTTTATATAATGTCCGTATTGATAAAAAAAGTACTAATTCTATCACTTATCTAGTTCCCATAGTGCAAGCTATGTTTAGTTTGAGGCTAGATGGCGTTGTGTATAATGTCCATGAATATTTATTTTATTTGCTTATTGTATTTGTCTAGTGTAGCCACAAAGAGAAAATGAGGGTCAGGATATCCTACCGGTAATTCTTAATTCACTCTTAATTGGACCCAGCATGCTGCATTCTCAACCGCATCACACACCTGATTTTTTTTTTGATTTGTCAGTGTGACGGAACGAGCTGAGCCCACCTGGTGGTAAGTGGCGACCCCCGCCCATGACAACAGTAATGCGACTCAATATAAGATTTGGGTCTTACTCTGAGTCACATTCATCCTGCTGCGTCCATCACCCGAGACGGGGATGATACGTCTCACGCGCATGTGATTTCACCGGCACCCACACCCTTCCACCGGAACACAATAATGCGAGCACTATTGCTTGGCGGCAGATTCCAGGTGTGGTGGCAGTACCTCTGCGGACGAACTTGACACAAGTTCTACTGCTACTTTTGGTTGCTCCTTTAGCACCACAAGGGGGTACGTGTAGAGAATCAAAAGGTAGTAGGAATACACGTATTTACAATGGCGTTAAATTTACAAATCCCCGTCACTGACGGCGCCGCGGTTCCTAGAACCAGCCATTAGCGGTCAGAGAATTACAGTAGACCTGTGATGTGATACATTGGTTCCACGTCAGAATTTGTGGCGCAGTAAACCAGAGGCTAATAGACATAATTTATCTAGGATACGGTGTTTACCCCTTCGAGCTGGTAAAAATTGGCGTGTATTGGAAAAGAGAGGCTATATATAATAGACTGTTCGGTAAATATGCTTTCATTTTTCAGTTCTGGTACAAACCGGTTTGCTGAAGCTGTTTATTAGAATGTTTTAAAACTATATCAATAATGATAATAATTGATGTGTACTCTGTTGCACTGACGTAAGTAGGTACATAAATATTTATAGGCATGTCATATTCATTTATTTTTAATATTTCTAAGACTCTAAGAATAATAATAAGATATAATAAGATATATTTCTAAGTGATATCTTGCTTTTTTTTGCATACTTTACTGGTTTTCTAAATGCTATGCTTAAGTAATTTTATATACAAACCTCTACGTATTTGCTCTATGTACTGCTTGCCGGCGACTCACCAGATGTGGTGGCAGTACTCCGGACGAATCTGGCAGAAGTATTATTGGCAGAAGTTCTACTGTACTGCCCTGTCGTGGATTATTGTTTAACAAGTCACAATCCACGCGGATACGGCCAAAGTTATTTGTAGCCTAGCGTCTGCCAGATAAAGAAACAAGTCTATTTGACCTTGCTGGTCACGTGGAAAGGTCCTGACCCTCAAGTTCAGGAGTAAGTTACGAGCGATCTTGTTTTTGTTTCTAGCAGCTCGCTCGTGCAGGACGCCCTCCAACCGAATTATAACGATTGCTTCCTTCGCGTTTCTCTACAGTGAAATACTTTCCTAATATTTGTTTCGAATCCCAAAAAGAGTGACTAAAATCAATTAAATAAAATTTCGTTCTATTTCTGTTTACAATAAAAGTAATAAGGAAAATGTGTTTGATTTAAGTACTTACATATTGTAGAACGAGCAAGAAACCTTTAATGGAAGGGTCCATTAGAGATTTCTTGTTCGTTCTTCCCCATGGAGAGTCGGATAGCGATTGTACAATGCGCTATTTAGTAGGTATTAATTAAAAAAAAGTGGCATTTGCCAGTATTTTCTTGAGATCTTGATGAGATTGACTGGTGATGGGTTCGATTACCACTCAAAATTCGAAACCACGATTACATATTTACAAAAAAAGTATAAGTATTCTATAAGCCATCTAGTTCTCGTAGTACAAAAATTATTCATCCTTGTTGATGGTTTTTTTTTCATATTTCAGTAAGAAATATTCTAAATAATTCTAAACAAAGCAATAAAAACAAACCAATAAAATGTATTATATTACTTTAATTATGATATTTTTAACATTGACGACGGTTACAACTTATAGATACATAGCTGTGACACAGGAAGTTTTAAACTACGATCCTTATGTGGCAGCTGTTTTCAATGAGTTAATTGCTATGACTAATCTTATAATTAAATAGTTCGGTCTAGACTTGCCGCATCCGGTTAACAATAGTGAGTCACTTTATTTGGCATTTGACTTGATCTCAATTTAATAGATCTACCTACACATTATTTTACCTACACGCAACGGGGTGCGACTTGGATCTTCTCATACTTGTTTCGGGGAGGATGAAGTCGTATTGGTGTTATGTGCGGAGGTAACCACTTAACATCAGGTGGGCCTAAAGCTCGTTCCGTCACTCTGATTACATTCATTTATGATTTATATATTCACATCCATTCAATTTTCTTATTTTTTCTTTATTAACAACCTTTTCTTAACAATAACAAACACAACAAAAAAATAATTTGCAAAATTGATCCAGCGTTTCACGCGTGATGCCGTACCAAGGGAACATTTTACATATTTCGTTTATTTGCTAAGAAACTCCTCGTGTAATAAAAAAATATTGATATTAATAGAGTACATACTAGATGTAGTTATAAATTAAACTTTAATTACAGTCAATAATATTATATCAAAATATTTTATTATGTCTTATTATGAATGATACAACCTGTAACAACATGTCATGAATAAAATAATCAGAATTAGATAGGTACTTGACTTCTGCTTGTCGATAACCGCGAAAGAGCCACGTAATAGCAGATCAAGTCAAGATTACATCTGTATTTGTTATGGCAACGGGAACGGAAGTGAATCGATTGAAACCCAACCCTGACATCATTGAGATGTTTGTTATATGTAACACGAACATTGTGTTTAAACTCATTGTTTATAAAATACGATTGTTTCGTTTCAATTAAACATACTTATGGCACGATCAACCTATAAGAGTCCGATAAGAGCTAATTATGTTTAAAAAAACATTCGTTAACGAGACTAGTCAAGAATGAGACGTTTTTATGTGATTAAAATTGGTAAGAAACGAAGAGTTACCATTTTTATTTTATTTTTGTCTAACCCAACTACGGTTTGGCAATAATAAAATTGGCATAAGAAACTGGTATGTTGTACCTAAAATTTGAAGACTGTGACATTATTGATCCTGTAGAGTCAATCTCAAACTCATTTATTCCATAATATCTCAAGTATCGTGGACACGTCAAATTTTACACGCACAAATGAACCAATACTAAGGCTGTCATAGCACGATGTCTGATATCGCAAAAATACTGCCCATTACTGTTTCCGAGAGCCGACGTGTCGTATCTGTCGGTGGCGTACCGGCAATGTACGTAAAAGGGTTTACACGGGAGCAAAGAAACGATGAGAAAATAAGTGGAGGTGAGAAGGTATTGGTATAGTAGTGATACATTTATGCGGAGTTGCGCACAACTCAAGCAACCAATTAGTTATGACGTGATGTCTTTAAATTTTCTTCGATGATTCGTTCGATGGCTACTACCAACTAAGCCACGGAGCCGTCAATTCTAATTCTGGGTGGGGATGACTAGATCTGCACTGACGTCCCGCATAGGGGTGTATTTTGCATTGTCCTCCGTTATTAATTACACCTTACTCCAGCCATCCCAACTTCTTCGTACCTTTGTGCAACTGGCTTAGTGGTAGTAGCCCTGCCTTCGAAGCGAGGGGTCCCGGGTTTGATTCCCGGCCGGGGCTCACTTAGTGTGGTGAACATGAAATTTTTTTTCGGGTATTGGGTGTTTGTCTTGTGTTTCGGTGTTTGTCCATGACACAAGGAATCCTAGTGCAGAGGTATGAGTGTGTAAACGATTTTTTTTTTACTTTAGTTCTATCGGAATAAATGGAGTTTAAATTTGTCCATTTTTAACAACATTACCACATCATAATTTTCTAAATCCGTGACCTCACCTTAGATAAGGGAACGTGCGATAAAAGCGTACCGGGTGACCTCATTTGCAGCTGATAAAGCCTACAGAGGCCCACAAGCTTTATGAAGTCTGCTTTTATCTTGTTTTACAACTTTTATCAAACAAACGCATTTCGTTTAACGTGGTTTATGAGAACTTGACTGGTCTCATAGATAGACCCATAACCTACAGAAGTAGTTGTACTTCTGTAGGTTATGGGTCCAATTCCATTTTTTTTGTAAATACAAAAAACATACCATATAAGTATTCTATTAATTATCTGGTTCCCATAGTACAAGCTTTGCTTAATTTGGAGCGCTGAGTGAAATCTCCGTGAATATATCTCTGAAAATAGTTATCAGAAATATATTAATGTTACGAGGGGCGCTCTACCTTAACGTTAAGGAAGGTCGTTTCACTCGAGCCATCTGTTCGGTTCGTAACTGAGTACAATAAAAAAAAGTGAGCTCCGATTCGCTCTATCGCACGCAATTAGTCGGCAATAAGATAGCAGTGACGTCATTCAAGGTCGCTATTTATTACCTATAGCGATTAGGTGATTTCAGGGTGCCAAGTAGAATCTACCTAAATAAGGAAGTAGAGTTTCGAGTGCCACATAATAGGTATTTTAATGAATAAACGGATCCGCGGCTTAGTTGGTAGTAGCCGCCTTCGAAGCGACGGGTCACGGGCTCAATTCCCGGCTGGGACACACTTTGTGTGGTGAGCATCAAGTTTGTTCTCTTGTTTCTATCAAAAGTGAAATTCGTTTGTTCTAATTAGTTATTACTTTATGTACTAACTAATTTATTACTTTATTTACATTATTAGTTAGTACATGCAGCACTTGATGGAGTGCCCACTTTGTCCTGTTAAGTGTACAAGTGCTGACCTGACCACGGCATCGGCCAACGCCATAGACATGGCTCACTATTATGATAATGTTCTTTAAAAATATTTATGATTAACTGTTGACTCGCAAGAAGAAGTTAGTAGACATGTGTATCACAATTTTCATGTTACTTATGAATAAATTAAGAATCGCTAACAAATGAGATCGGTTTGCACGAGTGAGCGAGCACACTCGACAACTCTAGATAAGATAAGAATCTGGCAACCGAGTGAGCGTAGATGTACGACATCGATTGTAACGTATGTGTGTAAGAAAGTTAGAGAGAGAGAGAAAGAGAGAGAGTGTGTGTGTGCATGTGTAATTTAAATTCAAAACAATCTATACTAATATTATAAAGCTGCAGTGTTTGTTTGTTTGAACGCGCTAATCTCTGGAACTACTGGTCCGATTTGAATGATTCTTTCAGTGTTGGGTAGTCCATTTATCGAGGAAGGCTATGTTTTTTTTTCAAAATTAGGGATCCGTAATAAAATTGCTATTTTGTAACACAAGGTGTAAAATCGAAAACCTATTTTTGCGTGGGCTGTTTCCACGAAAACGAGAAAAACGCGGGTGAAACCGCGGAACACAGCTAGTTGTTGTATAAAGGATTTCTAAATTTAAACGTTCGTCTGTTTTGAGGCAGATTTTTTAGTGATTACATCTAATACTTATACTAAGATTATTTTGATATTATCCTGTAGTATAACAAAGGTACCTTCGAAACGAAAATCAGAGGTACGTACCATTCAGCTACCACCCTCCGCAGCTTGTTTATCATTAATTAATTTCACTCTCATTAAACAAACGCGAGTCATAATTCTTTGTTCAAGACAAGCCTATTAATCAAGTTATGCAAACTTTTCGTTTGCATAGACCATGTTGTTTAGCAGTTAAACATTTATTCTAAATAAGCCAATTTTGCAGACGCACGCCATGTTCTCAAAATGGCGGAGGATGTTTCTATAGGAAATTGACACGGCGAAATGTCGGTTATGCGACATCTATCTATCCACATCTATCCTCGCTTGTCTAGAGTAGGTGATTCAGCTGTGGGAAGTAGAAACTGTATATACATCCCACCCCAAGGAATTCGCTGTGTGTAATGTTTATTCCGACAGATTCTAAAGAGATATTGCTGACAAACGCGTGGATCTATGATACTATTGATACGCTTCGGCTTCCCACGGGTGCAATGATTGTAATTCTATCATGGAAGAGTTCGTCTGGAGAGGTAGGTACTGCCACCACACCTGGAATCTGCCACCAAGCAGTAGTGCTCGCATTACGCAACGCAACGGGGTGCGACTTAAGTCTTCACATACTTCGGTCGGGGAAAACCTAAGTCGTTGCCGTTATGAGAACGTCATGTCACTTTCGTTACATTAAAAAAATAACCAAGATCCAAATAATACGAGTATATAGGGCAATGAACAAAAAACTAATAGAACATAGACAGGAAGCTGACGCTATGTGAAGCCTTGCGAAATAATCAGCGTGATCCCGATAAAGCCAGAGTCTTGGAGCACAGCCAAGTGTCACTGCTCATCCCTCTTTAGATCAACGATAAGATTTACATTTGATAGTCTGTGCTAAATGGCCCTATCAGGGCGTAGAAGTATATATTCAATCTCCATGACTTTTAAGGTTCGACTGCCAAAGGCTAAAATCACGCTAATGTTATGAAGGCGAAGATTTATGTATTTATGTATGTCATAATAATAATAGTCATAATAGTAAATATTTACTCGTAAATTAAATATTACAGGTCAACATTTTAATATAATACATGAATTTAAATAAAAAATAATAATAATAATTGCTATATTAAAAATAATAATTAATATGTCAAAGAAATTTTATTAAAATTAATATGCTGCATACACAAGTCGGACAAAAACACAAATAAAAATTGTAGTCATACATTACAATAGTAAGTACAAGCATTTTTTTTTTTGGTTTTTATGTTTTACTCCTTCACGCTCAAACATCTCAACGGATTTAGATGAAATTTGGTACCAGGATAGCTTATATCCCGGATTACTACAGGCTGCATTAGATCCCGGAAAAGTGCGATCCGGGGGGTGCAGCTAGTAATAAATAAATCAAACTAATATTATATAGGCGAAAGTTTGTATCTTTATAAAAATATGTCTAAGAACCAAAAATTCGAAGACATGT
Organism: Aplocera efformata; assembly: GCA_921293045.1. Lineage (NCBI taxonomy): Eukaryota > Metazoa > Arthropoda > Insecta > Lepidoptera > Geometridae > Aplocera > Aplocera efformata. The sequence goes on along the minus strand of OV121058.1, from coordinate 2,574,495 downwards.
GACATCTACCAGTCCGGGCTACCGTTGTAGATCAAAGCCAATTCACTCTCAATTATCGAGAGTAGGCCGGTGTCCCTGCAGTGGGAACGTTAGAGGCTGATACTGACATCTCACCTGATAAAGAAAGTGCGAGTAATATGCGCACGCGCGGGTTTTTGTAACTGGCACACACGGCTGGTAAGTATAAGCATTCTAGTGATAAATTGTCCAAACATGTTATGTATACACGTTTACGTATTTTTGTTGTCTATGGGCGGTGGTAAATACTTAACATAAAAAGGGCCGTCTCGTCGCCCCATCACTATCGTTGCATAAAAAACTTTAATTTGATTTTTTCTGATTAAGTAAATATATTGTCTAATTGAAAATTCAAATTTGCGCTATGTTATTTGAATTCAACGGATAGAAACTTCAATAGGATATTCTGATTTCTTCATATTAAAATAAAAGATTTAGTAAGGGATATTATAATCAACAATCAAGCAATTAAACCGATATTAAAAACTGCTTAAAAACCATTTTATGTCAATTTATCTCGTAACATAAACAAAAAGAAAAGATTAAAAATGGCTTCCTTTATTCCAAACAGCGTTCTGTCAATAATGCCATCCAATTTCTCGTCGCATGTCAGTCGATACCGATTTGTAAACATCTAATTTCACTTTTCGTTTATCGCCTGTGACGCATTTCGCGTGATAGCGTTCCGTGACAAATTGTCGCTGGTTATTTGTCAATAATGGCTTCTTCCCGAGGTCAGGTATTGATTTATAGTATCATGCTTTGGTTTATCGAGATTTTATCATGTTCATGTATTTTATTATTTACATGCTATTCGTATTCGTGATACTTGTTATCTAAGTACAATAGATAAAATCATATGCTTACATCCCCATCTCGGGTGACGGGCGCATCGCAACGCAAAACTTGGGTTTTCTCATACATGCGTCGGGGAAGACCTATTATTGTTGTTCCCACCAATAATAATAAAAATTCTTCAGCTTATTAATCTGTGTGTATAATCTGTGCACTCGGTTAGTATGTACAATAAGTTGCGGAACAGTTGCGCGCAATTGCATCGTCGGTAATCGCAAACCGGTCGGTATGTGGAGCGTGCCAGTTCTCATTGCGGACTGATCTTAGCTAACTATCAACTACCGATCATTGACAATTGCATTTTAATAATAATTATTCTCTCTTTTATATATTTTTTTACTGCAATGTTTTTATACTTTATTTTGTAAATAAGTAATATTTTGTTGGGGAGTTGTTATTTTTTTATGTTTATCAGTAACGAAACGAGCTGAGGGCCCACCCGGTGGTAAGTGGCGACCAACGCCCATGACAACAGTAATGCGACTCAGTATATGATTTGGATCTTACACTGAGTCGCATACATCCTGCTGCGTCCATCACCCGAGACGGGGATGATGTCTCATTCACATGTGATTTTGCCGGCACCTGCACTTTTCCGGAAGGGTGTGGGTGCCAGCCACACCGACCTACATTAGAAATTATTTTGTATAATATTATATATATTTTGATAAAGTAAAAATTTATACAATGAGACATTAAAATGTTTGCTACTCCTTCATGCTTCAATGACAGAACGGATTTAAAAGAAATTTAAAAAAAAAACTTACATCTTAAATTCGTTCAGAAAATTCGAGTTAAAAGTTTAACTCCGAAAGAGGTCGGATTTTATTGGTGTTGTAACAAACACCAAAGTAAGTTCTAAGTTAAAAGCAATTCACTCCAAACTAAGTAAATTAAAAAGCACTACAGAGAATTATTGCCAGCGCAGTTATTTACAAAATTTCAACAAATGTGGGTATATTTTATTGTTAATTGTAACTTGCAGTTTCAGTATTCAACAAATAATTGAATATATATTAAGCCAATTTAAACATTTTATTAATGGACATTTTTACAGGCATAAAGTACTCAAAGTGAAATCACACGCGCATGAGACACCCCCGTCTCGGGTGATGGACGCAGCAGGATGAATGCGACTCAGTAAAGATTTGGATCTCATACTGAGTTGCGCGCATTACTGTTGTCATGGGCGAGGGTCACCACTTACCATCAGGTGGGCCCTCAGCTCGTGCCGTCACTTATTCACATTGGATCTTCTCAAGACAGGATTAACGTGTATCGGGCCATCTAGTTTTTTTTTAAATATATTTTAGGCAACCACAGTACCGTCCGTACCAGAGTAAGAAGACGGGAATCCATGTCAAAATATGTTAATATTCCTATTTCATATCCTCACAAGCTCATAATCATAAATCAAACCTCCATCAAATGGAAACGCTTCCTAAACTAAATTATTGTCGGAGTCACTTATTCTGACGCGTTCATTTTTCAAAATGTAATAAAATATTTTCCTTGAAAATCCGATATGTAGCATAGGAAATTGTTAGATGCAGTTGTCGTGTGTCCAGCCAGACATAATATTTCACCTGTACAATCTCTCCTTCGAGGTTTTGGACACAATATATTTAGTTAGCAGTGAGGATAATAGCAATATAGACTTATTAAATTGGCACCGGAAAAATATTGTGAGGAAATCGGCATATTATCTTAAGGACCAATAATTTGAAGACGTGCTATATGGTATGTAGCGATTCGGTAAATGTAAGCTCTATCACTCTCGCTCGTTGAGAACAAAGATGCGTGGGAAATATTGAGACTGTGGAAGGACCCTCCTACTTAAACTTGCCGTTAGTAATCTCATACAGTTTTCTAGAACTGTTAATTTAATATGTTATATTACTTACACAACACTAAATTTTCACTTGAGTTCACTTCATAATGACATTTCACTTAGCGCCATCTATCCCCAAACTAAGCATAGCTTGCACTTTGGGCCCATAACTGATATAATACTTTAATAGTTATTTTTTTTGTAAATACTTTCATATTAAGTTTGTATGTATGAGTGCGTATGTGTGTGTGTGAGTGTGTATGTTTGTATCACCTTCACGCTCAAACCGCTCAACGGATTTGGATAAAATTTAGTACCAGGATACATTATATCCAGTATTAAGACGTAGTCTAAGTTTTGACCACGTGTCACTACTGCGAGATTCCTATATTGTGCTAGCACTGTCCCTAGAGGCTCGGAACATTGCGGGGACTATTGGATCCTCTATGTACCTATTGTACCTAGTCTTATTTACTAGTCTCGTGGTACCTAGGATTTATTTTATTTGAAGTCAAGTGTGCTGTCGACACATTTCCAGTGAGTACTTTGCTTGGTCAGTCAAACAGCAAGTTATTGATTTGTTTAAAAACTAGACGATGTAACTAGCTCGAACGTGGTCCGGTAAAATTAGGTGCAAGCACGCAATTGGCTTTCAGACACCTTTGGATTTGTTCATATCTTCGGTGATGTCCGAGGAAGGTTTTTAGGAAGCGAAAAATTTCGTGTAAAACGTGTAAACGTGTAAACGATCGTGTTCTAGAAAATTCAAGAAAAATCTGGATGCTTTTTTCTAAAGCAGTTTTGCTATTACGTGTTTCGTTTGACAGTTAATTGTCAAACTGTCAATTAAGACAATACAATGTGTGTCGGGCCAGTTAGTTAGTTATAAAATGTAGTCTGCGCATATCCTCATTATCAATCAGATTGTGTGCCCATTTCCTCTGAATGACGTAATGATGACATCAGTCGCGTGCGCAGATCATTTGAATGAGCTGATTGGGAGTGATGACCTATAGGCGCGAATAGTCCATACGACTTACAAAACATATGCTAAAAAAACTTATAAACTGGCACTAGAATTACTGTCATAGGTATGATGGACACAGCCGCACAACACATTCACCCAAGTTTCGAGAATGGTCGGTCGAATCCGGCGTTCTTTATTTACAGAACCGTCAAAAGAACATTAAGACGAATGTATTTATTTATAATTTAACTAGCAGCCCGTCCCGGCTTCGCACGGGGTAGTGACATAACTACAATAGTTGGACATATGCTACCGCGGAGTTTTTTGTAGACATTATGATGTTCTTCAATATTGTTGTACATTATTTTATTCTATCGCTAATAGTTTCGGCAGCGCATTCGACGAAAGACATTTTAAGACTCATTTTTCTACACCTTCGGTTACATTGTTCATATTTTACCAAGGATCCCTAATTTTTTTCAAAATGAAATGTAGCCTATGTCAAATTGGAAGAATGTAACATTCTATTGGTGAAAGAGTTTTTTAAATCGGCCCAGTACTTTTTGAGCCTATTCATTACAAACATACAAAAATAGGTACAAATCTTTCCTCTTTATAATATTAGTGTAGATAAGGACTTTCAATACTGTACACTGTACATACAACTTAAAGGCAAAGGTCCTAGATAATAGTGGTTCGGCAATTATAGGTACCACTATTCTCAAAGACCTAAGACTATTATGATAATAGAGACAACTAGACAAAAGTATAAAAGAGTTTACCTATACATGCGAGAAAATTAAAACATTTGGACAAACATGCGATGGGAATGGAAATAAAATATATGTTAGTGCTAAGACCATAATGGACATATTTAAAAAAAACAACTTCAATATTTATCACTTATTGATAAGCTGGATTAAATTTGTACGGAACCTCAGAGATACATCCAATTAAAAAACAATAATCCAAAGTTGTCCACAATAGGCGTAACATGACTTCGTACACAAAACACAGATCGCATTGTATCACGTAACAAAACAAATTTTCGCGTAACCAACACAATAAAGAAACCGAATTTAAAACCTGTTTTTACTTGTCTGCGCCATAAAGAGGATTATATTTTCGAGTGTATGTTTGTATGTATTATATGTTCCATACAAACATACGCTCTGCACGCTCTGTGGTCTAAACGGCGTGATGGATTTTAGTTTGAGAGGTATCGTTATAAAAAATAAAATGGCCTACATTTGGCGCCATATTATGTATTCAAATTTTTTTCCCCAAAATCTAGCAAAATACTGGATTTTATAAATGGCTTACAAAAATATATACAACTTACAAATTTTTAAGTTTAATTAGGGTTTTTTTCACGCTGTCGTGTTAATTGCTTTTCTCAATAATTTCAATTTTTTTTTTTTTTTTTTTATGTCAACTAGTGACGAAACGAGCTGAGGGCCCACCTGATGGTAAGTGGTGACCCTCGCCCATGACAACAGTAATGCGTGCGACTCAGTATGAGATCCAAATCTTTACTGAGTCGCATTCATCCTGCTGCGTCCATCACCCGAGGCGGGGATGATACGCCTCATGCGCATGTGATCTCACCGACAGCCACACCCTTCCACCGGAACACAGCAATGCAACCACTACTGCTTGGCGGCAGATTCCAGATGTGGTGGCAGTACCTCTCCGGACGAACTTGGCACAAGTTCTACTGCTACTTTTGGTTGCTCCTTTAGCACCACCCAGGGGGTACGTGTAGGGAATCAAAGGGTACACACCTACGGATGCGAGCAACTGGATTTTCACGTGGGTTAATACTAGAAGCCTGCAGTTACTTTTAATAATATAGGTACTCAAGGATTTTCTCATATACGTATTCTGTGACCTTAACTCTGACTCCGGGCCAATTAATTTCGGTATTCCAATCGAGGCTCTTGAACGAGCATGTTCCGATACAAACCATTTGCAGAACGCGAGCTCTTGAGAAACACTCCGCTTCATACCCGCATACCATGCTGACCTGCAGGAATGGACACTGGACATTGAATGTTGCTATGTCATCAGCTTTATTTAAATATACTTCAAAAATGAGTTACTAATGAGTTTATTGTATGTATGCATGTAAAATGAGCAAAAATGTGTTTATTGTATGTATGTATGTATGTAAATATTTGTTTGACACACTCTGTAGCTAGCTTGAGAGGTGTTGTTTGATTCGTCTTAATTGTCAGAGTGACACTGGTTTGGTTACATCATAATTATTAAAATAAAAATGGCCGATTTTTGGCGCCATATTATACAATAATATGCCACAATTTTTTTTTCTCGAAACCTTCGATTGTGATATCAAAATACAAGGTTTTATAAGTGGCTTATAAAACCTTTTATCATCGGTGAAAATAAAAGGAATTTCTTATAGCATCAGAATCTCCCAAAAATAGAAGTTCTGTATCCAAGACTGAACTAATATTTCTGTTAAAACAAAGTCAAAATACTTTATTTCCGTTGAATTCTTTAGAAGGTAAATATGTAAGTACCTACTAGAGTAGAATAGAGTAAAAAACATTTATTTTGACACGACATAAGTGGACATTCAGTGGACAATAGTAGGTGACAGAAATAGGATCATGCGTTCTTATTACTAAGTTTAGCGTTTGTTCAAACCCTATCCATTGTAACACGTATGAGTACATAATAATTCTTCATATCTTCCCCCGGCGAAATAAACTTGTGCAAATATGTTTATTTTCACAAAAAGAAAAACGTTTTCCCCACTCCAATCTCCGGCTGTCTGAATATTTCCAATAAATCCCATCTTTTTACACATCACTTGAGTAAATAAGATAAATACAAGTACAGAGTGTACCTGACAATCCAATTTCATCGAAGACCCGCCGATCCTCTTGAGAATTCTAGTAGAATACTACCTGCTACCTGCTTTAGAGTAAGAATTTAATGGTATAGAACGGAAATATCACAGCTTTAACTTTTATGCCGCCATTTATAAATGAATAGGTTCGGATACGTCCTGGAAGCACACTCCCAATGCGCTTTGGAAGCCAAAATATCCACGCACATTGCATTGGTGTCATTCTTTTTAGATCGATGTTACATAAACTCAACAAGACCAACAACCCCAATACAGTGAGTTTGGTTACTTACTTCGTCAGAAATTATTCGAATATGATAGTATCATATTTAGATAAGTATCATTCAAGTCAAATTGTATTAGTATAATTAATTTTTAATAAAAAATGGTACCTACCAGAGACATACTAAGATTATTTTATTTAAAAATAAAACACTTATACTACGACAAAAAAATGTTGAAAAGTGAACACTGGCTTTATTCCCTTTGTACCTTATCTCACTGAATCAAGGATATTTCCTGTAAATTTTGATTACGCAATAAATAAATGAAAATAAGTACTCAATTGTACATCAATACAGAGAAATAAAAACGTAACAAAATATCAAAACACGTACAATTTTTATCGCTAAGAAGATGTCTTTCAGCCACTCTTTTATTACAAGAAAATGAATATAATCATTGATCACCCTTGATTTTGACACTCTATTCGCTTCTATGTGCATGATATCTATGCTTACAACAGCCGGTATTCAATACATACTCGGGCTAGTTGGAGAAGTGTTAGGTGAGTGGACCGGTGCAATGAGAATGTCCAGAGGTTCCATTGTACGAAACGTGTCAGGTACCTTCCATTTAGTAACTAGTTGTTCCACGTATTTTTATTTTAACGGGCGCATTCACCAAGCAATTAATACTGATAAACCGCAGTTGTATAAATACGAGTAAATTTATATAGTCTTCTTCGTTTTGTGTCGATGTTAAAACTCCATTTTTTTAGACCAATACGAAGCGACTTCCATACCTTTGTCTGTTGCCTTGATTAGGTCTTCTGCTGTACATATAGTCGAGCAAAATGAACAGGATATTTGGGTAGAATATTCTGGGAACCACAATCACATAGAGTATGGGATGGGTTGATGTAAACCCATTTTGCCACATTTTATTTGCAGCAAAACCTGGGTTCAAAGTCTGTTGATCATCCAGATGGGTCACTGCAGCCCGCAGCCGCGACAACTGTTCCACAGATTCAGCATTTACAGATGCAGTATTATTCCATCCAGAGAAAATAATAATACTGACAAAATAATACTATCAGTAAGTCAGTTACGACATAAACATCTTATTTTATTAATTATCTAAATTCTATGGCAACTCTCGTTCGATCAGCAGAGAGCCTGAAGAAATTATAACTTTTTCAATCCATCTTTTCTATACCTATGTTGTGACATAACACGTTTTATAACAACACAAAAATTGGATGTTTTGATAAAGGAATGAAAATTTAAAAGAGCTTTTTGCATTGGTGCATCCAATCAGGTCTTAAATATTGAATTGGATGATATTCGTAACGAGAATGAGTCGCTCTCGTCAAGATTATTAATTCATTTCAAAACAATAATGTTCATTAATAATATTTGTTTATTCATAATGTCACGAACAAGATATTACAAAAATACAAATTGAGAACCATTAAATTATAATGTAACATGCAAAGTCGAGTTCATAAAATACTTGGAAACGTCGTTTTTTTATGTATTTTTTTTAATAGTTATTATATTAATATATTATACAATATAACAACACAATTTTAGTGAAAAGAAAGAATTTTTTAATTTTTGCGTTTAAGAAATGTAAAAAATTTTCTACGATTTTTATTGGGGTAACTGTAATCCTCACGTTTTGAAGTAGGTTTAGTTTTCTTGTCGAATGCTTATACCTTTTTCTAAGACACTTAGTTACGTCGTTAATTACTCCAATTCAGTTTAATCGCTTCTTCAAGATAAGGTTTAAAAGAACTTCAATTGGTTTTTTGCTATCTATGAAACTCCGCGGACTAACTGGCATTGATAAATTGCTTAAATCTACAACCGATTTTGAAATGTATTATAATATCATTACCTTTTCGAAGTTTTAGGACCTTAAAATTAATTAGGATTAAAGTTAATTAATTAGTGTTCTTAATCTTATTTAATGAATTTTTCTTTCTTTTCAGGTACGTTTTACAAATTGAATTTTGAAGGTTTACGGGGAAGTGCCTTAATTAAGGTAGATATATGTTTTTCGTATCAGCCTCTTTTATTCCTACTGCAGGGTCACCGGGCTACTCTCGACCAGTGAGAATGGATATGCTTTAAACTATGATAGCTTGGCCCCTGTAGCAGCCCAAACTGAATTAGAGACGGTGCGTATATATATATATTTATATAGTTTAAAAGAGCAATTCTTGTATATATATAACAATATATACAAGAATTGCTCTTTTAAACTAATAAGATAAATACAAACATTATTATTAAGATCATACAATGTTTATATAAATATATATATATATATATATATATATATAATTTATTTATTTCAAGTATCACGGAAACGGTTCTAACGATTTGGATGAAATTTTGTGTTTAGATAGGTTTTTACTTTGTAAATTTACCTGTATAATTGTATTTCTTGTGAAAACGCATATTTTTACAACATAATGGTTTTTATAATAAACTATGCTGAAAATTTTATACACCGCCATCTCGTTAACTTTTGTGTTAAATTTAATATAAAACCTGATTTTACAAAAAAAAACCCGAGCGTAACTCTATCGCTAGTACTCTGTCTTAACCGAGATATACTTGGAACAGACGTAAACTTAACAAATAAGATTAGCTCAAACATGAAATCTGACTGTAATTTGACATATCTGTGCGCATGTAATGTGCCTGGGGAGTTCCTGTGACACGTTATATGCTCACGAATATGTGTACATGCATGTGTAAAATTTGACGTGTCCAAATGATACTTGAGATGTAAAGGAATAAATGAGTTTGACTTTGAATTCTAAGGTTTAATTAAATTAATATGAATGTGATGGTATGACATAATACCACAGCAGGTCTCAACAATGTCTAGAATAATAATAATATGAGGAAGTCTAGAATAATCAAACAAGACTCACATCCTTCAACGGTCGATGACTGTTACGTTGTATATCTATTAATAGGCATTATGCTATTCTCTAGTCATGTGAGTGCTAATAATAACTAAATTTCCGGTCCGTATCCGTAATGTGAGTGGCCTCACAGCTTAGCGCTGCCTTCTGCCAGGTCTTGGGTTTGATTCCCACGTTACAAGCATTTGCGTGATAAACATAATGATTGTGATGTGATGGTATCAATGTGTGTTATGTTATTTACAACAATAGTGCTGTATAAGTATTTTATCAATTATTTGGATCCCATAGTACAAGCTTTGTTTGTTTGGGGCTACATGGCTCTGTGTAAAAATCCATGAAAATTATTGTAATTTCAATTTAATATTATTTTGAATTTCTCATTATTTACATTTTTTATATGAATACTTTTTGCAAAATTTTTAATATAAAAAACATTGTAGTATAAAATATATAAAACGGGGGCCACCGACCGCGGATTAAGACCCAAATAATTATTATTATTAAAACCTTACTTATCATAAAATTCCCGATTTATCATAAAATATAGTACATAACATAACTTGTTACATAACTGAACGTTAAAATGAACGTTACTACCAAAGTAACGTTCATTTGTGGGATGAGCGTAAAGTTTGTTCTTGGGTCTTAGGTGTTCGTCTCTTTCTGAATGTCCAGGCCACCTGCACAGGTATTCCTAATGCAAAAGTATGAGTGTGCAAATGTTATTAATTATTATCTTACATATTTTTATATGTATATACCGCCGTCCAGCAGAAACTCCAACTTGCAGACTGCCTTTGCAAGCTTAATTAATAAATTAGGTTTAAATAAACTAACTCATAAACAGTGCACTATAAACCTATTTTCTAGTCTAGGTTAGATAATCACCTGATACCCTCGGGGAACACGGCAAATTCAAGGTGTTAGAACCTTATATTACGAAAAATATATCTTATGCTAAAGAAGCAAGGTTCCGTTTAAACATTTTGATATATTGTCCATATACGATGAAAACCAATATCGCTAGTGTATGCGAATTTTACGATGTATTTATTGCTTGTAAATTAGTGATGTTCCGATTTGTCGATAATCTTATCGATTTCGGAACATTCTGTATAGTTACCGCTTTAGACAGAGGGGTAGTTCTACCGATCGTCAAACGGGTAGAATGAGTTTCAATCTACCACGGAAGCCCCGGATGGATTTGATGTCTTTAAATTTGATGTCTTTTTAGATCTAAGCTCATAGTCACTCCCAAAGCAGCGATATAAAAGGAGCCATTGCCTTTGACCTATACCATCGTATCCCAATGTTTGATCGATATGTTAGGAATGTTTCAGTAATACATACAAGAGAATTGTTCATAAACTTTAATAGTAATTGCATACATAATAACCATTGCGGTTTTTTATCTCTATCTTTCCTTAAATTACCCATCTCGCTTACATCGAAGCTGGTATAGCGCAAGTGCAGTCATTGAATACAGTCGATAGAATCACAGGATTTAAGGTTTTTTTTTAGTATTATGAATCCAGAAAAAAATTGAATATCTTGAAATTTTCATGTCAAATTATAGGTAAACTTTTACCAATATCTACTTAAAAACCAACTTTTGTTGTTGATTGGATTAGCTTTTAGAAACTACAATATAATAGCAAAAAAATAATAACAACAACTTAATAATACAGTCCTTTGCAAAGTAATTTGTATGATCATCATAATTTTTCTTTTTTTATAAAAGGGGGACGATTGTGGGCGTTTGGCATGTCGAATTGCAGAGTAAGCGAAATAATACGATCGAAAGTACAAACCTCGTAGAGTTTGTATGTGTTTTCATCGAAAACAAATTTGGTACACAAACAAATCTCATTTATATCCGCTAACACATAACTTTACAATCAACCCAATAAGTTTACTCAATATTATGATTTAATCCTTTATAAAATGTTACCTTCGTTGGTCTTGGAAATTAAATGGCTTGGGCGAATTTAATAAGTAATTATTTATTATAGGTTAATAAAAAATCGGTGGACATATTCTTTGAAAAAATCTTGACAGCAATTTACAAAAATATTATAATACCGCGGTACAATATTATATTATTAATGTAATTATACCAAAATATATCTTCAAACATCGATAATACGAATACGTTGGGGCAGCACTAATCTGAAAATCACCCCGGATGAATTTCTACAGTGAACAATATTCTATGTTGCGCTTCTCAATAAAATATGTAACGTATTTTAACGATTTACATAAAAAAATATAATAACGGCTGTATACGGAACCTGTCGTTTATCTGGGAGATTTTAGTGACTATTATTTTATTATTATGATTATTATTGTTATGGGCGGAGGTAACCACTTAACATCAGGTGGCCTTTAGCTAGTAATGCGGGGGGCGCAGAAGATTATTGACTTTAAATCAAAAGGTCGCTGGTTCAAATTCAGAGGATGAATTTTTCGTTTTTAATCTCATACTGGTTATGTAAATCTGGCGAAGAAATTGGCATATCCAAGAATTAAAAAAAAATTAAGACATGTGACGCCTCTGTAGCTAAGTAGCCTTATGATATTTATAAAATGACCTATTGATCATTTAGTTTAGAGAAATTTCCCCTGTTATTTACACCGCCGACCAATCTTCCTTACATTAAAAATCCTCTCCACCCAAAAGTTGCCTGGAAGAGATCGCTTCTTAGCGATAAGGCCGCCCATTGCCCACTCCACTTTGTCCACTTTTTTTTTTTTTTTTATGGTATTAAGTGACGGAACGATCTGAGGACCCACCTGATGGTAAGTGGGGACCCTCGCCCATGACAACAGTAATGCGTGCGACTCAGTATGAGATTCAAATCTTTACTGAGTCGCATTCATCCTGCTGCGTCCATCACTCGAGACGGGGATGATATGTCTCATGCGCATGTTTTTTCACCGGCAGCCACACCCTTCCACCGAAACACAGTAATGCAACCACTACTGCTTAGCGGCAGATTCCAGATGTGGTGGCAGTACCTCTCCGGACGAACTTGGCACAAGTTCTACTGCTACTTTTGGTTGCTCCTTTCGCACCACCCAGGGGGTACGTGTAGGGAATCAAAGGGTACACACCTACGGACGCGAGCAACTGGACCCCCCACTTTTTAAATTTGGTGTACAATAAAGTATTTTTGTATGTTGAGTATTGTAAAAGTATTGTTGACGGCTCCGTGGCTTAGTTAGTAGTAGCCCTGCCTTCGAAGCGAGGGGTCCCGGGTTCGATTCCCGGCCGGGGCACACATTGTCTGGTTAGCATGAAGTCTGTTCTCGAGTCTTGGGTGGTCTTGTGTTTCTGTGTTCGTCCATGCCATCTGCGACACAGGGAATCCAGTATGAGTGTGTTAACGTTGTGTTGTTTGTATTGTATTGTAAAATGATCCATCATTATATTGTAACAGTAATGTGCTAGGTTAGTTGCAGGCACCGGTGAAAGCAATAGTAAACCTAAGGTCTAGAATCTTGCGCAAGTAGGTTGTCAAACCGGTACTACTGGTGTCACCTATAAATTAGTTGTTACGACAGCCGACCAGCTGGCGAGTGATTCAGCGTTTGGGATTAGGATATTGTACAATTGATTGCAGTTTCAGGGTGTGCAGAATTGCCGCGGAAGAGTGCAAGCCGTTCCCGTAGCCCCAGCAATGGGCGTCTAGAAGGGACCGTGGGGTTTTTAGCCGGTAAGAATCCGGCATAACCCGTCCAACCTCCCCAAGGGGGGGCGGGTAACGATGAAGGTTTTCCCCACGAAAAAAAAAAAAAAAAAAAAAAAAAATGTACCGTGAATTGTACCGTGATAAGAGCTACAATTCACCACCATTCCATTTCTATTAAAGCATAGACGCCGACTTTCAATCAAGGTTGCTGGTTCAAACCCACACGCGCACCAATGAGTTTTTTCACTTGAAAAAATTCATGTGCGCAATACCACGTTCTCGAAACGGTGACGGAAAATATTGTGAGGAAACCGGCATGTTTTAGAACCAAAAATTCGACATGTGATATCTACCAATCCGGATTGGGCTCCCGTGTTAGATCAGAGCCCATTCACTCTCAATTATCGAGAGTTGGCCGGTGTCCCTGCAGTGGGAACATTAGAGGCTGGTACGGAAGCAGTTTTGGAGAAACGAGTTTCGTCGACTGAGACCACTGGGTACTGGCACCGCAGTCCCAGTTACGGATCGATTTAATTATATTGTTTCTTCTGGCGACTGGGACGGTCCTCGAAATGAATGAAAGAATCTTTTGTTGAAAGTAAAATACAGTACAGTCAGAGGAAAAAGTAGATTATACTGTGAAAAAATAGGGAATTTTATTCGAAGGACTAAGTTGGCTCCTGAGAACAGCGAAGGAGTCGAGTAGAATTTTGAGCGGAACAAGGGATACAAATAACGAGAGGATTTTTTTTTTTTCAAAATGTTGCCGAATCTTCCTCTAGATTTCAAGTATCGTTCGGACACGTCAAAATTTATAGGCACAAATAAGAAGAACTCTTAAGAATAAAAGTTAATAAAGTTCCACTTGCAAATTAATAAAGTGGGGGGGTCCAGTTGCAAACGTCCATAGATGAGTATCCTATGACTTCTTAGAGGTAGTCCTGGGTGTTGCGAAAGGAACGTCGTCCGAAGAAAGGTCGTCCGGTGAAGTAATGCCTCCACGCCTAGTAATCTACCACTAAGCAGTGGTACACTTACATAGCTGTGTTGGAAGGGTGTAGGTGCCGGCCAATCCACAGACACGTTAAATGTCACGCGCCGTTATGCTACTTAGCTTTTTTCATACTTCGTTCGGGAAGACCTAAGTAATTTTTTTCACTTTTTCACACCGAAATCAAAACCTTTTCAATTCCATTTCCGCACAACTACGCCAACCAGATCACCAAACTCTGGAGCTCCCAAAAATGGGTTGAAAACAAAGCGAAGCACTTTATCAACTGCGCGGAAACTGTAAATCGGTTAAGGCACTGGCGTCACAATGACAGAGGTTCCGCATGTCGTTTGAATACATTTCCTGTCCCGAAAATATGTGCTTTTTTATTCTCGACGTCTTATCTCAAACTTCAAAGGGAAATGGCGGCGGAATTCAACGTCTGCGAAATTTTTAATGTCTTCCATGTTTGGATGATTACAGCTAAATAACTGATTTAGGAGAATTAACATCTGAATCTACCGCCAAGCAGTGGAGTTCAGGTGGAGGGGTGGCGTGGTGAAATCATAGGTGAATTCCCCCGTTTCCTCCCCCCCTCCTCCTTGACATGACGGGCTCAAAGAATACGGCGATGGTCCTGAGTCCGTACCTTTGGTACTATTGCTATATCATCGGCCTCATCATCGCTTTACGTTATAGAAATACAGATCAAACAAAGGCTTAAGGCGATACCTACACCATGGTATAAAGGCAACTTGAAAACTTTGACACCAGACTTGGCTCACACGAAAAGAAAAAGATTAAGATCAAGTTTTATCATACACATTTCTCGTATTTCTGTACATTTATTCTTCAACCATATTAATCTATGTGTAATCAATCTCATTGCTGGACAGTTAATAGTAGCTCTGCTTTCTGTACTGCAGTTCGTGGGTTCGATAAATGTTTTTTCTATTTGTGTTAATGTATTTTAAGTATGCATTTATAAAAAAAACTTATAAGTTCCCATATTACAAGCTATACTTAGTTTAGGGCTAGATGGCGCTGTGTGAAATGTACATGGGTACTTATGTATATTTGTTTCTTGTCTAGATAAAATCTAGTATACGTCAAATTTGCAACCTTTAGATGATATCAGTATGCGATGTGCCTTAAAATGATAATTTTTTAAATAATAAAAAAATATTTTTTTGTCGTCGTTTAACTTTAAGCTTAAAGAGCTTCACTCGGTACTAATTAAATAAAATCTAGTATACGTCAAATTTGCAACCTTTAGATGATATCAGTATGCGATGTGCCTTAAAATGATAATTTTTTAAATAATAAAAAAATATTTTTTTGTCGTCGTTTAACTTTAAGCTTAAAGAGCTTCACTCGGTACTAATTAGTTTTTGATTCCCTTTCACTAGATTAGCCTGGCTTAATTCTATCTGTTGGGATCGTATATAGAATTTAGTGCTAATTTGAACTCTAAATGAACTCTAGCAGGATTAAATACACTACCAGCAATTAACATCAGATATGACAATTAAAAAGTGTCAAACAAACTGGCCTATTAAGGTTGATTCGAGGAGAATGCTTGATTATAATGATTGATTGATTTAAATACTTAAAAGCCGACCCCAATATTTAAATTTCTTTCTTAAATTTATATGGCACCAAACTGAAGGCTACCATTTTTTTATAAACAACAACAAACTCATACCTCTGCACTAGGATTCCCTGTGTCGCAGATGGCATGGACAAACACAGAAACACAAGACAAACACCCGGGAACAAACTTCAGGCTCACCACACAAAAGTGCGCCCAGGCCGGGATCGAACCCGGGACCCCTTGCTTCGAAGGCCAACTACCAACTAAGCCACGGAGCTGTCGAATAAAAAATAACTCTTAATAAAACTTAAATCGGTCCTCAATCAGAGAACAAGTCGTGTATAACAGACTTTAAAAAAAATGTAAAAGAGAAGAATCTTTTTTTTGTAGTCGTTTAACTATAACAAGGCTCTCTCCCAAACCTTCACAGAACCCTAATTAACGGAGCTTACGGAGATTTCGTGGCGTAATCAGTCGGAAGCGGCAATAACCACGAAAGCTCAAAACGTGATGCAACTGATTGGGGTGCAGTACGTTTGAGAGCGATTACACGTTCACAACCCACACGTGCACCAATGAGTTTTTTCACTTGAAAAATGTATGTGCGCAATACCACGTTCTCGAAACGGTGACGGACAACATCGTGAGGAAACCGGCATGTCTTAGAACCAAAAATTCGACGACATGTGACATCTATCAATCCGGATTGGGCTCCCGTGGTAGATCAAAGCCCATTCACTCTCAATTATCGAGAGTAGGCTGGTGTCCCTGCAGCGGGAACATAGGAGGCTGATACGGACACGTTCACAAAATAAACGTAAACATCAACGAATTCAATTGGTACTTGACTCTGTCTTCGGTGTTGTTGGTCGTGGGTTCAATTCCCAGAATAAAAAATATGTGAAGAAAATAGATATTTGTTTGGTCTCTGTGTTGGGGGGTCTAGTTGCTCGTGTCCGTATGTGGTGAATCTGAAAGTAGCAGTAAAACTTGTGCCAAGTTCGTCTGGAGAAGTAAAGCCTCCACACCTGGTAATCTGCCGCCAAACAGTATGCACTTGTATTGCTGTGTTGATCCAGTGATTGCTATAAGTAGATAGCTTTGTAATTTAGTTTTTCGTCTCTACGTAATCACGCCATTGCCTTCATAGCAAGGCGTCCTGGGTTTCAGCCTCGGCTGAAGCAAATATTTTTGTAAAATGCATGAAGTTTGCTCCAGGGTCTTGGGTGTGACTGTGTGATTGTATGTGTCGATGTCATTTGCGACACAGGGAATCTTATTACAGAGAGTGTATAAGCGTTTATAAGAGTGTATAAGACCAGTCCGTGTCCATATTATTTGACCATTTTATCCAATGCTTATTTTACCTTCATACTATAACAAAAATATCTAAAATCGATAATGTGTTGCAAGAATTAAGGTGTGTGTGAGTGTGTAAATGTTTATTCTAAACTTTATTCTAATTGTTTATAGCTAGTTCAATATAAACTCAAAATGTATATAAATTCGTATGTGAACTGTCGTTAGTGAATGTGTAAATGTTGAAATATCTTACACATTGCCTCGCCTCGCTATCACAATAACCACACCTTAATGTTGTAAGCTTCTCAAGCAGGAAACTATTGTGCAGCCACGAAGGGTGTGGCCAAATTGCAAGCGTTAGAGCTTAGTTTATGCTTGAATAGATATCGGTGGGAAGTTGGACATTGTGATAATAGCGCTGCGGTGTTAATACATTCACTCTCCGTTGTCGAGAGAAGATATGTTTACTTGGAGTGGAAACATTAGAAGCTGAAAGAGTATATTTTGATCGGGAAAGCGTATTGTATTTCTTTGTTTCTATATCAGCCTTTAATGTTACCACTGCAGGGACACCGGCCTCTCGATAATTGAGAGTGGGCTTTGATCTACCACGGGAGCCCAATTCGGATTGGTACATGTCACATGTCTTCGAATTTTTGGTTCTAAGACATGCTGGTTCCCTCACGATGTTTTCCTCAAACGTTTCGAGGACAAGCGAAAATATTTTTTCCAATTATGTTTTTTTTCCTAGATCATATTTGTGCTCGTTTGGATTTGAACTGCCGACCTTAGGATTGAAGTAGCCGTCTGCACCCTTGGACTACCTCATTAAATATACCAGAATTAATAAGGTTACGCATCTGCCAATCGTATAATACGTTACGTTACATCTTGGTTATAATATCGAGATTTCGGCTCTGTTCCGTACGAAATGAGAAAGTATTGCCAGCAATTACGTACGGTTTTGAAAATTGTACGGTTTGATCCGGCTAGACATAGTTAGGGAGTCGGTGTAGGAAAAGTTACGCCAATTTAATCATATATTTAATATCTTAATACTAAGGTTTTTACTAGGTTAGTGACGGGACGAGCTGAAGGCCCATTTGATGTAAAGTGATTGCCTCCTCCGTAATAATTCAAACGCGAGTCCTTATCTACTTACTGTCCCCTATCTTTACTATATTGTGCTGATATTTTTTTAATAAATAAATGATAATTATTATTAATTGCAACACCACTTAGGTCCTTCCCGACCAAAATGTGAGAATTTATATTAAGTTATACATCTGTAATTTCACCGGCATAGGTGCCAGTGAAATCACAGACGCCCTTCCATCGAAACAGCAATGCGATTGCACTGCTAAGCAGCGGTATAAATTAATTAATTAGATGTGGCCCGCGTCGTGTCTGAAAACGACGTCATCAGGTATTGACAGTTCGCCGCAGTGTTGCCGCATGTATAAATTGCGGAATCCCTAGTACAATAATTTTGAATTAAATTTATTTCAATATTATACTTTAATATTTTATGTTCCTTAATTAATTAGTGATGTGATTGGGTTTAAGTTTATGCTCCTTTCGAATCAGGCAGGTCCGACAGTCTGTATGTTTGTGTATCTGTGTGTATGGTTGTTATTGTAGCGGCACGCTACAGAATATAGAGTAGTTGTTTTGCTGAAACTGCAGCTGTTGGCGGCAGTCGTCCCCCTCCCAGAGATAGGTGAAGTTGTGTACTTACTATGAAACCTGTTAATGTGAATAATATGTGAATAAATGGAAATGGACTATCACTACTTTGTATCTCCAAAACAACATGAAACATTACGCTCAAACGGCTTAACGGATTTGAATGAAATTTGGTCAAGGATAACTTATATCCCGAATTAAAACAGGCTACTTTTGATCCCGGAACCCACGGGAAACACCGCGAATCGCAGCTATTATATATATATATAATATATTATATATAAGTTCAAAAATGAAGACGACATGTGACGTCGAGGCTCCAGCGCTAGCGTGCGATTGTTGGATTTAGAGAAACGTTGTATAACAGAAATGAAATAGTTTCTTGGAAATTGTATCAAATACCCTTTATTTGATCCAATTTCCAAGAAACTATTCCACACAACGGCTTTTCTTAAAATTCAAAAGTATTGGATGGTCGTGAATGCACAAATTCAATATCATTTAAGTTTTGCGCGCAATAACGGGCAGAACTTTTTTAAATAAATTTGACAATGTATGACAAATTTATTAAAAAAAGATGGTCTGTATCATTCCATTATCAAATACAATGAAAAGATTAAAACGACCCACAATTTTTTTCAGAATCGGTAGAAATAAAAATTTACAAACCAGTTAATTTTGCAAAGCTTGATTAGATGTTCTTTACAGATCATCTAAATAAAATTTTCGCTCGGAGGACAAGTTAAGATATAGGTCCTGGTTATACAAATCGTTAAGCTATGTTGAAGGCCTTCGGGCGAAATGGAAATTCCGTCACCAGAATTAGCCGTTTACTAATACGTAGCTATATGTACTTAAGAAAGTATGTATTAACAATGTTATATTAGTAATAGGTGTGTGAATATGACTCCGCCCCTTTTTGTCAAAATAAAACACATTTGTTCGCTTACAAAATTAAAAAAAAAATTATTGAAAGTATGCTCCATCTGCAGCTACAACCTTCGCCCATCGTTCAGGTAGTTTTCGTATTCCTTGCTGGAAGAAGTCCTGGTCTTTTGAGCTTATCCAGTTGTCAATCCAAATTTTGATACTTTCACATGAAGTAAACTTTTCTCCAGTAAGGTCTGTCTGCATCGTCCGGAATAGGTGGTAATCCGAAGGAGCTATGTCTGGTGAAAATGGCGGGTGGGGTAACACTTCCCAGTCCTGTCCCTCTAAATATCTTTTTACGACTTCTGCGGTATGCGGTTTGGCATTGTCATGCTGAAGAACTAATTTGTTATGTCTATTCACCCATTCTGGTCGTTTTTCTTCTATGGCTCGCTTCAAACGCATTAGTTGTCGTCGGTAAACTTCTCCATTAATAGTTTCAGAGGGTTTGAGCAACTCATAATATACAATACCTTTCTGATCCCACCAAATACAGAGCATGACCTTGGCACAGTGAATATTTATTTTTGGCTGTGATGGGCCTGGTTCGCCTGGTTTCACCCAAGCTTTTTTGCGTTTAGGATTTTCGTAGTGTATCCATTTTTCGTCTCCTGTGACTATCCGATGCAAAAATCCTTTTCTTTGCTGTCTTTGAAGCAGCATTTCACAAATGGTTTTCCGACGTTCCATGTCTCTTTCTTTTAAATCATGTGGAACCCAGTAACCGGCTTTTTGAATCATTCCCATCATTTGTAAACGCTTTGCAACAGTTGAACGATCAACATTTAATGCTGCAGCTAATTCTGATTGAGTTTGGCAAGAATCTTCCGCCAATAATGCTTCCAATTCAGCATCTTCAAATTTTTTTGGTGGTTTTCCATGTTTTTTATCCTCAGTACTAAAATCGTTATTTTGAAATCGTCGAAACCATTCCTTGCAAGTTGTATTAGACGGAGCATGCTCACCATAAATCTCCACAAGCAAACGATAAGTTTCCGCTGCAGTTTTCTTCGCAATAAAATAATGTAATAACACTTCCCGCAAATGACGTTTATTTGGAATAAAAACCGACATTTTCGAAAAGGTGAAAACAATTGTTGCTTACACTTCAACCAAATATCATAAAATGCGTTAGATAGCTGACATTCAGTACTATCGAATACAAGTATGGTCATTTATTAGTACACGTAAACAATACTAAAAACGACATCTGTTGAGAAAGGGCGGAGTCATATTCACACACCCAATACATAGTAAATGGGTTATCAAGTAGATGCAATTAGTTATATAAAGGAATAACCTCATTAGACCAGCCCTTCAGAAACTTACTAATAAGGTTCCCATTCTAAGTTACAACTAGGTCAGATGACACGGTTGTCAAAAAGGTTTTATGTGATGACTTCAAGTTTTGTATTTAGAAGGGCGAGATGAATTTGCCTTTTTAGGTGGAAAACTCTTTGTTTAGGATTCCGTTGCTAAAGGGCGAAGGGAACCCTTTTTGTGAGACTCCCGAACAAAATATCCACCTTAGACACTAAAACCCATGGGTTGCTGTCCACTGTCGTGTAAGGACGAGATAGGATCGACCTAGCATTCATTTTTACATACTTCACATTAGAGCGTGGTGGCCCAGGGGCACAGACGATTTATGTGCGCAATACCACGTTCTCGAAACGGTGACGGAAAACATCGTGAGGAAACCGGCATGTCGTAGAACCAAAAATTCGACGACATGTGACATCTACCAATACGGATTGTGCTCCCGTGGTAGATCAAAGCCCATCCACTCTCAATTATCGAGAGTAGGCCGGTGTCCCTGCAGTGGGAACGATAGAAGCTGGTACGGCTAGCATTCACTATCCCGACCTGACAGTGAAACAAAAGGTAAAGGAAACCCTATTATAAGCTTACAACTTACGTTCCCTTAATAGTAAGACTGATTTTTGGGGGTCACATCTGTACATACCTTCGGAGTCCCTACACGCGTCCCCAGGGAGGAGCCAAAGGAGCAACCTAAAGTGGCAGTATTTGGTCGCCCACAACGACTTTATGCAGCGATACAACCGCAACAAGACCGCGATACAGTCGCGATGCTGTTACTGGTCGTATACCTTCGCCCTCGTTACCACGATTTATATCGCCACCATCGCTATACAACATGGATACACACGCGTGATTTAGCATCGATACAGTAGCTTTTGTATTGCCCACAATTGGACGCGCGTTGGAAGAACCACAATAGGCCAAAAATACCGATGAAAACGCGCATTAGAAGCACTATTGAATCGCTGTAAAATATCGCCGTAGGTTCTTATAACTTATGCCAGCTTTGCTGAAACCAAATTCGAGCTGTGGTATGTTTATAAGTATACCTTCTAGCTCGTTTAAAACCAGTAGTTGACGGTGGCCCTTAAGTTCACTATTGCTGTGCTGGCATCCAACATACAGAATAAACCTCTAGACAGCGAAGCAAAGGTTTGCATATCATTACGCGAACGATATGCCTTGGTTGGGTACTTGGGTGCATGTTGCACCATTGTCATCTCCGTTTGCTACATTCAAAGCGTTGTAATGACTTTGTTGGATGTTTTATACAATACAATACAATATTGTTGGTTTCCTTTGGCTCAATATTCAGTCAGATAGCTTAAGAGCTAATAACATAATAACAATAAACATTTACACACTCGTACCTCTGCACTAGGATTCCCTGTGTCGCAGATGGCATGGACAAACACAGAAACACAAGACAAACACCCAAGACCCGAGAACAAACTTGGTGCTCACCACACAAAGTGTGCCCCGGCCGGGAATCGAACCCAGGACCCCTCGCTTCAAAGGCAGGGCTACTACCGCCTAAGCCACGGAGCTATTAGTTGTTTGAAAAAAATGTATCGTTAAAATTGTCTTGAAAATCTTATAATATTTTTTACTGGCTTCAATAATCCTCTAATATTTTTTACTAACTTCAAAAAAGCAGGATGTCCACAATGTCCAAATTTTTATCCCTTATTTCTCGCATTTAGGAGGTTAATCATAAAATAACAAAACAGTCAGTATGCATCGGGTGAAGAAAATATAAACAGGAGAGCAAAATATGCAATTTTTTTTACTTATTTTATATACCTATCAAACTATTCAGATTGAGATAAAATTTCTATGGGATCAATTTCTTTAAAATATCCTATAAAAAAACAATTCGGTTGATACATGAAGTAACAAACATAGAAGAAAAAAAATACAACTGAATTGATAACCTTCTCCTTTGGAGTCGGTTGAAAAGATCGTTATTTTAATACTTCGTCGGAATGTCCCACAGCGGAGCTTAGGTGCCAATTCTAGCCACCATAATACTGGTAACTACCATAATTGTTTTGACCGGCATGGTACCCTCGTGACGTCACGACTCACCTCTGACCTTCCGTGACTCAAGTCTGTGTAAATACCTATAATGCATATAATCTGTTCTTAGGACTCCCAGCTGTTAACGTTACAATATACCACTACAGTATAATACGAATTTATTTGTACTATACAGTTCTATAGAATAGTTTAAACAAACAACGTTAACACACTCATACCTCTGCACTAGGATTCCCTGTGTCGCAGATGGCATGGACACAGAAACACAAGACAAACACCCAAGACCTGAGAACAAACTTCCTGCTCACCGCACAAAGTGTGCCCCGGCCGGGAATCGAACCCGGGACCCCTCGCTTCGAAGGCAGGGCTAATACCAACTAAGCCACGGAGCCGTTGGTAGTAGAAATGCCTTGGAAGCGAGGGAGGAGCGATATTTTTTATTTCTTTTTTTTTTGTTTTTACGAGTTGTGTTTTCACTGTGATTTCACCGCCACCCACACCCTTCCACCGGAATACAGTAATGGAAGCACTACTGCTTGGCCGCAGTTAGTTTGAAAAAACAACGGGACGAGCTAAAAGCCCGCTAGATGTTAAGTAGTTAGTTACCTCCGCCCATAACAACAGCTATACGACTTAGGTCCTCCCGGACTGAAGTTTGAGAAGACCCAAGTCGCACCCTGTTGTGCCCGTTACCCTAGACGGGGATGTTATGTCATACGCATGTGATTTCACCAGTACCCACACCGTTTTGAAGTTAAATCATAATTTCTGTGTATTCCTAGACTGGTCTGCCGCAAGACTTTAGTCAAAGATGTCTTCATCCACTAAACTCCTTTAGCAAACTCAGTCTAGCATCAATTTAGAAGCTAAATCCGCCGCGTCGAAAAACTCCCAAGTACTCGAACAAAGCAATTTCCTCAAGCAATTCCATCCAGAAATCCCAGCTTAATCTACCTGATTATCCCTATTCCGAACTACAATCCAATTGCACGCCTTTATTTGCGCAAATTCCATAATCATAGATTATATAATAGCACAGATGCGGAACTCGTTATACACATATAGTACAGATAGTCCAATTGAGCAGTGGCAATGATCGCGCGGTGGTCATGAGCCGGGGTCAAGAAAGCCATAGAGTGCTACGTGTAGATGGGACACGGTTTGTTTTCGTATTTACTGACAAATATATTCATATTTGTTAATTGATATTTCACATAGCAACATCTAGCTCCAAACTAAGCATAGCTTGTGATATAGGAACCAGATTACTGATAAAATATATCTATAGCATTTTCTATAGCATTTTTTTTGTATATAATACAACCTCAATTATGTTGAGAGCGTGGTGGCCCAAGGGCACAGACGCCCACTTGCAATCTGGAAATCACAGGTTCAAACCCACACGTGCACCAATTCGAAACATTTATGTGCGCAATACCAGTTCTCGAAACGGTGAAGGAAAACATTGGGAGGAACCCGAAGAATTTGAAGACATGTGACATCTACCTGGGATTGGGTTCCTGTAGTAGATCATGCACTATCAATCATCGAGAGTAAGTCGGTGTCCCTGCAGTGGAAATTAGAGGCTGATACAAATATTATCACCCACAGAACAAACATCTGTTATTCTTACAAATGTTGGTCCTGGATTGGAATCTAATCTACCACTGACAAAATCTTCGCTCGCGTTAATATTGATTTTGTCAACCAATTCCGGTTGTTTTACTCCGTATAAGTTTTTAGCGAGAAAAGTAACCTATAACCGTTTCCAGGGTCCAGAATCTCCAAAATTCATCACAATCGATTCAGCTGTTTAGGCGTGAAAGCGTACCAACACATTAACTTTCGTCTTTATAATATTAGGATTAACTCACTATCCCTTCTTGTAGATGGTTCCGTGGCTTAGTTGGTAGTAGCCTTGTCTTCGAAGCGAGGGGTCCCGGGTTCGATTCGCGGCCGGGGCACACTTTGTGTGAACATGAAGTTTGTTCTCGGGTCTTGGGTGTGTGTCTTGTGTTTCTGTGTTTGTCCATGCCATCTGCGACACAGGGAATCCTAGTGCAGAGGTATGAGTGTGTCAACGTTTGGTATTGGAGATCATCTGCGCTGTGAACTCTTTGGCACGTGAATGGCCGTGCACCCACGCCCTGGCGATGCCCTTGCTCTATCTGTGCTGCGTTGAGGCAGGTCCGGTGTTTTTTTTGTAGCAGTTAACTAGGGCTTGTTTCTTTTCTTTTCCTCTCGAATTCCTTTAGAAGGCATAGCTTCTGCTATGGGAAATGATAACTGACACTATACCACATAGAACTTTTTTGACACCCAGACAGATATAAATAAATAAATATTCATGGACATGGAGAGCCTGGCCTCACAGATCAGTTGGTAGCCTGCGCTGGAGGTCGTGAGTTCTATTCCCACCTATTTATACCTACAGAAGCATATGTGTAAGTTCGCCCGGAGAAGCACTGATACCACACCTGGAATCCACTGCCGAGCTGTGTCAGTGTGGGTGCCGGGGAAATTAACTTAGTTAAGTCTAAGAGTGACGTCGTATTGCTTTTTATGGGCGGCGGATACTATTTAACATCTGGTGGGCCGTCACCTACTTCCTCATCTTCCTCTCAGTTCGTTCATTCACTTAAGTCATATAAAATTACCTATAAGTTAGAAAACTTATTTACGTATAAAAAATTTAGCGGTACTCTCTACCTGTCAACGTAGTGACCAAAATCCAATACAGAAATGCACTTCCAGTTTTTCCTCAATTTCCGACTTTACCCGTCAATTTCCCAAATATTTCTTTTCTAAACAGGCAACTTTTGACGTTGAGAACGTTGGGTCAAATCCGGTAAAATAAGGCAGAGATGAACAATTAAACAAAAAACAAATAAATATACTTAAACACTTTCAACTTATATATTTTGCTATTATGGTTCACCCTATTAATATAAAAAAGAACATCCAAGTTGGTTTACAACTAGAAAATATAACGAGTACAATTTTTACAAAAAACAATATTATAACATACCTCTTAAGAATCTCCTTTGAAGTCAGTTATAAAGGTTGAATGAGTTTTTATAATGAGGTAAGAACATTTACAGAACTTGGAAGAATGAATGGAAATCCTTTATTGTAACCCATACAAAGAAATACAATACAATATTGTAGTATAATTTATAGAGACATGAACAATGACTTATCAATACGTTGCGATCTGTTTGAAATAATTTTCGGAATGAATAATAATAATAATAATAATAATTTATTTATTTGAACAAACAATTAAGTGCATGGCATCAATTTAATAATAATATAGTAACAATTTGAGTTCTTATACATTAGATAGTTATTTTATAATAATATGTACGAGCAAAATTGATGCAAAGATCACTATCCCCCACCCTAGGTTAAAACCTGTGTTGTGGGTAGATAGCCTCTCTCGTCAATAAATATTGATATATTTTGTTTCCTTTCCTTTTTTCCTGTAATTTTTCAATTATTTTCTTGTATTCAAACCTTGTCTTAACAATGCCGAATATAAAGAAGGAATAATCAACGAAATCGGTCGAAACATTCTCTAGTTTTAGCGAGACTAACGAACAACAACTGATTTATATATAGATAGATAGATAATACTTTATTGTACACCAGATGATAAGGTTAACAAAAACATTTAACATAAAAAAAAACAGTACAAAGGGCGGTCTTATCGCTAGTAAGCGATTTCTTCCAGACAACCAAATGGACAGGTTAGCATGGAAATTATATGGGGTATTCAAGTGTACCTACTGACAAATGAGAAATTTCATAGTTTAGATATTATATTATAATAATATGATAAAATACTTACTGTAATAATGAAAGAAAGAAAGAAATATTTTACTCTCGCAAACTGTATACAACAAATAACAATACATAAAAATTTAAATAATAATAAAATAAGACTTCAAAAAGAAAAAAAGTCCTGGCGGATCACCATTAAATCAAAAATCAAAAATAAAATATTTTTTCTCCAACAACCAACTTTTTCCTTATATTATTACTAATATCAATTTATATTCTCACGTTAATAATTCCCGGTAAAGTTTTTTCTACAGGTCAAATTATTAACAGATCGATATCTTGATAAAGCAATTGTGTTTGATGGAAAAAAACATGGAAAAAATCGTATTGTTCGTTTGTTAATTTGATTAGTTTTTAAAGCGGGAGCTTTTTATCGTATAGGAGTTCCGTAGATAATAATATTTTATGTTTATTTGGTTTGTTTGTTTTCTTGAAAAATATGATTGATGATTTGATCTATGATCTATGATGATTGAAAATAATATATGTATATAAATATGAATCCCTGTTCCCGTCATAACTTGAGAACGACTTATTCGATTCCATTCTATTTTTTATGTTTTCTAATACTTGTAGAAAGTTCGTACAGAAAGAAATTTACGCAAATTCAGAAAATTCTTGTAGTTTGTGATAAATCTTTTTCCAATCAAATTCAATAGTTTTATTTAAAACTATTCCATATAATTTCAATGTCGGTAGATAAGTCAAATTTTACACGCAAAAGTAAACATACACGTACTCGTACTACAGAATACAAAAAATCCTAAGGCACATTACATAAATATTTTTAGTTGGGGCTAGTTTAGTTTAAGGCTAGATGGCGCTGTGTGAAATGTCCATGAAGATTTTATTTATTTAATTGTTACAATAGTATTTAACCTTTTTTTAATTATACGAAAATATAATCACCTCCAACTCGATGTAATGGTAATGAGCTGATCTTGAAACGGCTGACCTGATTTTGATAAAACATGCCTAAGAACCATCGCTAGAAAACCTACCTTTAAATAAAAAAACGGCACCCAAATCGGTCTACCCGTTTAAGAATTACGGTGCCACAGACAGACACACAAACAAACAAACAGCGGTCAAACTTATAACACCCCCTTTTTATTTCAGGGGTATGTATTCATAAAAAAATTAAAAGATTGTGATGATCGTTGACTTATTTAGTACCTAAACTACTGTATTGCTAAGGATCCCCAAACCACAACCTTGAACTATTTGAACCTAGTCGGTTAACGATAAAGGTAACCAATTGTTGCTGGTGAATGACCTGGCAGAAATATTACCTAGCCATAGTTACCAACAGAGCAATTCATGTATAAATTATCAACAAAGTTGTCTGGCCGAATACATTGATCTGAATGGAATTGTCTGTAGAGCGTGGTGGCTCAGGGGCATGGACGCCGATACTCTCGATAATTGAGAGTGAATACCACGGGAGCCCAATCCGGATTGGTAGATGTCACATGTCTTCAAATTTATGGTTCTAAGACATGTCGGTTTCCTCACGATGATTTCCATCACCGTTTCGAGAACGTGGTATTGCGCACATAAATTTTTCAAGTGAAAAATCTCATTGGTGCACGTGTGGATTTGAACCAGCAACCTTCAGATTGAAAGTCCGCGACTATGCTCCTGGGCCACCACGCTCTCATCACATACCATTACTTAGCACATGTCATTACTAATATTAATAAAGTAGTTTACAATTCAAACCCAGAGCAAACGTTCGTATTTGTTATCATTTCCGATCCGGTTCCATCGTACTTAGCATGTTCCATCATCATCATCACTGTACGGTGATCATCACACCGTACGCAGTCCATTCGTTAGGAACGATGTCACAGAAAGATATAAATTACAAACTCATGACACCCCTTTTTTCTTTGGGGGTTAATAAAATGATGATGCTGATTAAATCGATGCCGTAACCACATTTTAATAACTCTTGCCTCTACAAATAAAGGTGGAAAACACTTCTCCGTGCAAACTGCGTGTGGTAAATTCAACAATACCTCCGTAGACCATAAAAGTACATTTTTAATTTGGTATAAAACCACGTAACAAAGAAATGATATAATGTTATGGCAAACGACGCACATTGAATATAAATGAGCACTTGTTTAAAATGTGTTGTTAGCTGTGCTTAAGAAAATATCATAGGGTTTTTTTTGTAAAGTCTAGTGATTTAGTCGTGTCCCCGAGCAAACAGGTCGTTTAAGCGTTATACAAGCGATATCTCCTTGTATTATAGAATATTGGCATTGTTAAATATCTGATATGTTACGTATTTTTGATTTTACAGCTTCAAATTCCACGATATTTATTTTGGTTTGGCTTCGTAAATATTTCTCTATTAATCCATATTTTTTTGTTATTCTCCATAGTTTTATTATAAACTAGGTGCGTCCCGCAGTGTTGCTCATACTTTAGTAGTACCTAAGGTTTACGGTCATCCTGTCACAATAATTGCAAAAAAAGTGTCTAAGTTAAGGACTTTTTGCCCGGTCAGGATTTGGATGGGCGGTCAAAGCACGGACGCTATATATTTTAAGTATGAGCTTCCGTGCTTTGGAGAGCTCGTGAAACTGATTGGTTTTGTATAAACTAGTCGATAAGCCATGTCAGAGGTATTTATGTGGCTTGAAACTTTGACATTAGAGCTGACCTGACTCACATGAAAAGAAAAAGTATAATAGTTATTTTCTTAAGTATACTATTTTGTATCTTTAAAACAGGTAAGAATATTTATTTTGCCCTGCCAACATTGGCATCTTAATTATTTCTTTCGCTTTAGGACTGAAAACTTAATTAAGTAGTCAATATCACGAGTTTCAGAATCTAAAGTAGAAGACATTTTATAAATAACTACCAATTTCTGAATGTCGTAATACCGAATCCAAATCCATTTTGCCATAAAAATCATTCTGAAAGGCAACAATAGCCGACCAATCGGTACTTTTGAACGAATGAATGAACGCACTGAACGACGACCGAACAAAACGCGGTATCTGTGGAATGCAGCCGACCGGGTTCGGAAATTTTAAAAAGATTTGCGCCATTTTAATTTAGGTGCCTTTGTGTCAACGGTTTTTTTATCAGATTGGGACACTTCGTTTGTAATCGTTTAAGCTCAAATGGGATGGACGTTCAAATAGAGTGTTTTTGTAAAAACAATCGCTAGCGTGAAATAGGTTTTATATGAAAAGTATTTTCTATTTGGTTTCGATATTGTCATACGCATCACTGTAGCGTGGCATAGCGTTGCATAGTTTTTAAAGTGTTTTGCTATAAAAAATTCGCAAAAACTAAACTTTGCTGCCGGTATTAATAATTTTTATTTTGTAGGATTTTTGACACATTACAGAAACTATGTATTCTACTATACTATTCTATTACAGAAACTATGTATGTAATTCTTAAAAAACTACTTAGAAACGTCACTTTTTTAAATAAATATGTACCTACAATATAATACATTTTATAATTAACATTTTGTCTTTAACATTTTGACAATTTATAAATCAATATTTTTGTACATTTCAAACAGCGCCATCTAGCCCCACACTAAGCCTGTACTATAGGATTTAGATAACTAAAAGTACTTATACAACATTTTTAGGTTTTCGTACCTCTAAAATAAAAAACGAAACCCTTATATTATCACTTCACTGTCCGTCTGTCTGTCAAGACCCGACCCGAAGTCAAGACGACTCTCGCAAGGAAATCAAAGCGGATTACCTACTTCCCGTTGAAGCACAAGAAATCACATGTAGCACAAGTTACTAAACAAATCCTAAAGCCCTAAATATGTAGCTACACAACAAAATAATAATACCTAAACAAATCTACAAGGTACACGTTTAATTGTTAAACCAACGTTTTTACTAGATTTTACGCCAGCTTGATTCAGCCTATTTTTAGGTATTTTTGGGGCCACAGATTCGGAAACAAAGCGTTTCCAAATCGCAGTGAAATCGCCCACTTTCGGAACAAGCGTGCTGGCATAATAGCTTTGATCGGTGGAACGGTAAAGCGCTAAACAGATACAGTTTAGCTTTGTTTATTTTGGCGGGAAATGTGGTTTTTGAGCACACTCGAAGGCACCTTTGATTAGAAGAAAATAGTGGCTTGTCAATGTCACTGTTTCAATCAGTATAACGTGTGAATTTTAATGATTTATTCGCACAAAAAGTGTTTTAACATGTGTTCATTAAAAAATACTTATAAAAAAATTACAGAAAAGTAATAAATTAACTTATTTCCATCCTTTTTTCCAACTATTTTTTAATTTTTAACTTTTTATTTTTAAATTTCCTGTGACGTTAGCAAGAATATTTTTTACACTTTGATGTAATGTGTAAGAATGTCAACAATTGGTGGACGGCTCCGTAGCTGTATTGGTACTAACAGTGCCTTCAAATCGAGGGGTCCTGAGTTCGATTCCCAGCCGGGTCATACTTTGTGTGATGACCATAATATTTGTTCTCGGGTGCGTGTTTGTATTTTTCTGTTAATTCGTGTTTAAAATATATATAAAAAATGGCAGGTATGATTTATTTTCACCCCCTATCCATTCACGGCCCACTTCATCCATTAGCACTCGTCTCAAAAATATAATAATAGACTGTTCGATCATTTAATTTGATTCATGCTGATGGAAAAATAATGGCCTTTATACGTTGGAGGCGTAATAAGAAATATTTTATTTATTTCGAGAATCAAATTACATCATCATACTGGAACGCAATAAATTTGTTCAATAAATGAACGAGTGAATGAATGAATGGTGTTTAACTGCGTTTAATGTCACGTCTGACGTTGATGTACTTTTATATAGTACCAAATAGGTATTTTTTTTTTTGGGGAGTCCAGTTTCTCGCGTCCGTAGGTGTGTACCCTTTGATTGATAATTGTTTTTCCCGATGACTTAGCCCGCATGCAATTTAACGTTTTGTTCTGCGGGGAACCCTTTTTTTATTAATTAAAAGTACCTTTACTCTTAAGTTACGATAGACAGACAGATGGACTACCAGACAGAAAAAAAACAATCATTTCTTTTTTTATTATAGCTACCGTAAATACTTTAAAATGCAGTAAGCTGTAATTTTAGAATTATCGGCAGATACTTCAATTCTATTTATTTTAATGATAATATAAAAATATTATAAAATAAAATTTTATTTTATTTATTCATCTCACAAAACGTCTGACTCAGCCAAACGTTCCATGACCTAGGTGCATGGTGCAGATTTGTCAAATATTATCCTAATGGTATCTGAGCAATGAATGCTGAGAAATTAGACTGCAGTCTCTTGGTTAACTATAGATATAAATATTCAACGATACCTATGAGAAACCAACTCACTCTCATTTTAAGACTCCTGAATTATACCGAACTTTAGAAAACCTAGTGCATCAAGTAATGATTGACCAGGTGTTGGGTAGTTTCGTCATATTGTATATCGCCTCTTTAGCTCAGTGGTAGAGCACTGGTCTCGTAAACCAGGGGTCGTGAGTTCAATCCTCACAGGAGGCAATATTTTGTGCCTCCATTTTTATTATGATATTTCCGTCACAAAAGGATTCATTAATCTAAGTGCTTGTGAAAGGATAAGGATAGGTAACTTAATAATGAGACAATTTTGTGTAGAAACTAATGATAGTAACCATTACCGACTTCAAGTTCAAGCCAAATTATAATTATTTTTATTTTTATTCAAGCAATATAATAAATTATTAATAATTCCATTATAATACATATTCATGGACATCTTTACATGGAACTATGGAAACAGGTAGAATGCTTAATTAATACTTTTTTTTTTAAATACATTACATATATAGAATGCATATTAACACCCAGACACAGAACAAACATTTATGTTTATCACACAAATACTAGCCCTGAGTAAGAATCGAATCTAAAACCTATAGCGCAGACGGCAGAATACAATTAGGAAAAAGTGTATACAATAATTGGATAAGGCTTGTCTACAGAAAAAAACTAGTTTTCTTAGAATTAAAACCAACGCAGTCATTTATAATTAACATTGTTTGTCTTTCTGTTTGTTACGGCTAATCTCCGAAACCGCTGGACCAATTTTGACGGGACTTCCACTGTCATAACACTGATGTTATAAGAAGTAAATTAGATAATTTATTTAATTTTAGAAAAAGAATTACGCAAACAAAACAACATGTTTATTGTAATACAATTATAAATGTCATAATAATTAAATTGAATATGTAAAATGTCAACTATAGCTGCTGTAAAGGGGCATTGTGAAATAATAATAATTAAATACTAGCTGCGCCCGTTCTGGCGTGATTGAGTAACAAACATGCATACTCACAAACTTTCGCGTTTATAGGGTCTAGTTGCTCGCGTCCGTAGGTGTGTACCCTTTGATTCCCTACACGTACCCCCTGGGTGGTGCAAAAGGAGCAACCAAAAGCAGCAGTAGAACTTGTGACAAGTTCGTCCGGAGAGGTACTGCAACCACATCTGGAATCTACCGCCAAGCAGTAGTCGTTGCATTACTGTGTTCCGGTGGAAGGGTGTGGTTGCCGGTGAAATCACATGCGTATGAGACGTATCATCCCCGTCTCGGGTGATGGACGCAGCAGAGTGAATGCGACTCAGTAAAGATTTGAATCTCATACTGAGTCGCAACCATTACTGTTGTCATGGGCGCGGGTCACCACTTACCATCAGGTGGGCCCTCAGCTCGTTCCGTCACTCATTCACATAAAAAAAAAAAAAATATTAGTAGGATTGTGATTATAAAATATGGTTCCCTTTACCCTTTGCGTAAGGAACTTCAAATAGGAAACCTATTAACTTCCTGTTAAACTGAGGAATCTAAGAAGCTCGGAAATTTCACTTAGATAAAGTAAGTCTATTAATATGGGCCATATTTCTTCTCAGAAGCAGACGGCAGTTTCAGATTAATGATAAGATATCACGGCGTGTTAGGGCGAAAAATCTTTTCGACTTTTTACGCTTTTGACTTCAGTACTTTTAGAAGACAGGGCTTTTAGAATACTGTTATAAGTTGGATGTTTATGTCTGTTTTGACGGCAGTAGAACTTGTGCCAGATTCGTCCGGAGAGGTACTGCCACCACACATGGAATCTACCGCTAAGCAGTAGTGCTCGCATTACTGTGTTCCGGTGGAAGGATGTGGGTGCCGGTGAAATCACATGCGCATGAGACGTATCACCCCGTCTCGGGTGATCGACGCAGCTGGATGAATGCGACTCAGTGTAAGATCCAAATCGTATACTGAGTCGTATTACTGTTGTCATGGTCGGGGGACACTATGGGCCCTCAGCTCGTTCCGTCACTAACTCACATAAAAAAAAACCATAGCTAGCTGTCTTGCCAAGTGACGGGTCTTGGGTTTGATTCCCGGTCTTGGTCAACATTCGCATGAGTATGACGTTTGTGACGTCTGATGAAACAAATAAACAAAAGTACTTATGATATTTCACAGCGCCATATCTCCCCAAACTAAGCAAAGCTTGTATATGTGAACTAGATTACTGATTATATATATAACGGAACTAGCTGACCTGGCCACGCGTTGCTGTGGCTAACGTTTTTGTCATACGATATTATAATTTGCAATAAATTAAAATTGCGACTATAATTTGAGATTTAAACTATCCTATCTCTCAAGTTGGATCGAACTGCACATGGTGTGCGAATTTTATTATAATCGGTTAAGTGGTTTAGGAGTCCATTGAGGACAAACATTGTGACACGAGATTTATATATATTAAGATATACTTAGTACTTTTTTTGGTATATACATATGTACACAGAATATAATTATCTATGTTTGTCACCCAATCGCTTGGCCAGCCTAGAAAGTAGAGCAATGCCATGCAAAATAGTCAGAGAAAACATCAATAAAACACAATATTGTCAACAGCAAAATTGCAAACATTTGACGGGAGTAAAGTCAATAAGCTTTCGCACAGTCAAACCGATTCACTCAATAAAATATGATAATATGAACATAACACAATATTCTTGTTTTGCTTATGCCGTCAGAGTAATGAGAACAATAAGCGAAATGAAGGTATGAACCAATAAGGCATGTAACTCGCGGATTTATCGATATAGCTGTTAACAATAATATCAAAATTAAAATAAAAATTTTTATTTCAATTGAGACAGTCTTGTCTCAATTGAACAAGTAATTAGACCGCAAAATCTTGCCATATATGTCTATATATGGCAAGATTTTGCGGTCTAATTACTAAGTGGCGATTGCTCGAACCCTATACGACCCTCCATGGGGAAAATTAATCAAGAAACCTTTATACAACCGTATAGCATACTTCGTACTCGCAGTATAATAAGGAAACCTTGTGGTTTTATAAAAAAATTATGGGGCCAATCTGAAAGCATAGGTATTCATTAAAACAAAAAAAAAAGAGTTTTGCAAATCCCTATATAAGTATTATACATGAAGGAGTGATGTCTGAACATACATAAAAAATATAAACCCCAGAATTGAGAACTATCACTAATTTTGAAGCCAGTTAAAAAGTTAGCAAAGGTTAAGAAAATGTCTCCATTAACGCTCTTAACGCAGTCCAAATTATCTTCGTCAAAATATTGCTAAAGATAATTTAGACTTTTTTTTATGTAATAGCGAGCGGACGAGCGTGCGGGCCACCTGATGGAAAGTGGTCACCGCCGCCCATGGACACCTGCAATACCAAGGGCAATGCAGATACGCTGTCGGCCTTAAAACCTAAACGCCGGGCTTACCTATATGTAGCTTTGACAGTCTAAATTCAAAGTCATAATACTATATTTCCATTGCATTCTTTAAAAAATACATGTAACGTTACTTTCTTTTAAAATAAATATGTACCTACGACTCTTAATTGAATACCTCTCTGTGATCTGCCTTTACAATTTCCGTCAGGGGGTGGGGCCGTAATAAAAATAAAAACAGTGAAGCGCGAGTCGAACATCATAGTTATTATTCCGTATAGTATTTTTAAAATGTTGATTACAACATAAACATCGGCAATTAATATTTTTTAATTTCTACAATATAAAACTACCGTTCACATAAAAATATTCCGTACCAGTATGTTCCCACTGCAGGGACACCAGCCTACTCTGGATAATTGAGAGTGAAAATATTAACGTTCCTTTTATCTCTCGACCGTTATAGTCATATATTTTTTTAATCCCCGACGAAAAAGAGGTGTGTTATAAGTGTAGTGTGTATTTGTGTATATGTGTATTTGTGCGTGTTGTAGCATCGTAGTTCCCAAGCTATGACCGATTTTTTTTTCTGTTTGGAAGCTGACGTGGTCGGGATGGCTCTTATTAATAATGTTTGAAGCTTTAATCAGGCGTTTAATGTTCGTTAGTACATTACCAGCACCCCAAATCGGGGATTTTTCCATTTTACTAAAATTAACTTGTAACATTATATTTGTAATTCAATATCATTCGCAGCAATTTCATAAGTTCCGTTTTTCCAATTTCTCGTGGCGAACACTGAAACTTTTACAAAAGAAAATTGTATTCCCGAGTCTCTGATAAAACGCGCTTCATAATACGACGATTACTGGTCCAGATGGGCTTCCCTTACTTTCAAAGTAAATATAAGTTTGGTGAACACCCCAAGTTCAAGCGATTTGGTTAACTTTTAATCATCATCTACTCGTACAGCGTCAGATAATGACCAGCTTTGTTATTTGACATTACGAAAGGAATTGCTGACCCGTCAGATGTTCCTTGTTACATGTGTGAATCAAAATTTGACATTTTGGCTGTAAAACTTCTGTAACACGATAATATGGTGGCAAGAATCTCATAGAAAAATGTACTTTAGTTTTTCCCGATTTCCAACTTGAGAGCATGGTGGCTCAGGGGTATAGACGCCGACTTTCAATCTGAAGGTTGCTGGTTCAAACCCACACGTGCACCAATGAGTTTTTTCACTTGAAAAATTTATGTGCGTTATACCACGTTCTCGAAACGGAGAAGGAAAACATCGTGAGGAAACCGGCATGTCTTAGAACCATCAATTCGAAGACATGTGACATCTACCAATCCGGATTGGGCTCCCGTGGTAGATCAAAGCCCATTCACTCTCAATTATCGAGAGTAGGCCGGTGTCCCTGCAGTGGGAACATTAGAGGCTGGTACGGCAACCCTTGAGGGGAAAAAACGTGAATATTAATTATTAAAAAAGTTTATCAATTAAACATTGGTCATTGGTCAGAATCGAACCGTAATCGAACCCAACAATAGATGAAACTAAAATGAGCGTTGAATTAATCCTGATTGTGAATTAATCTTTACCGTGAGGTGCTTTAAGACTTAATTTGAACCAGCAACCTTCAGATTGAAAATCGAAAATACTTTTGTCTATCACGCTCACTATGACTAATGCCATTATGAAAACCAACGTAAGGTGCAGATTCCACCAGAGCGGAGAGGAGAAATGCCCGTAGACGAGCGACGTAGCGGGCAGGTGACTTAATGTTTACCTCTAACCTTTAAGGTAATATCAATAAACTATTGTATCAATTTTGATAAAAATTCTAAGGGACTGATTTGAAAATATATCCTTCAAAACAGACTTCTTCGACATTTATCTAAAACAGTTGATAAATGTCGAAGAAATGTAACAAAAAACATAAAAAGTCGGTTGAAAATATCTCTTGTTCGTTCTGCCCCTCCACTTTGGTGGAAACTGGGCCTAATTCTGTCTGTGAACAGAAAGGAAGTGGTCTTGGCCCAGTTGGTGTCGAAATCGCCTTCAGCTAGTTAAAGTGAGCGGCCCAAGGATGCTAAAACCTTTGTGGGAATGCCACTAGGTTTTTGATTTACTCAACTCATCGATAAAAACAATGACTTCTTTATGTAACTGAACGACTGAAACTGACGGGACGGGCCGAGCTAAAAGCCCATCTATTAAGAGGTTATCTCCGCACATAATAACGGCAATACAGGTTCACTCTAACCGTAGTACTAAAAGATCCAAGTTGCACCCCGTTGCGCCCATCACCCGATACAGGGACGTTACGTCTCATGCGCATATGATTTCACCGGCACCCACACCCTTCCACCGGAACACAGCAATACTAGTGTATCACTGCTTGGCGGCAGATAACCAGATGTGGAGGCAGTCTCCGGGTGAACTTTGCACAAGTTCTACTGCTACTTTTTCATGCTCTTTTAGCACCACCCAATATGACTGTTTATTAAATTTCAGGTCCTGAATGCCCTCAGGTTTGTAACTAACGGTTGGTCAGTAACGTACCCAACGTTACTGACCAACCGTTAGTTATTATTATTGACCATTACAGTATCAACTGATAGAGTTATTGTCATTATAAATATATTTAATAGTAATATTACTTTAGCGAAATAAATCAGTACAATTCAAGCATTGAAAATGGACCCAAAACTAGGTATATCCTGTATCTACCCCCTACGAAATCGTGACTAGCTCATTGTGTGTTGTTTTTCTAGAAATCTTCATCTGGACTAATAGATTGAGAAAGAAAAAACAAAATTAACTTACTGTACAAACCACTAAGATATAAAATTCATGACTAGTATAAAAATAACAGAAAAGGGATATTTTTTCCAAATAAAGAAAACACAAACCAAAAATTTATACCGAAAGAAATAAAAAAATCCAAATAATAACGTAAAGAATTTTAAGTTAAAAGTAATCTAGAGTATTCTCTCAAGGTATACCGAAATATTGTCATTTTGTCACTGTTTTGATTTACTATTTTCGGAGATATATAATATTTCCTTCAGAAAACGAAAATAAATGGGCATAGGCTATTGGGAGTAGTAATTTATCAAATCCCTGTGACATTGAATAGGCTATCAGGGATTTTTATTGGGACCAATAAAATTGACGTTGGGGAAGTGACCTCCAGGCGAAACCATTGTTACCTAATAAATGTTGGTTTTGATTGCTTTGGTGGCAATCATATACGTCTGATTGAAATTTAACATACTTTTATCTATATCGCCATATATCCATTTGGATTTTCATTTCATGGACATAAGCAGCGTTCTAAAATGTGTTCTGAATGAATGGTGGTATCCAATTTTAGCCAATGCTTTCATCACTTACTGCTACAATACAAGCTGCTACAATAATTGTTATTTTAACGAAACTAATTGTCTATTGTGTCCTAAAGTGAATAAATTTGTGATGATGACTTATGTATGTATTCCGTGGAATTTTGTATGATTTTTTTTATTAGTTCCATAGAAAATGTAATATTAAATTCTGCCAAAGGACTTTGGAGTTAAAGGGGATTGAATGACAAGTTACACAGTTTTTATTTCAACCACTGTCTCAAACAGTGGTTGAAATAAAAAAAATCATGGACATTTATTTCATTTTATACCTGTAAACGTGTGTTTGTGTACAATATAGAATTACAGAATTACAGCGCAAACCCCAAAGTAATGGACACCAGATTACTGATAGAATACAGAATTTTAATGTTATAGTACTTTGGAAATACATAAATTACATAATAACGCCCAAAAACAGAACAAACATATAACACAAATGTTTGTCCTGGTTGGGAATAGAATACACAACCAACAGCATAGAAGGTAGAGCTACTACCAACTAAACTCTGAGGCCAGTTTAAATGTCGTTTACTCAGCCATAAGCTAGTTTTATCAATTTATTAAAGTGATTGCTTCTTCAAAGCATATTTATAGTTAATGTATAAAACCGTTACAGAAATCTAAATTGATTTCAGTTAAAAAAAATAAACTTAAAGGCGTCACTGGTAATGTCAGTTTCAGTGCCAAAGAGCGGAAGTAGGGAAAATATAATCACGGGATGATCTTTATCGGGGTAGGGATGAAATGGAGGGATTTCTACTAACTAGGTAATGAACATTTTGAAGGGTAAATTCTTCAAGGGGTTATTGAATTAAATCAAATGGCATTGACATGAAAGCGCTCAACATCTGATATCCCTCCTAATGTTAAGTGGCTAGCACCACCCATAACAAAAGCACAGATTAAAGTCCTCCCCGACCCAGGTATGAACTCATAGTTTCATCCTATAGTGTCCGTGACCTGAGACGGGCATGGACGTACCAACAGGTTGGTCCTCAACTCGTTCCAACACTTACTCGCATAAACATATAAATTATTTTTATATATTTTTACTACAATGATTTTTACTGTTTATTTTATAAATGTATTATTTTGTAGTGAAAAATGTATATAAAATGAGAATAAAAATAAATAATGTGAAATAATATTAATAATACAATCGGAGGCACGGAGCCCTTAGTGCGCAGTCAGAACCATATTTTTCATTCAATATAAATCGTCATTGGCATCAATCACAGAACATTTACATCTAAATGCCTGTAACTGAATGGAACTCTTTTCACCTGACCGTACATTTGTCATTGCTAAAAGCCTCGGGGATGATCTGTCTCCTTGATAAACGATGTCTAATGCCTTCTTCGGCAGTATTAAATGCTCTAAGTTGTATACTCCAACTTTGTGCCAAGAAATGTGACTTCGTGGCTATTTTTCAACCAAAAGTGGTTTTCAATTATGTTGTATACTTTTTAAGGTAACGTTAAAAGTAAACAAGTAAAAATTTAAATATAAAATCGACTTCAATAGTTTCAAAGTAGCAAAATACGAAATTTCGTTTGCTTGTATGACATATTTTTTCCAGTTATTTTGATTTAACAACCAAACTATTGAACCGATTTTGATAATAACTCTGTGGACCAATCTGACCATATCCTTTCAAATTAAAAAAGATTTTTTCAATGGCGGATGGCGGATTTTTTCAATTTTTTCCTCCTCCTTTTTTGAAGTAGGTTAAAAACGGAATCCTTATTGAATCATTTCATTGTCCGTATCTCGACACACTTACCATACAAGACATATATACCTGGCTGATTGTTACGATATAAGAGGTGACACGAGTAACTTTTTATGCTGTTACCATACCATAATCTTCATTAAATTTTTACTCAAAACACCTATGGATTTTCAAAATTGATATTTTTCGATTTCTATTAATACGGCAAAGAGACAACAAAAAATATTAAACGCATACAGCATAAAAGAGTCTAATTCTTTTTTTAATTCGGTTATTAATAACTGTATTATATTTGTTTCAGAATTGCGCCCAACGATTGTTCTAGAACGAGCCTCCTAATAAGGTACAAGTGATTAACTAAAACCCCGACCTGAGTTATTAATTACACACTCTATTTTATCCTAATTATCCAAGTTAAACTAATTTTTTTTATCTCCATTGTATTTTAAAAACTTCTTGGCAACGTCACTGTTTTAGCATTTCTCACGGCGACACCTAGCCCCAAACTAAGGATCACTTGTAGTACGAACATCAGATTACTGATAGAATAGTGTTGTATGGTATATCTATGTTCGACACACAAACGAACGTCATAGTAAGAAATTAAACCCACGACCAACAGCGTAGAAGGCAGAATTACTACGTACTGAGCCATATTACCAGCGAAAATTCTCAAAATTTCCAACACAAAGCAAACAAAAACAATTATCATCTAAAAGTTTAAATCAGCGAATATAAGTAGGTACTTTACCCATCAAAGCAAAAACTTATGTCCAGTCAAAAACTTCTAAGCCACTCTCAAGTCCCTAAAATAAAACAAGCAAAACAACACTCAAACAGATCTCATCTCCCAAGTTCCGTCAAAAAGACATATTTTAAAACGACACAATTACTGTTTTCTACGGATAAAGCAATTCTCTTTGACCACAGTTTTTAGGAAACAGCTATATCAAAAATGGCTGCTATTTTTAAATTTTCAATTCAATTTATTTATTTCAGACTCATGTCCATATTGATATATTATTTAACAGACTTCAAAAAAATTAGGAAGCTCTGAATTAGGCAGTATTTTTTAGTAGATCTTTGTTAGATTTTTTCGCCAATTATGGAGCATCTTGATATACAATTTTAGAGTGCGTGGAAAAGAGGTCTTTGTCTGTAGTGGGACAGTAAATACTGAGTAATTAGGCATCAGTACCAGCCTCTGATGTTCCCACTGCAGGGACACCGGCCTAATCTCGATAATTGAGAGTGAATAGGCTATGATCTACCACGGGAGCCCATTCCGGATTGGTAGATGTCACGTGGCTTCGAATTCATGGTTCTAAGACATGACGGTTTCCTCACGATGTTTTCATAAATACATAATCATAATCATAATCATTCATTTATTCACTGTAGGACACAATGGACACTTAGCTTCGTTAAACAACAGTTTTTGTAGCAGCTGTACATAAGCCTTGTCAAAATGAGAAAATTTCTCTTCATCTAAAAATAATCAAATTGTATCTATCTATCTAATAATTTGATTAATAATGAATAAATGAATACATACAAAATGCCGTCATTAATTTATATATTTCATAAAGTTATAATCTAGAAATGTATGATCAAGTGTCGTGAGAGACCTAGCAGTTCTGTATTACCTGTCTTGAGTAACACAATAGAAGTGTTTGCGATTTCGTCCGCCCATTGTGTCCTGAAATTGGATACAATTTATGAACTAAATGAAAAATGATTGTGGAAATTAATTAATTTATTTGAGTGACTTGAATCAATAAGTCGCGTTTGAAGTTTTAATAATAATTACCTGACCCCACACTTTACAAAGGAATAATGCATTAGCTAACACAGGCAAAGCATTTGCTTAACGTTTTCGCTCGCTAATCATAAATAAATAAATGTTCATTGACTTATTTCACACAGCGCCATCTAGCCCCAAAACTAAGCATAGCTTGTAATATGGGAACTATATAACTGATAGAATACATAATAGTGTTTTTTTTTTGTAAACACATACCTATAGTAATAGGTGTGTGAATATGACTCCGCCCCTTTTTGTCAAAATAAAACACATTTGTTCGCTTACAAAATTAAAAAAAAAATTATTGAAAGTATGCTCCATCTGCAGCTACAACCTTCGCCCATCGTTCAGGTAGTTTTCGTATTCCTTGCTGGAAGAAGTCCTGGTCTTTTGAGCTTATCCAGTTGTCAATCCAAATTTTGATACTTTCACATGAAGTAAACTTTTCTCCAGTAAGGTCTGTCTGCATCGTCCGGAATAGGTGGTAATCCGAAGGAGCTATGTCTGGTGAATATGGCGGGTGGGGTAACACTTCCCAGTCCTGTCCCTCTAAATATCTTTTTACGACTTCTGCGGTATGCGGTTTGGCATTGTCATGCTGAAGAACTAATTTTTATGTCTATTCACCCATTCTGGTCGTTTTTCTTCTATGGCTCGCTTCAAACGCATTAGTTGTCGTCGGTAAACTT
The DNA here is from genome assembly GCA_921293045.1 of Aplocera efformata. Taxonomy (NCBI): domain Eukaryota; kingdom Metazoa; phylum Arthropoda; class Insecta; order Lepidoptera; family Geometridae; genus Aplocera; species Aplocera efformata. The sequence goes on along the minus strand of OV121058.1, from coordinate 2,530,997 downwards.
CTCCATTAATAGTTTCAGAGGGTTTGAGCAACTCATAATATACAATACCTTTCTGATCCCACCAAATACAGAGCATGACCTTGGCACAGTGAATATTTATTTTTGGCTGTGATGGGCCTGGTTCGCCTGGTTTCACCCAAGCTTTTTTGCGTTTAGGATTTTCGTAGTGTATCCATTTTTCGTCTCCTGTGACTATCCGATGCAAAAATCCTTTTCTTTGCTGTCTTTGAAGCAGCATTTCACAAATGGTTTTCCGACGTTCCATGTCTCTTTCTTTTAAATCATGTGGAACCCAGTAACCGGCTTTTTGAATCATTCCCATCATTTGTAAACGCTTTGCAACAGTTGAACGATCAACATTTAATGCTGCAGCTAATTCTGATTGAGTTTGGCAAGAATCTTCCGCCAATAATGCTTCCAATTCAGCATCTTCAAATTTTTTTGGTGGTTTTCCATGTTCTTTATCCTCAGTACTAAAATCGTTATTTTGAAATCGTCGAAACCATTCCTTGCAAGTTGTATTAGACGGAGCATGCTCACCATAAATCTCCACAAGCAAACGATAAGTTTCCGCTGCAGTTTTCTTCGCAATAAAATAATGTAATAACACTTCCCGCAAATGACGTTTATTTGGAATAAAAACCGACATTTTCGAAAAGGTGAAAACAATTGTTGCTTACACTTCAACCAAATATCATAAAATGCGTTAGATAGCTGACATTCAGTACTATCGAATACAAGTATGGTCATTTATTAGTACACGTAAACAATACTAAAAACGACATCTGTTGAGAAAGGGCGGAGTCATATTCACACACCATACATAGTAACACAGATACAAAAAAAAACTTATGTTCCTACGACCTAAAAAAATCCGACTGCACAAAATTACATTTTAACATATAAGTTGTTTATATTTTTGTTAGTAATTTATATAACTCTTTACCTTGATACCAAACTTAAAAGGATAGAGGAAAAAATATTTTTTGAAGACATTATCAATAGGGTATAATGGCGCCAAAAATCAGCTTTTTCATTTAATTTTTTTTATAGCCAGTGTCACTCTCGCAATTAAAACGAATCTACCGACACCTCTCAAGCTTAAAACCATCAAGCCGTTTAAGCTACAGAGCGTGTCAAAAGAATATACATACATACACACTCGAAAAACATAACCCTCCTTCTGGGGCAGTCGGGGACATACAGCGAAACTTTTTCCCCTGAAAAATGCATGTGCATGTACCACAATTTCAAAATACAAACAGACAATAAAAAAACTCCATGCTTATCACACGTTTATCCCGGCCGGGACTTCGCTTCCAAGGCTACTAACAACTAAGCCACGGAACCGTCTAATGCGTCCATTATACTCAATATCAAAAATACATACAACAATACATACATACAAGCGAATATATTTTTCAAACGGCGATCAAAAAGTCAGAAAATATTTTTCCAAAGACGATTAAAAAGTCAGACTAAAGTCAGTTACACTTTCTCCGCTCAAAACTTCGCATAAAAATGATTGGCAGTAATGTAGTCTGATGGTAGAATCAGAACGGATTTGAGATGAGATTTATGCGCCCAATGTTTTATTTTCAATGCGACTATATAATGTTACGGGGACCTTGATGTTTTTTATGAATAAGTGATGCAACGATCTGAGGGCCCACCTGGTGGTAAGTGGCAACCCCCGCCCATGACAACAGTAATGCGACTCCATTTTGCTCACATAAATTAAACTACCCACAACTATTTCCAAGCTACAGCAGAAATAGCGTAAAAACACGAAAACGAAAAATCTGAAAAGCAAAAGCTTGGTCCCCGTTCACACTGCTCCCCAAATGGCACACTGGAATCGTACGTGCCCCGTGCTTTGACGACCTTTGAATTGGCTGAAACCCGCCATCGCCGATAGGCCGATAAAAATCTCGCGAATTACTTCATTAGAACCGTTTCAAACTGCGGCATGCAATTTGCATTGATAAACAAATTATCTCTGTACGTTCTATCCGAAGGTGTGGGAAAATGTAGGACGCGACTAAAAGTCGCTTGTTTTTTTTTATGCAATGAAAGTGACGGAACGAGCTGTCGGCTCAACTGATATTAAGTGGTCTCGTAGTATGAGAACACAAAAGTCGCATCGCATTGTCCATCACCCGCGTCGGGGATATGACGTCTCATGCGCCTGTGATTTCACCGGCACCCACACACTTGCACCGGAACACAGCAATGCGAGTGCACCGCTGCTTGGCGGCGGATTACCAGGTGTAAACTACTTCTCCGTGCGAAGTTTGCACCAGTTCTACTGTTACTTAAAACTAGTAGATTTGGAACCCAAATTAAATAATTGGTACGAAATCCAATCATTTCATAATTGGTCAGTTTCTTGTGTTGCTTTTATTGAAATGAATAAATGAATTTATTGAATGAAAAAAAAAAATTCAACCTTCATTTTTTTTCTACCCATTATTATTTTTAACCGTTCAACCCAAAACATATACATATTTAATCTCCATTCTACCCAATCCAAAAATCTGTGACTTAGATTTTGTATATTCTAAACAGTACAGACACAATCACATGTGAACTCTCGAATAGAAATCGCAAAGTCATGCGTTTATGGCAGCAACTGTATACATTGTAAGTCGCGCCTGAAACTTTTCAATGCTTACCGCGTCGGTTCAACAGGTGTTCTTAATTTGAAATCCAAATAAACGGGATGTACTGGCCATTAGGTGCAAAACGACCGGTCGTAACGGGACGACACCGTAAATTTCAAATTAGGAATCGGAATGGATAATCAGAGTTGCCATTATGAAAATGAAAATTATAGGGATATGTGGCAGTAAGGTTTTATTGCACGAGCTTCGGTATCGTCCCTTGTTTCAAATTAAATATTCATTTTATAATTTGCAGAACCTATGACGATGTTGCCATTAAAAATTGAATAACGTTTATGAAATTTAATTTTGTCTATTATTTTTTTTGTTTATCGTGAAGGTTGTATTCAAGCAAAGGGCCTGATCGTAAGTAGTACTGTAGTCTCGACTTCAAATACAAGGGGTATCACAAACACTATGCTAAATAATATATTAGCTGAAATGTAGTGCAACGAAGCTGTTTCTTCTTGAGGGTAGATACGAATTTGAGCGAGAATATCGTCCTAATTCCATGAACCTGGCACTTTTAGTCTACTTAGGACACAGGGTATTCTAGTGCCAGGGTTTTTGCCTGCCAAGGGTATGCGTGGTCGGAAAGTTTGGCCCCAAAGGCACGAGAGTTGCTCTTTTGACAGAGTCAGTCTCTATTTTTAAGGCGCCAGGGCGGGTTGAGTAGATGCCGTTACAAACAAAATATAGTCTCCTTCACAGCAAGAGCTAAAGTTGTGTAAGTTCCTGAGATTGAAATAAAGTAATCACTTAGTTTCTCACTTTCTACATCTCGACACTTAATAAAATAGAGATTAGTTTGTGCAGTATAAAGTACACACTAAACTTTATAACCACTAGTTTCTAGGTTCCTTATTCTTCATAGTTCCCCATGGATAGGATTTGTTCAAGCGCGAAGCAAAGATGGTTAATCAAAGACCAAGTGATTTACCTTTAGACATTTAAAAAAAAAATGGATGCGATTACTTTTTTACTTAAAGAATAAGCATATTAATATTTTAACTTGAGACATTAGAATAATTATATCCGAAGATGATAAAACTACCCATTAAATAGTAAGAATTCACTTATGAAGCATTATTTCGCAAAAAATACCTCTGTATCACCCTCTTATGGTCCCACTTCAGGGTCCTGATTTATCTATACACTCTTGATAAATCAGCGCAAATGGGATTCAGTGTACCACGGAAGCCAGATCCGGATTGCTCGATGTGAATTTCTTCGATTTAATTTCCTTCACCGTTTTGAGAACGTTGTATTTGCACATCAATTCTACATGCAAATTCGTTGGAGCGCCTCTGGATTTTAATCAGTGACCTTGAGATAAAAAGTCAGAGTACCACTGAGCCAGCACGCTCTCCTAAAATGGACCTTGATATTAAAATGAAGTTCACTTGAACATTTTCGTAGCAAAATTTCGAGAGTGGCGAAATGAGATAATGGCGTACGTAACAAAAATTAAAATACAAATTTCCATCCAATGTTAATTAAAATAATTTTACTGAATTACGGGCAACGTTAATTCCAAAAGTCTTTATTAAAAACCTTACGAAATCTTTCGCCCTTTTTACACCTCATCAAAGAAGGAATCGTAATCCTTTAGCGGGGTACCTATTTGGAAGAACAATGTGGGGTAGCCGGGGTAATTTAACAAAGTTTAATGAAAACATTTTGGCAGGGCTAAGGGTGCAAACAGGTGCAAAGAGAAATTGGACGGGTGGATATAATGCTTGATGTTCGGGGAACAGATGAGCTGGAATTGTTTTTATAATTAAGCTTTTTGTCTTAATTTCACAACGTTGTGACGATGCTGTTGATATATCATGTATTTCTAGCAGGTACATATTCACTCTTCTTTTATGTATTCAGAAGTTGTAATATAAAAACAAAAGAATTCCTCTCCTACTTAAGAGGATATAATTGTAGAGAGATGTAAAAGATGGAAGGATTGAAGAATGGAATGAAACGTTGTGCTGACCCCCTAGATTTCAGATGTGGTGACAGTATTTCTCCAGACAAACTTGGCACAAGTTCTACTGCTCCTTTTCGTTGTTCCTTTCGCTCCACCCGGGGGACACGTGTAGGGATTCTAAGGACCTACACACCTACGGACGCGGGCAACTTTTTCCCCCAAAATTGGTTGGTTTCTTATTGTTCGAAATAAAACCTTTAAAACTATAGTTTTACAGCAAAAATACCCAGAGTAATAGAGTTAGCTATACTACATTTTGCAGTACGAAACAAGTTTTATGTAAAACCAACATATAAAACTTTGAACCCATAAACATACAGACATGGTAAAACCATAATCCCCAAATAACACCATAAACGAGCACGACAGAATTTGTTTTACTGTATACCGGATCGTTCGCGAATCACAACATTATGACATAATGTATAACATATTATTTTATGTGACATAAAGGACGCTACATCCGAGATGTTGGTAATGCCTTTAGGAAACAGATACTTGTGTACTGTAGAACTAGGGTCGGAGCTGTTCGTATCGATTTTTGTATTTATCGATGCTGTGCATGGAATATATACCGCATACCGTACCAGCCTCTAATGTTCCCACTGCAGGGACACCGGCCTACTCTCGATAATTAAGAGTGAATGGGCTCTGATCTACCACGGGAGCCCAATCCGGATTGGTAGATGACACAAGTCGTCGAATTTTTGGTTCTAAGACATGCCGGTTTCCTCACGATGTTTTCCTTCACCGTTTCGAGAGCGTGGTAAAAAACGTATATTGTGTGATGAGCGTAAGTTTGCGCTCGGGTCTTGGGTGTTTGCCATGTGTTTCTCCATGCCACCTGTGTTTGCATTTGAACTGAGATCTTCCGTGTTTCAAACGACACGATAATATGTCGATTATACTGGTCGGTAAGCCATGTCAAAGGCTTTTAACTTGTAAACTACGACACTATTGTTGGCCTCTTACGCCTTAATTAATTAAAATAAGACTAGCGGTGCTCCGCGGTTTCACCCGCGTATAACTTAAATAAATTTAGGTATAGCCTTCCTAATAAATATGGGAATTACATACGAAAATAATTTTCGGACTTTTAGTTCCAGAGATTAGCTCGTTCAAACAAACAAACTCTTTAGCTTTATTATATTAGTATATAAGATTTATTATTATATATTATGAGTAAATATATCGACAGAGTATTTTTTTAAATTAATTTTCTGAAGTTTTTCTCAATCTTAGTGTTCATAAAATTAATTATCATTAAATTAATTGAGCGGATAAATACACGCAGTAGTACTTGTGCCAAGTTCGTCCAAAAAGATACTGCCTCCACCCCTGGTATCTACCGCCAAGCAGTACTATCATACTTTATTCGGGAAGGACCGAGGTGATATTGCAATTGTTATGGATGGAGGTAACCATTTAACCACAGGTTGGCCTTCAGGTCGTCCCGTCACTTTAATAAATTTAAAAAAATTGCACATCACCCCCCTTCCTTAAATATAGTAAACTGTAGCAACGAGTTTTTTTGTTACCGATATTTATCTTGATATTTGACACAAATACAATAATAAATCAAAAATCCTGGTAAACAGTTTTAAAAGTTATATATTAGCGATATCGATTTATTTATTTTATTTTATTTAATTATCGATAATCGGTTGTCAAGCACATCACTAGTGACTTGCATATTGGCCTGGGGTTATGCAGTAGACATCACTACGTATGCTGAGCTAGCCTTTGGAAATACCTCAGCAAATACTACGCGTAATTACGTACTGTGTAGTACATGCGCATGTAAGTAGGCATAGATATAACATACTACGGATTCAGACCTTAGTTTGTGAAAGTCTAGTTTGGAGTAGCAATAGAACTTATACCAAGACGGTTTTGTGGCTTAGTTGGTGGTAGCCCGGCTTTCGACTCGGGGGTCCCGGGTTCGATTTCGGGGACAAACTTCATGCTCACCATACTTTTTGTGGTGAGCATGAAGTTTGTGATCGGGTCTTGGGCATTTGTCTGGTTTGTGTATTTGTCCACCCTTTCGTGTGCCTAACTCTAGTGTCAGTTTTCAAGCCGTTCGAAGACCTCCAACAAGGCTTATTGACTAGTATAGCCGGGATATCTCAACGTGCCCTCCGATTGGAAATACTTAGTACAACACAGTGTGTCCTGGCTGAAAATCGAACTCAGGACCTTCGCTTCGAACGTAACTTCCATCTAAGCTACGGAGCCATCAATTTTAGATTTTAGTACAATATAATAATATTTTCTGCAAGAGATATTCAATTGAACCTTGAATTGAATGTGCAAACATTCAATAGAGTAGAGTAGAGTTAGAGTAAATGCAAATAGCGCTAAGAGGAAGCATTACATAGAATGGGTTCCTTAATGCAATTACAGAGTCGAGACCAATATTCTTGCAACGTTCCCGCGAACCTTCACTTTTACTTTGCAATGTTATTGGGATGTCGGTAGGCAGTTCTAGTTTTTGCGAGCGAAGCTGCGGGCAAAAAATTGTTTAATTCATATGTTCATCGCTAATTAAGCCGTTGTAGCGGCACGCTACAGAATATAGAGTAGTTGTTTTGCTGAATAGTAGAAACTGTAGCTGTTGGCGGCAGTCGTCTCCCTCCCAGCGATAGGTGAAGTTGTGTACCTACTATGTAACCTGTTCACGTGAATAAATATGGAGTCAGATATAAATGGAATTGGACTATCACTTCCTTCTACCGACCAACAACAATAAAACGCTACACTACTAAAGAATTGTTTGTAAACAAATTGTTATCTTCTCTGTTTTTGTTTTTCGTTCCTTTAGAACTGTGAACGACGCAACTGCCTAAAATTCACAAAAACAATTATATATATAAAATCAATTGCCGTGCGTTAGTTGCAAAATCAAAAATAGCGTAATTGATGTGGCTGATTTATATTTCATTTTCTTTTTGTAATTTTTTTTTTTTTAAACACTTATACCTCTGCACTAGACCCTGTGTCGCAGATGGCATGGACGAACACAGAAACACAAGACAAACACCCAAGAACAAACTTCATGCTCACCACACAAAGTGTGCCCCGGCCGGGAATCGAACCCGGGACCCCTCGCTTCGAAGGCAGGGCTACTACCAACTAAGCCACGGAGCCGTCAATTTTATATAGAGGAGAATTAGTATAATATTATAAAAAAGTTTTGGAAATTTTACGATAGAAGTCTGAAATTGGGTGATTTTTGTATTTCCACTTTTTCAAATATGTATAAAGACTGAATACAGATGTAATCAATTTCCCATTTCATTCTTGATTACCTACCAAAAGACAAGAAAACTTGTTAGCCAATCGAAAATTCTATTCGATGGATAAATGCGAAAAATTCATAAATAATTCAGACAGAACCTTTTTTGATTAGACAAAGGATTAATTCTATTATTTTTGAGTGCTTGACTTTTAAGGGTGAGAATACTTAGGTTTATTAAATGAATTCGTACCTAAAAGGATACGTATAAATGAATAAATATTTTATTTGGACAATAAAATATTTAATATCTTTATTAAGAATTTTCTTATGCTCAATCTGGGACAACGGGCGGTCTGGAAAAATCGCTTCCAATGATAACACTGGAAGCGATTTTTCCAGACAACAGACGACAGATTTTTGTGAGGCTGTATAGGATGGCGTACGTATGTTAGGTTTTGTGATATATTAAAAAAAGAAAAATAACTGAATATCATAGGATTTTACAAAATTAAAATATAAATATAAAAATAAACTACTTCCCAATACAAAATTACAAACAAAAATTTAACATTCATTGAAAAGGAAAATACAGTAAGTGAAACAGTGCATAATATTAAATTAAGGAAAGCTTAGAAAATAGCCACTTACCCTCCACTGGATTCATTGTATCGCAGGAGGGATACACACAATCACACAGCAAAAGTGCCCAAGAACCAATAACAAAGTTTATGCTCACCCCAGAAAGTAAGCCCCAGCAGCAAATCGCTTCGAAGGTAGAACTACTACACTACTGTTTTAATTTATCTTCATTATAAGGGAAAATGTAGGTATATCTTCTGTTATTTTGGTATATATATTTTAAAGATAATTGATTAACACAGTGCGAGCACTATTGCTTGGCGGCAGATTCCAGATGTGGTGGCGGTACCTCTCCGGACGAACTTGGCACAAGTTCTACTGCTACTTTTGGTTGCTCCTTTAGCACCACCCAGGGGGTACGTGTAGGGAATCAAAGGGTACACACCTACGGACGCGAGCAACTGGAACTTAAATATGAATTTCACAGTTCCTTATCTATTTGAGGAGTTTCTCAGAACTTGTGCAGTGAAACGTCATTACAAATGCATTTGGCGGTTCAGGGCTGTCACTTGGTGATGAATAAATATACGTTTTATTTATTTATTTGACTATACTTCAAAAAAAACAACATGTATGTACTTATGCTAATGCTAATTGCTAATTACCTGGCATTCGAAAATACAACGTAAGTTGTCAAACAAAAGAAAACAAAAAATGACGGTAGGTACGTACATAGTTTGAAAAAACATTACCTCCCGTGCTAGTTTGAACTGTGTTACGGCAAGGTAAGGATTCTCGCCCCATATAAATACGGGTCAATGTCGCATGTACATTTTAAAACAAATCATGCGTACTGAGTGCATCGATAATGTAAACAAGTTAACATAGTATATACTTGTAGAACAGACAAATCAAGACAAGTATAAAGTTATATATTTTGAATTAATCTTGATTTTTTTTTTGCTTCATCCATCGATAGACAAAGTAAATATTACTTTGTCTATCGATGGATGAAGCAAAAAAAAAATCAATCAAAATCAATCAATAAAGTTTTTGCATTAACAATATTGAGTTTCATGATTGTTTTTCTTTGATATGAGTTATTTTCCTACTTAGTTATTACTTACTTCCAACTTTGATACCTTTGTGATATATTAAAAAGAAAACAATTGTTATTAAGCATACAAACTTTTTATCTTATCTCAATAAAAAGATGAGTTGTTGTTTTTTTTTTAATTCATGTCTTTTCTCGTTAGAGGCGCTCATTATGTAACTTGCTTAGCTGTTTTTTATATATCATCAACTTGATGATCGCACGAAAGATGAAGAAGGTAGAAAAGACAGTGGGGCAAGATCAACGCATACTTCGCTTAGGTAGGTTTGTTGTGAGTAAAAGATTTATCAAAAAGGCCACCATTAACAATTTTATTATACGTCAAGAAACATACCGTTTCGGAAACAAAAGCCGATTTGCGCCCTATTAAGGTATTTTTAAAAAATCTATGGTTACTTCAAAACGTACGTTTTGATGTATTATATATAGTTAAACAATAGTTTCTACGTCATAGTTCCAGGCAGAGTATAGTCTGCGAGGTGGGGTGATGGACCCATGAAACTGCGTCGAAATATTGGGAATCAACAAAAGTCACAAATCATCGTATATATATGTCGGTGACTCGAATAATGTTCATAACCATGATAGATTTAAAAATTATATATTTTTGTTCATCAAAAAACTCACACAAAATCGGTTGGAAAAAATTATTTATATTTTCCGTAAGTTTTTAAGTAGGGTTCGCATACCTTGAGTTTGCCAACCCTACTACTCAATATCGTGTAACGTGAGAACCATTGCCACAGCCAGGTGTGCACATACGTCGTTATGAAACTGGATCGAGGCGGATCTTAAGATATCGAATGTGTGGTAAGTACATCGATATTCGAGTAGATCTTGCACATCACTATTTTGTGAGTATGTCTTGCAAGACTTGCTGAAGCGTATTTAATGCATACGTAATTTCACGCCTTTTTCCCCCGAGGGTTAGGCAGTGCCTTATTACCCATTTTTACCTTACGGCTCACATTTTCATGGGAACGTAGATGAAAAATTATAATAATGTTGCGAAATACCTTGACTGGAATAACAAGTCTATGCTGTGGGGTCGTAGGTTTGATTTTCACCTAGGACAAACATTTCTGTGTCAAAAATATTATATGTTTGTTCTGTGTATTTTTGTATGTATTTACAACAAAAAGAACTGTGTAAATATTATTCAATATTTTCTAGAGAATTGCTGATTTCAGAGCTAAACTTTCTTTATAAAGAGATGCTGAAAAACAGCGTGGCTGAGTCTTCAACCTTTTTACCACACCATAAATATACCCAAAATACTTACCTGGCCTATATTATCTTTATGTTTTCTAAATCTATGTCTATATTTTCTAAATAAACGCCTTATGTTTCATTAATTTAGATGGTACTGTGTGAAATGTTAATAAATGAACTGGCCTCATAGCTCAATTGGTAGTAGCTCTGCCTTCCGCGTTGTAGGTTCTGGGTTCGATTCCCACCCAGGACAAGCATTTGACTGCATTTTTAAAACAACATAAATGTTTGTGTTAATATGTATGTATTTACAAAAACTAAGTACTATATCTATTCTATCAGTTACAAGCTATGGTTAGCTATGGCGCCGTGTGAAATATGTAAATGTCAATAGGTAATCACCTTTAGAAGTATCTTCAAAGTAATATAAAATCGCATTAACCATTAACACAGTAGTTTTGATTAATTTAATTTAATTGATATTAATCATGAGACTTAGAGGACTTATTGCAATAATTCTCGCATGAAATTAATGAATCGTTTAGTAGGTAGGAGCTGGGTTAATAACTCATTCCATTACAAGTACAGTCAACGACAAAGTTAATAGGGAGATTACAAATTTTTTTTTATGCGAATGTGTGACGGAGCGAGCTGGGGGCCCAGCTGATGGTAAATGGTGACCCTCGCCCATGACAACAGTAATGCGCGCGACCTAGTACGAGATCCAAATCTTTACTGAGTCGCATTCATCCTGCTGCGTCCATCACGGACGGGGATGATACGTCTCATGGGCATGTGATTTCACCGGCAGCCACACCCTTCCACTGAATACAGTAATGCAACCACAACTGCTTGGCGGCAGATTCCAGATGTGGTGGCAGTACCTCTCCGGACGAACTTGGCACAAGTTCTACTGCTACTGGTTAAATACCAGCAGCTGCCTCTCGCAGAACATGTGTATGAACTTTTTTTTGGAATCCGTAGGCTGGCATTTTAGGCCGTTTCAATTTTTTTATGAACAGAATAAAATTTTTGGTATTATTTTTAAGAGTAGTTTAGAACAAAATTTATGGAGTACATAGTAAATAGCCCAGTATGTGTTAAAACATATTGTGGTGCTGATTGTACTCGCTCGGTAGCCGGACATGAATCAATTATGAATTGAGATCGAGTATCAAGCGCGATTGGAAATATGTAATCTGTCCAATTATCTTTAAAATATATTATATATACCAAAATAACGGAAGATATACTTACATCTTCCTTTATAATGAGGATAAATTAAAACGGTAGTGTAGTAGTTCTACCTTCGAAGCGATTTGCTGATGGGGCTTACTTTCTGGGGTGAGCATAAACTTTGTTATTGGTTCTTGGGCACTTTTGCTGTGTGATTGTGTGTATCCCTGCCACCTGCGATACAATGAATCCAGTGAAGGGTAAGTGGCTATTTTCTAAGCTTTCCTATATTTAATGTTATGCACTGTCTCACTTACTGTATTTTCCTTTTCAATGAATGTTAAATTTTTGTTTGTAATTTTGTATTGGGAAGTATTTTATTTTTACATATATATTTTAATTTTGTAAAATAATATTATGGTATTCAGTTGTTTTTCTTTTTTTAATATATCACAAAACCTAACATACGTACGCCATCCTATACAGCCTCACAAAAATCTGTCGTCTGTTGTCTGGAAAAATCGCTTCCAGTGTTATCATTGGAAGCGATTTTTTCAGACCGCCCGTTGTCCCAGATTGAGCATAAGAAAATTCTTAATAATTATACGTATCCTTTTAGGTACGAATTCATTTAATAAACCTGAGTATTCTCACCCTTAAAAGTCAAGCACTCAAAAATAATAGAATTAATCCTTTGTCTAATCAAAAAAGGTTCTGTCTGAATTATTGATGAATTTTTCGCATTTATCCATCGAATAGAATTTTCGATTGGCTAACAAGTTGTCTTGTCTTTTGGTAGGTAATCAAGAATGAAATGGGAAATTGATTACATCTGTATTCAGTCTTTATACATATTTGAAAAAGTGGAAATACAAAAATCTTGGAAGTATAATGTAACATAAAAAACGTTTGTATATATATATATTATATATCTTTTGGCATTTTGTTGTCGCAGATGGCTTCTGCGTCACAGGAAAACCTAGGTATGAGTGTGTAAACGTTCAAACGATCATAAACGTTCACGTTCAACGTTCATATATAAGACACTTGCTGACCCGGCCACGCGTTGCTGTGGCTAACGTTTTTGTCATACGATATTATAATTTGCAATAAAATAATATTGCGATCATAAATGGAGATGTGAGCTATCCTATCTTTCAAGTTGGATCAAACTGCACACGGTGTACAAATTTGATTAAAATCGGTTAAGTAGTTTAGAGTCCATCGCGGAAAGACATCGTGACACGTAATTTATACATATTAAGATTAACAAACATTAAAAAAAATCATAGACAAGCTACTGTTGTGTACAGGCTGTGGAATCACTGCACTCAGCATATGCTCTCAAGAAATTCACAGCGCTGATTTTCACATAGACTTGCCTGAAATCACGAACGCAGAATTGCGTACAAAGACAGAGCCAATATAAATTAAATACCTAAATAGTTACAATATTAAACTCTAAATATAAGCATAACATTATAACTTGGAGGTAGCACGAACCCTGCTACTAAGCAAGACACATTGTTATCATCTAAACGCAAGGAAGATATCCTTGCGGTTTTGTACTATCAATATCTCTTAACAATCCTTCGTAAATAGCTCTGAAAAGCCACTTACTCAGACATGATTAAATGCTTTCGTTTAGGAACCAGTCGCCACTCATACGTCCTCAACACACTCCAGAATTCCTGATCAAAGAATGGGATGGAACTTTCAAGTTGCTCTGCGCCATGGACAGATGAAAACGGTTACGCCACACACACGCCACTATTAACACTCTTGAGATTTTCTGTGTGAATGACGGAAGAAGCTGAGGGACCATTTCACCACCACAGGGGACGTGTAGGGATTCATAGGGTACTCACATACGGACGCAAACAACAGGGGTCCAGTTGCTCGAGGTTTCAAATTTGTAGTAGGGTATTTACATGTATACTTACAGAGCGCCACAACGGCGTCAATCAATTAGGAACCAACGCAAAATGACATCCGCCTACCCAGTGCTTACTAATATAGTGTTAGACGTGGTGGATAAATCAAACACGCAAATAAGTGATTTTACAGAAATAAGTGAGCCCTGTCGGCACTTACAACTACTTTTATAATATCTTTATAAGGAAGTACCTGACATGACAGTACTTGACAAACGGAATTGTTAAAACAGAAGTCGCAAGTGGCGCCACCCAGGCAAGCTTCCTACTAAACATTATTTAAAAACAGCCAGCTTCCGGTTCAGTTTAACGTCAAATCATGTAAATCATGTAAATCATTACAATATTAAAATGCGTCATAAATTTATTATATTAACAATGAATATGTGTGTGTATAATATAGACTTATATCTATATCTGCAAGTTTGACAGGGTGCGTTCGGTCACATCTTAGTGATAAGTGTTATAATACTTACAAAATCATCAAAAATCTAAACTTTTGAAAACTGAATAAAGTCGAAAGCACTGGTCCACTGACGATTTTACTCTACCTTTACATAATCAACTTCTCAAACATCGACTTCTTTGTAGTTTTCTCTCTTCTATGTCAACTTCTTGGAGTTAATTTTTTTTATACCGGAATATTTTAGTTCTCCGGCTGTTTATTTTAGTCTGTGACACGACCCTGCGAGATCACTCGTCCCTTTGAAGTGATAAATCTTTGAGATTCGCGATGGGAATTTCCTGTAGCGTTGATTCGAAATTGATTACTTACTGAATATCGTTTTTGAAACGTTCGTATTGATTTTGATATTCTGTTCACGGAAAATTGTAATCAGATTAAATTTATAAGCAGTCTAAAATTAAAACATGTTAAATTTTATTATTTTACAGAATTAATTACGATAATTTATAAAAATATAATACGTCGCCGTCATAAATATTAGGTTCAGTAACCAAAAGGTAAAACCACAAATACACACACACCCATCTCATACATAACATACACACAGACCCATACATAACAAACTCTCGCTTTTATACAATACTAGCGACCCGCCCCGGCTTCGCACGGTTAGTCTTTACTAACCGTGCGAAAAGCATCAGTGTCGTATCAGAAATTACCCGTGCGAAGCCGGGGTGACTTGCTAGTGTATTATACATATAAACCTTCCTCTTGAATCACTCTATCTATTAAAAAAACCGCATCAAAATCCGTTGCGTGGTTTTAAAGATTTAAGCATACATAGGGATATAGGGACAGAGAAAGCGACTTTGTTTTATATTATGTAGTGATTAGTGTGATATACCAAGATAGCGATTGCAGAAAGTCTATTGGATGTTTTATGGCAAATTGCATACGTCTTTATAACTCAAGCTTTCTGAAAATGCTACTAAGCTTCCGACCTTAAAGAGTTAAATCACATTTATTAAATAAATTATATATAGAAAGCGTAGTACTCATTAATTGACAAAATTAGTCAATTAATGGGCATGAAATTTGTTCTCGGGTCTTGGGTGTTAGTCTTGTGTTTCTGTGTTTGTCCATGCCATCTGTGACACAGGGAATCCTAGTGCAGAGGTATGAGTGTGTAAACGTTTATTTATTTTATTTACCTACTTCAATATTTATCTAAACTGTGCCTTAGCGTCATCTGTGAGTGTCCGCCATCTTGGTCACTTCCGGTCGGCACCGGAAGGAAGCGAGGCTGGGACATCTTACATAAATCAAATGTGTTAGCTGAGCCGAACTAGTATGTCTAAAGAGGTCACCAACGTCGGAATAGATTTTGTATACAAGGTGTTTCAAAAAGGTGTTCATACAAATAGGATTTTGAATCCTATGCCTGAAAATCAGAAACCAAATCAATTTTTTATTAATATAATAATTAAAACATATAATAATTTTTTGGGCAGCCCTAATGAGCGGTCACTGACCGCACTCAACATTCCGTACACTGCGGTTATCTACTTTATCCTCTACCTTTAATCCCTAATGCTTTTAGGGTTGAACCTCGTGAAGTTTACGTCAAAAATTGACTTGTGATAACTTGTGCCCTGAGACGGGGATGTTACCCCTTAATTTCACCGGCATCCCCACCCTTCCACCGGAACACAATGCGAATGTACCACAGCTTGGTGGCAGATTACCAGGTGTGAATGCAGGTCTGCTACTTTAATTTTTGCTTTACGCTACTTTTTGTTGCTCCTCTAGCTGGTGCACTTCCCCTAGGTGGTCCTAGGGGGACGTGTAGGGACTAGAGTTTTATCTACGGACGTTAACATCTGGACCTCCCATAACAATATATTTTTAAGGGGGGTCCAGATGTTCACGTTCTTTGAGCGGAAACCTGGAAAGATGTGCCTAGGTAAGATAAACTTACCAGCGGTCTAACGCTGTGTATTTACCTGATAGTACTGGCAAATGGCGAATGCAAACAGAAAGCAGCATTACCGGACTAATGTTTAACGCAAACACGCCAGTTATCAGACCTCTGTTAATAGGATCAGTCCATTCGCATCTGCTCCCGTGTTCATGTAGTACTTAGTGATCCTAGTACTAATGACAACACGAGCTTATAGGCAGCAAATAGAATGGTACATTTAACATAATTATACATTTAATAATATCCTTATACCAACAAGTTCAGTGCTGCAACATGCTGAGACTGAGACCTGTTTGTCTGCACCATGTACGGAATGTGTACTTACCATCTTATTTTCTTGTTTGTTTTAAATATTTTTCTTTTTGTAAGTATGTATAAGTTCTGTATTTTGTGTATTCAAATAAATGTCTTTTCTTTCTTTTCTTTTCTTATTTTTATTATTATTCGTGTTACAGAGATATTTACCATGATTTCTGAGTTTTGTTGACATCACGGTAAATATCTCGGTAACACGAATAATAATGTTCATAACCATGGTAGTTTTAAAATTTATATTATATAATTATTTTTTATTACAATATAATCTAATTATATATAAATCTTGTTGACTTCTTTACTGTACACTTCACTTTTTATATATATATATATTTTTCTTTTCTTTTTATATTATACCGTACCAGCCTCTAGTGTTCCTACTGCAGGGACACCGGCCTACTCTCGATAGTTGAGATTGAATGGGCTCTGATCTACCACGGGAGCCTAGTCCGGATTGGTAGATATCACATGTCGTCGAATTTATGGTTCTAACATGCCGGTTTCCTCACGATGTTTTCCGTAACCGTTTCGAGAACGTATGGCGCACATACATTTTTCAAGTGAAATAACTTATTGGTGTACGTTTGGGTTTGAACCAGCGCCTTTCAGATTGAAAGTTGGTGTCTATCACAAATGTTTATCCTAATTCGAATCGAACCTAGGCTAGATATTTATTGGATTTTTTTAGATAGCTAAAGTGAATGTCGCTACCTGATATTAAATGGTTACTGCCGCCTATAAACAACAGTAAAACTACTCCAGTGATCTTAGGTGGCTTGTTATGTAGATCTACAAACTGACAGAGCGGACTTGTTCAGCAAATCTAAACACATTGTCAATTACCGACTGATTCAGTTGAGAACAGTATACTGAGTGATTGTAGTTCCTGATGTGCAGACGATGCATAACTACCGGCATTCGCATTGATGACGTTTAGATTAAATACTCGTATCTTTACACAATAATATTACAAAGTGTAATATTCAATGGACGCAACGCGATGCATCAACTCATACTTCGGTATACGTGGACCTGAGTCTTAATGCTATTGACTGGCGCTAACCTAACCTAACTCAAAAATTCATCCAAATCATTAGAGCTGTTTCAGAGATACGAGAAATTAATAAATATAGCAAGAATAGCTCGTTTAAAGTAATAAGATAAAACGGATTTAACTTAAGCCAAAAATAATTACCAACTAGGCAAGGTATATATTTTAAATATTGAAATAATAACAAGACGTGAAAAATACGAATTAATATTATAAATGCGAATATGACTTTAATGGTTACGCTTTCAACCGGTCTTGAAATTCTATATACACGTTGTAATGTGTACAGAAAAGGATAAAGGGTAACTTTCATTGAAAAATTGATTTTAATTTAAAAATCTACATTAACCATGAACTCTAACTCAAACTCATTTATTCCTTTTGATCTCAAGTATCGTTTGGAACACGATTGAAAACGCACAAAGCTCGTAAATTTCATAAATGTTAAAACTGTGATCAATTGTCCGTCAGCAACGAAAGCCCACGCCAAACTATACACAATAGAATGGAATGAGCGGACATCGGTCACGTTCTAGATCTAAGATTGACCCATTAATATGCAAACTGCATTTGCACGCTGTGCCGCCTCTATCCATTGATAGTTCTATGGTTCTGTGACAGCTAATTATCAAGAATTCACCAAATTGGTTGATAAATAAAGAAATTAATGAACATACATAAAAAAATATAATCAGCAGAATTGATAACCTCCTGTTTGAAGTTGGTTAAAAATAAGTCATAGTGTATCTTCTTCCCCTCGGGTTGGTCGGTTAGGGTTGGAACAGACATGAACTTAACAAATAAGATAAGCTTAAACATGAAAACTGACTGTAATTTGACATATCTGTGTGCATGTAATGTGCCTGGGAGTTCCTGTGACACGTTATATGCTCACGAATATGTACATGCATGTGTAAAATTTGACGTGTCCAAATGATACTTGAGATCTAAAGGAATAAATGAGTTTGACTTTGACTTGTTAGCTTAATATTTTTATCTTCGAGAATATTTTCGTGTTAGGATCTTAAAATATATCTATGTTATTTTGATCAGCTGTTTATTAAACTAAAATAAATCTAAATAGATCTAAATAAAAACCGATCAAAACAAAACTATTCTGAATCACATACCTCATGCATGAGCAAGTGTCTGCCCTTGTCTGGCCGATGTCATCCAAGAGTCATTCCCATCAGCTGGAATGCAATGTGGTCGATTAAACATAAAAACCAACCATACAATCCACAAAACAAAACCCAATTTCCCTCACAACCCACATGTAGCTTAAGACGTTTACAGCCCGAGCAGTAAAGCAACTTCCAAAGAAATATAAACTATATTCCAGAAGCAAAAAGTCTAATTTAAAAAATTGCTCCCGGGTACAAAAGGGCATTATCCAATTCCTGCAGGCCTGCTTTCGCCCCATTGGAATTAATGTCCTACTCCGTGGAGGTAACGTCTATTTTAGAGGGATATAGAATTTTAGTTACGCCGTATACTGCACTGGCTGGTCGTCAATGGATTCTAAAATGTTGTTTCGGAAGGTCGTTTGTGCTGGAACTTTGGTATTGGAATTTGAGTTCGACTGCAAAGAGTTAAGATTGAGTTTGGGATGGAATGTTTTAAGGTCATGAGAGCGTCGACTTTACAATTTTAGTCCGGATGGTTTTATGCAGTTTTTATTGTGGTAGGGTCATAGGCCTTATTTATACGTAGAAGAATAACAGGAATTCGCTTTCGTCGATGAAAGATTTTCTAAGGATTCTGTTCTATTTGATAGAACAGACATACGAATTTTGTACTGAATCTTTGGCGTTGGCAATTTATTTTAGACTTTTCCTTGTCTAAGGTTTTACCTATTTCCGTATTTTCAATAACCTCGAAACTATACAATTGAATTTGTTGAAATAGCAGCAGTAGAATTTGCCCAAGGTTCGCCCTCAGAAGTACTGTCTCCACAACTGGTAATCTGCCGCCAAGAAGGGTGGACTCACATTGTTGTGTTCCGCTGGAAGGGTGCGGGTACCGGTGAAATCGCAGAGTCATGAGATGTAATATCCCAGTCTCGTAGCATCGCGTTGCGCTCGTCACCCGAGACGGGGATGTTACGTCTCATGCGCATGTATTTTCACCGGCACCCACACCCTTCCACCGGAACACAACAACGCGAGTGCACCAATGCTTGGCGGAGGATTACCAGTTGTGGTGGCAGTACTTCTCCGGACGAACTTGGCAATTTACCTACGGACATCTACAATATAGGAACTGGGCATAATTATAATATTGTAGAAAACGCTTGTCATCTTCCATGCCAGCTTCCATGTCACACGTCTCGCATCCGCGATCTGAAAGATGTATATTTATATCTTTCACGATGTTCTGTTTATTTCTGGAATTTTCCCACTTTCTTATACTTCATGTAAAATTCTACGTATTCGTGGCAGCACATAAAACATGGTACTACAATTCAACTAATAAGGTTGGGAAGAATCACACTCTGTCTTGTAACCGGCTTTTGGCCGGTTAAATTACAAGTTCCTTATTCGAGTAATATTATATATATTACATAATTAATATAATCTAATTATACTCTTATTATCTAGCCATATGATAGCTAATGACTAATATCTAAGGCACTTTTTGCATGTGTTATTTGTATGTTTCTAATTTGCACAAATACTTATCACTACAATGATTACTATACACTACTAAGGCGATCCAAAAGTGATGATAATGAATATTAAACACGGTTATTATAGTTAAAATAATATATTATTTCATCATTAATCTATCTTACAATCAATATATTTTAGTCCATCTTTTTCTAAACCCAGAGTTCCCTTTGAAAAGAAAAAAAACGTTTTTCTTGACCATACAAAAAAGCCCCAACAGCGTCCATCACTTCGCTATCTTCACTCAAATCCTGGTCCCAACGGAAGATCAGCGCTGGGTTACTGACCCAGCAAGTGCTGAGTTGGAGGCCATTTTGTGGCAGTTGTCATTCACGGAGTAACCTTTGTTGTCAAAAACCCTTTGTTATTGTTTCTATGATTATTGTTAATAACTTTATTTATATTATAAGTGTTTGCTTATTGGCACAAATAAATATATTTTTCTTTCTTTCTTTCTATTGGCTGCAAATTTCTTGCCTCATTTAGCTAGTTCATGTTCAAGGAATATATGCATAGTTCCATTTCCAGGGCAAAAGGTTCCTTGATGAATATCCATCCGGCTTTTTATCATCCGGCGTTTTGAACCGGCTACCTCTCCGCCCAAAGGTCGACGCGCCGCCGACCGTGAAGTGTTTTCTGTTCTCAGAAACTGCTCGCCATAAATAATACATACGTGAACACTGTTATGAGTTTTCCTTTATTTATATACGTTTCGTATTAACCGCCATTTTGAGCTTTATGAAGGTCCTTGAACACAAGAATCATAAACGAATGTTTACACACTCATAACGGCACTATGATTGCCTGTGCTGCAGGTGGCATGGACGCAGAAACACAAGACTAAACTATACGCTCATCACAAAGTTTGCCCTGGCTGAGAAGGGAACCGGGACCCCTCATGTGGCAGGGGTAACCAACTAAGCCAAGAGCTATCCTATATTTATGAAACACAAAAATTGTTTGTACCTGTATCCGTTGTAGACTTTGAAACCATCCTACCGATGTGCACCAAATTGCACCAATTGTTTCATTACAAAGGCAATGATGCCAAGATGGTTTTAGACCACTAAAACAATGCATTAGGCACAAAATGTATTTCTTTTTTTGCGTCGTAGCACTCGCCGGGTATTCGCTAATCCTAAATATTCAAGGGTTATTAAGTTTTACTTAATTTAAAACGCATCGCATTCGTATTAGAATGTATGGACGCGAATAAGATTTAATTTTTTTTTTTATTTGGACTTTCCATGTCACTCGCCCTTAGTTGGGTACTCTTCGAGTCCATACAGTCCCTTAGGTACTAAAGGAGCAACCTAAAGTAACAATAATAATATTTTTTATTTAAACCAATACGTACATTATAATGTGATGATGGCGCGCAGGGCCTGCACCAAGTTCTTGAATTACAATATATGACCAGAACTGAGATTTTTTGCGCATTAGAACTGAAGAAGAAGAATAGAAGTAGCAGTAGAACTTGATCTTCGTCCGGAGAAGTAATGCCACCACACCGGTAATTTGGCACCAAGCACTCGCATTCCTGTTTTCCTGTGAAAAGGCGTGGGTGCCGGTGAAATTTCAGGTTCATGAGAATTACATCTCCGTTTCAAAGTGATGGGTATAACATTATCCCCGTTCACCCGTAACTGTGAGTATTGACATAACCAAGTGTTCACTAATGATCCTACGGTGAAAATAAATGAGTAAGAGTATGAGTATGAGTATGAGTATTAATCCCGCACCCCGATGCTTAATTTATTCCAATTCCATCATGATCTTCAGTCTTCGATTTCAAAGGATAATGTATGGGGCCTCTTGAATTTTGCTCCAAAAGGCGCCATGATTATTTGGATACAATCAAATTAACATTGAATTCGCATTAAAATACAATTTCATCTACGCAATTACTCAATGCGGGTTCAGTCTGACAATGGCACAGTAAATTGCACACAGAGATGTTTTATTAATTACTAGCTGCGTCCTGCAATGTTGCCCGCAATTTTCCGAGATTATAAGCCTATGTGTTAATCCAGGATATAAGCTATCCTGGTACCAAATTTCATCCAAATCCGTTGAGCGTGAAGGTAATACAAACATACTTATACACATACATACAAACTTTCGCCTGTATAATATAAGTAAAAATAGCTGTAGCTTGATGGGATTTCCTCTCGGCTCTGGGCTGAATCTTCCATAGACTGACTGACGGCTCCGCAGCTTAGTTGTTAGAAGGGCCCCAGGTTCGATTCGCGGCTTGTAGTAAGGTGTAAACATTTTTTTTCTTATTCTGTAAATTCCTATGTAACTTTCATAGACGAAAACTATTTCTGGGTGGTCTCCATCCTCCCCCTCTTCATCCACCGTAAGGAAATCCTGTGCAAAATATTTTAAACCCACCAGCTTAGGGGGTACCTTGACTTGAGTTAGTTGTAAGAGTTTTTTTCTTATGTAGATATTTTTTTATTGATTTGATCGCTTCTGACGCCTCTATACTGCTAAAACGCAGCTAGCGCTTCTTCCGGCGATGAAAATTGTATTTTGCGTAGATTTTTTTACTTTAAGGAATAAAAACCAATCACACGGTGCCAAATCATGACTGTAAAGATGATCCAGGTAAAAAATCGGCCGACAATTGCCGAACAACAACAAACAAAAAGAAAAAAAAAACATACAGCTGAATTGAGAATCTCCTCCTTTTTTTGAATACGATCAAAATAATTTCATTAATATATGTAGATACTATTAACAATTAAAGCATTAACCCCAAAAAGTTCAAAATAGGGATGCTTGCAAAGGTGGAAGAAAGGCTTTGCCCGACAATGGTGAAATTGTGGCATATAAAAAAATTATATTAAGTGTATTTACTGTATAGAATCTATTTTGTCATGCGGGTACCGTAGCGTCGATATTGCATCCTTGACATTGTGAGACCAAACAAAGACATGCCTTGCCACGCGGAATTATACTCTTTCATCATAGACAGAGAGAGCATTTTTAAACGCTATAGTTATTACGAAGAGTGATTGTTTTTCTAATCTAATTAACAGACCTTAACCAAGAAATAAAATAGCAGTGAGCTAGTTATACTAATTGAATGAAATTCAACTATTACGTCGTATCACTGAGCGTGGTGGACCAGGGGTACTGACGCCGACTTTCAATGTGAAGGTCGCTGGTTCAAACCCACAAGTGCACTAATGAGTTTTTTTTGAAGCGAGGGGTCCTTGATTCTATTCTCGGCCGGGGCACACTTTGTGTGGTGTTTACATACGCCCGCCTTATCCTCCGAAAGGTAGGGCAGAACGGGTCAAACTTTTGTTAAACGTTTACACGTTCTTACCTCTGCACTAGAATTCCCTGTCGCAGATAGCGTGGACACAGAACCACAAGACAAACACCCAAGACCTGAGAACAAACTTTGTGCCACTATACAAAGTGTACCCCCGCCGGAAATCGAACCCGGAACCCCTCGCTTCGAAGGCAGTGTTACTACCACCAGTAACCCTGCCCTAGGGGTAGTAATACACTAAAAAGATAACAATAGCTTAAAACTATTGTTATCTTTTTGGTGAGCTATAATGTGTTATCTATCTATTTATCTAAGCGATGAACTTAGCGTTAGTTCTGGTACTAATAAAATATTTTTTTATTTCAGGTAACTTTCATGAACTTCGTCAACTAAAGTAAGTTCTTAAAAATACGACGCGGTGCAGTTGGAGCGAAATGAATAAATTTTTCTCGAGTTCAAAAAGTTTACACAAAGCTATAGCGCATTCTACGAAAGCTTGCAGAAAGCTTTCTTGAGTAAAATCAAAAGTCAAAAGTTAAAAATACTTTATTTCTATTGAATTCTATACAAATTACTTGGAAACAATGGTTTCTACCTATATCCATTATAGACTTTGAAACCATCCAACCGATTGCCCCAAACCGGTTTCATTAGAAAGATATATGCGAAGATGGTTTTAGACCACTAAAACAATGCATTAGGCACAAAATTTATTTTATTTTTTTAGCGTAGTAGCACACGCCGGGTTTCCGCTAGTAACACGTCAATACAGACATGCTACATTGCTACAAATTTAGCTACATAAAGCTTTGAAAAAAGATACGTACGATCGAGCACACACAGCTAATGAAATTGGCAATACAGGCAGTCCTCGACTTACGTCGTTTCGATTTACGTCGTTTCAAGTTACGTCGATCAATGTTTTGACACTATTCCTCAAGCATACGTCATTTGTTTCGATTTCCGGCATACGAGAATTCACTTGTCGCGATGCCAATGACATACGAAAAAATATCTCGACTTACGTCGTTTCGATTTACGTCGCGTATTTTGAGAACCTAACATGCCGTAAGTACGAGGACTGCCTGTATTACAGGTACCATTTGATCTTGAAATTTTAATCTGCTATATTAAATTTGAACTCTCCCATAGACACCATCCCCATCTATCAACGGATCCCGGAAACCAGTTATCGCGTCCCCACACCCGCTTCTTATCGTGAATTACAAGATACATTACGTTCGCGCATAAAGAAAATAATTTAGGCTGGAAATCTTCGTGTGGTCCGAGTATAAGCGGTAGCGATTTTGAAAACTCATGAGTAAATTATTGAATGACAATTGAATGATGATAATTCCAGAATTTTGTTCATGAATGATGTCAGTGTGTCGCAAATAATTTTGAATAATTGCAACTTTATAATATTATTGTAATGTTTACCCCTTCAGGAACAAATTTCGTTTTAGAACTTGAATGTCTAAATTATTGCTGTTGATTAAATTAATCGTAATAATACTGAAATTATTTATCGCAAAAATAATTACATTAAGATAAATACATCGTATTCCAGGATAAAACATTTTTTTTAAATGTTAAAAATGAGGACAATATTCTAATATATAAATTGTTTCTACCTATTTATAATATGTTATAGACTTGGAAACCATCCAACCGATTTGCCCCAAACGGTTTCATTAGAACGCAATGCAAAGATGGTTTTAGACCACTTAAACAATACATTAGGCACAAAATGTATTTCTTTGTTTAACTTAGTAGTGGTTTTAGCTGGTTTCTTATAAATTGAGGCAAAAACTGAAGGAACGCCATGGAAAAATTACGGAGCTACCGACAGCCAGTTAGGTGAGATGTGATCGAGCGGCATGACTGGCGGGACGCCACCCTCGCAAAGATCGGGCGGGGTCCGACTGTAACCGAATTAGGTTAATTGATTCACGTTTAGCGTCTTAACAAGTAGCTGATTTACAAATCAAACAAGAACCGAATTCAATACCTACATCCCATATGAATGAAACTCTTAGCCTAATTACTCGCCAAGCAACTGAACGATTGCTGAATGTGTGCAGGTGTTTTATGAAATCAGTTTTGCAATTTAGGATAGAAGTACCAGGTGTTTTAATTTCTACGTATTATTAAGGTTATTTTATTATACGCTTATTTTAGCTCATATGTTTATATGATTATTAGCTATGCCACGTTGTGTTACCGTGTTTTCTGGAATCAAAAGTAGTCTATGTTTAATTCTATAAGCTATCCTGGTTCCACATTTAACCCAAATTCGTTGAGAGGTTTGAGCGTGAAAGAGTTAAAAACATACACATAAAGATACACAGACACACACACAACATACAGAGTTAAAGTCAACATTTTATTATTTATAATTATGTATACCTTTACCTTTACATAGAGTGTGTAGATAATGTTATAAAAATTGCAGAACCTCAGAAAATCATGTTAACGATTGACCACACGAACATAAAAAATATAGGAGGTATTACGTAAGAATAAAACATAAATAGATAATAGTGTACAAACTCATGTAATGTAAATCCGTTATTGTTTGAACTTAACTCTGTTATTTTTAAGATGTAGATATCGTTAACTAATAAATAAATATATTTTAGGTAGCAAATTACGTTATACTAATTAATTGGATAGATTGTAGTAACATTTGATTACATTACGTTATTTTAATATTTTTTTTCATGACCTTTTGCGGATTCTTCTGCAGATAATATATTTTATTATAGCAAATTACCTATAAGCTCGTCGCTAGTTGTCGCGCCATCCCCTTTGTAGCTTCATCGCCACCGGAAAAGGAAATTATATTCATTTGTCTCGTGCCAACTCGGAAGTAACAGTTTTTTTTACTTGTTGCTATTTTGCCAAACATTTAGAGGACACAACACTTATTAATTAACAAAAGGTTTATCAAACATTCCATAAAAAAAATGATAAAGTCTGAAAAGTTTTTTATAAGTACCATTTGGCACGCAGATACAGAGAAAGAGAAAAAAGAGAAGACATGAGATATATTATAAAAATCAATTGCCGTTCGTTAGTCTCGCTAAAATTCGAAAACGGCTCAATCAATTTGGATGATTTCTATTATTTTGTTGTGTTTATACCTAATTGTAGGACAAAGCTTGTAAACAAATTCTTGTTAAATATTCACAGGTAAACTAGAAAATTGGAAAACATAACTGAAGAGAGAGAAACTCATTTTTCTATGGGTTTATTGCCACTACGTTGTTTGACGGAAAATCATCAGTCATCAATCATCAGTCGTGTCAGCTAGTCATCAATCAATTCCCCAGAATCCAGTAATGTCGTTTGTCTCGATCTTCTTTCGTATGAATAGTCCTGGCTGGAATCGAAGACACGACCCCTCGGCAAACCTTCGCTTCTTTCAAACCTCTATGCATATTACGTAAAACCGCGCTAGCAGAAGGTAGTTATTGATAACTACACTCTGATTTATAAATCTATTATTACTCTAATTGCTGGTTTACATTATTGTAATACAAGTCTAGATTACAATAGCCTATAAATAATATCTAGGCGTGTAGGCGTTAATGCGTTACACTGACCTGTTTACATTATATAGTATATTTCCATGTGAATATATATCCATACTATCAGTTTCCCCAAACGCATAGTTGTACTATCAGAACTACATAACTGATAAAAAGTCAAAAGTCAAACTCATTTATTCCTTTAGATCTCAAGTATCATTTGGACACGTCAAATTTTACACATGCATGTACACATATTCGTTAGCATATAACGTGTCACAGGAACTCCCCAGGCACATTACATGCACACAGATATGTCAAATTACAGTCAGTTTTCATGTTTAAGCTAATCTTATTTGTTAAGTTTACGTCTGTTCCAACCCTAACCGATACAATACTTATATAGCATTTTTTTTGTAAGTACATACATATAATAGACTAGCTGTGCCCCGCGGTTTCACCCGCGTTTTTTTCTTCAGACGATTTAACAATTATTTAGAACATAAAATCGGTTATTGTGATTAAACCATGATAGCTAGATATATGTTCTCTTACAAATATCAAATAGTCATCCATACGTCATTACATAGCTGTCATTATACGTCAATTTTGTTATTCCAAGTCTGATTCTTTTTTGTTATACCACGTTTTATAGTGACTGACGTTACATGTCAAGTCACACGGGAATGATGTCGAACGGGATAAAAAGTATCCTATGTCCTTCTCCTGGCTCTAAACTACCTCCCTGCCAATTTTCAGCTAAATCGGTTCAGACGTTCTTGAGTTATAAGTGAAGTAACTAACACGACTTTCTTTTATATTTATAGATATGAACACAAAGACACAGAACAAACATCTATGTTTGTCACAAAAATGCTTGTCCTGAGTCGAAGAATCGAACCCAAGCAGGCAGAGCTACAACCAACTAAACCGTGAGGCTAGTCAATCTCATAATAATTATGTAGTTAATGAACAATTTTAAAATATAAAGAGAAAAAATAGGATTCATTTATATTCTAGGACTAACCTGATAGGAATAAATATATTTATTTTTGACTAGCTGCGCCCCGCGGTTTCACCCGCATAGTTCCCGTTCCCGTGGAGAATACGGGGATGAATTGATTTTATTTTTTTCGTTGATTTTCCAATGTTTTAATAGTTATTCTGCTATTCGGGACGGAAACAAATCCAACAAATCAAAAACCATGGCAATCGGTCCAGCCGTTCTCGAGTTATAAGTGTTGTAACAAACACGACTTCTTTTATATATATAGATTTTATAGAAACCTCAAAAATTGTAGCCTATATGTTATTCTGATGTATAAGCTATATTGGGTAAAGTTTCATTCAAATCTATTCAGTAGTTTTTACGTGAAAGAGTAACAAACATCCATACATCCATACTTACAAACTTTCGCCTTTATAATAGTAGTAGGATTACACGAATTTTTATCATAATATTTGTTAGCAATATATACTATAAGTGCCTATTTTTGCTACACTTACTGTAGTTGTTAGTTTATAAATGGGTCTAGGCAGGGCACAGTTTAATTTATAGCTTAATTTTTTTATATTATAATCGTTATAATTCAATGTATAAAAAGTGAGAGGCTAGCAACCCACAACACAGGGAATCCTAGTGTGGGGGCTAGCAACCACCCATGACCACTTAAGTTATATTCTTTTTAATTACTACCATTAATTCACATAGTATAGTTACATAAAAAAAATTAACTGTGTATTTATGTTTATATGTATGTTTTTGTGTCAATAAAATGATTATTATTACCACGTAAGACAATAAGCAAAAAAATCTCGTATCCTGTGTTTCAAACCAGCGGCTCCCATATTGATTTGTATTCATACTACTTGGCCACGACACGATACCCGAAGGTCATGTCTCTCAGAGATCAAATCTTGGCACGATGTCAACCATTCAGCATCTCCGAAGTTCTTCTCAATGTACTGTTTACAAACAAGGCACGCCTACTCTACTCCAATATATTGATCATAATCAACCTCTTGTGTCAATTTATGTCAATAATGGTTCCGTAGCT
This sequence comes from Aplocera efformata, assembly GCA_921293045.1. Classification (NCBI taxonomy): domain Eukaryota; kingdom Metazoa; phylum Arthropoda; class Insecta; order Lepidoptera; family Geometridae; genus Aplocera; species Aplocera efformata. The sequence goes on along the minus strand of OV121058.1, from coordinate 2,501,796 downwards.
TAGTTGGTAGCCCTGCCTTCGAAGCGAGGGGTTCCGGGTTTGATTCCTGGCCGGTACATACTTTGTGCGGAGAGCATGAAAGTTGTTCTAAGCTCGGTGTTTGTCGTGTAAGTTAATATCTGCGACACATGGAATATTAGTACAGGGCTATGAGAACGTAAGCATGTAAAAAAATCAAGGCAAGACAATCTTTAGAACTGTTAAATTCTTATTGTAATGTTTCTTACCGTTGTAAATACTCACTTTTTTATATTAATATTTTCTTACGAGATCGCGCAGTCTTATTGCTAAGTTTAGCGCTCTTTCAAACTCTATCCGACCCTCCATGGGAGAAACAAGTAGGAAACCCCTAATGGAAGGAATACTTTCGCGAGCATAATACGGTATAGAATTATCTATTTTCTCAGCCGATTTGTAAAATCTTACTGATAAGACACAAACATTGTATAATAGAGTAAGTTAACAAACTATGATCCCTTTTACTATCTAAGTACTTTCTAAATTACATTTTCCTTATCAATTTGAGTGTATTTAGTAGATATTACAAAATATTTAGTTTGTCGTCAAGCAGAGCAATACTAGACCTAGGCATTCGACGTCTTTACTAACTAGGTATCCTGCTTCAAGAATTTGAATGGACCAGTTTGTGACAAGACTTTTGGGAGGTCAAGTTGTTCGCGTAGATGAAAAACCTTTAGAACCCCTACACGTACTACCTCGGTGTTGCCAAAGGAAAAACTAAAAGTAGCAGTAGAACTTGTGTCAAGTTCGTCCGGAGGAATTCTGGTAATCTGCCGCTAAGCAGTGATGATGATTCGATGGAAGGGTGTGGATGACGGGGTTACAAGTGCAAGTGACACCTCCGCTTTAGATGACAGGTGCAACGGGACTTTCGTCTTCTCATACTTCGGTCTGGAGTCTCAGTCCTATTGGTGTTATGGGCAAAGGTAACCACATAACATCAGGTGGGTCTTCAGCACGTCCCGTCACATCTATAATATGAAAAAGGCTCTCGTACTCAGCAAAATGATGTCCCTTTCTGTCTTACGCAATTTATATAACCTTGTCCTTGTCCCGCTGTGTCGAGAGGACAAGGTGACACAAGAAGTCGCGTCTGACAGCATCGGTGTAAACAGCGTAGAGAAACTATTTGGCAGAATGTCAACTCTTCCATTCACCGTCTCAATGAGAAGTTTATAAGCAAAACGCGTTGTTTGTAGTAAAAGTTTTATCGCCCGTGTTATTGGCATGTAACTGGAATGTATATCAGTAATATAATTTCAAAATACGAGTAAATGGGTTAATGGTTTTCTGATTTTACGTTTGTAATTTTATTTTCTCAAGGTCTAAGGACGAAAAACTTAGAGGAATGAAGATTTTCTTCAAATATCTACATAGTCTTCTATATAAAGTCTAAAGGTAGAATTTATTCTGGTAATTATAAAAAAAACTAGGGACCCGCCCCGGCTTCGCACGGTTCGTAAAGCATCATTGTCGTATCAGAAACTACCCGTGCGAAGTCGGGGTGACTTGCTATAGTGTATTATACATATAAACCTTCCTCTTGAATCACTCTATCTATTAAAAAAACCGTATCAAAATCCGTTGCTAAATAAGTTTTAAAGATTTAAGCATACATAGGGATATAGGGACAGAGAAAGCGACTTTGTTTTATACTATGTAGTGATATATGTTTTTAACGCTTAAATTTTTACTAGTTGTGTGACGAAGGTCATAATATAATTCCGTAGTACATCAAAATGATGTATTATGATCTATCTGGTAAGTTTTAGTCAGGATTAGCAATGTTAGTTAAGTCAATATCCCATGTTGGAAGGCCTACGGGCGGCGAAGACTCTGACACCAGAGATTGCCAATTCCATAAAACCTTTTGAAGCCAGAAAATACAGACGTCGTAGTTAGGGTTCCCCAAGGTACGAAAACCTAAGGTTGTTTACAATTGAAAGCATTAGACAATCCTTATTTATGTAAAAATCACTTTGTAGCCCACAGGTAGATGGTCACACAGACAATAGCGCTATAATTCGATCACAGTAATGTTTGTCAGTACATAGATGCATTATTTACTATGAACATTAGCTCAGAACTGTTGTGCTTCATCGTTAATGAAGGCTTACCCTGTCTTTGATGGTTGGCTAATGTTGATTTTGACCAGCTAATTAAATGGAGCGTGTCTTCGTGGCCCAGGGGCACAGACGTTGGCTTTCAATTTAAAGGATGCTGCTTCAAAAACATTTTTCACTTGAAAAAATTATACGCGCAATTCGTTGTCGAAACGGTGAAGGAAAACATCGTGCAAAACCGGCATGTTTTACAATCAAAAATACGAAAATCATTTAAATATATTTTGGTCATAAATAGTACTTTTATTAACATGAAATTCTTTTGATATATTATATTTCTATAAATAGTAAATTCTATGTATTGAAATCAATTTCAAATTTGATAAAATCTATCAAACTTAAATTTACTTGTGTAGGTATTTGTGAAAATGTCTATTATGGACAATAGTATGAAATAAAATGATTACCTATTATTATATAATAAAAACAACGATTCGGTAATCTAAGAAAAAAAAAACCGGTTTTTAAACCTTTTGTTATGATAAAGACGATTGGCTTCATATGAAATGAATATATATTATTGCAGTGTGGATATAGAAAGTAATTAAGCATTAATTAAAAAGACAATTTTATGATCCGTAAATCTGATGAAAAAATTATATCCAAACGGGTCTTGCTCAAAATTATCTGATTACGATCCTACTTGATTACTTTTATTAATTGGGTGAGTTTTAATTTTATTACTTTTACTCCTAGCAGTCTTATATTGTTTAAGTAGTAAGTATTGAATGTTATTTTTTTATATTTATATCCCGGTTTCTGTGTTATAATGGTAATAATAGTTAGTTAATATCAGACAAACCAAAACATCTGTATTAATTAAATAAAAATTAATAATTATAATAAATAGATTAGTCATTACAAAACCCCCTGGGCGGTACCAAAGGATTAAAAGAAGCAGTAGAGCTTGTACCAACTTCGTTCGGAGAAGTACTGCCTCCACATCTGGTAATCTGCCGCCAAGCAGTGCACTTGTATAGTTGTGTTCCGGGGGAAAGGTGTGGGTGCCGGTACAAGTGCATAAGACATAACGTCCCCGTCGCAGGTAAAAGGCGCAACGCGATGCGACTCGGGTCGGAGAACCTAGCTTAGCGATAGATGATCAGTCGTCTACAAGAAATTAAAAAGAAAATAATGTAATTGTTAACAAAACATATTTATTATAATATCATTCAATATCGCTACGCTATATCTCGGCGCGGACCACATGCCCTATTTGAGCGCTCTCAGCTAATTAAGTTATCTGTATAAATCGATTTGTATCATTAATGAATAATTGCCTTATGAATATTCATTATGCTAATGCCTATCTCTGATATTAACACGTTGACTGTCTATGAATTATATAGTTATATAATGCATTTTCAATCTGTCTGTGAGGTTTGTGGATTAATTGAAATGCATTTGCCAATGTTGATAGAATTATGCCTTTTGAGCTGATAGTGTTAATTAGAACGTTTATTTTATCGGGAAGAATGGGAATAAACCTTTTTATATTACTTTCCGAATTGATAATCATGTACTATACGTTTATATGTTTAGAAAAACCCCATAGTTATTTACACCGCCGACCAATCTTCCTTACATTAAAAACCTAAATCCAAAGGTTGCCTGGAAGAGATTGCTTCTTAGCGATAAGGCCGCCCATTGTACATTAACTTTGCTATTGTTAGTTTACTCTGTATTGTTCATAAGTTTAGTGTACATAAAGAATTTTTGTATTGTAAGTCTGTTAATCGTAGCTTATATAAGCAACACAACTTTTGATACGCAATTTTGCCAGTCCAAATCCAAGAATTTGATTGACATTTTATCATTATGTAAATAACTAAATTTCCTGTAACCCAGGCACTGCGGCATTCTTTATTGCCTAGGTAATAATACAATAGCGCTGTACAAAAGTTTCACAACGCCCTAATTAGCCTCATTTTTATATTTTAAGTAGCAGTAGAACTTGTGCCAAGTTCGTCCGGAGAGGTACTGCCACCAAATCTGGAATCTGCCGCTAAAAAGTAGTGGTTGCATTACTGTGTTCCGGTGGAAGGGTGTGGCTGGCGATAAAATCACATACGCATGAGACGTATCATCCCCGTCTCGAGTGATGGACGCAGCAGGATGAATGCGACTCAGTAAGGATTTGGATCTCATACTGAGTCGCACGCATTACTGTTGTCATGGGCGAGGGTCACCACTTACCATCAGGTGGGCCCTCAGCTCTTTCCGAAACCCAATCAAAAAAAAAAATTTTTTTTTTTTGCCTTTTGCTTTAATATGCGATCGAACTATTATATAGGAAATCTAATTTAGGCAGATTATATTATACCTCTACAACTATCTATATTTTTATATCTAGCCTTACTATAACCTCAATATTTTATAAAAATAAGTTTTTTCTATCGACAATACATATAAACTATAATACTTTTTGTATAAAATGCTTGAGTACACCTGCCTAACGAAAATGAAAATATTTCGCTGAAAGCATTCGCTCCAATTTCTTTTTTATTTCACGAGTGAAACAAAGAAATCTCTTTGTCTTAGGTTTAGTGTTTATAAAATCAAGTTGAACGCGCTAACTGTCTGAAGGTCAGCGTGTCTGGATGTCACTCGGAGATGTTTGGATCTCGATACAAAGAAGCTGGGAACGTATAAAACGTTATAATCTTATTATTTTGAACGAGCGATTCTTGTGTATTTATTTATTTCGCGTATCTCGGAAGGGGCTGTAACGATTTGTATAATATTTTGTGTTTTGATAGGGTTTTGCTGTATAAGTTTATCTATTTAATTGTATTTCTTGTAAAAACGCATATTATAAACGTTTACACACTCATACCTCTGCACTAGGATTCCCTGTGTCGCAGATGGCATGGACAAACACAGAAACAAGACAAACACCCAAGACCCGAGAACAAACATGCCCCGGCCGGGAATCGAACCCGGGACCCCTCGCTTCGAAGGCAGGGCTACTGCCAACTAAGCCACGGAGTTTTTATTATGAACCATGCTTTTTTTTTCTTTTTTCTGATATGTACAATATATATTTAGTTCCTAGGTTTTATTAAGTGCTTACTTATAATATTATTTAAGTTATGGAGTTGCAAGTAACTCAACTTGCTTTTTGATGCACCTCCTACCAGATTTTCACATTTTTAATTTCATTCCATCCAGGTTGCCTGGAAGAGATTGCTATTAGCGATAAGGCCGCCCATTGTAACCTCTTCTATTTTTGTGACTGTTTTGTTAATATTATTTTTTGACTTTGACTTTGACTTTGACTTTGACTTTGACTTTGACTTTGACTTTGACTTTGACTTTGACTTTGACTTTGACTTTGACTTTGACTTTGACTTTGACTTTGACTTTGACTTTGACTTTGACTTTGACTTTGACTTTGACTTTGACTTTGACTTTGACTTTGACTTTGACTTTGACTTTGACTTTGACTTTGACTTTGACTTTGACTTTGACTTTGACTTTGACTTTGACTTTGACTTTGACTTTGACTTTGACTTTGACTTTGACTTTGACTTTGACTTTATGTTTGTTTCTATCGAGGTGTACTATAAAGAGTATTCATTCATTCATTCAATCATTCATTCATTCATGCTGAAAATTTAATACAGCGCATTCTCGTCAATTTTTTTGGTACTTGATTGGTTGTACTGTTTCAGTTACCTAAAATACATTTTGTGTTTAAATAGGGTGTAAGTTTACCTATTGTATAAAATTGTATTTCACGTAAAAACACATATTTTACAAAAATAAAGTTTTATGTTTAGTTTGGGGTTAGATGGCAATGTAAAAGTTCAAGTATTAATTATTTATTCAATAATATAAATGAGTCTAGCGTATGTGACCCGTAAGAAATGTCTAGAATTTTGAAGAAACAACTAAATTTATGCAAATAAATCCTCTCGCTCTTGCGAGTATTTCTCCAAACTTTAGCGCGGCTCAGGGAGGCAATCCGCAGTAACTCGAGTTGGCTTCGTATCTCGAATTAAAATCGTTATAATGTTCAATGGTTGACAGTGTTTTTCAATCTGTGGGTCGCGAAGCCTTACTTGGGGGAAAAAGCAAAAAAAACTACAATAAAAACGCTATTTCAGCCAGCTCTGGATATCTTTGTGTCCTCACAGCTTCTTGCAGAGTGTAGGTCTTTACATAATGGTAGAAAATCATAAACATTTTCTTCAGTTACTAATTTTGTTTGTCTATGGTTCAAGGGAGTCGCCAGAATGTTTCTACCTGTAAAGGGGTCGCGTATTCATAGAGATTGAAAAACACTGGCCTATGATATGTATGGACATTACGTTCTTGGGTGTTGGTTTGGGTATATCCGTCCCAGCATTTAATACTTTATTTTAGTTTCATATAAAGGTTTGAACATTAAATTATCTTATGCATAGCATTTAAAAAACCACTAAGGTGTGCAAAAAACGTGTTATCACGAGTCTTGCTATTAAAAATAAATTAATATAACATGCCTATACATATTTATATACCTATTATGTATCATAATTAGTTAATTTGTACAAACATTCTTTTTAAAGCATTCAATTTGACATTTCTAGCCCACATTTATAAAGTTGTAATAAGCCTTCGACTTCGTACATTCTAGATCTGCCATATTTTCGTAGGCGAGTTTATTAGGGAATATGGGCCTTGGTATATGGCAACACTTTCTTGCAATATTAAGCAAAGAGTTCCTACAGCCGGTAGCGTATGTGCTTTCTAATAGTATACAGGGTGTTCCGATTTTTTAGTGTTGCCGTTTTACTCATAGTTCCCGTTATCTGTGTAAAAATGTAGATTATTAGTTTTTTGTATTCTGTCAATAAACTGGTTTTCATATCATAAGTTTAGTATGAGAGATAGGTACGGGAGTATTCAAAGGTTATATTAGGACGCGTGCAACTAGATTCTTGAAACAATCAGTAAAATTCTTATCTTACTTGTTAGTACTAACGTAATATTCCTGTCTCGGGTGACGGGCGCTACGAGGTACGACTTGGGTCTTCTGATACTTCGATCGGGGAGCACCTAAGTCGTATTGCTATTGTTATGGACGGAGGTAACCACTTAACATCAGGTACACATTTTTGTTACATTAAAGTCAGTCCGAGTCTAACCCGGCCTGTTGATTCAGTCTCGGGTCTTGGGTGATTGTCTTGTATTTCTGTTTGTCCATGCCATATGTGATACAGGGAATTGAGTATCCTAGTATGAGTGTTAGCCTTTTTTTTATTTAAGAAGAGTCGCCATACTATTGAAGTCAGATTATTTCGAAGGGCATGTAAAGATGACAGTCCCGGCTATTCTAGCCGATAAGCCATGTCAAAGGCCTTCAAGCGGCTTTTTATTTTAATGTCATTAAGTGACGGAACGAGCAGAGGGCCCACCTGGTGGTAAGTGGCCACCCCCGCCCATGACAACAGTAATGCAACTCAATATAAGATTTGGGTCTTACACTTGGGTCTTACGCTGCAGGATGAATGCGACTTGCATTCATCCTGCTGCGTCCATCATCCGAGAAAAAAAACACCACGTTTCCAATGAAAAGAAAAAGATTGAAGTAAAATTCCGGACTACATGTATAGTTCATTCAAATACAGTTGGTAGTTCCAAAACTATTTACCTAAGGCAGAGATGCTATGAAAAACAGATCTATTGAAAAAGTTTACCGTTCCGCTACACCCTGTATAAGTTCCAAGTTAGCAACACACATTAATCATTTCGCAAGTTCTAGATGTGAGTTCAAATGTTTTATGAACGAGATGTAAATATGTAGGATTTTGCTTTAAATTGAGGAATAATCTCGTTTTGATGAGAAATTATATTCAAGTCATTAACATTTCTAGCCCACCTTAATAAAGTTGTAATGCAGTAATGCTCGCATTACTGAATTCCGGTGGATGGGTGTGGGTGCTGGTAAAATTACGTATCATCCCCGTCTCGGGTGATGGACGCAGCAGGATGAATGCGACTCAGTGTATAATCCAAATCTTATACTATATCCAAATCATTACTGTTGTCATAGGCGGGGGTCGCCAATTACCACCATGTGGGCTCTCAGCTCGTTACGTCATTAAATCACATTACAAAACTTACTCATACGTTGTTCACAATTTAAAAAAAAAAAACAAAAATATCGACTTCCATCCTTTATTTACAATACCTTTACCATCTTATACAAAGGAAAATGTGAAAAAAAAATCAAATACCCAATTTCGTTTACATTTTTTTATGGATCCAATCAGAAATTATATTTTTTTTACCAACCGAACCGTTTAAATATAAAAATATTGACCTTTGAAAGTCATACATATGAGTATTTACTCATATGAGTATTTACAGTCTAAAAACTGTACAAATCTAAAGAACAAAAAACTATAGTCAACAATTTCGTTATAGTCAAACAACAAAAAACTATAGTCAACAATTTTGTCAACAAATTTTGGCAATAGTGTTCGAGTTTTAGAGGGAATAACCCGCTAACTATCAGCCAATAACAACGATTTAGTTCCAGGAATAGTTTACAGCTGCGAATTTTATTCCATACAATTTCACACTGAATTGCAGCTGTATTCTTGGCTAAGCGTAAATCTAACGGAGACTGAGGTGACCTGGTCAAACAAACAAACATACTACTGTACCGTACCAGCCTCTAATGTTCCCACTGCAGGGACACCGGCCTACTCTCGATAACTGAGAGTGAATGGGCTCTGATCTACCACGGGAGCCCAATCCGGATTGGTAGATGTCACATGTCGTCGAATTTTTGGTTCTAAGACATGCCGGTTTCCTCACGATGTTTTCCGTCACCGTTTCGAGAACGTGGTATTGGGCACATACATTTTTTCAAGTGAAAAAACTCATTGGTGCACGTGTGGGTTTGAACCAGCAACCTTGAGATTGAAAGTCGGCATCTATGCCCCTGGGCCACCACGCTCTCTCGTACTACTACATACCACCACGCTCTCAGGTATATTGAATTTGATTAAATTGATCAAACCGTAGGAGCGTGGCCCAGGGGCACCGACGCCGGCTTTCAATCTGAAGGTCGCTGGTTCAAACCCACATGTGCACCAATGAATGAATAACGGAAGCCACTTATTATACATGTGAACAATATCTCAAGGATAATCAAGCTTGGTCAAAATCTGTGTTAGCAATCGAGAGGCGCAAAGTTAATTAATTTTGACTGTTTATAATACTACAAATTTTTTTATAATTAATTTCAATTTCATAATTTTTTGTAATTTTATTTATAATTGACAAGACCCCTATACAGCTACGAAATTTTCTATTGTTATTTTTATTTGTAGTTTTTTATTCAATAACAAGGTAACACCGCTACATATTGTATTAAATTTTATTGTTAGTTATAAAATTGACAAGGCTTATGTACTGCCGCTAATTAATTGTGTATATGACGAAACCAAGAGTTCCTAAGTGTTCCTATGGCATATAAAGTATATGAATTTTTCACTTGAAAAATTTATGCGCTCAATGCCACGTTTTCGAAACGGTGAAGGAAAATATCGTGACAAAACTTATGACTTAGAACCAAAAAAATCGAAGACATTAGAGGCTGGTACTGTGGCGATGGCCGCCAAGCAGTGGCGCACTAGTGCTGTCAGTGGAAGGGTGTGGGTGACCGACCAACGCATCCCGAGAACAAACTTCATGCTCACCACAAAATTTTTAGATTCCTTTTTTCCACGGGAAATAGATGGTATATATAAAAAAAAATCAAAAGAGCCGCCAATCACGTGTTGCAATTAAAACGCCAAGTATCGATACCAGAAGTATATTTTTCAAAGTCGTGATACACGACGCTTCTAACTATCCATTAGTACTCATTACAATAAATGACAATGTATGTCTGTCACGCATCGGGCCAATGAACTACGGTAGGTACTTATTGACTAAGTACGGTAAGTACTTAGTGGTGGCCCAGGGGCATAGACGCCAACTTTCAATCTGAAGGTCGCTGGTTCAAACCCACACGTAACGAAATGGTTCTCATTCCTCAATCTATTTATAACTATGGCGCCACTCACTCAAACTATTTCTGAGTCAATCTATTTCATCAGTTCCGCTAATTCTATTAATAGTGTGGACAGACAAACTCATTTGGAGGTGGCTATGACTTATTATGTACTAGTACTAGACGCGCAATTCAGAACTGAGGATTTTCGCAAGAATTCGCTACTGGCAATGTGCAACTTATTCATGCAATGGTGATCTATAGTCAAATCAAGTGATAGTTTATGGTACTTTTCTATGTCTATATAGTCTATGGTAATTCAGATTCAATATTGTCACAGACTAATTTGTCAAAAAACCGCGTGAAACTGACTCAAACGACCAAAACGTGAGATACTACGAAAGATGATGCAAAAGAAAGAAAAAAAAAAGGCAATCCATTTTCAAAATTTAAAATTCGAACGCGCTCCTAAATATTTCACGACTTCAGCGTAAAATTCAAAACATCCAATCCACGAACCGCATGCGGCAAGGTCAGCTAGGGTTGTCACGCAATCCCCCAGAGTCCCTAATTGAAGGATGGCCCGTACAAGGTGACAATGATAATGGACTTCGGACAACCCTGGAATAATTATGTTCGACGTAGAGTTGGGTAACTTTAACCTATACCTATACATTTATTTACGAAAACTTTTAGTATCTTTTATATAACTCACTGTGTTACCTGGTATGTTCGTGAGTTATTTATGAATAGGATAAAAATTCGTGGTCATTTTGAGGAAGTCTGTTGTCAGTTTTGGCTTAAGTTTTTTTTTCTTCTTTTATGTAAAACAGTGACGAAATCAGCTGAAGGGTCGCCTCATGTTAAGTCGTTACCTCCGCTCATAACAACAGCAATACGACATAGGTCCTCCCGGACCGAAGTATGAGAAGACCCAATTCGCATACCATTGCGCCCGTCACCCGAGACGAGAATATTACGTCTCATGCGTATGTGATTTCACCGACACCCTCACCCTTCCACCGGAACACAGTAATGCGAGTGCACGACGTGGCGGTAGCTTACCAGGTGTGGAGGCAGTACTTCTCCGGGCTAACTTTGTACAAGTTTAACTGCTAGTTTTTGTTGCTTCTTTGTTTCCTTCCATTTTTGTCCTTCCTTCCCCGGGGTACATGTAGGGATTCGAAGGCAACTGGCCTCTCTGTATTTCTGCCACTCGGCACCTATCATCAGCAGATATCGTTGCTGCGTCCTAAAAAAAACAGTTAGTAATTTGTAACTTAATTAAATATCATAATCCGTATTAGAGGGCGTAACAGTCGTCTAACATTGGATTGTCCATTGTTAGACGAGTTAATGTTAAGTGGCGGGAGATTGTATCTTGATGTTTTCTTTCGCCAAAAGCTGAAAGCAACTGACAACTGACACATCACTACAACTGGCAGTACTCAAATACAATTTATATAAATCATTTTAATTTACAAATGTTCTCTTTTTATATAACACGTGTAAAAGATAACTATCCGTAACGCGCAACAAAAACGCGCATTATTTCCCGCCAATTCAAAAAGGTCAACGCACTGAGAAAATATCCGAAGCATTTCCGATGGTGATCTCGAACGTTCGCAACAAATTTGCATTCATATTCTAATGGGACAGAGTTGAATATTGTGGGGACTAAAACCAGTCTTGATCCTTGAACCGACAATCGCTCAACAATTTCGGATGTCAACAGTCGATCCGGTAAATGACTTTGGATTTGGAGGTCATATTTTAACGTGACCATACGTCTCACTTTCAGCGGGACAATCCCGCTGTTAGGCTTTCTGTCCGCTGTCTCAACGAGAGCAAAAATTGTGTGGATTGTAAAACCATTCTTGATCCTTGAACCGATAAAGGCTCAACAATTTCAGGTGTCAACAGTCGATCTGGTTAATGACTTTGGATTTAGAGGCCACATTCACATACGTCTCGCTTTCGGCGGGACAGTCTTGCTTTCAGGCTGTCTGTCCCGCTGTCCCCAGCGAGAGCAAAAATGCCCCACTTTTGGAAACAAACCAAACGATACTTTAATACTACCTTCATATTTATTGCATTCGAAACCTACTTTTAAATATTGCCGTCCACAATGTAATACTTTTAGATGAAGACAGCAATCTATCTCGATCTCGTCTCGCGCGATGTAATTGTTCGCTGTGTAAAGCGAAAGCGGCTAGTAGCATCCATCCTGCTCTCGCAAGTCGCTCATCTTGTTGATAACCCAAGGCATACTTTGTGTGAGCGTAAAGCTTGTTCGCAGGTCTTTGGTGTTTGCCTTGTGTCTTTGGTTGTCCATGTCGCCTGCGACACAGGGAATTCTAGTGCAGGGGTATGAGCGAAACCTTACGTTACGTTAATTAAAATACAGAAAGAAAGAAAGTAAAAAAAAAAACGCTTAGTGGTGAAACCAAAACATTATCAATGTGTGAGTAAGTTCCTTGTATTTACACCGACGCAATCAATCGTACGATGTGATGTTGCCAGATTGAAAAATTTTAGATTGGATGTAGGGCCTTGCTCGCCAAAGTTGCCCATTCATCCAAGTAACTCACTGTAATTCACTATCTTACTCACAAATACTAGGTTTCTAGTCTTAGGTAACAATAATTCTGATATCTAAATCATCTGAAAATACTATTACAGTAACAGTTAGCATTAAATGTTTGTATAAATACGAGTAGTATGAGTCAAAATTCTAGGGAATTTAAACCAACCTTTTTCATGTATAAATTGAAATGTATTTTTGAAAATGGAATGTGAAAAACTTATTGGCATTAAATTACAAATGGCGTCCTATAAAGCTGAGTCTACATTACACCTGGTGAAATTCGTTCACTTCATCTACATCTCTTTTAGTCTAAATAAAAAAATAAATGTACGTTTTCACTACTTTCTTTTATTTATTTACCTTGACCTCAAGGTATTTTTTTATATCACCAAATATAAAAATATCTAGAACCTACGCATTATCAAGTAAAAAAAAAAAATCAGTATCGGTCTACAATTGGCGAAGATATCGCGTAGCAAACAAACAAAAAAAACAGACAATGAGAACCTCCTCTTTTTTTCGACTCGCTTAAAAATTGCATGAAACTGAAAATAAATATGAAAATGGAAGATCACGTACATCCATTGTTTAATTATAACCACACGATCATCGATAAAAAATCCTATAAATTTGTAAAAGTCTTAAAAACACACATTATAACCATGATAAGATATTGCTAAGTTTGAGGTCTGCTCAGAGCTTCATCCGCTTTAACTAGTGCTCGCAAAAATACAGACATATCATTCATCAATGTCTTCGTTCGTTCACTATTATCGGCAAGTGTGAACCGGGCCTAATGGGTTAGCGTTCATTGCGCCGTGTATCATTGTTTTTGTGTGTAAAATATCGACGCATATTCTGTGAAAATTTATGTTTTGCTATGCTCTGTTTTGTAATGTTAAGGAACGCGCATTCATTACTTTGTTTAGATTGTGCATATGTGGAAATGTTTCTCAATAATATACTTCGTAAAGCTATCGGGCTTTTTGTATAAAATATTACAAGTGAATGTGAGGGATTTAAAAATCGAATTAACTGACTTCGATACTATCATTCCCTATTTTTCGGAATTACTGCATGAAATTTCAATTTTTTATTTTTTATTTTGATGATATCAAAATAAAAAAAAATATATCAAAACCTGTCCACGAAGTCATATGGTGTAACAAACATAAAACAAGAAACTATTCAGGAATAACAAAAAACCCGTCTACGTGAAAAACTCCAAATTATATTTAAATTTATAAGTAATATATATCTTTCAAAATATTTTGTTCTAAACTGTAATAAGTTCTTTTTAGGTTAGAATTAACCTTTGTTTGCATTCCACACATTCGTAATCCTTCCAAAATCAATTTAACCGTCATTTGGCTTGCCTACACTGCGTCATATCTCTGATTGGAGAACGCTAATACTATCTCCGTTCCCTGATTGAAATTTGAATTCAAATTACGAACTCGTTAGTCCTAATGGCAATGTTTGAGTGTCGATAATACTTCTAAAATTGATTATTCCATTTTCAAACGTGTCATATTTTAAATCTTTTCTAAAGGAACTGTTGACACTTGACAATGGCAAATGCATAGAAGTGCGACGCCAGAAGAAAGAAAAAAAAAACTGTTGACATTGCAGTGGCCATAACAATACTTAGTTATCTGTGGTAGCAATCGAGCGAACTTGTATTAAAAAAAAAAGGAATTATGTAGAAAAATCTTTATAATATGTTTATAGAATAAATTTGACATGATATGTTCGTAAGTCTTATAACTTATACCAAATACCATTTGCAAACAAACAAAACATTGCTAAATGAAATGAGCTGGTTAATTGGCACGGTTGATCCGCTTTGGAATTTATATAAGACTTGATATATTAATTTATAATTTGCTAATTGCTAATATATGCTAATTGATACAATAACAAAATATCATTTTATATATTGTATTTACAGCGGGCTCTGGGGGGTCTGTGAACTCCAGATTTTATTGGACGGCGGTCAACATCATAACATGAATAAATTTTGATGTGATGTTATTTTATTTGTAACTAGCTGTTTGCCGCGACTTGTTTTGACGTTTCCATGGCTTAGTTGGTAGTAGCCCTGCCTTCGAAGCGAGGGGTCCCGGGTACGATACCACATTTTGTGTGGTGAGCATGACGTTTCTTCCCGGGTCTTGGGTGTTTATCTTGTGTATCTGTATTTGTCCATGCCATCAGCGACACGGAATCCTAGTGCAGAGGTCCACGCATACCTCGCATACAGTAAAAGTTTTTTTCTTTTATCCACGTTTATTTCTTTTGAATGAAACTCGAATTCTTTTGTTTTTTAAATCCCAAGTCGTGTAGCGTTGTGCCCATCACGTTGAGACGGGATGTAACGTCTCATGCGCTCATAATTTCACCGGCACCCACATACTTCCACCGGACAATTTAACGTAATAGTCTGTTTTTTAACCTCCGATGAAAAAGAGTACACACTACAAACTTATAACATCACTCGTGGCATGGTTGTTCCATCGAATAAACCATTACTGATGCGGTTTTTTTCCCTTTGAAAGCTGACGTGATCGAGATGGTTCTTAGCTGTATTTTATGCAGATTTGTTCGTTATACTTACAAAAGGTCGGGGGTTTTTACATTTTCTTAAAATGAACTTGTAAATCTTGATCCGAACTTAGAACATTCATGTCGCCCACTTGACAAAGAAGATAAAAGTTCTAGAAGGAAACTGCACTCATCTGCTGTGCGGTAAGGTCGAGTATCCAACGACGGCACGTTTCTAGGTTACTTTCACTACGTAAGGCCAATGTCAGCTGTTACTGACATAACGTTACACAACTGATTAGCGCGCGAAACGTGTTCGCGTTCCTATCAGATTCTTATTTCAAATTCAAATGTGTTCAAAATGGCGGTTGTTTTCTTTATCGTTTCTAAACATAGAAAAAAGAAGTTTTAAATTTGGAACTAAGTAGACATTTTGTCTCTTAATTTTTTAAAGTTTATTTTATTTATTAATGAAAGAACATAGATAAAACAAAGGTAACGACTTAATTAATAGCATAAATGCAAAAGTTCTAGAAAAACATTAATTAATTAATACCTGGATACTTAAACGCCATTTTAATATTCAATTTAGTTTTTGAGGGACTGCAAAGTTTAAATGGTATTTTCAAACATCTTTTGATAAGACCGGGTAACCATGACAACCATAACGAAAACTGTACGTTTTCTATTACAATTCGCAATTTTCGGTCTGAACAATAAATTGTCGGAAGATGGTATGCAAAAATCTGAAATGATTTATGTTGATAGGTGGATTTAAAGAATCTAAAATGCCAAGTTCAATATTTTTATTCCTTATTGGTCCAAAAGAAATTTCATCAAATTCGGGTGAATAGTTTGGCTTTTAAATCCAAATAACTAGAAAAAATATGTATTGAAGTAAATTAAAATGCGTCCTTTGACTTTTTTCATCACCCATTGTAGAATAGATGATACCCATTGTAGAATAGATCCAATAATTTCAATATTTTTTTTTTAAATTTGACCTTCAAACCTTAAAGGAACACAGCAATGCGGGTGCACCACTTGGCGATAGATTACCAGGTGTGGAGGCAGTTCTCCGGGCGAACTTTACACTACTTTTTGTTGCTCCTTTAGCACCACCCAGGGGGTACGTGTAGGGACTCTAAGGGTACTCACCAAGTGGATTTTCTTTAGAATAATAAAATAAGTACGTTGTAAGTAACTTCTTTGTTATAGCCATCATGGTGATTTTTAATAACTCAACAACAACTAGTAATAATATATAACTCGCACTTCCTGGATGGAATAAGGTGAAAGTAGGGGGGGTAAAGAGGGGGAGCTGTAAAGCCTTATTTACAGCGTTAGGCTCTACAGCCCCATTGTTCAAAATTTTACGACATGCGCGGAGATATGTTTGGTAGCTAGAAGCGCCAAACCGACGCGTCATACTCGTATATAAAAATAGCTTTTGCCATCGACTTCGTCCGCGTAGATATTGTACTTATAACAATAGGTGATCTGTCAATAATTCCACCATACAATGTATTCGTGTAACTCTTACAGTTTATGCACCGCGGGCAAAAATATCTTTTTTTTTTTTTATTTGATTTGGTGACAGTACGAGCTTAGGGCCCACCTGATGGTAAGTGGTGACCCTCGCCCATGACAACAGTAATGCGCGCGACTCAGTATAAGATCCAAATCTTTACTGAGTCGATGACAGACTGAGACTGAGAGATAACAGATTTCCCGACTTACTTAACACTTATCATTATATTTTTACAAATTTATACAATATCTTTATGAATTATTATTATTGTGATTTCTGAATTTGTTCAGCTCGGCTCCTTGGAGTCGGTAATATCTGATGTGCACGGGCCTAAGCCAAGTGCACTCCAGTGGCTGCAGTAGGTGAGTTATGATCACTCAGTATGTCGGTGGAAAGATCTGACTGTAAAAACTTCCTAACGATCCTACAAGTGTTCAGGATAACAGCTTTTTGTAGAAGGGCAAAAGTGTGTTTGGGTAGGTCTAATAGGTTAAGAGACTGAAATAACTGAACTGGAATTATGCCTGTCGTAGAAAGGACGATTGGAACTATGGCCACCTTTTCTAACCGCCACATCCGCCTTATCTCATCTTTTAGGTCTATGTATTTAGAAAGCTTTTCCGCAATAGTGTTGTGTATGTTATGGGTGTTGGGTACAGCTATATCAATAATTAGTGCAGTCTTTTTTGCTTTGTCTATAAAGGTTAGATCGGGTCTGTTGAAGTGTACTGTCTTGTCGGTTAAGATGGCTCTGTCAAAGTAAAGCTTATACGAGGCATTTTCGAGTACCGTTTCAGGTTTATATTTATAATATGGTGTTGGTTTTGCCGATGAATCAATGAGTCCGTATTTCGCGGCTAATCTCTGGTGTATGATGTTAGCTACCTGGTCGTGCCTAAATTTATAATCAGTCTGTACTATGGCTCTGCATGCTCCTGTGATATGCTGGATGGTTTCCGATGCGCTATTACATCTGCGGCACAGGTCCGTTGGTAAATTACGCACTTTCATAATATACTTCTGGTAGTTACGGGTCTCAACCACTTGATCCTGAATCGCAATCATGAAACCTTCAGTCTCTGGGAAGAGTTCCCCTCGACTGAGCCATTCGTTCGACGCTAGTTTGTCGACGTTTGGCTGACTCAAGTCGTGGCGATGTCTTCCATGTAGTGACTTTCGTGTCCACTCAGCAATTAATGTCTGTCGGTCCGTCTGTTCTTCGTTTTTTTGTTTGTCGCTGTCATTCAAGTTAAGGGGTGTTAATTTCTTATCTAGTTGAACTATGTATTTGTGAAGTTTTGATGTTTGAGCCTTTGCCAGGAAGTATGTTCTCATTGTAGTTATTTGCCTGTTATGTAAGTTAAGTACATCTATTATACCCCTTCCTCCTTCTAGTCGCGGTAGAAGTTGCCTCTGTATCGCAGATCTAGGATGGTGCTTTCTATGTCTGGTCATGGTGACATTTATTAAACGTTGCAAGTTCTTAAGCTCACCTTTAGTCCAATTTATAGTACCAAAGGAGTAGGTCAGCACGGGAATGGCGTAAGAATTAATGGCCTTAATGGTATTTCTTGATTGGAGTTGTGTTCTTAAAATGGCATTGACTCTGCGCTTGAAGTTTTGGGTCAGCTGGGTTTTTACTTCCTTATGGTTTATTTGCCTTGATTGGAAATATCCTAAGTATTTATAAGCCTCATTTTCATCTAAGGGGTCAATGACCTCACCAGTTTGCATGTGGTATGTATGTTGGTAGATCTCACCTTGTTTTACTGAATTAATTTTACATTTATCTATACCAAATTGCATTGAAATATCTTGAGAAAAATTTTCTGTTACCGTTATTAATGATTCTAAATCAGCTTGAGTAGACGCATAGATTTTGATATCGTCCATGTATAGAAGGTGATTAATTTTACATAAAGGTTCGTCTGTCTGTATGTCATGTCCTGGTGTATCATCCAGTAAGTAACCTCCATTAGCAGAGTTCAGGCTATTGGATAGGGGGTTGAGAGCTAAGCAGAACCACAGAGGGCTCAGCGCGTCTCCTTGGAAAATACCCCTTTGTATGTTGATAGGTGTTGTTTCAATTACTCTACTGGTTGTTTGGGCAAAGAGTCTAGTCGTCCATTTAGTCATACACTCTTTTAGGAACAAAATTAATTGAGGGTGTACCTTGTAAATCTCTAAGGTATTAATTAGCCATGAGTGGGGTACAGAGTCATAGGCTTTTTTATAATCAATATAGACTGTATACAAGTCTTCTTTCCTACGTTGTACCTGTTTCAAAATAACTGAATCTATTATAAGCTGTTCTTTGCATCCTTGGCTAAACTTTCTACAGCCTTTCTGTTGCTCGGTAAGTATCTTTTGTGCGTCAGAGTGATTATAAATCAGTTGGGATAAGCAAGCTGTTATAATTTTATATAAGGTTTGAAGGCAAGTTATAGGTCTGTATTTTGCTGGGTTTGCCATGTCAGTCTTATCTTTAGGGATCATATGGGTTATACCATGTGTTAGATAATATGGCATGGAATCCGGGTGTTGTATAAAATTATTTATATGTTTATAGAGATATGGGTGGATATAAGTTAACTTTTTGTACCAAAAATTATGTATGTGATCTGATCCTGGGGCTTTCCAATTATGGGTTGATTTTAATACACTTTGGTACACCTCCACAGGTATGTTTTCATATTTCATTGGTTCCATATCCCAGTAGCGTGCCTGTTCCGTTCTGATCCATTCAGCATCTTCTTTATGTGTCACAGGGGCCTCCCATATATTTGCCCAAAATTGTCGCAGTTCAGTTGGGTCTGGTGCGGTTGTAGTCTCAGCGTTTGCTTGATTACTATTAGTTATTACTACTCAAATTGGACAAATTTTGGTAGAATTTCTTTTCATTGCATTTGAATTGAGTATTCTGTGACTTACGGTGAGTACATACTTTATAACGCCTCAAACGACAGCTAATGAGAGTGAGTTTTTGTTTTAATGTGTCTAAGAAATGTGAGAGATTTGTGTTTTCCTCTTCATGAAAGCTGTGTACTTTGTATTGGTCTAATATGCGATCCACTTGTACTATTAATGTCCTATTCCTATTTCCATTAATGAACTGTGTGAGCCTCCCTATCTTTTTACGTAAATCGTCTACTTTTCGCTCAAGGCGGATCTGCCATTTCGGTTTAAACTCGCTTCTGTTCCTCGTTTTTGGTTCTTCGGATGGTAGTTTTAGTTTTGAACCGTGAAGTTTAGCAGCTGTCCACGCTGCACTATAAATTGCTGTTTGCATCGTCTCAAAATTTGTGTCACTGTCAATACACGTAGGTAAGCTAATTTCATTGAGATAGTTAACAATTTTTCCAAGTTTTGCAGAAGACCTTTGTTTAGGTATGTAGGGTCTTTCTTCGGGGAGGGTATTTTTGAAATAATCCAGAGCATTAGCAAAACAACTGTCTATTTCTGGGTCCCTATCACACATGTGTGGTCTGTTGCTATCGTCTATAGTTTCAAGGTGGTCCGATATCCGCGGTACATCGTCTTCATTATTACTCGGCAATAAATCAAAGTTAGGATCGATAGCATTATCTACTTCTACATTTTGATCTGAAACTGTTTGTATACATAGTTCATCTGCTACTTCTTGCCTAATGGCGTTTAGTCTCTCATCAGAGACGTATTTGTTGGTTATGATTACTCTTCGCTGGTCTGCTATTCTTTGTTCACTCAAATGGGCAAGATGAGGGAAAACATTGACAAAGCTCTGATGTAAAGGCTTTCTATACGCAGTTTTATTGGTTTCTAGATGGGTAATTTTATAGTATGCCCTGATTATTGCCTCGTTGTGTGCTGTAGTCCAGCGCATTCGTTGTGTATGTGGTGTTTGTGTAGAGGTTAGCTCCATTTGGTGCTGGTTTGTTGTCAAGTGCGCCTCTACTTCGGTTCGAATTTGTTCGATACATGTTGGTGACAGTAAATTACTACGGATAATTGCCCTACGTTGGTCTCCTAGTCTTTGTTTACTAACTTGTACGTCGGGAAATTTATCCATAAATTTAGTATGCAGCTCTGTGAGGTAAGATCTTGTATCGTTTTCTAAGTTCGTTAGTATGTAGAAAGTGCGCAAGATAAAAATATTCATTTCTTTAGTCCACTTTATACGCGCACGTGTGTTAGCCTTAGTGGGTGCGGCGTCAGCGACTATTGTCGCCCGCACAACATCTTCGGCTATTGAAGGTGAAGAATTTCGCGAAGAAAGAGAAGATGGAGAATGTAAAGGGTTAAAGTTAAGATACGAGGGAGGAGAAGAAGGGATAGAAGAAAAAAGAGATTTAGGTGAGGATGTAGTTGATTGGGCTTCTTGGTCCACTTCAGCCCAATCTTTTCGGCTCGGGCTTCGTTCCTCAATTGGTGCCAGCCGTCTCAGTTCAGCGCCAGCTGCATTTGTGCTGCTGGTTACTCCTGTGCCGGTTCCAGATCTGCTCCGGTTTTTTCTCTGTGGTCGTAGATTATATCTTCTGTTGGGCTCACTTTGTTCGGGTTCCCCGGCGGAAGGCCACCCATTACCTTCGCCACCGATGGCTTGCATGCTGTGACGTCCAGCATCGGCTCCAGACGTGCCCCGGCGATCACCCCCGGGAAGCGACCATATACGTATATTCTTACTTGGCTCCATCATCTTGGGTTTGCCAGCGCCCTTTTTAGTCACTCGCTAGGTTATTTCATTGCGAGTGTCCGCCCCTCACGTGGCTTAGATGTTATGCACGGACGTAGGGTTGGGCTTTGAGGGGCTTATTATTATTATTATTACTCTGATGTATGATCTATATTATTGTAAAGTTTCATCAAAATCCATACTGTAGTTTTTGCGTGAAAGAGTTACAAAAATCCATACATCCATCACAATATTAACAGGTGTGGAGGCAGTTCTTCGAACGGGCTTGGCGCAAGTTCTACTGCTACTTTTATCTCTGGTTGGTCCTTGCGCACCAACCAGGGATCCACTCCATGTGTCCGGTATCCCTGCAGTGGGAACATTAGAGGCTGGTACGGGTTACGCGTGAGAGCGTGGTGGCCCAGGGGCATAGACGCCGACTTTCAATCCGAAGGTTGCTGGTTCAAACCCACACGTGCACCAATGAGTTTTTTCACTTGAAAAAATTTATGTGCGCAATACCACGTTCTCGAAACGGTGACGGACATCGTGAGGAAACCGGCATGTCTTAGAACCATAAATTCGACGACATGTGACGTTTACCAATCCGGATTGGGCTCCCGTGGTAGATCAGAGCCATTTACTCTCAATTATCAAGAGTAGGCCGGTGTCCCTGCAGTGGGAACATTAGAGGCACATTTTCTCGGTTTACACAACCGTAGTATGTTAAGAGTATACTTATAGCATTCGAGGAATTATATTATACTACTGGAAGGCTGATCTAGAATAGTAACCTCGGTGCCAACACCCCGTAGAGGAATTTATTTATTTTATTTACAGACCGCACGCTATTTTATTTACTCTTTATATTTGTAATGAAACCGCTATTCGGCCATTATCTGGGATAACGAAAGGACATATTCAGACCGCAGTGAAATAAGGTTATTGAAATAGAAAACAGTGGACTTATTGCTGATACTTGTCAGATTTATTCCATCAACCGATATTGTAAATACGAAAGTAGGTTTATTTTTTATATATACCACTAAACCGATTTAAAAAAATCTTTCACTAATGGAAAGCTATATTATCAGCGAGTAACATAGGCTATATTTTATCCCCGTATTCCCACGGGAACGGGAACTACGCGGTTAACCGTTGCGCGCAGCTATCCTAATCCTAACTTAATCCTATCCTACTAATATTATAAACGCGACAGTTTGTAAGTATGGATGGATGTTTGTTACTCAATCACGCCAGAACGGCTGAACGGACCTGGATGAAATTTGGCACAGAGATAGATTATAGTCTGGAATAGCACATAGGCTATTTATCCCGAAAAACTGTACGGTTCCTGTAGGAAGTCTGCGGGCGCATGGTATAATTAGGATTCCGAAAAGAAATAGGGATTCAGCCAATTTTAAAATTGTTTACATTTTTAAAAGTTACGTTTCTTAGTCTGAAGTGTTTAAGGAATTAAGTACAAAATCAAATTAAGAATGATTTACAACCGTCAGGTCTCCGCACAGAGCTCATAATAATGTGTTAATGTAAGGTAAAGCACGCTATTACAAGTGTTGCCCAATATAACGAACGCACGCGAACAAGCAAATCAAATCTATGTAAAGTTGATTGGCGTTAGACCTTTGCTTGACCTCAATTTTACCTAATGTTGATTGATGATGAGGTCGATGATGGGGCATGAAGGTCTAGAAGATACCTATTCTCCCTTGACCTAAAGAGGCTTAAGTTGTAGTTTTGTAATAAAGTTTACTATAAAATTGTACAGCTTTGCTATGTCTATGTAATGTGTTGATTTTATAATACTAAACTCGATGCCAAGTTACGGAGCACTAATTAAGACTTCTTCAGGATTACCTATTCACCACTCTGGATCTGTTGACTGTTACTCAAGGTCAAAAAACAGGAGCGAACAGCGAGGAGTCCCGGGTTCGATTCCTGGCAGGGGGACATAGTGTGGTGAGTATGAAGATTGGGGGTTTTGGGTGTTTGTCTTGTGTTTCTGTGTTTGTCCATGCCTTCTGCGACTAAGGGCATCCCAGTGCAGAGGTATGATTGTGTTTAAAAAAAAATTGAATTTGAAAAATAATGAATGCAAATTGTTCAACGAACACTTAAAATCTAGCTGTATTTGATCGCGCGCCTTCGCTATACGTGTACTAGAATAACAAACGTTAAGTTAACGCGAATGGCGGTAGGTTAACCAGAAGTTAGTCGGCTCGTAAATAATTGTAAATAGTTACACCTAAGTTTAGTTTTCAGGGAGTTCCAACAGTAATCGGGCTGTTAACTCGAACTGTTGTAATCGATGTCATGGGGTAACCGACCGCGGGAAACATCTTGTTTTTATTCATTAAGAATTTCTTACTCATTACACGGTCAAGCGTTCAAAGATCTGCAAATGTATTTTTTATAAGACTAAAATGACGGTCGAACTAACTTAAGTTAAGCCTTATGTTAAGTGGTTACTACCGCCTATAGACAATAGTCTCTGACTCCGGTCCTCTGAACGATACAACGGGGATGTACAATACCATCTCATGCGTTTGTAATTTCCGTATTCTGCTATTTTAATAGTTGATGGATTTAAAAATCGAATAAATAACCCCAGTATTTTAATCACTTATCTTACGCCATTAGGGGTAGTTTTTCACATTAATTCTTAAAATTTCTAAGGTTTCTTAAAATCTTCCAAAAATTATAAAAAATTCTGAATTGTGCTAGTAAGGTTACAAAGAAGTATATAAAACTATAATATTAATTTTTTTTTTGCTGTGATTTGTTTTATCTTGTGTTTATTCCATGATGTATAATTAATAATTATATAAATTTCATACAGCGCCAGCGGAAAAATGTACGGTTCCCGTAGGAAGTCCAACAGCGGGGCGCTACTAGTTTGTAAAAATGTTATATTTAATTCAGGTAGAACCAAAAATACAATAATATACAGTTATTATTGTATATATTTGGTGACAAACCTAAAACTAAAATCTTAAAAATATAATATAAGCACTAAAATATATTATTAAAAGGGGGACTCCTTTTAATAATATATTTTAGGCAAGGTAAATATAAAAATAATAAAATATATTTGTCCTGGGTGGGCACAGACGCCGACTTTCAATCAATCGAAGGTCGCTGGTTCAAACCCACACGTGCACCAATGAGTTTTTTCACTTGAAAAATGTATGTGCGCAATACCACGTTCTCGAAACGGTGACGGAAAACATCGTGAGGAAACCGGCATGTCTTAGAACCAAAAATCCGCCGACATGTGACATCTACCAATCCGGATCGGGCTCCGATCAGAGCCATTCACTCTCAATTATAGAGAGTAGGCCGGTGTCCCTGCAGTGGGAACATTAGAGGCTGGTACTTGGGAATCAAATCCGCAAGCTTCTAATATTTAAGCTGTGACGCCAAACGAATGCTTTAAAGTTATATTTATTTCACCTGCAGTTTAAACAGTAATTCCTAACAAAATGTGTTGCATAAATAGCGCTGCGTCGAAACTCGTCAACGATAACGTGGCAAGGTTCGCCATAGAGTAACAATAACAGTACATCATCTTGTTATTCATTTAAATACACTTTTCTTTACAAGATAATATATTCTTTATAAAATAAACAGAACAAATACATTGCATTTAAAAAAAACTATCTATAATATTGAGCAAAAATGAACAAAAATAAAAATCAAGTTTTGGTATGAGAGCCCCCTTAAATATTAATTTTATTTTGTTTTTTAGTATTTGTTGTTGTAGCGGCAACAGAAATACATCATCTGTGATAATTTTAACTCTCTAACTATCACGTTTCATGAGATACAGCCTGTTGACAGACAGACGGACAGCGGAGTCTTAGTAATAGGGTCCCGTTTTACCCTTTGGGTACGTCTCATGCACCTGCGAATTAACCGGCGACCACACCCTTCCACCGGAACACAGCAATACGAGTGCAGCACTGCTTGGCGGCAGATTACTAGGTGGAGGCAGTACTTCCCCGGTCGAACTTAGTACAAGTTCTATTGATACTTTTAGTTGGTCCATTGACACCACCTAAGTCCAACGTGACAATCCAATCAATAGTTTCTTTATACATAAATACACCTATAAAATGTTAGATATTTGTTTGGCAGCCCCAATATATTGCAGTTCCAATAATACTACATACATACGGCTCCTTGGCTTAGTTGGTATTAGTCCTTCGAAGCCAGCGGTCCCGGGTTCGATACCCGGCCGGGGCTCACTTTGTCTTGTGTTTCTGTGTTTCTCCATGCCATCTGGGACACAGGGAATCCTAGTGCAAAGGTATGAGTGAATACGTCACGAATCAACAACCTATTTGTTTTCTAGAAGGTTCTATTAACTAAGAAAATAAATCAACAAATTTGAACCTAGTTAGTCTTCTGTAAACGGTTGCTGTACAGTGGTTTTACGTGCGCAGTATATGAGTCGCGACATTTGTACTTTATTGCCGAGCGATAAGTCAACGGAAGCTGTTAATGCCCACAGCTTAACACTTACTTTTCTAGGACGTTCTGCGTTCAAATTGTGCATTGTTCCATATTTGAATAACGTATGTCTAGTCTGTGTCGAGGTCGTTTTAGAACTGTATTCATTTGTACTTTCACTGGTCTCGTATAGATATACTGTGACAAATAGGTATTTAATTGATTTTAAAATAAGAGGATTATGATTTACGAATTAAGGCGTTAATTTGCGAAAGTCCATATAAGATAATCTAACACGGGTAATTGGAACATCCCGGATAAACATGTATTAAATTAATAAATCAAAGCCAGATGGCCCGGCCGGGAATCGAACTCCCGGGTTTGTTCGGACCCGGACTTTGTGTGGTGAGCATGAACTTTGTTCTCGGGTCTTGAGTGGTTGTCTTGTGTTTCTGTGTTTGTCCATGCCATCTGCGACACAGGGAATCCTAGTGCAGAGGCATGAGTGCGTAAACGTTTAAAAATAGATTGTAACCATCACTTTTTACATATTAACACCCAGACACAGAACAAAATTTAAAAATTGTAATACCTAATACCTAATCAATTTCGATGGTATATTTATTTATTATTAATAATAAGTAATTATGTACTGTTTGTTTCCCAAACAAATAAAAATAAATTGAAAATTAGAACGTTACACTACATAACATTTGCTAATTACTAACCAGTCCGGTAAGTATAAGTCTTAATGCGTCGAATGTCATTAGTACATAAGTGTACTAAGAAGATTAAATCGAATGTAGATTGATCTTCTACTTAAGATATATTATTCCTTTTTCTAAAACACTCTCATTCTGAAAGCTTTCAGGTTTTTTCTAACTACCAGCACTGTTTCAGCGCTCAAACGTAATGCACTCATATTACCGTGTTCCGGTTTAGAAGCCGGTGTAATTACGGGCACATGAGTCTTCCATTTCTTGAGTCACCACTTTGGCTCGCTACTTGAGCTAAGTGCGAGTGAAATCCACGTAAGAGACTTACACGCTATGAAACGAACAAGGCATTAAAAACTCAGAATTTTTAATGCCATAGCTAGGTAATTGAAAGTAACAGGTCTGTAATGGCACGAAGAATAATAAGATTTAAGAAGTAAACTGAACAAAATTGTACAGAAATGTAATTACTAAGAACTAGAAATTGAAAATAAGAACAACAAAAAAAAAACAAGAATTGAAAAAAGAAAAAATTCCAAATTACATTTAAACTTATAAGTTGTATATGTTTTTGTAAGCTATCTATAAACCCTATATTTTGATACGCCACTCTATGAGAGACGAGAATTTTTTATTGAGTATATATTGTATTATGGCGACAAAAATCGGCCCTATTAATAATTTTGACTTGGCATATTAATATACCTCTCAACAACAAATACCTCTCAAGCTAATCTAATCAATCTAATCAATCTAACAAGCCAAGACTACAGAGCTAGCCAAAGAAATATACATACATACACTTGAAACATATAACCCTCCTTCTGCTACAAAGAAAATGCTTTCTAACTGTAATATCCTTTTTGGAAGTATAAGTTCACAAAGAAATTGATCAGACACATATTCTTCGTGTCATGGTTGAAAAAAAAAAAAATTAAATGAATAAATGTTTATTGCAACTTAAACTACTAAAAGTAATACAAAAAGAATATATTATCATCAGTACAAGTCCAAGTAGAGAGTTTTGTCAAAAAAAAAAATTAACAATGATTCCCACACTAGGCTAAGCCTGTATCGTGGGAACCAAGTTACGATTACCAGATTAATAATATTGTAATGACTCATACGCGAATCCTGAGATTGCAACATCCAGTCACCAAAAACTACTGCTGTATAACCTCAAATTTCCTCACATTCTCAGCATTGCGACATTTCGTTTCCCTCCAGATTCTTTCTAATAAATTGTCGATACGGGTACGGTCAAAGGCTAAATATATCCACTTTTATGATACTCGTAAACTCTCCCGAATGCTCCTTGAGTCTGTCGGATATTGAGTTTATTTGCGATGCACTGGACTCTTACTATTCGAATTGATTGAATCTTATTAAACTTTTAGTAGCAGTAGAACTTATACCAAGTTTGAAAAAGTACACACCAATCTGCTGCCAGCAGTGGTGATAAGTGTCGGTACTCAGGTACCAGTTATGAGACGTTACATCCACTAGTGGGAGTGCAACACGGCGCGACATGGGTTTTCTCATACTTAAGTGTAGGGGAGGGCGTTGGCGAAAATAGTTGTCAGCTAGGTCCGCCAATTGATTCAAATATTCATGTTAATATACTACGTCTTAACGCCTAATCGACTGAATGGATTTGGATAAAATTTGTTATGTTATTAGTCATAGCCAGGATTAACATGGGGTGCCTTTTTTATGTGAATTTGTGACGGAACAAGCTTAGGGCCCACCTGATGGTAAGTGGTGACCCTCGCCCATGACAACAGTAATGTGTGCGACTCAGTATGAGATCCAAATCTTTACCGAGTCGCATTCATCCTGCTGCGTCCGTCACCCGAGACGGGGATGATACGTTTCATGCGCATTTGATTTCACCGGCAGCCACACCCTTCCACCGGAACACAGCAATGCAACCACCACTGTTTGGCGGCAGATTCCAGATATGGTGGCAGTACCTCTCCGGACGAACTTGGCACAAGTTCCCGAAGAAGTAATTGACCTGCAAAGACGCAGCTTCTTTCACTTGTTTGTCATCGTCTCGAGTTGAATTAATTCATTGTTTTGCTAGAGCATGTAACATAGCGCGTAACAAGCTATGCTTCTAATTTACGCTCCGTGTCCAAAAGTAAACAGTACTAGCTCCGGAGGTCAAAATATATAAATATTTTATCGTATATTATCGTCTATTTATCACCAGAATCGAGTAAGGAAAATGTCGCAGTGCCGTGGGTTAAGGAAATACGTGCCTAAATATAAGCTTATTTGGTAATATATTATGATTAGGGCGGATTAAGCCCGTTTATAATGGGAATACGCTTTTCCTGGTATAATTCTTAAATGTAACTATAATACTTTTTATCCAAACAAATCTGAACCTGTATTTGCTTACCAGCACTGCTTATAAAAACTCTTTTTGTTCATACTCATTATAACAATATTATAATAGTTAGATTTGAACATGATAACTATAATAATAAAAAAGCAAAATGTGATATTTAAATAAATTATTCTACTTGTCGAGTTTTCTATTCGTCACACCAACATGTCGATCTCACACAAATAATAACATACTATCTCTTTTAAATTTACGATCCAAAGAAACCAACCTAACCCGACTGCGGTCACAAAAGTTTCTCCACAATCGACGGGTTCAAATCGACCCCACATAAATTGCCCAATTCATACTATGAATGGCAAAATCAGGACGCTATACGTCTTGCTTATTCATTTACGGAGACACGAGTATGAATCGAATTATGTGTGGGATTGTACTCTGGGGGGATCGAGCTTCACTTAATATTGGCAGTGACGTTCAGGGAAGACAATTTACTATGTCTTTTTATATTTTCGTGTAAATTGAATATTGAATGAGTTTTTTAGATAACACAATACTTTTACCCGCGGCTTCCCTCCCGTGGCTTTATGTGCTTCCGTGATTTTTTCCGGATTAAAAAATAGCTAATCTTTGAATACCTGCGTAGATTATGCGCGTTGTTTGCAGCCCTCCGCTCCTATTTGTTTAGTGTAGAATAAGTTAAGTTTAGCTAAGGAAATAAATTCATTTTTTAAACATTTCATCTCATTCATATAATAGATGACATGAAACGACATGGTCGGGATGCGGCCGCCTCGCGCGATCACGCATCGGCTTATATAGCCACCACAGAAAATACCTCCCAAACATTCATCGGCTGATTATAAAGCCAATATTAAAGATGATGATGAGACAATAAAATTACAAATATTGGTTTCCTGCGGATAGCTAAACTAAAAATGATAACATAATCAAGCCCAAAAATTGAATATCAACAAAATTAATTCAACAAACCGTGAACCGAAGTAAGAACAGAACTCATTTAACTTTTACAGCAACAAAAATATTCCTGGAGAAATATCTCCGGGATACGCGTATATTTTCAAAGATTTTCCCGTAATACTGCCATCAACAGTCGATACAAATTTTATGAAAAGGAAGGAATATAACAATATCAAAATTACGCTCAAAAGAAATACCTGCGCAATAAAATGCTAGGCATAAACTAATTATAGCAGCCCTCGTGGGTAATCTGATATACTGACGACAGAGGAAATAATAGAACAGGCATGCAGGAGAAAACAAATATAAATAGGATGAGAATATCTTCAAAATGACTTCAAAATACTTCAAATATGACTAAAATTGTATTATATCAGTACACCTGTCATAAAATCTAATCGAATCTAATCTGTATCATAATTTGCAATAAGATTGCCTGAACAGCAGTTTAATCGATATGATTGTATTTTCGGTTGATTTTAAATGATGCGAAAAATTTATCCGGTATCTTTTGAACCGATATCTCTTCTTGAAAATACCTGCTTACAAGTTAGGTAATTGCAGTGTAGTTTCCTAGTGAAAGAAGTATGTCACTAGGACAGTTCACTAGGTTTTGTCTGTCTGATTTTTTCCTACCTTCCTATGAATAATTCACGTAATAAATAATTCATTAAATTATACAGTCAATAACCATTCCTATACCGTTGCACTTTAGGGCAAACTCTCATATATAAAAGCGTTTATAGCGAAGCTTGCAGATCATCTTAGTTAAGCAACCTTCCGCTCGGTCACTACTTGGATGGATGACCGTATGTGGCATTTGAACTGACCTCTTAAGCTATTATTCCCGGTTATACTGGTCGATAAGTCATGTCGAAGGCCTTCAGGGAGCTTGGAAACTCCGATATTAGTGTTAGTTAAGAACGAAAGAAGTGCAAACGAGCATTAGCGCTGCAAATATGCCAGCAAATTGCCTTGGGCCTTTTGTTCGAAAGCTTACGAAAATCCACTAGCTGGCACTGGAGTGATTGGCAGTTTTATCAGGGGTTTCCAAGGGCAAATTCAATCTTCAGAACTGGGGCAAGAAATAATATTCTGTAGTATTTTTAACAGACTTCCAGAAAAGAGATTTTTTTGTGTTTCGCAATATACTCGTTGATTGGGAATCGATGTTGATTATTACTTTTCGTATTTGATGTTTTACCTATATGATAACTTTACCTTTAATGATGTATATATTACTAGCTGCGGCCGCGGTTGGACTTCCTACGGGAACCGTACATTTTTCCAGGATAAAAAGTAGCCTATGTGCTATTTCAGATTATATGATACTATGTATGTAATCAGTTATCTGTGTAATTTCTATAGTACAAGCTATGCTTAGTTTGGAGCTAGATGGCGCTGTGGGAATTGAATCCATGTTTTTTTTTACAGATTAGTGATGAGAAAGATCATCATCATCATATCAGCTGACAGGCGTTCCTCTGTTCAACACAAGGCTCCCTATAGATATCTTCCCTCCCATTTCCTTATCTGAATAAAAAACGCAAGGAATTCCATTAAACGAAAGAGTCATAAAATAATTCGATGAAAGCAGAGTTATCGAGTTAAAAAGTAGGTTTAACGTCTACGGAAGCTTCAGATTTGATTATTGGTGCTGATTGATATTGGAACAGCAAGAGTGCCGGCAAGACGTGGGTCGAGGGTTCTGAGATGGCCCAAGTTGAAAGCAATCGCAGGAAATGCGCAAAAACAAGTATTTATAGAAATTAGGGGTTTCTTTGTTGTTCTTCCCTCAGATAGGGTTTGGTCAAGAACTCCGCCTGTAACAACAAAAATACTCGACTTAGTCGATCTAAGTCGTATTGCTGTTGTTGTGGGCGGAGGTAACCACTTACCACCAGGTGGGCCTTCAGCTCGTTCCGACACTTTACCGCATAAAAAAGCGACTTAGGTCCTGAGCAAAGTTTTTGTATGTGAAAAAGTGATAGAATGAGCTGAGGGCCCACCTGGTGGCAAGTGGCGACCCCCGCCCATGACAACAGTAATGCGACTCAGTATAAGAGTTGCACTCATGCCCGAGACGGGGATGATACATCTCATGCGCATGTGATATCACCCACATTCACACCCTTCCACCGGAATGCAGCAATGCAACCACTACTGTTTGGCAATAGAATCCAGGTGTGGTGGCAGTACCTCTCCGGACGAACAAGCCAAAACTGCTACTTTTGGTTGCTCCTTTAGTACCACCCAGAGGGTACGTGTAGCGCATCAAAGGGTACACACCTACGAGCCAACTGGACCATATGGACCCATATGGAAGTATGTAAAGAGCCAAAATGACTTACAACTGAGTTACAGTTACATTATAGTAAATTCACAATTGGTTTACCGCCTTCCTCTCTTGTTTTGAGCCTCAACTCAAAAAGCACAGCTTTATTAAAAGCGATAGGGCACGTCATAAGCTATCGCCGCGATCGGACGTTTTTTATCAAAAGCACTTACAGCCTTATTGTTTGTTGCCATTTCTTTTATTGGCGTTGACTTTAACTGGATTGCTTTGAGGCGGGTCTCGGAATGTTGCAAAAACTATTTGTTGGAAGATACAGGAAACACGAATCGTCAGAAAAATAAGTGGGTTTTGGATTGGGAAAGCTGGATTGCTCGTTATTATATAAGTTGAATAAGGCAAGTTAGAGAGTGACTAGTAGAGAGACATCGGTGCGTGATCGAGGATTTTAAAACTATTAAACTATTAAACGTTTACACACTCATACATCTGCACTAGGATTCCCTGTGTCGCAGATGGCATGGACAAACACAGAAACACAGGACAAACACCCAAGACCCGAGAACAAACTTCATGCTCATCACATAAAGTGTGCCCCGGCCGGGAATCGAACCCGGGACCCCTCGCTTCGAAGGCAGGGCTACTACCAACTAAGCCACGGAGCCGGAACTTAACCACTAATTTTTAGTTTTAATAAATAAAAGACTTCATATTCTGATTTTTTTTAATGATGAGGTCCCGCTACTTTTATCAATATTCAAGCAGTTCCATAGAATCAATGCAATGCAAAATTCGGACGATCCCTACGTTCTGACCCCCTACGGGCGAAAAATAAAAGATTTTTAATATTGAAGTTGTTTTTTTATATTTCTTTTGTTTTAGCCTACGCTGATTCCCGCCAATGATTCAATCATAGACGCGAAAAATTGGCGGGAATTAGCGTAGGCTAAAACAAAAGAAATATAAAAAAACAACTTCAATATTTAAAATCTTTTATTTTTCGCCCGTAGGGGGTACACCCTTTCATTTTAGAAAAGAAACAATCGGTATACATTGGGCGAAGAAAAAAGTCAAAAGAAAGCAAACACACTAAAAAAAGTGACAGAATACGTAGGTATTTTATATAGTGTTTTTTTAAATACGTACTTATATAATAATACATGTTAACACCTAGACACAAAACATGTAACTTTGGAACTATCTGAAATATGTCAATGAATATTTATTTATTTGAACTTTAATGATCACCCATTTACATAAATACCGTTCTGAACACAGCATAACCTTTTCATTAAGAAAGACTCTAATTAACTACTTGCAATCCCTTAAAAATAACAACTACAATTACACATATGTAAGGGTTTCCTGAAAGCATTTTTTTTCTGCTATTCTTACAAGCGCACTTGAAAATATAATAAGGCATTACAAGCTTCTGTGCTGAGCCAAAACCACTTTCAAAACTGCGAGATAAGGTTGAAGTTCCGCTGGCTCGTTTCAATTAATGAACACATGCGATGACGGCGCCATCTATCTGGCTAATGAGGGGGTCAGGCGGGGTCAGAGTGACCCTCAGCGGGTCACGTTAGATAACCTAAAGAAAAAGTACTCTTGTTGGTGTCTAGAGTTTTGTAGAGGTTTCTCGCCTACGCAATCTGCGAATAAATGTTGTTTGAAGTTTGAATACTTTTGATCAATTGTTTGATTGTTGAGAGCGTGGTGGCCAGGGGAACAGACACCGACTTTAATCTGAAGGTGGCTGCTTCAAACCCACACCAAAGAGTTTTTTCAGTTAAAAAATCCATATGCGCAATACCATCGGGTGATGGACGCAGCAGGATGAATGCGACTCAATAAAAATTTGT
The DNA here is from genome assembly GCA_921293045.1 of Aplocera efformata. Lineage (NCBI taxonomy): Eukaryota > Metazoa > Arthropoda > Insecta > Lepidoptera > Geometridae > Aplocera > Aplocera efformata. Next base: position 2,467,668 of record OV121058.1, on the reverse strand, counting down.
ATCTCATACTGAGTCGCACGCATTACTGTTGTCATGGGCGAGGGTCACCACTTACCACCAGGTGGGCCCTCAGTTCGTACCAACACTTATTCACATAAAAAAAGTATGCTCTGAGCTTATTTATCTTTATGCAAAAAGCAGACACTACAATTCTTATTCCTTTCGGTTGAGTATCATCGGTATCATCTAAATAGCCAGAGCCGACATCTTAACGCGCCCTCCGAAACACGGAAGTGCTCAGTTCAAATAACGGTCACCCATCCAACTACTGACTGATCAAAGAGCTTAACAAGACAAGACATCTCAACAAGCTTAGCCCGGGGCGTTTCTACCAGTACACTACAATGTATAGGTACTTGAAATAGTAGTAATTAATAATTTACATCTAGCAAGAGATAGTCTCAAGAGCTTTGGCGATGTTTATTCATAGAATGCCAATTAAACCTCCAAATCCCAAAGACATCTCTGGGAGAGCTTACTGTGGAAGTTATAGGGCTGCCACTCTCGAAAATACAGTATAGTCGAGTTACTCAAACTTATTCCTTTAGATCTCAAGTATCGTTTGGACACGTTAAATTTTACACAAACAAATTTTTTTATTACATTCATAGTAATTTTACAATAATTCAATTGTCTAGATTCAATTATTAAATTGTTAAAGAAAGAAAAGAAATAAAAAGACTTTATTGACAACACAAAAAGTAATTATAATAAATAATAAACAACATAATTATAAATAACAAGTGAAAAGAGAAAAAATAAATAATCATCTAGTTTATAAAGGCGAAATTTTGGATGTGTGTGTATGTTTGTACCATCTTCACGCTCAAACGGCTCAACGAATTTGGATGAAATTTGATACCAGGACATCTAATATCCTGGATTACTACATAGGCTAATTTTGATCCCGGAAAACTGCGGGTAAAGAAGCAATTGATTGATTGGATCCAATGATTGATTGGAAAGCAGTGATCGGATTTATTTTCTATCACCCTACTACCCCTCATCGATGGGTTGGTTAATTGGCAAGTATCTCAGATGATTTTAACGGTTTGTGTAAAATAAAAATTACGCAAAATGGCCGAGTGATAAATTGAAAATGATACTCTTACGAGCCCTCGATAATTGAGAGTGAATGGGATTTGATCTACCACGGGAGCCCAATCCGGATTGGTCAGTCTGTATCTGTCTGTCCGTTTGTCTGTTTGTTCCGGCTAATCTCCGAAACAGCTCTGAACAAAAAAAAAACTTTCAATGGCAGATAGCTGAAGTTATAAGGAGTTACTTTTAGAAGAATTAAAAATAATATGGGTTCTGAGGATATAAATGTCAAAATCCACGCGGACAAAGATATTATACATTATAAAGATATCATTATTTTATGTATTGACACAACAAATGTTGACATCTGCCAGAAAATCACTATCATCACTACATAGTATAAAACAAAGTCGCTTTCTCTGTCCCTATATCCCTATGTATGCTTAAATCTTTAAAACCACGCAACAGATTTTGATGCGGTTTTTTTTAATAGATAGAGTAATTCAAAGAGGAAGGTTTATATGTATTGTATAATACACTAGCAAGTCACCCCGGCTTTGCACGGGTAGTTTCTGTTACGACACTGATGCTTTACTAACCGTGCGAAGCCGGGGCAGGTTGCTAGTTCCTTTACAAAGTTGGAAAATCATTACCGATATTTGCGAAGTTTAATTATTTGTCAAACGAAGACGATCACGATCAAAACTTAGACAATAACGTCATCTTGTATCTCACAATGCGAGGGGTCAAATTAACCCCAGCAGGGTCTAGGGGTACGTCAGTACGTGACGTAATCCTACTGAGATGGATATTGAAGATAACCCCAGAATTTAAATGGGTATTATACATGTGGAATTAATTTAGGCTGTCCTTGTAGACTAGCTGCGCCACGCGTTATTTCCCGCGGTGAAAATGTCAATGGGAAACTTTTTTCCCATATACACTTTTTCGGGATAAAAAGTAGCTAATATGTTATAGAATATGTTATATGTTATAGAAGCG